>CM060081.1:48175561-49377350 GCA_030533445.1 Cyprinodon diabolis
CCATCCATTCATCCCTCCATCCATCATCCCTCCATCCATAGTCCATCCATCCATCCATCCATCATCCATCCATCTTCCATCCATCCATTCATCCCTCCATCCATCATCCATCCATCTATCATCCATCCATCTTCCATCCATCCATCCATTCATCCCTTCATCCATCATCCATCCATTCATCCCTCCATCCATCATCCATCCATCCATCATCCATCCATCATCCATCCATCCATCCATCCATCCATCCATCATCCCTCCATCCATCATCCCTCCATCCATCCATCATCCATCATCCCTCCATCCATCCATCATCCCTCCATCCATCATCCCTCCATCCATCCATCATCCCTCCATCAATCATCCATCCATTCATCCCTCCATCCATCATCCATCCATTAATCCATCCATCCATCATCCATCCATCCATCATCCATCCATCCATCCATTCATCCCTCCATCCTTCATCCATCCATTCATCCCTCCATCCATCCATTCATCCCTCCATCCATCATCCATCCATCATCCCTCCATCCATCATCCATCCATCATCCATCATCCCTCCATCCATCCATCATCCATCATCCCTCCATCATCCATCATCCCTCCATCCATCATCCCTCCATCCATCATCCATCCATTCATCCCTCCATCCATCATCCATCCATTCATCCATCCATCCATCATCCATCCATCATCCCTCCATCCATCCATCCATCCATTCATCCCTCCATCCATCATCCATCCATTCATCCCTCCATCCATTCATCCATCCATCCATCCATCATCCATCCATCCATTCATCCCTCCATCCATCATCCATCCATTCATCCCTCCATCCATCCATCCCTCCATCCATCATCCATCCATCATCCCTCCATCCATCATCCATCCATCATCCATCCATCATCCATCATCCCTCCATCCATCCATCATCCCTCCATCCATCATCCATCCATCTTCCATCCATCCATCCATCCATTCATCCATCCATCATCCATCATCCATCCATTCATCCCTCCATCCATCATCCATCCATCCATCCATCCATTCATCCCTCCATCCATCATCCATCCATCATCCCTCCATCCATCATCCCTCCATCCATCCATCATCCCTCCATCTTCCATTCATCCCTCCATCCATCATCCATCCATCTTCCATCCATCCATCCATCCATTCATCCATCCATCATCCATCATCCATCCATTCATCCCTCCATCCATCATCCATCCATCCATCCATCCATTCATCCCTCCATCCATCATCCATCCATCATCCCTCCATCCATCATCCCTCCATCCATCCATTATCCATCCATCTTCCATTCATCCCTCCATCCATCATCCATCCATCCATCATCCCTCCATCCATCCATCATCCATCATCCCTCCATCCATCCATCATCCATCATCCCTCCATCCATCCATCTTCCATCCATCCATCCATCCATCCATTCATCCATCCATCATCCATCCATTCATCCATCATCCATCCATCCATTCATCCCTCCATCCATCATCCATCCATCCATCATCCATCATCCCTCCATCCATCATCCATCCATCCATCATCCATCATCCCTCCATCCATCATCCATCCATCTTCCATCCATCCATCCATCCATCCATTCATCCATCATCCATCCATCATCCCTCCATCCATCCATCATCCCTCCATCCATCCATCATCCATCCATCATCGATCATCCATCATCCATCCATCCATCCATCATCCATCATCCCTCCATCCATCCATCTTCCATCCATCCATCCATCCATTCATCCATCCATCATCCATCCATTCATCCATCATCCATCCATCCATTCATCCCTCCATCCATCATCCATCCATCCATCATCCATCATCCCTCCATCCATCATCCATCCATCCATCATCCATCATCCCTCCATCCATCATCCATCCATCTTCCATCCATCCATCCATCCATCCATTCATCCATCATCCATCCATCATCCCTCCATCCATCATCCCTCCATTCATCCATCATCCCTCCATCCATCCATCATCCATCCATCATCCATCCATCATTCATCCATTCATCCCTCAATCCATCATCCATCCATTCATCCATCCATCCATCATCCATCCATCATCCATCCATCATCCATCCATCCATCATCCATCCATCATCCATCCATCATCCCTCTATCCATCCATCCATCTCTCCATCCATCATCCATCCATTCATCCCTCCATCCATCATCCATCCATTCATCATCCATTCATCATCCCTCCATCCATCCATCCATCCATCCATCCATCCATCCATCTCTCCATCCATCATCCATCCATTCATCCCTCCATCCATCATCCATCCATTCATCCCTCCATCCATCATCCATCCATTCATCCCTCCATCCATCATCCATCCATTCATCCATCCATCCATCATCCATTCATCATCCATCCATCCTGCTAAGTAAATTTTTTCTCCTGATATTTTCCTGCCTCCAGATATTTTCTATTTTTTCACCATCAGGATGTTTCCTCTCTATTTTTATAAGTCTCTTTCAGACTTTTGTGTTTTTTCATTTGGGGGCATGCTTACGGTGTTTTCATGTTTTTGAACAAAAAAGAAAAGAAAAAATATGAAATGAGGAGGAGTTTTAATGTCAGAATGCTGGTTAGTGAAACGTCTTTGACTCTGATTTTGCTGTGGTTTCTCCTTCCAGATGTCTCTCAGAGGTCCTGGGCAGTGTCTGCTCTGTAAAGGCATCTGTTCTGGATATCAGCCCCATTCTTGGAGGTAAACCTGCTTCTTTTTCAGCTTTTTGAAAGGTCACTTTAACAACAAACTGATAAAAATAGTAGACTTTTGCTTCATACAACACAGCAATCAGCCACAGTTTCTGCATCTGTAAGCAAGAATTTCTAGAAACAACTTTTATTAAGATGGGACGTTAGAAGAAATTGATAAATGAGATCCTTTAATGTTTACTGAAATAAACAGAACCCTGTTGATTCCTGTGCTCCAGGAAAGCCTGCATGGCGTGCGGCTGCAGCTCGGCAGACCACGCTCCTGAGGGCGACCAGGAGGATGACCAGCGGATGGGACGTCTGCTGGGAGACTCGCCCTGCTCACACTTAACTGCAAAGGTCAAAGGAGGCGGCGGCCTTCGGGTGTACAAGAGAAACCGGATGATTGTGACCAACCCGGTGGTTTCACGCAAAGACCCAACTTTCCACACCACCACATACGACTGGGCCCCCGCCGGACTCAACCAGAAACTGGTGAGATTCCTGCAGTTTCTGACGTCCTGCTGGCAGATGGGAAACATCCTTCTTTTCTAGAATCACATTAATTTGTTTCATTCCTGATTATTTAATTTTAAACATGTTTAAACATCTAATGCTCCACTTGTAGAAGGCCAGATGAAGCAGCCTTTTTATCAAACTATTTATTCTGAAGTTTTTTATTCTGAAGTATTTAAAATAGAGCTAGTTTAAAAATAGTATTCCTCGCTGACAAAAAAAAGTTATCTTATTTCTTAATAATTCTCTGAGCTAGCTCTTAGCAGTCTGTTGGGATTTATGCAGACATATTTCTCTATCTGCTGTTTATCACCTCACAGCTTCTGATAATAATAGCTCTGCAGCACATATAATGCGGCGCCGTCCAAAATTAGGAGCAATATTTATGGTTATTTAGTGCGTTTTAAGATAAAGATCAGGGGTTTATTTTTTTCCCAGTTCTTTTTTTCACTGTCATTCACTCATATATATAAATCTTACTTTGTTAAATAAATATTTAGTTTGTCTAATATTTTGATCCAAGCTAAATGTTTAGTTTAATTTTTTACTTCGAGCTAAATATTTATTTAAAAAACTGAATATTTATTTTGCAAACTAAATATTTAGCTCCGAACTAAATATTTAGTTTATTAAATAAATATTTAGCTAGCGAAATATTTTTGTTTGTCAAGTGTGTTCCTTGGAGCTAAATATTTATTTAAAAATAGATATTTAATTTGAAAAGTAAATATTTCGCTCCAAACTAAATATTTAGTTTATTAAATAAATATTTAGCTAGCTAAATATTTAGTTTCTCAAGTGTGTTCCTTGGAGCTAAATATTTATTTGATTTGTCTTATTTCAATTGCATATTATCTAATTATCTTCTTTTAGGAATAATAGTACTAATTCCATTGGCAAATCATCTTATTTATCTACTCAAATTAAGGGCAAGTACACTCAATTTAAGAATTAGTTTACTTAATTGATATTTTTGCAGTGTATGGGGCATTACAGGCTAACAAAGGAAGCCAAACGACCCCCATTCCAAAGGGGGGGACCCGTTCATCTGTTTCTATTTGCATGTTTTCTAAACTAAAACCAGGCTTTGTTGGGCTGCTGGATAAAACCTGGAACTCAACGCTATTTCTGACATTTTGAATTGAAAAGCTTCCTGGATGGAAGAGAAACATCTTCGATTGATTTTTAACTTTTTTGGAAGGACTATGCCCTGGATGACTGAGAATCTTCACCAGCATACTGATGCGGTCAGTTTTATTTACAACACACACATGTAAACTACTCTCTCCACCTGCATTTTGAAAATTTTCAGTGTTCAGACTCAATATAATGAGGCTCCAAATATATGATATATATATATATATGCGGGACAGAATCTACAGGCGCATAAAAAGCAAGAGAGCGCCGAGGAGCATGAACTCATGGTTGTGACATATTGGGGGCCTTGTGTTACTGAATAAACATGCGTAAAATGTTCAAAATGCGCATATAGAGTAGTTTGGATGTGTTTTAAATAAAGACACTTGTATAAGTATTGTGTGTCTGCTGCTTTGGCAGCATTCTGACTTTGTAAGAACCGCTAAACCAGAGCAGGAGGAGCTGAATCTCTTTCCAGCTGCTTCATATTAGGCTAAGAACCTCTCAAGCAAACGTAACACATCCAAAAAAAGATAAAGAAAGCAAACATTTACAGATTGATCTTCTTTCAGAGCTCCTCAGATTAAACTGATAAATCTTTATGACCTGGAGGTTAGGCTATAAGCCCAGCAGGATGTTTTCTCCTTTAACTCATGTCTTCTGTGGGACCCAGATAGCTCAGGGTATCCGTGTCTTTGGCGATGGTTCAAACTGTCTGCTTTCAAACAGGCCTGAGTGCAGCCTGTAATTACAGACATTACTGCGGCTGATCCTGCAGAGACAGCTCCAAATCCCACTCAGCCTGCTTTCCACATGTGCCTCAGTGTAATATCCCAACATCATGTTTGCCTTATCCAACACTTTTGTTTGACTGGGTTTACTAACGCTGCTCCAGGCTGTTAGTCATTGTTGGTGCGCTGATGACACACAGCTGTGTCACACAAAACACCTGGAAGGAGCATCTCTGAACCTGTGGAGGAAAGCTGAGTCACAGCAGAAGAGATTCTATTCAGTTTAAGTTCAGGTTATTATCAAATAATGTTTATCCGGTAACAACAAGGGCAAATTAAATTCTATTCAGTTTCTTTCTATAGCTCCAGTTCATATCATGTCATCTCAGGTCACTTTCCAGTTCACCAGATCATCCAGACAGATTGATTCAAAGTTCTCTATCTAAGGAAAACCATCTGATTCCATCGATTCATTGACTCTTCAGCAATCCCTCACACTAAGCATGCTTGTAGCGACAGTGGAGAGGAAAAACTCCCTTTGAACAGGAAGAAACCTCCAGCAGAACCAGGCTCAGTGTGAGCGGCCATCTGCTGAGGCCGACTGGGGTTCAAGGAGACAGAAGCAGACATAGAAAAAGAAGCATAGATACAAAAGGCAACTGTCAATCAGCTCCACAGGCGGCCCCGTCCAGGAAACACACAGCCAGGCAGACGAGCACCGAGCCAGCTCCCATGTCAGAGGATGAAGAGAGCACATCCAGTTAGTCACAGTCAGAGAAACAGGACCACACTGGAAAACAGGCCAAGCTCCAACATCTAGAAACAAAGGTGTTGATGGCAGCAGCACAGCTGATGTTTCTCTCCAGGATGGAGTCACAGCCAAACAGGAACAGACCAGATGAAGCTATGGAGAGATATGAACCTCATTTTGGATTTGGATTATGGTGTGAGGACCTGCAGGTCTGCTTCGTTCTGAAAAAACAGAATAAAGAATCTTTTTTTTTTTTAAGTAGTCAGAGTGACTACGGGGGCTTTAGTTTTAGCCTTTCAACAGGCTCCAAAATCTAAACATACTTAAAATTTAAAATCACAGATGAGTTATGTGTGTTATGTGAAGGCCCAGTTATTAGAAACTGCAGCAGGTTATCAAAAATTAAATGTATTTAAAATACATTTAATTTTTACTCTTTTTAAATTAGTTTTATTTAAAGTAACCTGATGTAATAAAAAGTAGTAAAAAAAACATTATTGCAAACTATGAAAACTCCACGAAACAACTGGAGAACTACTAGTTATTAAACGACGGAGGTTATTAAACACTGTCCCCATCCAGGGGAACATGCTGATGTCATTATTCTGAGCTGAGCTGGACCTGCTGATCCTCCAGGCTATGCAGTACATGGAGCTCCTGCCAGAGAGTCAAAGGCCCGTCTCAGGGACCGCCGGGGCCCTGCAGCGCCGCAGGCAGCTGCTCAGCCAGCTTCCAGTCTACGATCATGACCCCATGAAGTGTCAAAGCCTGGGCAGTGAGGAAGAGGTACCGCCTGCATCTTTGTTTTCAGTGAACCCCATAGGTGCCTTCCAGTGGGCACAGGTAAGCACTGTCCTTATATCTGCAGGTTTCCACCATGATCCTGTTTGTGAAGCAGTTCAAACAGGAGGTTCTAGGAGTGGGCGAGGTGGCCCTACCTGCAGAGGGCGGAGCTCTGAGAGAAGCAGCTGCTCAGAGGATGGCAAAGGAGCTTAAAGATCACAGCGATAAGGCCGTTACGGCGCAGCACCCGAATCAGAGCAACATTTCCTCTGCTGTGAACGGAACCAGCAACCAAACTGAATATGTGAGTAAATGACAGAAGAACCCGACGGGAACTTGGTTTGAAGCTAAAACACAATTCTACACAACTAAGAGAAGCTTTAGGAAGCTGACCCATAGAGGGTGCTAGTACACCGCCCGACTCACCCAATTGACTAAAGGAAAAGTCCGGTCAGCCTTGAATAATAAATGGATCATTATTTAGACCTAAAACTAATACGTTTGCAGTGATATATTGAGTACATGAAAATGACTCTGAATTAAAAACACTGATCATTTATTGAACAGGATGGAAGAATTTCAGATTTAAAGAACTTTCAGAAGTTTGAGTTCTGAATATGAGCGGACTTTTCCTTTCAGACATTAAAAATAATATAATTCTACTCAATTTATTTCTATAGCTCCAATTATCATCCTGTCATCTTAGGTCACTTTCCAGTTCATCAGATCATCCAGTCAGATTGATTCAAAGTTTTCTATCTAAGGAAAACCAGCTGATTGCATCGACTCATTGACTCTTCAGCAATCCCTCACACTAAGCATGCTTGTAGCGACAGTGGAGAGGAAAAACTCCCTTTGAACAGGAAGAAACCTCCAGCAGAACCAGGCTCAGTGTGAGCGGCCATCTGCTGAGGCTGACTGGGGTTCAAGGAGACAGAAGCAGATAAACACATAAACGAAATAGGTTATTTGGCACTCGGGCCCCGGCAGAAGACTTCGATGCTGTGAATCAATATTCACTATGTGGTCTGGGATTGGACCATAATGTATTTGTGTCTCCTTCTCGTGAAAAGGTGGTTAGCAAACAAACTTCAGGTGCGTTACTGCCACCAACTGGTAAGGAGTGTAACAGCCAGGGTCAGTAATCAGGGTCATTCTCTTCTCAGAAATTAGACCATTTTTTTGCAAAGTTGTAACTTGTATTTTTGTAGGCTGAATATTCTGATGTCACATGTATGAATGTGTTGACAAGAAAAAAATCAAATCTCCAATTTGTTTTTTTATATTGACTTACATTTATAAATTTAGACACATTAGCATTGTTTATATAAATCAATCAATCAATCAACCAATCTCTTTATTGTCAACTAAAATTTGACAGGGGGAACAGTTTACTGAGGCCATACCTGAGGCTTGTTCTTATGGCTGCCAAGGGCCCCACCATGGGGCGGTTCCCTATAGCGCTGCCTTTACTTCTGCGGAAACATAGGAGCCACATTGGGAAGGGGGGAGAGGGGTAAAAAAAAGCATATTTCACACTTTATCCTTGACAGGATACAGTTGGAGATATCAAAAAAACTCCAGCACATCCAGGGGAGGTTTGATAAGGGGAAGGCCAAATCCAAAATAACAGTTATGGACAGCTCTCTCACCTCATAACTGTTTTGGATTTGGATTATGGTGTGAGGACCTGCAGGTCTACTTCGTTCTGAAAAAACAGAATAAAGAATCTTTTTTTTTTTTAAGTAGTCAGAGTGAAGACAAGAGAGGACAGAAGGAGCAGATTCACTTTCCCCAAAGAACCTTAAAGTGCAGCTTTGAGAAGAGAAGTCACAGGAAGTTGCCTGGATGTCGGAGGTTTCTGCTGACAGGCTGAACCTGAGCTCTGCACAAACCTTTTCTTCATGCTTTTGTCTTCCAGCGCTGCACTGGCTGCCAGCAGGAGGTTCTGAAGGACAGTCCAGCTGTCTACGCAGAGCGTGCAGGCTACCTGGACGCCTTGTGGCATCCCACCTGCTTTGTTTGCTCAGTGTGCGGCCATGGCCTGGTGGACCTGGTGTACTTCTGGTCCAACCAGAAGCTGCTGTGCGGTCGGCATTACTGTGAGTCTGTGTGGCCACGGTGCTCCGGCTGCGACGAGGTGAGGCATCCCCTCTGCAGAAAACATTTCCTGCAGCAGGAAGTTCTTTAAAAACATGAAGATTATATATGTTAATCACAAATGTCCACCTCAGCTCTGTGGTTGGTAATAATTATCTCACCTGATGCTTCTCCGCCCTCAGCTCATCTTCTGCAGGTCGTTCAGGAGGGCCAAAGACGGACGGGCCTGGCACCCTCAGCATTACAGCTGCTGGCGCTGCGGCCAGAGCCTCGACTCCCCCTGTCAGCACTCATCACACATGTCTAATAAAGACCGAGGAAAATAGACACCATTGCTGGAAATCCAATGCGACATGGCTCCTTTTGTTTTAACGGAGTGATAAAAGTAAATCCTTCATCATAAAGAGCTGAATTATGATTTTATCTGAAACTCTTCTTACATGTTAAACAGATTCATCAGTGTGTGAAACACTTGGAAGGACATTAAACTGTTTGCAAAGCACTCAGACTCATCCAGAAAGGTTTCAAGTGGCTCTTAAAGCTCTGACATTTTTCAGATGTTAGTTCAGGCTGCAACTTGTATGGAAGCCCAGAGAGGACATTTCATAAAAACCAATAAAACATGTGGAAAATGAACAAAGTGAAAGCTCTGATTCATCCTCTTTAATGCCTGGCTGTGGTTCTGAAGAGCAGAATGTTTATTAATAAGGAGGGAAGAGCACTAGAAAAAAAATCGAAATCGAGATAAGTCAGTTTATCTTAAATAAAGCGCATTTTTTCTTGGATTAAGGAGGTAAAAGACATTATGCCAATGGAACAAGACAATGTACACCTAAAATACGAAAACAAGATTGTATTGTCTTATTTCAAGTGCATTTTATCTAATTATCTTACTTTAAGGGTAAAAATACTAATTCCACTAGCAAACTATCTCATTTATCTGCTCAAATTAAGGGTAAATACACTTAATTTAAGAGATTTTTACTTATTTCTTGATCATTTTTCCAGTAATCTTTTTAAACTATATAAAAAGAGTCTGATTTGGATCATATATATATTACCATTAGGCAATACTAGTCATCTGCCTAGGGCCCCAAGTTCCTGGGGGCCCCATAAAACTCTGTTTCCATGTATGGTTAATACAACTATTCCTTATTTGTGCACATTAATCATGTTTTTGATAAAAATCCTTTGGATAAAATGCCATCAGAACGCAAACTGATTATGAATGTAAATGTGTTCTTATAATAAACAGGGAAGCTAACATTAGCTTAGCTCAAATAAAATATTAAACATGAATCATTTTAGAATAAATAGCTGCTACTGTAGGAACACATTCATGTCTGTGTTGAACTAATAGTTATTTAATGATGACTTCATGTCAACAATTTCTACCAGCTATTAGCCTAAAGATGCTGTGCTAACGACTGAAAAGTCCCTAATTATGAGATATTACCTCATAATTACGAGATCTTGTCTATATATTTGGTCATGATTACTTGAGCCGGTAATGAAGCATCTCTCAGAAAACTGGTCTTCATGATTACTTTAAAATATCTGCATCTTTTCTCTGTACCGAGCTCTGACCTGATGCGCGCTGGAGCTTCGCTCCTGTTTTCCACTTCATTAATAAAGTACCCAGCTTTAATCCTGGGATTACTTCTAGTGCAGTAAGCATGCAGCCTTATGACCATACGCCAAAATCTATCAGCAGCTCCATTAATACAGATTCCGTTTGGTTTTAGTTTGCCATATGAATCGACCAGGGGTGGAAAGTAACGAATTACATTTACTCATGTTACTGTAATTGAGTACTTTTTATGAGTAATTTGTATTTTTCTGAGTAGTTTTTGAAATATGTAATTTTTACTTTTACTCAAGTAAATTTTGACCTAAGTAGTTTTACTTTGCTACATTTAAACCCCCTCACGTTACTGAGTAAAAAAAAAAAAATAAATACTGATGGTGAAAAAATTTAATGCGGCCGGAAATTTAAACCCCTGCGTCACGGAACACGACACTTAATCGCCATTAAAAAATAGAAGAAGACTTTTGACTTTTAACAGCACTTTATTTACACAATTCAAACATATAAACAATTGATGTAAAAATAAGTGTTGGTTAAAATCATTAAATGAGGAGCTTGTTAATAACAGTGGCATCCTGTTGCGTTTTAGTCTGATTTCTGGTATCTATTGGGCAATTAATTTTGTGTGCATTTTGAAAACTTTAAAACTTAGTTTAAATTTCTTTATTCCTATCATGGTGTTGTCTGTTGGACAGTAGGATTAAAAATAGTTTGCACTTTATGGTTCAGGTTGTGACTGTCCTTGCGCTGTGCTAAGTTTGTTCTTTAGCCCAGCTGATCTTTTGCAGGTGTGGATGTCCACTGAAATACGCCTTGAAATTGATTAAAACACCTTGTGGTCAATTCCATTCATGACTCATCCTTTTTTGCATTAAATTACTCAAAGTAACTAAGTAACTTTTACTCAAATTACATTTTAAATGAAGTAATTTTGTACTTTTTACTTGAGTAAATTTTAAGATGGGAAATTTTACTCTGAGTAGAATTTAGGCAAAGTAAAGATACTTTTACTCAATTACAATTTTTTAGTACTCTTTCCACCTCTGGAATCGACATGCTGCATGAAGTTGGAACCTGGTCGTTTTAAATGACTGTGAAGCCTCAGCTGTAATCCTAGAGGATCTAGGATTTTTGAGCAGGTACCATACAGCTGGAATGCATTTCAGATGCGTTCATTTCTAACCATAAAGCATCCCGTGATGGTTTAGATGCTCCTGCAGGAACAGTGCAACTTCCAAAAAGTCAGAGTAGAGCGAACTTTTTTCGCCTAAACAGACCTAAGGACTTAAGATACCTGCACAATGCTGAAAAACTAAAACTAATTCCATCCACATTGAGGAAACTCAGTATATCCCAGTGTTGCAACACGTAAAAAGAAATAAAAACAGATTAAATCAGACAATCCACTCATTGTTCAGGTTCCATGTAGCGTAGCTCAGCAATGACTGTCGTTCCTCATCTCCTAAATATGACACACACTACCGTTCAAAAGTTTGGGGTCACCCAAACAAATTTTTTCCTGAAAAGTCACACTTATTCACCGCCATACGTTTTGAAATGAATAGAAAATAGAGTCAAGACATTGACAAGGTTAGAAATAATGATTTGCATTTGAAATAAGATTTTTTTTTTTTACATCAAACTTTGCTTTGGTCAAAGAATCCTCCATTTGCAGCAATTCCAGCATTGCAGATCTTTGGCATTCTAGCTGTTAATTTGTTGAGGTAATCTGGAGAAATTGCACCCCACGCTTCCAGAAGCAGCTCCCACAAGTTGGATTGGTTGGATGGGCACTTCTTGCGTACCAGACATTTGCAGCTAGAATAGTCATTTACCACATTAGCAATGTATAGAGTGTGTTTCTTTAAAGTTAAGACTAGTTTAAAGTTACCTTTGTTGAAAAGTATGGTGCTTTTCCTTCAAAAATAAGGAAATTTCAATGTGACCCCAAACTTTTGAACGGTAGTGTATTATCTCATAATTTTGAGATCAGTATCTTGTCATTATGAGATGTTATCTCGTAATGCAATACGCTTCTGTACTTATCAGCTCAAAACAAAGAAAAAAAGAGGTTATTTAATAAAAACCGACAGACTTCATTTTTTGCAGTGTTGTGACTGCAGGTGTTTTCAGTGGATTAGAAATGGCTGACGGGGAGCTGAGGGACTGGGGGCCCCTGGAGAGACCATCTCAGTCTGAAAACCAGCAGCAGGAAACCTCCTGTTGACGTCTAAGGAGAACTGGTCTAAGATATCTGTACTTCTTTCTCCACCCTCACCAGACGGCCTGGAGGGGAAATGGAGGCGACCCAAATGAAAAGATTTCTTTAAAAAAAATAACTTTGTCTAGAAGTCGATGGGATTGTAAAAAATAGAATAAAATAAAATCCCACCTCAGAGTCTTTAAATCAGAGTCAACTTCAGGGTTTAAGTGAAACAATGTCCCTCAGAGCGAATCAGGTGAGATGACCTACTGCCTGCAGGAATGTGAGGAATTTCTGGGCTCTCTGGGTCCACGTTCCCGGGAAGCGGCGTCACCCGGACTGGTGGGGTTATTCCATTTGATCTGCTGAGTTTGGGGCTTTTAATAGAGCGCTGTGTAATCTGTCCGCAATGCATTAATCATCACTTCCTCTGGTTCTGGAACACCGGTTCTGAAACCCGGTTTGGACTAATATGGTGAAAATCACACAAATAAAAGCTGCTGCCGGCAGCCATACAATGACATCACCACTCGTCTCTGCTCTCATTGGATGGAAGAAAGAGCCTGAAGGACATGAAGCCTGCGGCGTTCACCTGATGGTGATGATGCTGAAAGGAGCAGGTTGGTTTACGGCTTGTGGTCAAACATTTCTGAATGTTAACCCAACGCCAGGCAGGAAAGACATCAGCAATGATGGGAGGAAGCAGTCAGAGGTCATAAGGTCGATCAGAAAGATTCTGTTTTCTGTTAAGATTAAAATCCACTGATAAATATTTGTATTTGGTCAACAACTCAAATTATTTTAAGCTTATTATGATAGCCTAGATCATTATAAAATTTATAATTGTCTAAGTAAACATCATTACTGTTAGATTGAGTTTTTTTAAACAGAAAGGCCTTTAATAGACCACTGCCGAGTTGAAGGGATTCAATTCTTTTAAATGTATTTCTATAGCTCCAATTCACATCATGTCATCTCAGGTCACTTTAAAGAGACATTTTAACCAGATCATCCAGTCAGATTGATTCAAAGTTTTCTATCTAAGGAAAACCAGCTGATTGCATCGACTCATTGACTCTTCAGCAATCCCTCACACTAAGCATGCTTGTAGCGACAGTGGAGAGGAAAAACTCCCTTTGAACAGGAAGAAACCTCCAGCAGAACCAGGCTCAGTGTGAGCGGCCATCTGCTGAGGACGACTGGGGTTCAAGGAGACAGAAGCAGACATAGAAAAAGAAGCATAGATACAAAAGGCAACTGTCAACCAGCTGCACAGGCGGCCCCGTCCAGGAAACACACAGCCAGGCAGACGAGCTCCGAGCCAGCTCCCATGTCAGAGGATGAAGAGAGCACATCCAGTTAGTCACAGTCAGAGAAACAGGACTACACTGGAAAACAGGCCAAGCTCCAACATCTAGAAACAAAGGTGTTGATGGCAGCAGCACAGCTGATATTTCTCTCCAGGATGGAGTCACAGCCAAACAGGAACAGACCAGATGAAGCTACTATGAGAAAAAGCAGAGAGAGCAGAACGTTAGAGATTGAACTAACAGATTCTGCAGAGTGGGAGAATAGAGATAGAATGAAGCAGAATGATGAAAAAGGGGTCCCTATGTCCTCCAGCAGTCTAAGCCTATAGCAGCATAACTATAGAGATAGCTCAGGATGACCTGAGTATTTCGGATGAAGTATAAGAAAGGTAGAGCCAAGGAGAAACATCTATCCAGACTGAAATTAGAGAAATGGATGATAAAGAAGCAAATGTGCTTCCATAAATTCAGACCAGAAGCAGCTCCAGAGATATATTTACAATGGCATTTTCATTATGGATTTCTTCCCAACAGTTACTGCAATTAGGATAAGGTACATATGGGGTGAAATAATTGTCAATAAAAAGGAAGAGTAGGTGTGTAAATTTGTAAATGAAAGTCCATCTAGATAATTCACTTCAAGATTTGGGTTTGGTTTTTGTCAACAAATTCAAAAAAACTTATTTGCGCAAAATACAAGTAGCCAAAAAAATCCCAAATTAAGGAGTACAGAGTCTATAAACCCTGACGATGCTCTGACATATGGAGCTACATTGGGTCCTTAAAGTAAAAATGTAAACTTCTTTTCAGGATAAATTTGTGATTTGAATAAATAAATGTTTGTTAAATCTGTAGTTTGCACCTTTAAATTTTCTGACTACTCATAAATTTGTGATTTAAACTGTGTGTGAGGGATTGCTCTGATTGCGCCCTAAGAGAGAAAACCTTGAAATAATCTGACTGGATGATCTGGTTGAACTGTTTCTGTAAAACGCCTTGAAATGACATGAGTTCTAAATAGGCACTTTATAAATAAACTGAAAATGTGTGATTTGTTCTCATAAAGCTGTGATTCTTAGTGATCAATTAAAGAAAAAACAACAAAAACACAGATGCTCTCAGATATTTGTTTTATTCCTTTTTTTATTTTGGTAGAAATCATAAAACAAGAACCAAACAGCAGCAACAAGTTCTTCAGTTAACACTCACCATTAGAAAAGTATTGCCACCCCTAAGGTTCTCTATGGTTTTGGGGTCAGAACCAGTACAGCTGGTGTTTACCAGCTGGTTGGCAGCAGCGTTTAAGATTAAAACGAGGAGCATAGAACCAGAAACCAGATCTAATTTTCCTTTATTTCATCCTCCCAGCTGGAGGAAAAAAAAATGTTGAAAAATCTGTGCGCTGCTGGAAGCTAAACAGGAACTCTAAACTTAACAGAGTCACTGGGCTCCCACTAAGGTCCCAGTTTATCCAGTTACTGAGCAAATCAAGGCCCGAAAAACAAAAAACCCCAAAAAGCTTAAACCTCTCGGATTTCAAACACTGCTCTTAGAAAAAAAAAAAAAAAATCTAATCTAATATAAAATTCCCTTCTTTAGGACCCCAAATACAAAAAGTGGGAAAAAAAATAGAAAAAAAGAAATAAAAAATGTTTATTGGAATTTTTGAAACATAATTAATTCTAATTCATTTTTCCGAAGCAATGATGTTGGATTGGATCCATCCGACAAATTTGACCAAATCCTGATTATCTTCAACAAGACAACTGCAGTGTTACGCATCAACCAGTAGATGTCAGTATTGTTCATCTGCTCCGTTTCAGCTTTGTTCTAAAATGTCTGATTGAAATCTAGGATTTTTATAACACTAATATTTACTGATCTTTAGAGCAATATTGAAAAGCTAAACCAGCTTAATGTGATTTTTGAAAAAATTAAATAAAAAGCCTTCTGATTAACAGGGTTTAAAGAAATCTACCCTGCACAATCCAACGAACACTTTCAAATCAAACAATAAGGTTTCATTATTTTTCAATCCACCTTACTTATGGATTCAGTTTAATCCATCTTTTTTTATTTGAAAATTCTGAAAAACATCAAGTTTTGATCTGGATCAGAACCGGGATTAGTTTTCCTAAACGTATCAACATCCGTAAACAAATCTTTCCTCTTGTCTTTGTTTTAAACACTGTTGGTTGCATAAAATGGCGCCATGAGCCGATTTAAGGTAACACTGATAACAGGGGGGATCATGGGGGCCAGGGCCCCTTAAGACAGATGGAAAACTGTCCCACCAAGGGCCCCCTTTAAGGGGTCAGAGCTCCTCCAGATCGTCCACATTTCCTGGGTGAGCTTGTCTCCTGTCCTCATCTTCAACGGCGTGCTGGTTGTCATCGTCATCATCATCATCTGAATCGTTGCCCTCGGACACCGGGAGGATCTTCAGCGGCTGGGGGCTTCCAACGTAAAAGATGGGAAACATCTTCTCAGACCATCTGTGTGAGAAGGTGCAGATATGCTTGAGAGTCTTGAGGTCGATGAAGGAGAGTTTGCCCCTGTCCATGTCCAGATGGACCCCGATGACATGCAGCTGCGTCTTGGCGTGGAAGCTGGGCGGAGCTCCTTGGGAGAAGTAGGAATATTTGTCCTTGGAAAAGCTGACGGCCCACAGCCCCGAGCTGAACTTAGTGGGGTTCTTCCTCCTGAAGGATTCCTCGGCGATGCCGACGAACCAGGCAGCGCAGCCCCCCACCTCCACCGTCCAGTAGTGGATGCCTTCAGTGAAGCCCTTGGAGCCCACCACCACGCCCTTAGAGTCGAAGCGCTCCGGGTTTTTGGGGAGCCTCTGTCCGTGTCCGCGCCTGACCGTGGTGAGATCCAGGGACACGGAGAGACTCGCTCCGGCTGTGTTGGGATCCAGGACCACGGGCGTGTAGGACACTGTGTCTCTAATCTTCTTCCAGATGTTGAAGCCCAGGTTGCCCAGATGTTTGGTGACATCCAGCAGAGCTCCTGGAACCGGCCGAGGGTCTTCCAGCAGGGGGCACTGTCGGACCACTTCTGCTGCAGCGGAGAAGCTCTGCAGGAAGGAAGCATCCTTAGATCTCAGCTTCTTCTCTGCAGCAGCGATTGTGGCGTGAAGAGCAGCTATGTCTCCATCAAGAGCTTGGATCTTCTCCTGCACCTTCCGACTCTTCTGCTCCTCTTCCTCCTTCACCGCAGCCACCCTCGCCTTCTCCTCCTCCTGCAGAAACTGCTGCAGGATCCTGAACTGATCCCTGATGGCGGTCTCTGCGTGCTGGGCCTGGGAATGAATGTGCTCAGCTGTCAGGTCCAGGTCTTCTCGGACGTCTCTGAGGAGCTTCAGCTTGTCCTGCAGAGGAGTGAGGGAGGTCTTCAGCTCCTGCCTGCGGTCCTCAGCCACCTCATTGATGGGCCTGAAGGTGTGGCTGCTGTGCAGCGTGGAGTCCCTGCAGATGAGGCAGGCGGGCTCCTGGTGGTCCAAGCAGAACAGCTTCAGCTTCTCCTGGTGAAGCTGGCAGACATCTTCACACTCCGCCGCGGCGCGGTCCCGCTCCAGGAGGAAAGCCTCGCAGGTGTTCTTCAACACCAAGTTGCACGTGGGCTCCTTACGGCCCGAGTCGCTCTTACACACCGGACACTGCCGGACCTGCTTCCGGTTCCACCAATGGCGCAGGCAGTCCCCACAGAAGCTGTGGCTGCAGGACAGAAGGACAGGGTCCCTGAAGATGTCCCTGCAGACGGGGCAGGACAGCTCCTCCTCCAGGCTTAGGTCCATGTTGTCTGAGCGCGGACACGCGCTTAAAAACCCGAATTTTCGCGCTAAATACGGAAACTTCCCGCGTTTATGGAAAGAAAAAAC
The DNA here is from genome assembly GCA_030533445.1 of Cyprinodon diabolis. NCBI lineage: Eukaryota > Metazoa > Chordata > Actinopteri > Cyprinodontiformes > Cyprinodontidae > Cyprinodon > Cyprinodon diabolis. Next base: position 48,193,321 of record CM060081.1, read on the forward strand.
AACTTAGGTTGAGGTCATGACGTCTGCTGGACGCCGGAGGTTAAAAAATCAGTCCTAAAAACTCTCTTCATTCCTCCGCCTGGGTCTCGAGAGGTAAACAAATTCTGCTTCCGGTTTGTGAACCACGCACTTCCTGTCGCAGCCCGCGATGCGGCCCTACGTCAACACAACCGCCATATTGGGAAGGGAAACAGGACAGGTTTGTCTGAGAAGGCAGGCTCACTTACAGTGAATAAAATTATAGTAGTGCTATTATTAGAGTAGCTTTGCCTCGTCTGTTCCTGTTTGGCTGTGACGTCATCCAGGAAAGAAACATCAGCTGTGCTGCTTCCATCACACCCTTGTTTGTAGATGTTGGAGATCGGCCTGTTTTCCAGTGTGGTCCTGTTTCTCTGGCCGTGGCTGGGTGGATGTGCTCTCTTCATCCTCTGGCATGGGAGCTGCCTTGGAGCTCGTCTGCCTGGCTGTGTGTTTCCTGGACGGGGCCGCCTTTTACAGCTGCTTTTTGTATCTCTGCTTCTGTCTCCTTGAACCCCAGTCGGCCTTGGCAGATGGCCGCTCACACTGAGCCTGGTTCTGCTGGAGGTTTCTTCCTGTTAAAAGGGAGTTTTTCCTCTCCACTGTCGCTACAAGCATGCTTAGTGTGAGGGATTATATTTGAGTCAATGAGTCAATGCAATCAACTGGTTTTCCTTAGATAGAAAACATTGTATCAATTTGACTGTATGATCTGGTTGAACTGTAAAGTGCCTTGAGATGACATGTGTTGTGAATTTGGCGCTATATAAATAAACTGAATTGAATTGAATTATTATTATTATAGTAGTAGTAATAATAATATTGTTAATAGCAAAAAATAAAAGAACAAAGAATATCTCTGTGAAGGTTCTCAGTCATTCAGGTCATTGTAAATCTTTAAAGGTTAATTTTAGGCAACTGGAAATGAACTTCTAACTAGTGGTGTGGAGCACTGAGATGAATATCTCGAAGGTGGAACAAAGAATCAGGAGGAACAGAAGGTGGCCTTGCTTCTTCCCTTTGCTTTAGCCAAAGAGGACATATGGGAGGGTTAATGTTCGTTACGGGGTTCTGATGAGTCGTTAACTCCCTCATCAGAGTGGTTTCAGTCACATCCCTCATTGAAGTGTGAGTCAGGTGAGGGCAGGAGGGACCTAAATCTTCTGGATTTTGATCCTACCAGTTTTATGTAAGTAGGTGAAAAGTTATGTCTAAGACCACCTCCTCTGTTGAGAGATGATTTTTCCAGGTTAACAAATATGGCTTCCTTAACCCCTCTCTCAAAACATGTCTTCCTTGGCCAGAATATAGACAGACGTTGTTGTCCTCTAATGAGTGTCCTTCAGCCTTCAGGTGTAGATGAACAGCTGAGTCCTGTCCAGAGGTGTTGGCCCTCCTGTGTTGAGCCTTACACCTGTGTGGCAGCCAGGGCTAACGTTAGCCTGTCTGCGGCAGCCAGGGCCGCCTGTGGAGCTGGTTGACAGTTGCCTTTTGTATCTATGCTTCTTTTTCTATGTCTGCTTCTGTCTCCTTGAACCCCAGTCGGCCTCAGCAGATGGCCGCAGCTGGTTTTCCTTGGATAGAAAACTTTGAATCAATCTGACTGGATGATCTGGTTGAACTGGAAAGTGACCTGAGATGACATGAATGACATTCAATGTTGATGTTTCAGCTGCTGCTTAGAAAAGAGTTTGATGTCAATCCCTGACCTATTATCACTAAATCTTCCTAATAAAGTAAAGTACTCTTTTTTTTTAGATGTTAATGAGCATAAATACACGTAATATTATGAATAAAGATGACCAAAAACATGGAAGCTCAGCTCCAGAAACTACATAGTTCCACGGTTCTCATCGTAAGGACTGGTTTTTATAATGAAAATAATCAGATTCGGAAAAGTGTTCATTCTGCAATAATGTGTTATTTTCTAATCATGTATTTATGTTGCATTTTAGTTCTTTAAAATTGCAAAACTTCCATAAAAATTCTGTCTGACTGAATAATTTTCTAAACATTTAACCAGATGTTATGATCCAATTAAAAGCATTTTTACCAACTATTTTTTTCTACTCTGACTAGAGGAATTTCTACATTTACTACTTTTATTTGAGTTAAAAAAATGTAAAAGTAGTGCTACTGTTACTTGAGTACATTGTTTTAGGTGGGAGGCCCACTTCTGCTTATCTTCAATGTCAACAAAAAGAAAAAAAGGGTGAAAGAGAAAACTGAAACTGCTTTGTCCTCCTTTTTATTGTATATATTAAAAAGCTATGTTGCTGCTCAGCGACCAGCAGGGGGTGCAGCTGGTAAAATTTTCTTCCCACTAACCTCCCAGCCTACTGCAGTTCAATCTGATATGAGGCCTCCACATCTATGCCCTCTGTTCACCTCCTTGAGAAACAGGAGGAGAAAGACAAGACCATGCATAATGCAAAAAAACAGACAAAAAAAAAAACATATAAATGATCAAAATTTCTGGAATTATTTTCAGATCTTCCTGGTAAGAAAAGGTAACACATGTTTGGTGTCGATGGGTAAATCTGAAATTAGTATAGGAGCTATTTTCCATTTTCATTTAATCATTTCATTTAATTTTAGCTCGAGATGTGGCTGTTTCACAGTAAAAACATGTAGGTTTTATTTAATTTTAGTTTGGTTTATTTCTATAGCTCCAATTCACATCCTGTCACCTCAGGTCACTTTCCAGTTCACCAGATCATCCAGTCAGATTGATTCAAAGTTTTCTATCTAAGGAAAACCAGCTGATTGCATTGACTCATTGACTCAAATACAATCCCTCACACTAAGCATGCTTGTAGCGACAGTGGAGAGGAAAAACTCCCTTTGAACAGGAAGAAACCTCCAGCAGAACCAGGCTCAGTGTGAGCGGCCATCTGCTGAGGCCGACTGGGGTTCAAGGAGACAGAAGCAGACATATGTGATGTTATATTTCATCACCTAATAAAGCCTTATAAATAAATAATGAATAAATAAATTCCATGTTATTGATTTCCCAATGGAGAAATACCCTCTCTGCATTTAACCCCTCCCCTTGGGTTAAATAATAAAAGGTGGCCCTTTGTCTCTGATAAATTTATCACTTAATTTTATGCAATGAGAGGCTCATTAAGATATTATATCACCAACAACGAAAACACAAGGCCAAAGTTGAATAGCTTATGAGCATAAAAATGTCAGACCTGCAGATTTGGATCAGAACCCAACCTCAAAAATAAATGTTTATGTGGAGATGAAAGATTTGGATAATAATAGCAGAAAGTACACGGAACGAAAATAATGCAACCGTTTTTGGCATTTACTTAATCATATTTAGATACATATTTAGTTGTTTCATGATAGCACAGTAGGACATAAAACAAGTGTGTTAAAGTAATTACTGACAGATTATACGGTAATTTGATGAGGGAATAATGAGAAGCAACTGAGCCAGAAGGAAAGCAGGCAGACTGAGGGACGGAAGAATAAATAACATAAATTAGTCTCAATTTAAAATGAAAGGAAAAGTCCGGTCAGCCTTGAATAATCAATGGATAATTATTTATACCCAAAACTAATAAGTTTGTGGTGATTTAATGAATTTAGTGTTGATCAGTAAAACAATAAAAATAATAACTTTCGTTGCGATCACTGAGCCTGGGAGCGGCCATTTTTGCCCAAATATAGTAGCCCCTCCCTCCTGCCATCTTCCAGCAGTGACGTCACGGTGCGGTTAGCCTAGCGCCATTCTCCCCGCTTTACAAGCTAAATCAATGGGAACTACTAGACACATCTGCAATCAACAACAATTATTGAAGATTTCCAGAGGACTTCACCATTGAAATTCACCAGAGCTATAGTGAAACTGACAATGCCCACGTGCATGGCAGCTGGATGCTGGAATACATCGGGTAAAAGTGAAAAAAAGAGTTATTCCTCCTTTCTGATTCCTGATCCTCCACGGACGGGTTGGTCGTTGGAACGCCAACTTGAAGAGGGAGGATTTGCCATCGAACTTCTGGCCAGAGAAAAAAACACGTAATATGTAGCCAACATTTGGAAGAAGAATGTTTTCAAGATGACTTGGATAATAGCTGTCAGGGGTTGGTTGAGGTTTTAAAGACCCAAATGCAGAGGCAGGGAGGCAGAGGTGAGTTTTAATGTAGTGTTCTTAAGGAACTGAGGCAGGAATCCAAAAATCCAACATGAAAATGTAAAATAAACCAAAAACATGGAGACATCAGGGAAAACAAGCACGAGGAGCAAAGGAAAGACAGGGAACCAGCACTGAGGAACTGCGCATGGAGAGTATTTATGGGAGACTGAACGAAGACTAGACTAATGAGCTGATTGGGAGCAGGTGTGAAAAGAGGATTCTTGAAGGAGTTAGGGAAAAGGAGACTGTGACAAGAGGGCAAAAGAGGGCAAGCAAAGAAAAAAGTAAGAACTCAAATATATCCAGAAAACACAACTAAATATGAATTAAATCAATAAAACTAGAAAACAAAGACAAACGTGCATCAAATTGAAACTGAATACAGAACCAAGACCGTGATAATAGCGCGTTGTGACAAACACCAGATACAGCACTGGGACTTGATCAACAGCCGATACCGCACCGTGACTTTACAAACCAGTAGGTGGCAGTAGTGTTCTTTGACAAACATGGATGCCTCCAGTAAAGCACATTCACATGAAAATTACTCTGAATTAAAAACACTTAATTATTGAATAATAATTTCATAATTAAAGTACTTTCAGAAGTTTGAATTCTAAATATGAGCGGACTTTTCCTTTAAACAAGGGCAAAAACACTAACGATAATCCAAATTTACAATTAGAACCCAATAATAAACCTTGAATCTAAACACAAAGGAATAAACTATTATTGACCCAAAGAGCAAAACCAACAAATGCAAATAGACGAACCTGCTGAAAATCACTGATTAAAACACAAACACACTAAAAAAAAAACATAACAATAGTAAAAACTAATAATAAATATATACTAAATAATAATAATAATAAATAATAAAATATATACTAATAAAAACCTGATCCCATTCAGGTCAGGATTTTTCCCTCAGTAGGGAGATGCAGGTTCGATGACAGTAAAGGAAAAATGGAAGCTGGCAGATTCATATAAAGATACAACGTAAGAAAAACAATTTAAATAAGTGAGCTTACAGAAGAGGGACAAATATTTACAATATGGGAACAAATACTGAGCATTTATCAAAAAGTGTAAAATGAATGTACGTGTGCATTAAAATAACGTGTGTTTTTCTGCAGCCACTGTATGTCTGTAATCTCTCCGAAGGTATTTCTGTGGCCATAGGTCACTTTAATTTCCTTACAGGAGTCATAGATCATGTGATTTATTACGGGATACTGCTTCTGTTTGGTTGGATAACAAAGAGTGTTTAATTAACCCAACTAAAGTGTCACCGTTAGATAAAGCTGTTTTATCTATCAAGGTTAAATGTTTGAGCGTCCAATAAAACTGCTTCTTGACTGGAAGTTCTATGAGTCACGTAGTTTGTATGAACCACAGAGTCCAAATGGTGAGACGATTGCTGGTGAGGATTCTCTGTCATCCAGGTCATAATCATTCCCCCCCTAAAAAAGGGGGGGGGGGGGGGGGCTCAGAATTCAGCTTTCAAAAACCTACAATGCAGCGATAGAGTTGATTCCTTCCCGCTATCATCGCAGCCCCAACCCCTTTACAGGAGAACAGAAGACGATCTAAAGGAATAAAATATGTTTTCATAGATTCCTGATTCAGATAAAAAAGACTGAACTACATTATCATACATACCAAAGCCTCACAAGAACGCTGAATAAATATTCATTTATCCTTTATTAATCCTACACTGAAAACAAATGTTTCCTAAACAGCTAATGTTATGCATGTTAGGAGTCCAGTTTGTGTGGCCTGTTTGTGTGTTTCCTTTTCTCCACCACCAGGAGGTGCCCTGTCTTCGTTGGGTCTCCCTGCACACCTGCGGCACGTTGGACCATTATCCAATATCTGGAGGAGTATTTGAGCAGTGGGCTGTCACTACCTTGACGCCAGAGTGTTTGCCAGTTTTGGGTACTCTAGCCAAGCTGAGATTAGCTGAGTCTAATCTAAGCTTTTTTTCTCTGAGACTAACGTTCTTCGGCAGGAAGACTTCCTGTTAAACTGGATAACTGGTCCTTCTGCCGCCTGGAAGGAAAGCTGAGTTCACACTGAGCAGGGGAAAAGCTCCACATGATCCGTTCAAGTGGCCATCGGAAATCCGAGTGACAGTCCGCTCCTTAACTCCTCCAGGTCCAACGTTTGTCTACCGGTCCGCTCTCCAACGTGTGCGCACTATTCTCTGGATAAACCCACACAGACTGGATTAGAGGATTGACGAGACCCCTTCAAACATGAGTCCCTCACCTGCTTTATCCTTACGGCATCCAACCTGAAGTGACCTCTGTGAACTTCCTTTCTCACTTCCAGTTCCGGTTCACCAGCTCACTGAGTACCAGATCCAACCCCTCACCTCTTATCTCAATAAACCTGTTAAACTTGTTCTCTGAGTGGTTTCTCTGTATTTGGGTCAGATTCGTAAACCGATCATGACAATGCAGGTGTTTAAATCTTCAGCAATTACCTTCTAACCCCCCCCCCCCTCTATAGAAGCACCATAGAGAGCTATGGCGTAACGACCCAACAATCGGTCAATCAGCAACATTATCTGGGTGGGCCCTATATGAAGTACAACACACAAATAATCATAATCACTCTCAGTATTTCACTCAGTCAGCATTTTATTTTCATCTTTGCAAAGAGAGAACAGTTCATCATACCAGTGGCGGCCGGCCCATAGGGGGCGCTGGGGCACCGCCCTCCCTGATAAGAAGAGAGAAACGTAAAATATATTTTTAGAAATTAACTCATAAATGTCAGTTTTACTCTCTAGAGTGTGTACCTATAAGCAAAACAAATTATATAAACTACATTTCCCTACCTACTGTCATTCATTTGTGGATTTCCACAGACAGACTCCTACCGTCTCTGTTCTGGGGGCTGTGATCAGACAGACCCACATTTGCAGAGAATCTGTCAATCATGTACTATTGGTAGGTGAATTTAATGGCCAATCAGCGTCTCAGAACTTTATGGTCTTGGGGCCCTGAAAATACTGCGCTTTAACAGGCATCTGCACCCAAGCGCAGGTGCAGACAATTAGAGGGACGATGGCGAACGTAACGAGCGAGATGCAGCTTCCACCAAATTTGGTGAGATCCTTATTTATCTACACGTTTGCCAGAAGAACATCCATGTTGTAGGTTAGGAAAATTTCATGTCATGGTTATTGTGACTGTGACGAATCCACCTCGTCGCTTAAAACTTTGCGTGCCACACACACATTCCTGTTATACTGTGTTTGTGAGGACCAATACACTCGCGCTGAGCCCAGTAGCTCCATTAACTCCATTAACTTAAAACACACAAGCTGTCCTGGTTACCTGCTGGCGTATTGAGGGGCACACTTAATATTTCAGAGGGGTTAGCCGTGTGTGTGTGTGTGTGTGTGTACGTGTTTATGCTACAGAGACTTGTCATCTTCAGTCTGGCAGCGTCTTTGCTGGGTTCAAACCCAGTTTGGTGTAATTGAATAAGTCAATGAATCTGTGTAAAAGAATTAAGTTGTAAAAATTATTTGTTTGTTTTTGTACATCAATTGTTTGTGGAGGTAATATATGGACAAAACTGATTTATGAGAAGAAATCAGAAATAAGAGAGCCTGAGGGGAGGGGCTTAAACTATTTAATGAGGGCTGTGGGAAGAAGAGCGGCCATTTCTGTTTTCTGTTTCTTTGTTACATTGCTGGTAACTGGAGGGAGGCTGAGGCCCAGAGGATCTTGTACATGTTTAGTTTCTTTTGCACCCTGTTTGGAGTTTTTGAGCACAATAAATCACAAACACCGGTAACCCGACTGAGCCTGGATTCTTGGAGGCCAAAGAACCCCGTCACAGTGACCCAAATCATCACTGTTACTGTTATTATATAGTAAATTAAATCATTACTGTTAAATTGTATGTATTGTCCAATTGTTTATTTGAATTCTTATTCCGGATTAGTTGGAGACATACACTAGGCTATATCAGCCCCACCAAAAATATTTTTCACCAGCCGCCACTGCATCATACGTCCCTTATTGCACGGTAATCAGCCCTGTTCTGCATGAGCAGCGTTCGTTCCCCCTTACTTATAATAATGGAAAGTAGTCAGAGTCAAAACAAATTATAGACACTTTGGTTAAATAGTAACATGTTATGAATAAACCTTGAGAAAGAATCTGGTTTGTTATGGAAATAAGTACGTCTTGTCTACAAACACTCTCACGCAGACATTGTGTGGCCTTGCAGGTGAAACAGACTGAGTGAAAAACGTTTTTTCAGTGAGTATATAGCATAATTCAACATATCAAACATATGTAATTTGTCCAAAATGCAACAACATGGCGACATCCTTGTGACATTTTGTTTAAACTCATTAAAACTAAACAACTTACTGTATTTTTACTGACTTGTTTTTACAAAAGTGTCTATTCTTACGACTAATCATGGATCCTGTAAAGTTCTGAGTTAGAGGGAGCATGTACTATATACTGAAAGTACCCTTGGGGAACGCCACATGTGATTGCTGTGGTCTCTGATGTGAGGTAACCTACTTCCTGTCTCTGTCCTTCCAATACTAGTTCTGGACCAGAAAGAGCGACCCAGTTTGAAAAGGTTTTCCAGAAAAGGACAACTTCTTCAAACAAATAGAATAACAGTTGTATATTTATCATCATCTAATAATCTAATAGTCCTTTTGTTTATAAAATCCATGTTTACAGCAGAGATTTGGAGAGTGAGTCAGAAAGGATCTCTAATGGATCCAGCCGGTCACGTGGAAACTCACAGAGATAAACAATTTTCACTCCATGATCTGCAACGGAATAGGAAACATCTGCTATGAAGTGGACTTAAAAACATCCCACAGCTTTCTTTATACAGACAGGATGAATTCAGAGAGATTAACTTGATGAATGTTGGTCGGCTGAAGTTTCTTTGGAGTTGATCTGTGTTAATCACCACGCTGATTGCACCGATTCAGCCTGTCAGTCAGCTGCTTTGTCTCCTTTTGTTTCTGCTGCTGTTCGCTCTGCATGCAGACAAAGGAGCTGGAAGCTCAGTGACTCACATTTTCAAACATGCCCGTTGCTAAGGGCTCGCTTTGTGGCCATAAGTCCATGAAGGACCTCCTGTTTTGGACGGAGCGGTCGGTCCTGTCACGTTGTTTCCTTGCTGATTAACAGGTTGGGTGTTTTATATGTAGATATCAGGAATAAAAATAATAAAATTATTTAGTATTTTGTTTGAAGGCGCCTTTCAAATCGGTCAAACAAGATATACAAGAACAGTAAAGAGATAAAAAAATAACAGCGCAGATAAGAATAAAATAAAACACAACCACTGGTTTAATTGATAAAGATGTTAAACTAAAAAAAAAAAACGATTTAACCTTATTATCTTATCGCCCCTGACTGACGAGTTTATTGATATTTTGGGGCAATTTGAAACCTGCATTTGTTCAAGCTTCAGTCATATTAATATTTGTCTATTAGAACCCAGATAGTTCAGGTATTCTGTCCCTGTTTCCTGCAGAGGTGTCAAAAGTATTAATGTTTATTACTCCAGTATAAATCCTACTGTTTTAAAAACACTTTTGTAGAAGTTAGAGGATTTATACTTAAAGTTTAAATGTAAGAGTAATGCAGGAAAAAATGTCTCCTCATATTCAGAATTCAATCTTCTGAAAGTTCTTTAAATCTGAAATTCTTCCATCCTGTTCAATAAATGATCAGTGTTTTTAATTCAGAGTAATTTTCATGTGAATGTGCTTTACTGGAGGCATCCATGTTTGTCAAAGAACACTACCGCCACCTACTGGTTAGTGACGTCACGGTGCGGTATCGGCTGTTGATCAAGTCCCAGTGCTGTATCTGGTGTTTGTCACAACGCGCTATTATCCAAGTCATCTTGAAAACATTCTTCTTCCAAATGTTGGCTACATATTACGGGTTTTTTCTCTGGCCAGAAGTTCGATGGCAAATCCTCCCTCTTCAAGTTGGCGATCCAACGACCAACCCGTCCGTGGACACTAAATTAACTAAATCAACGCAAAGTTATTAGTTTTAGGTATAATGATCCATTGATGAGTCCTTGCTGAAGAGACTTTTCCTTTAATTACACCTGTGTCGCTGACTCGTGAAATGTGTTACATAAATAAACCAGCCTTGGCTTTCTGCCTGCTTTCTATCCTTTAATTTCAGTTTGCTGTTTAGTTATCTATTCTATTCTATTTTTTTCATGTTTCGTCCAGAAGAATAAAACCAACAGGAACAAAATCCATGACCTCTGCTTGATGCTCATTTAGACAACATGACTCTGAATCTGCAGCTTGATCCCAATGATGACTGTTATCATATAATCTTTTTAGATTACAGATAGAAATTATTTTTATTGATGAGGATATTTTATGTCCAAATAGTCATTATTATTTGTTTAGCATAATTTCATCCTGTCGGTTTCCACTTATACATTTTACTACATTAATTCTACCTTATAAACTATTTCCTAATTTGAACTAATCCAACTGTTTGCTCTCATTCCCTGTCTGTCAGTTTATAACGCATTAAAAACCCCAAAATCCAGAAACTGGAGCGAACAGTTTGTCGTCATTATAGAACAGCTCAGGGTTGTTTAAACAGTTTCTTAGAAACGTATTGATGTTCTGGACTCGGCCCCTGCCCCCCCTTTTAACCCAGTTCACAAAATAAACTGATAATGAAAATGTATCTTCTTAAAATAAAAAAGGTGATTTAATGCGTGGTGGGCGGAGCTACCCTATCCTTTCTCTTCCTGGAACAATGGCAGCTATATTTGCTGTGATCAGCGGGTAAAAAGTAGTTTGGATCTATGTTGAAGTGAGAAAGTCCTCCTGAAAACATGGTCTGTGCAGTCAGTTCATCCAGATTACCATCCTGCCTTCAAAGATTATTTCTCTGTGGGAGCCGCTCAGACCCCCACATACCGGCGCTGCGCTGTCACTGGGAATCCCCAGCAGCAGCTGCCTCAGGCCCGCTCGCCTCTTGGGGGTTTTCCCCTCCTGTTGGTGGCGGCTGGAAGTAGATGTTGGCGTTTTTCAGGTCCGTGCTACAAACTGCAGGCAGCAGGATAATAAAGCCAACATATTCTGCCGGCAGGTTTCTACACATGAAGTTAATTTAGGCGTTAATAAACTGTTTCAGAGGAGTGATCATAGCGCTCTGCATCAGCAGTGCTGTGTCTGACTCCCTGCCAGCTCCCAGATCAGCTTCTCTCATTGGTTGATGCGGCGCGTCAGATAAAGTTAAATTTTTTCCAACTCTAGTAGCTGCTGCTTGTGAAGCGCCTCAGATGTTCATGAGGCTCCTGCTGCTGCTCTAGACGCTGCAGGACCCTTTGCTGCACGTTGATGCGCATCAACCATTGACTTTGCATGTAAACCAGCTGCTTCTGCTGCTAGCTGTCTGAACGTAGCATTAACGTTTACCAAAGAGCTTTTAGCTAAATTTCAGTAACTATTTTTCATATTTTTTCAGAACATATTTCAGATGAAGGATGTAAATTTTTTAGGTATTTTTATGGAATGTTTACTTTTAGTTTTCACTATTTAATGGGACATTTTGGATACAAAATGGAGCCAATTTAGACTAATTGCTGCAACCATTTAATCTATGTCCTTAAGCTTTATTTTATTCATCACTAATAATTATTGTAATTTGTTTCCTTTAAAGCATTAATGGACAAATCAGTGTCCTTTGACACAGATTACGTTCTGACTTGCAGTTTCTGCTGCTTCTATAATGTTATAAATCAATGGGTAAACAAAGGTGCAGCTGATAAAACTCATTATTAGGGCCAGTAGGCTTGGTGGGGCCGATCCCTGCCATGAAAAGGCTCCATTAATCAGGCTAAGCTGTTAAGACTCAGAGAAAAACAAAGACCTCTCACACATAAAGCATTTTTATGGGGTATTTAACCTCCAACCTGAAAGTCGTGCTTCTCACAGAGGAAGAAAAGAAAGACAAAGATTCAACAGTTTGAATAAAAGCTGCATAATTGTTATGCAACTGTTCAACCAGATGACTGGTAGCTGCTTCCTCACTGTTGATGGTTCCGTTCAGATCCAAGTCCATCAAACGTCTCATTCTGAAAAGGCATCAAGGTTCTCTCTCATTTAGATCTACGTCCTCAGGGTCTGACCGTGGTGGACCACAGTCCACCTCTAAATAACTTTGACATCTAAGATATTCTGTGCTCCAACACAAATAGGTAAAAGACTGACAACAGACTCAGACTGATTGAGTTTTTTTTGTTGGAAACAGGATCGACCTCCATGTCGATCACAAAGCCCTGACAAAAGAAGAACCGCTTCTCAAATATCAACAGAAAGTTTCTCCGTCTGCGTTTATGATGTCTGAACTGGGGGGAAAAACCTTCAGTGGTACAACGACTGCTGCTACCTTCTTTAAAGCAGATCATAAAAACAACACTGCTGGAAAAAAGAGCTGGAAGAACAAGAGAAACTGATAAAAAGAATAAAGCCAGAATACAAAAACAGAAGGTGTGCAAAAAGTTTACGAATTAAAAAGTATTTTTTCAAAGTGAACCGTAAAGCAGCATGTCTGATTTAAGTGAAGAGTAGTCATCCTAAACATTCTTCTAGTAGGAGCAAATTACTCTTTAAATGATTCAATTAACTCATTTAGGCCCTGCAGAAATAAACAGAACAACAAAGCTTGAGTAAAACAGGAGGTGTCACTTTGCCGTGTGTCAGAGTCAGATTATGGTTGCTCTTCATTCGGCTTGGTGACTTCAGGCGGACGGGATCTTCATTCAGCACATAGTGTTTCACAAATAAAACTAATAAATGAAACAATTAAAAGCTCTGAAACAACAACAGTTTAGACCGTTCAAATAAAAATGTTAACATCCACATGTGCTTAAAGCCAGACCATAGGTTCACCTTATTCCATTCCCCTTTTATTCCTTTTTATTTACTAGTTGACGATATGCTATCAGGTGGTCCTTCATATTTAGCATCTAGTGATAATAACTGAACTGAAGATAATCTCTTAAAAGTGTTTTTGTTGCTGAAAAATAAATAATTGCGATTTTGCACAATAGAAATTATACAAAAACATTTCCCATAAAGAGAATTATCAATGGGAGAAAAAAACAGTTGCACTAAAAGCTTCTCTCAGTTGCCACAGGTTGAAGTGCTGCCGAGCAAGGCACAGGTAGACCCTTCCTGGTTTTCATCCACGCAGAGAAGAATTACATCAGCACCGATCAGCACAAAGACAGCAGCGTTACATAATCTTTATATAATATCATAATCCACTTTCAACAAGCTCCTCAGAGCTTAAGAACCGGTAAGCAGTGGATGGGGGGGGGGTAGTTCTATCCATACTAAGACTTTACATGGACATTCATTCATTTTAGTTACTCCATTTTTGCCAAACATTTACTGTAACCATTATCAGTATAAATGTAATTCCTACCACGACTCTAAATTGACTCTCTCCTCTCCTGTGGAACCAACTACCAGTTTTAGTCCGTGAGGCAGACACCCTGTCTACTTTTAAGGCTAGGCTTAAAACTTTCCTTTTTGATAAAGCTTCTAGTTAGGGTGGCTCAGGTTATCCTGAGCTATCTCTATAGTTCTGCTGCTATAGGCTTAGACTGCTGGAGGACATAGGGACCCCTTTTCCCCTCTCTGCTTCATTCTATCTCTATTCTCCCAGGTTTTAGATGTATAGTTGTTCCAACAATCAAATGAAAGTTTCGTTACCTGGCCTTTGCCAAACTTGATGGCGTGCTGAAGCAATAATTCAGTCATTTTTATAAATTAGCTGCGTTTGAGCAGTGATGCATCTAAAATCTGCAGAACGGTGGATCTCAAAGACCTGGTCTAGATCAATGCATCGCCAAACCTTGTCCTCAAGGACTAATGCACTGCATGTTTTAGATGTTTTCCTTGCTGCCACACATCTGACTAACAGGGTGATTAACAGAATGGATGGCTGCAGAAGAAGAGGAATTATTTAAACCAGGCGTGATGGAGCAGAGACACGTTGAAATCACGCTCTGGCAGCAGGTCCTTAAGATCCAAGGTAAAGAAATACTGGTCTAGATCATTGTGCCTCATGTCTGGTCCTTCAGACTGACTGTTCTTAGTGTTCCAAATGTCTTCCTACTCTCTAGATTTAAGATCATTAAAAACTAAAGTTAATGGCACATGTAGCAGCAGGGGACTATTGAGAGACAGTGTGAGAGATGCAGGACATTGACTCCACAGAAGAACCAAGTCCTCTGTAGATGCTCTGGTCTTTGTTGTCCTCTGCTGCTCTGCCGATGGTTAAAGGCGTTTTCTTTAACACGGTAAGCAGAATGCAGAACATCTCTGATGACTGTGTTTTCTTTGAGCCGTGTGAAGTTTAAACAGCCTCTGGGTATCAGCCCCATTATGTACCCGTCTCGGTCAAATGTTCAGCCCATTCCCAGAAAAATAGCCGAGTAGGAATGCTGTGTGTACTTTTGGCCATTTGAGAACCCTATTGTCTAGTTCTGATCCGTTCCATCGACTGGCTGTGATTTCTGCTTTTAAAAGCAGATCCCTGTGACGTCAGAGCTGCAAATCTCCAGGGAACAAAAGGAAGCTTCGGACTTACTGCGTGGGCCTCGGACTGCTGCTGAGCTTCCAGAAAGTAGTGTAGAAAGGAGTGACGCCACTGTCCATGACATCAGGCAATGGTTCTTCTGGGCTTTGATGGTTTTCATTCTTTGTTCAGTTATTCTGTTGGGATCATTAAGCTGTTTCTGACCCAGTTTGGGCCGAACACCACAGAGATAGACTACCATTGTGACTAGAGAGGTGTTCAGGCTTCATTTGGTTCTCTGGCCTAAGAATCAATTCAATTTCAATTCTATTCAGTTTATTTCTATAGCTCCAATTCACATCATTTCATCTCAGGTCACTTTCCAGTTCACCAGATCATCCAGTCAGACTGATTCAAAGTTTTCTATCTAAGGAAAACCAGCTGATTGCATCGACTCATTGACTCTTCAGCAATCCCTCACACTAAGCATGCTTGTAGCGACAGTGGAGAGGAAAAACTTCCTTTGAACAGGAAGAAACCTCCAGCAGAACCAGGCTCAGTGTGAGCGGCCATCTGCTGAGGCCCACTGGGGTTCAAGGAGACAGAAGCAGACATAGAAAAAGAAGCATAGATACAAAAGGCAACTGTCAACCAGCTCCACAGGCGGCCCCGTCCAGGAAACACACAGCCAGGCAGACGAGCTCCGAGCCAGCTCCCATGTCAGAGGATGAAGAGAGCACATCCAGTTAGTTTTATGAACAGGCACCTTCAGATCGGATCTGCTGTGTTGACAATAACATCAACAAAAAAGAGGATAAGATAAGCTAATAACTTAAACTAATCATCAATCATCAGTCAAATATGCAAAGCAGGGTTGTGTAACACGCAGCCATGATGGCACGCTAAGGTTGTAAAACGTTATGTAACAGATCCGTGTTAGACAGGTTCCTTATCCAGCAGCCTTGTCTAAGGAACCTGTCTGAAGGCTGATGCTGCTGACTGCCTGATGCAGAAAATTCATAAGAAATTCATTTTATTCATCTCATCAGGAAATGTGGGTTCCTAGGCAAAGACAGGCAGAGGGCCCTCTGAACTGAGAAGACAACACATAAACAGCCCCATTCTACAGATAGAGAAATGTTAATAGAATAGACATCCATTATCTGTTCTAGGTTGTGTCCCTCTCTTCTTGTCCCTTTTCTTCTTGTTTTCCTCTCTATGTTTTGTACTCAGCTGACTTTTCATGCTGTCTCTAAAGGAATGAAAGATTTTTTCCAAGCACTAAGCTCACTTAGCTGATTGCTCCTTCCTGTGTTTCCAAAAAGGCCAAAGTAAATAACCCAGTCCTTCTTTTCACTGTAGACAAGCCATGATCTGCTTCTCTGTTCTCCATTTTTTTTAAATGTATGAAAATCGATTTTTTTTTGTGAATAAATTTCAGAGATCAGTGGTCATAATTTGCTTAATATGGATGAATTCCAATATACTAATAGATGGACAGACTTTATTTTGGAAAAGCATGTTTGAAACAGGAGTTATCTTTGTTAATTACATTATTAATGAGAACGGTACAATTATGGAGTATGAGGAATTAAGAATTATATATGGTGATGCTTGTTCAAACTTTTCTTTTAACCAACTCACTGGAATAATTGGAAAAAAAATTATTAACAATGGAACTACTAAACTATGAGTTTTTAAACCTCCAATAAAAAACTCTAATTGGCAAAAGAGGATTAAAATAAATAGGAAAATATATAAATTTTATTTAATAAACAAATCACTGATGGTTGCCCCATATAACACATATGGAAAATGGAAGGACTACTTTGACTGCCTGCTGCCGTGGGATAAAATATTTAAATTAATCTATAAAACTCATGTTTATGTGCAAAGTCATTATTTTCAAATTAAAATCATATACAATTTCTTAGCCACTGGAAAAATGTTAAAGCTTTGAAATATGACAGAGTCAGATGATTGCTGTTTCTGTTGTCAGGAGCCTGAATCCACCCTGCATTTGTTTTGGTTTTGTCTTATTGCGTCTCTATTTTGGGTGGAAGTCAAAAAAATGTGTTTAAGGATTGGTCTGTTTAAATGGGAGAGTTTATCGACATTCACGACTTAGTATTTGGTAAAAGGTTTATCTTTAAAGCCAAAAATAGATTTTCCTTAGTATTAATTTCTTTAAAACATTTATTTGGCATTATTTAATTTTAGAAAGTTATATGGTTGAAATGAAGCCAGAAAATAAATGTTCTTAAATGTTTATTCTGAAAATGTAATTTGTGGACGAATGAATGTGAATGAGTGTAGGGTAGGGAGGCTTTTGGGTTGGTATATTATCTCTATAAATGTATCCTGTGTTGTCATTTATGTTCATTTAATAATAATATTAATAAAAAACTCCTCACTGTTGCAAGAGCTCAGAGGAAATATAAATGGAAATGCCAATAATGTGGCATTGAGCTAATAATTATTTTATCTGTTTTCCAACTGTAGCCTACAGTCATTGCATTGAAGGCACAAATATTTTTACAAGTTGCTGATGTAGCAAAAATGTGCGCTATTCATTTATTGTTTAATATTAATTATTACAGTTTGAAATTAAGCAGGTCAGGATTATGTTTAGGATACTTATTTTATTCAGAAAGTTTGTTATTTTGTATTAAAGTGAATTGCTGGATAATCATTTGTTTTCCATGTGTTCAGGTCAGTAAAAAATATGCATCTAATTCAATGCAGATTTGAGTGAAACAGTTAAAAAAAATTATTTCACACACGAAGGGGACTAAAAAAAATCCCCTTTTTTATTTTCAGTAAATTGAAAAAAAAGAAAAAGTTGTAGATATGTCTTTATGTCCTTTACAGACAGAACTGGACGAATGTGGGGCCTTGGCAGCCATCTTTCAGATTAATGTCTTTTATTTTATTTTCTCTTAAGGCTTTAGATTAGATTAAGTTAACTTCAAACAAAAATTATCTCAGTCGTATCTCTACTTGTGCTTTTTGACATGTCAAATGCTCTCTGTAGTGACCAAACCTCGGTATCAGTGGCAGGCTGACACCAGGTATGCTTAAAGCTACCAGTTCAGTGGGGAAGCTAAGCTGAACTCAGAGACAGTAGAAAACTAAACTATGTCGCTCATTACAAAGAAATCCGCCTGAAACGTCCATTAAACTTTAAAACCTTTCTGTAAAACTATCGTCCATGTTGTAATGCGCTGATCATCTCGCATGAATAAACGATCTTTTTTTTTTTTTCCTGTGACGCCGCTTTTTTTTATTAGATTCCGCTCACGCGATTTGTGATTGGCTGGCGAACCGGGTGGCCGCCGTTGATTGGCTGTTGGAGCAGGGCTGGAGTAGTAGTATGTAATGGGTGAATGTCAGGCTGCTGCTCAGAGCAGAAGGGCGGAGATATCAGGGAAAGGAGCTGAATGGAAGGCAGGCGTGGGGCTGCGGCATGACACGCTGACAGACGGAGGCTAAAACAACCGAAAAATAAGGAGAATTATTCTGGAAGTCAGCAGAGGATCCACGTCTACGGAGAGGAATCGGTAAGTAAG
This sequence comes from Cyprinodon diabolis, assembly GCA_030533445.1. Taxonomy (NCBI): domain Eukaryota; kingdom Metazoa; phylum Chordata; class Actinopteri; order Cyprinodontiformes; family Cyprinodontidae; genus Cyprinodon; species Cyprinodon diabolis. The sequence continues at coordinate 48,211,638 of CM060081.1, forward strand.
AGCAGTCTGCCCCCAGAGGGCTGCTTCTGAGAGCGGCTAACCCTGCAGCTAACAGCTCGCTATGAGGCTGGATTATGGAGGGTGGGGGCGTGCCTGGGGGGTTACATATACTGTCACGCTGCTGGACCCCTGCCAGGATCACACAATCCAACCGATTCTGATATCTCACATTTTTTAAAATTATTCTGAGTTTTTGCTTTTAAAGTTTCAGATGTAAAGTTATTTATAATTTATATCCACAGTTTTTAGCAGGTAAACTAAATGAAGCTTAAAAAATAGCTTCTTCTTTCTGTCAGAATGAGGTTTTAAAGGAAAAGTCCGCTCATGTTCAGCATTCAAACTTCTGAAACTATTTTAAATATGAAATTATTGGCCTGCTCAGTGGGGCAGTGGGTAGTTCTGGGTTTGATTCCCGACCCGGAGTCTTCCTGCATGGAGTCTGCTTGTTCTCCCTGAGCATGCGTGGGTTCTCTCCGGGTACTCCAGCTTCCTCCAAAAACATGACTGTTAGGTTAATTGGGTTCTCTAATCCTCCGTAGGTGTGTGCGTGAATGTTTTTTTTGTCCTGTTTGTCTCTGTGTTGCCCTGCGATGGACTGGAGACCTGTCCAGGTGAACCCCGCCTCTCACCTGTAGACAGCTGGAGATAGACACCAGCACCCCTCGCCCCCCAGCAGGGATAAGAATGACAGAAGATGGATGGATTAAATTATTCCATCCTGTTCAATAAATGTTTTTAATTCAGAGTAATTTTCATGTGAATGTGCTTTACTGGAGGCATCCATGTTTGTCCAAGAACACTACTGCCACCTACTGGTTTGTGACGTCACGGTGCGGTATCGGCTGTTGATCAAGTCCCAGTGCTGTATCTGGTGTCTGGGGGTCAGATCAGCAACGTACTGCGGACAGCGTGCGCGTTCATGTGTTTTGAAGGCTTTGTTTGGAGGGGTTTGAAGGGAGAGGCATGGTTGTATGTTCAAAAAATATAACTTGCTGGAACTGTTTTCCAAGATCTCCTACAGCACCTTTCACTATAGCTCTGGTGAATTTCAATGGTGAAGTCCTCTGGAAATCTTCAATAATTGTTGTTGATTGCAGACGTGTCTAGTAGTTCCCATTGATTTAGCTTGTAAAGCGGGGAGAATGGCGCTAGGCTTACCGCACCGTGACATCACTGCTGGAAGATGGCAGGAGGGAGGGGCTACTATGTTTGGGCAAAAATGGCCGCTCCCAGACTCAGTGATCGTGAGAGACAGAAATGAAATCCTCCAGCTATAGATCCGTTTTCCTCTCCGATCATTTCCAAACTTCAGTCTCCAGGCGTGTTTATTGAGACACTATTGCTGCACGACAGCTGAGATTGTTCACTATCTGATTGTGTCCTCGCAGGCCCAGTTTGAGGCCAGAACAGGAACGCTGCCGGCAGGATGGTTTAGATTCATTGGTTTTCATTGCTGTTGAACTGAATACAGATTCCCAGAGGTACAGCTTCCTTTTCCGGTTTCTTTTTGGAGAAGTTTGATGGTAAAGAAGCTGATTAAAGATCTCAGGCTGCAGCTGGAGGCTAAAAATCCTGCAAAGACTTTAGTTTAGATGCTGGGTGAGGGGAAAATCTTGGAAGTTAATCAGCCAGGAAGTCTTTGTGTTTAAAGCATCTCAGGAATGGTTATTAGTGGTTATCTTCTGTTCTGACTGGAGAAAAAACTGTTTAATAAAGTTCTACTTTCCACCTGCTAATCAGTTGCTCGTTGGGTCCTGATGAAGGAAACTCTCCTTCTGTCCATCCAACCATTGGGCTCCACCTATTGGGCCCCACCCATCCTCCATGGATGTGGGATCAGGGAGGATGTTGCATGGATAGATGTTTGGCAAGTAAAGGATTGCTGCAGGTTCTGCATCCTGACTCTGCTGTAGATCCCTGATTCCTTGGCTGCTCCTCGGCATGGAGGTGAGCTGAGTTTGATTTCCTGTCCTGGAGGCGGTCGGCCCACGTGTCTGAGATGTTCCTCACCTGGTGAGGTGAGGCGTGGTGCAGCAGGGAAACAACCGTGCAGGGCTGTGTGCTCAGAGGAGCAGGCGGGGGCCCAGAGGGGAGCAGGCATGGCTCTTATTTGTGCAAAAGAAAAGAGGCCATCTTGGCTTGTTTCTCTGGACGTTCCTGTTTTCATGTTCTTCAGAGAAGCGTCGCCGTGTTTCAGTTTGACAGAACTTTTTGGGTCCGTTTGTTTTCAGGAAGAAACAGGAAAGCTTCCCTCAGGTTTCCTGCAGGAAAACTACGTTGAGGAAGTACATATTTTAAAAGTTTAGATTTTTTTTTTACATTTATTTGGATTTTAGTTGATTAAAATCCCCCAAAAATACAAAAAAAGTCTAACTAGACTATAGAGAAAAATAAAACTCTGAAAAACGTCTTCATTCAATAAAATGTTTTTATTTTATGTTTTTCAATTTTTTTAATCACAGATTTTATATTAAAATCTCAACTTCAACTTTAAGAATTGTATTTTTTTTACTTCAAGCCCATTAAATTGTTGCTGCCAATAGAAACGTGTTTATGCTTCTAATCCCAGAGACGCAAGGGAATGTGATCTAGAAAAAAATATTTGAAGAGAATGAAATTTGTAAAATCAGTTTAAAAAGAGAAATCTGAAAATGTAAATTCTGTAAAAACACATTGTGAAAAAAATATAAAATGTGAAAATATTAAATCTTTTAAAAAATATTGAAATTTAAAGCAATTTGATCAAACATCTTTCCAATTTTATTTCTAGAGTGCATTTTTTAATGTAGATTTATACTCGTAAATTTGAGGCTTGTCCTTTTGATTGTTGTAAAGTTGTAGCATCTAATTATTAAGTTGGAAGATATTGGAACTAAAATAAAAAATAAAAAATGTTCTGAAATTTTCCCAAAGAAAATTTCAGAACATTTTTGAAACATTTTTTCAGTTTTAAAAAGGAATATTTTTGAACAAAGTTTATGGCCCAAATGTAGCCCCATAAAACACCTGATGTCACTGATATGGAGGTAATTTAAAATCCTACATTTTGTCCATTTTTACTGGACTGGAAGTTGCAGTAAAGTTTTACAAATGCAGATGAGTTTCAACTCTTCTTCAAACTGTCGAGTACAAAAACTTGTTCTTAGATTCTCAGCTTTGCTTCAATTAATCCAAAACTACTAGTTTGTTGATTTTTTTTTTCTTTAAAAAATAGTTAAAATTCCTCACATTGTTGAATAGAAGCACACAAAATGAGCTCTGAGTCACTGATGAAAAATTTCTTGCATCTCAGTTTTTATGACGCAGAAAATGAGCGAAGGTACGACTAGTGACACAGCAGCAGATCTGTGCACTTCTGTTTTCACTGATCTGTAGTGATAAAGAGACAAAACTAAGAATCCAAGATTATTTTTGTTTTTTTACTCAGAGCTCAAAATGTACCTTTTTTTTAATAATAATTGTTAAAGATGTACGATGAAAAAAACTCCAAAGTTATAATCCACAAATGTTTTTTCAATGACAGTTTTAGGGCTCTATAAAATCTGTTTTATTTTTTTCCAAATTCCGTTTTTTCCGTTTTAAATTTTGAAAATTCCGATTTTTCCATTTTATGTATTTTTGCTCTTCCAGTCAACGGAATGTTGACAAAACTTTCTAAAACCATAGTCTACCTGTCACGTAAAAGTCACGCGGGCTCTGTACTCAGGGGTTAGCGTCGTGTTTCTCAACTTTCTCGCCATTTTTTCAATGTTTTGATGGGGGAGGGGGAGCGGAAATGACAGAGCGGGAGGGGTTGTGTCGCCCAGATTTGGTGTACATTTCCCCCCCGACGTACGTTCTTCTCCCTCACAAAAAAAGAATTTCATTTCAAATGTAGAAATTCTGCATTACACTAGATTCCGCGTTAATTTGCCAATTCCGCGATCGTGGAAATTCTAGGGCCCTACAGTTCGAAATAACTGAAAAAAGCAAAGAATCTAGATTTGTTTTTAATTTGGGACTCAGTTCATGGTTTGTTTTTTCACACTAAGAGATTTAACTTTTCTTATAAGACTAAAACATTTAAGAAACGATAATTTCCCCGTGCAACTCCAAATCCACAGTTGGATTATAGATACTTATGATTCAAGATGAACTTCATGCACACAAAAGATGAATGGATACAGGTCTTGACATGGATCGGGTTTATTGACTTGTAGCTCTGGGGGCCTTTGGCTCAGAGAGGCGGCGGCGTCTGGGCTCCGGGCCAGGTCCTGCTTCGCTCTCACGCAGCCCCTCCTCCTCCTCCGCTCCTTTCCGTTTTGTTGTTACTCAGGGTTTTTCTTCCTCTCCCTCCATGTGTCCTCTCTTCTCACGTGTTGGTATTCAACTTCGTCAGCATGACTCTGCAGATCGTGAAAGTCAGCCGACTCCTGCTGGCCTCGGCCCGGCCCACAGGGGTGGGGGGGGTGTGTGTGTGGGTGAGATCATGGCTGACCTCAGAGTCCATCACACTGACGGGATTCTAACAGCCTGCTTTGTTTTTTTTTTATTTTTTAATCTTCCCAGTGGTTTTACTCTGTAATAGAAACTAAATGCGCTTGAGGCGATGAAAGGAGGAGTTTGATGAACCTTCGCCGCTCTGAGTTCGAGTCCAGCGCTTAGCGCTGAGCAGCAGGAAGGAAGCTGCTTAAGGAATCAAAGGGTTCTATCAGACCACAAACTGAGGACGGTGGTGGCAGCATCATGCTGAGGGAGGTGTGTTCAGTTTTTTTAAAACTTTAGCTGTGAAGTTCTCAGTCTCTGCTTTCTATCCAAGATATCATGTGAACAATTTTGTTGTACTCTCAAGTTCATTCTGAAATCATTAAGCGTCAATTCAAATGAATAAACCCCCACAAATATGTAACATGGCTGCTGGCCAGCAGATGGCGCCATTGTTGATATGTAAGCAGAACCTTCCTGGTATTTGCATGAGAAGTAAAACCAGAGCAAAGTCATTGTAGAACTATTGCTGAATTCCAGTCCAGCCTCTGAAGGCCAGATCAGTCGGCCGATTACATCATGGCGCAGCGCCGAGGCCTGTTTGGATGACAAGACTCCTCGTTATGCAGCCGACAAATGCAGGCTTCTTGTTGCCTGTTTTGAAGGACTGCTTTAAATGGGAGGTCTTTGTATCTGATGTGCAGCTAAAATAAACCCTGGTTTTAGTTTTAAACCTCAGCCGCTGTTTCAGGAGGAACTTTAAGAAGCAGTTCAGGCAGAAGTTAAAACTCACTTCCTTCCTGCTGCGCCTCAGCTTGACCTCGAGGTCAAAGGTAGGAAGCAGGAGATGAGCCGCGACCAAATATGGTCAGATTCCTGTGTGACTGAAGCTGATGTGTTTCTGTGTTGCAGAAGAAGAAATGGATCTACAGGACAAAGAAAGCTCGTCTGGAGAGGTGCTGCCTGTGGTGATCATCGGTAAGGCTGGACCAAAGGGAGTTTTTCCTCTCCACTGTCGCTACAAGCATGCTTAGTGTGAGGGATTGCTGAAGAGTCAATGAGTCAATGCCATCAGCTGGTTTTCCTCAGATAGAAAACTTTGAATCAATCTGACTGGATGATCTGGTGAACTGGAAAGTGACCTGAGAGGACATGATGTGAATTGGAGCTATAGAAATAAACTGAATAGAATTGATCCGGCTGGTTCTGATCCGGATGGTTCCGATCAGGCTGTTTTTTCTGATCCGGATGGTTCCGATCATCCCCTGAAGATGACCAGAACCTATTCACGATGTTAAACCAGAATCCGATCCGCCTCCTCATCCACCTGGTTCTGTTTCCTAGGTAACGGGCCTTCAGGCATCTGCCTGTCCTACCTGCTGTCGGGGTACGCCCCCTACCTGTCACCTGAGGGACGCCACCCCAACCCCCTGCTGAGCAGGAAGCTGGCGGAGCGGCCTCACCTGTCTCTCCTTGACCAGGTAAGCCGGGCACCTTGAGAGTGAAGCTCACCTGGTTTGGGTCGGTCTGAACCGATCTTCTCTGCAGGACCTGGAGTATCTATGCGAGGGACTGGAAGGACGCTCGTCCAACCCCGTGGCGGTGCTGTTTGATTCGTTGCTTCTGCCAGACGGGGACTTCGGACTGGACCACGCCTCCCCCCTGGAGTGGCGGTACGAGCCGGAGCGGGCCGTCCCTCACCTGGTTCTGGGAAAGGGCCCCCCCGGCGGGGCGTGGCATGTACGGGCTTCCTTCAAAGCTTTAGCTGTGGGTTGTTTGCTGGAAGGTGAAGGTCTGACGCTGAGATGTTCTCCTTGCAGGCCATGGAGGGCTCCATGCTCACCCTCAGCCTGGCCAACTGGATGGAGCTTCCTGGGCTCAAGCTGAAGGACTGGATGAGAGAGAAACGCAGGTATGCTTCTGGTTCGGTTTGATGGAGCCTGAAGGGAAGCAGCAGCTCCTTCCTAATGTAGCTGCAGAGGTTCTGATTGGTTCTAGACAACAATTAAAAAATAATTAATTACATTTTTATGCACATAATTCAGTAACTGATTTAGTAGCTCCTGTACGGAGGGTTAAAGGGGACAAACTAAAACGATTACATATAGCATTAAATATAACGGTACGTGATGAAATAGATACACCATTGAATAAATAACATTTCTATATTTAATACATCATGATAAAGGTAAATGTTTCATGAAGCAGCAACAGAGTTAACCTGAGCAAGAAACATCAGACCAGAGAGCAGCGACAAAAGATCTGATGGAGAAGAGATTTAAAGTCGTAGGGAAATAATATTTAAATGTCAAATCATTTTGGCTTAAATATTTATATAAATGTTCTCTTTTGTCCCAAAATTTAGAAAATTTCTATTTAAAAAAAAAATCTGTGTTTTATTTCGTTATCTTCTGCAGGCCAGTTAGTTCTACGTCAGCCTGAACACCTAAATTCAGCCAATCATGTATCAATGGTCATCTGTCAATCAAATGTTTTCGGTCATAGCATCTTGATTCATCTGTTGCAGCTAATATACGCAACGGTTGAAATCAGAATCCTTTCCTTTCCCATTGAGTTGCGTCCCAGTGTTCACGGGGATGGACGTCTGTGTCTTCAGCAGGCGTAGAGCTAACAGAACTGGCAGCGTTGCGAGGCAAGGGCTCAAACATGTACGGCTGGAAGCCTTCTACACCAAACCAAGCTTCTGCCGCCCTGGCGTCCTCTTCCACAACATCTTCGTCCCGCTTTCCTCCTCTAAATAAAAAATGGATGACGGAGGAGACTCATCCACGACCTCCGACACTAAACTCTCCTCCTCTTCCATGTTTCCTCTGTCCATAGCGTTCCTTGACAGCGTCGTTTCTAAGTCACCAATTTAGTGCTACTTGGTCCCAATGGAATTTCCCATTGGGAACCTGCTAGCACTAAGATGCTAACTGTCAGGTCTAACACCTAAAACTCTGTAAAACAAGGAAAGAAAGGCACAGAGTCAGAATTCTTTTTGCTCGCGAGGAGAGTCGAAAGAGACAGTGCAGGTACATCTCCACCCCACTCTGCCGGTCTTCAGCTTTCTCCTCGCTATTTATTAAAGTCAGAGGGGGGGCTCCCTAGTTACACAAGCTGAGGTTGCGCTAAAGGAATAGGAAACAATAAATACAATTCACTTTGCAGCCTCAGTGAACAGGTCAATTTGCATTTAAATGTCTTGCGGTCAAATGGTCCGAGAACCTCCTGGTTTCGTTAAGCTTGAGCAATACTTCCTGAGAGTTGACCTATACTGTTTGTGCAACACCTCTCTGGAACAGTAATATGTCACACATTATACATCATAAGAACAAACATTAAGCATCATATATATTATACATAATTATTCCAACACTAACTGGTTAGCAAGATGCTTCCGACAAATCGGCCACAACCAAACTGGCTTGCGAACCTTCCTCCACAATAATCCCGCGCCTTTGATAAATGACAAATCACATTCCCTTTATTCACGCGTGTAAAGTCGGGCACTACTCGGGAGAATTCGGAAACGTAACGGTTGGAACAGCCGCTTCCCTGCGACTTTAAAAGAAAGCAGAAGGTTAGAATGCGAGGAGAGGAAATCCTGCTCTCAGATTGAAAGTGTGGGCTGTTATCTTTTGGCAGGAAATAATCTCCCATAGAGAGATTATTTTCACATCTTGGTGCACAGGAGGGAGCGGGTGGCACTATGACCGTGCTTTAGCAATCAATGAAGTCGGGCCGTTCGAGGCCATCGACCTGCTTCGATCAATAAACCAAAAGTTACAGCGAGCTCCTCAAACAGAGCTGCACGGGAGTTCAGAGCGGCGTGGAACCAACCGCCTGTTTCAGCACGGAGAAGCAGGCAGAACCCAGGCCGGGGGCCGGATGCGTTTGAAAACTTTTGCCTTGATATAAACATAGTTAATATCAAAGGTAATTAATTAACAGATATAAATGTACTTTATAAGGAACTTTATCCCCTTATTTGTTAGTAAATGATATAAAGTCCACTGCAATCATGGCCCTTTTTTAAATAACTGCAGCCGCTCCAAATCTACCCGCTGCTCAATAAAAGGAGAAAATACTGTTACCATGGAGACACAGGAAGTTTAAAACAGACCTTTTAATTTCTGTTCCGAGTCTAAACATGAAGTTTGACTTACTGAGATAACAAAACTGATAACGAACCAAAGGTTAAAGGGGGGGAGGGTACTAATTAATTACTAATTACCGTCTCTGCTGACGGGCAGAACTCTGGGCTCTCCAGAAATAAATTTCTCTCCATTTGGTCCAAGTTGTTTGATGCTCAGCAGCAGAGCTGAGCGTCTCTAGATCTAGCGGCGAGCTGTGACATCACTTCCTGCTGGCTGGTTGCAGGAACGTGAGGAACGACCGAGCGACGCCCGCTGAAATCGCCTCCTACTACCAGCACTACGTGTCCCAGATGTCCCTGGAGCAGAACTTTGCCTGCGGGACCACAGTTACCACGGTAACCAGAGAGCCCGTTAAGGCGGACGGCTCCGCCCCCTGCTGGAGAGTGTCGGGTCTGCAGCGGAGGGAGGCTGAAGTTCTAGAAGGTGCCGTTAAAGAACAGGCGGTGGTTGATTTTCTAGGGCATGATAGGTAAACTGGTTTAACTGGTTTCTCTGCCTGCAGATGGTTGCTCGGTAACGGAGGAGGTTCCTTTCTCGCTGCTGGCCCACAGCGTGGTGCTGGCCACGGGAACGCACGACGTCCCGGCCCGGCTGGGCGTGGAGGGCGAGGATCTGCCCTTCGTGGTCCACTCCTTCTGGGAGCTGGAGGCGGCCATCTCTCGCGGCGAGCTCGACCACTCCTCGGACCCGCTGCTGGTGGTCGGGGCGGGGCTTACGGCCGCAGACGCCGTGCTCGCCGCTCACCATCTCAACACGTCCGTGTTCCACGCCTTCAGGCGCTCGGTCAGCGACCCGGGTCTCATCTTCAACCAGCTGCCCAAACTGCTGTACCCAGAATATCACAAGGTGAGGCTCCGGCGGCGGTTCCCGTCCGGTGGCTCCCGTCCGGTGGCTCCCGTCCGGCGGCTCCCGTCCGGCGGCTCCCGCCCGGCGGTCACTGTTGGCCCGCCTCCATCTGATGCTGCAGAAACTAATGTCTCTTCTCCCTCAGGTCCATCAGATGATGACCCAGCAGCAGCACCGACCCGCCCCTCAGACGCCGGAACCGGTCCAAAGCTTCGGCTCCTCACCCTCCTCTTCCTCACGCCCCCCTCCGTCTTCCTACCCCGGCTACCTGAGCTTCCCGTGCCATCGGGTCGCAGCCTTCCGACCGGACAGGAAGTGCGTCCTGGAGTCGGACTCTGGCCATCAGACGGTGGTCCAAGTCTCCAAGGCGCTGGTTCTGATCGGCGCCCACCCTAACCTCTCCTTCCTCAAGGATAACGGCCGCTCCCTCGGAATAAACCCGGAGGAGCCCATATCCTGCCGCAGAAATCCCATAGACGTGGACCCGTTCACCAACCGGGTTCTGGCTGCGGACGGACCCGGGCTGTACGCCATGGGCCCGCTGGTGGGCGAGAACTTTGTCCGCTTCCTGAAGGGAGGGGCGCTGGCCATCGCCGGGGATCTGTCGAAGCGGCGGAGAGGAGCGCCGCTTCTGGACTCGTAGCTAGAACCCAGGAGGTTGAAGGACAGGGACCTAATCCGACCTCTGAGTCCGCTGAGCCAGAACCGAAGCGGTTTGGTGCAATAAGCTTGACGGGACGCCGTCTGAACCCGAGCAGAAGCTCCGGCGACGTCCTAACGGTGCATAAGCTTTTTGTTTTTAAACCTCATAACTTTCTGCTGTTTCAAACTAAATGTAAATGAAAGGCCGGGTTCGGTGCGACCAGCATTCCGGATCGGACCGGTTCTGTGTGAAGCTGCTCTTATTTATTCTTTTCTGTCAGTTTTGATCTTTTCTAACTTTTTAAATCAGAACCTGAAGAAGCAGAATTTAATAAAATCTACATTTTAAATACATTTTCATAATAAATATTCATATAATCTTTTCTAAAATGAATCTTTTTTTTCTCTTATTCTTCCTTAGATAATTTTAACACATTAAAACAAAGTCACTGATTTCTAAACCAACAGGAAAATAAAATCCTTCCCATCGACGGCGTCTGATAACATGCTGTATATTCGTGCACTTATTCTACTCTGATTTTAAAATGTTTAAAATGAACTTTATTTTAACAAATCAACCCACCGGTTAGCACTGATGCTAACTGGTGGCTACAGGGCTGATCTCCATTTATTCCCTGATTGCTGATTGTCCGTTGGTAGTACGGGGTTGAAGTGAAACCATCGGCTGCCATATTGGTACTCCCTACTTAGACAGGTCAATTCTATTCAGTTTATTTCTATAGCTCCAATTCACATCCTGTCATCTCAGGTCACTTTCCAGTTCACCAGATCATCCAGTCAGATTGATTCAAAGTTTTCTATCTAAGGAAAACCAGCTGATTGCATCGACTCATTGACTCTTCAGCAATCCCTCACACTAAGCATGCTTGCAGCGACAGTGGAGAGGAAAAACTCCCTTTGAACAGGAAGAAACCTCCAGCAGAACCAGGCTCAGTGTGAGCGGCCATCTGCTGAGGCCGACTGGGGTTCAAGGAGACAGAAGCAGTCAAGGTCAGAATGTAAACAATCACTGCGCAACAACATCGATCAACCATGATGTTCTCATTTTTAGGGACTGAAGACTTTAAAATAAACATAAATTCATCACTTTGACACAGACTGGCTGTTTCATAGCATCGGTAGATTAACTTTAACAATCGGCCCATCACATTGCAGAGTCATTATGAAGTTAATGAAGTCTATAAATCATGTAATATAACATATACAATCCATCACAATAAAATGAATGTGTTAATGGAGCAGAATAATACAGATGAGCCAAAAGTGCTAAATTGATGATGTAAATGTAATACACATGGATTTATTACATTATGGTAATTACATCTTACACATCTGATAATGCTTGCTATATATATATATATATATATATACATACACATGCACACATACAGGGTCAAATGTTTACGGTGCTTTTTCCATCAATATAACCTGCAATATATTTCAGCTCATGACTTTTTCAAATGAGAAATAAACAAAACTCTACAGGAATGGCAGCATCATCCACTGAATAAAGAATTGCTACATTAACATTTCACAGTGAATTAAATTACTTTCTATTTACTCTATTTTCTAACGTTAATAACGTGTCAGTATCTCACTCAGTGTCTTCCAGTCACTTTTGAGGGAGGAATTATTTCCTCTCTACCAGAGGTTCTGAGTTCAAGTCCATCTCATGCCCACAGACTGCCACTCTGGGTGGTGTTGGGTGGGGGCGGGGGAGACAAAGGGATTTAAATATTTTTGGAGATTTTTTTGCTACTTCACTTAATAACAGCAATTATTTCACTGCTGCTAATGCTTCAGCAGGGAGCGATGCTATTGGCTGGCCTAGAAGTCCTTCAATGATGTCATCGCTTAAATTATATATTTATTTGGTCATGCTCTCATCCAGCCTAGTAGAGAGGAAAATAAACAGGAAGGACAGAAGGACAGAAGAGGATTAAGGCCACTGGGGAAAAATAAGTTATTTTATTTATTTTAAAATGGGGAAAAAGTCAGAATTCTGAGATTAAAGTCAGAGTCCTGATATTGGCCATAATTCAGCCTCTATTTCCATGGTCATAATCCTTTTACATAAGAAAGTGATTAAAAACGCTCCAAATATATTTATAACTAAAGATCTAAAAAATTATTTTAAGTATTCAATGTTTTATCGAAACTAATAGATCTAATTATTATTATCAAATTCAGCTTTAAGAGAGTTAGCAGAGAAAAGCAGTGGATAATTATAATAGACTTTGGTGTAATGGTTTATATTCAAAACAAATCTCAAAGGGCTACATAAGAATATAAAATAAGCAGATTAAATGTATAAGATTAAAACCCAAGAAACGAAAAGCAAAACATTTAAAGGAGAAAAATATGTTCTTTCTTGACTTCTATTTTCTGTGATTTTGCAAATGGAAATGATCCAAGTTTAAAATAAAAAAACATCTTATTTCAAGCGTGTAGTATCTAATATTTTAAAATAAAGCAATAGAGTTGATTCCTTCCCGCTATCATCGCAGCCCCAACCCCTTTACAGGAGAACAGAAGACCTCACCTGTTCAGCCAGGCCAACTATTCCCTCTAAGGACCCCCCTTTCAGAGACATAGACAGGTATGGGGCATTGCAGTCTAACGAAGAAGCCAAACCACCTCCATTCCAAAGGGGGGGACCCGTTCATCCGTTTCTATTTGCATGTTTTCTAAACTAAAACCAGGCTTTGTTGGGTTGCTGGATAAAACCTGGAACTCAACGCTATTTCTGACATTTTGAATTGAAAAAGCTTCTTGGATGGAAGAGAAACGTCTTCAAACTTGGAAACAAATTGGCTGAACAGGCGAGGTCTTCTGATCCCTGTAAAGGGGTTGTGATGATAGCGCCAAGAAATCAACTTCATTGCTGCATTGTAGGTTTTACAACTCCTGGTCTACTCTATAAACCAGGAGCAACCAATTGAAAATCACCAGGGTCCAAATAAAAAAAAACACCAACCTGTAAAGGTTGTAATAATCTGTTACCTTAAACTGAATTTAACACTGAAATAAAATTAGGTTTTTATGCATCCATTTTATACATTGAATTTTTAAGTAAAAAAAAAAAAAAGAAAATTTTTCCATTTCAAAATCTTAAGTGTTTTTTTAAGTAGAGAACAACAACCTCTCAGTTTGGTCTATAGACAGTTTCCTGATTCCCATATTTTCTCAAACCCCTGAACTGATCGTTTGTTATTTTCTTTCTTTTTTCTGTCTTAATGTTGGCAGAGGGCTTTATGCTGCCCTGCAAGGCTTTAAACCTGAGTTTGAATGGAGACTAAGCCATTCTAAAGCACATATCAAGGAGCTCATTTTGAGCCTGGATCCAGATTGTTAAAGTCGTAGGGAAATAATATTTAAATGTCAAATCATTCTGGCTTAAACATTTATATAAATGTTCTCTTCATCAAACCCTATTGTGCCAAAATTGAGAAAATTTCTGTTTTAACAAAAAATCCTGTCTTAAAATCTGTGGGGGGTTTTTCCGTTTTCCTGAACACCTAAATTCAACCAATCATATATCAACAGTCATCTGTCAATCAAATCCAATAATGACCTGATTACCACAGAGGTTAGTTCCTTCCATCCTTCTGATTAGTTTTTCTAGTTAGAATTAGATGCAGTGTGGATTCAGATAACGGATAAAAACAAACCTATTTCATAAAGTGAGGTTAATCTATGCAGCATTTTAACAACAGTGACATAGTTAGTTACTATAGTCAACTGCAAAAAATAAATCCTTAACGAAACGCTGACGAGGAATTTATTTATCCTAACGATTCAAAATGGAGAGAAAAACACGTTTTTCTCATCAAATACCAATTTCTGTTCTAATTTAACTGTTAACAATGTTTTGAACCCATCCAGGGTTCTTTTCTGATTCTTGTTTATCAAATTAGATCAATTAAATATTCAGGCTGATAGTAAAAATGTTATTTTATCAGCCGGAATTTTTCTGTTTGCATCTGAAATAGATTTTGCTTATTTTCAGTAGTGTTTAGTGTTTGTAGTTATTAGATATTATACTGTGATTGTGGCTAATAAATGTAGCATTGAATTTCTTTCTTCCTTTATTTTTATGCAAACAGATGGAAATAAAAGCAGAGCTGAGCTCACTGCTATTAAATCTACTAAAGTCAAATATAATGAAGAAATTTAATGTGTAGTTTTTTCTGCTGTTCAGCTATCATATATAAATTCAAATGTATATTATAAAATGTAAACCGTTATAATTTGAGTTGTGATTCTCCAGATCTGTGAAATAATTAACTGAATTATTTGGTTATTAATAAATAAATCAATAATAAATATAGAATAAACTAGAATTAATTAAAGTAACATGCCCCAATTTATTTGTGTTGTCTTGTGTAGAAATTAAGCAAAACATTGTTTTTAAAATGGGGGATAAACACCAAAAAAAAAAAAAATCTAAATAAGGTCAAATTAAAGATATAGCAGAGATTCATAGAAATCAGCTGAAAGTAAAAGAACGAATATGACAAATTTAGGACATTATAATGCAGACAGAAATACTTAGAAATAACTGGGCTGTAAATTACATATGAGGCCAAAAGATGGCAGAAAAAATATCTTTATACAATTAAAGTCATTTAAATGACATTAATAAAACACTAGTTGGACTAGACAGTCGCAGCACATCGCTGCCCCCTGCTGGTCCTCCTGCAAATGATGCAGTTAGCTTGGAGCTGCAGGGCTTCCTCATCACCTGCAGTGAAAGGAGCTGAGATGAACCCTTCCTTCTCAAACATGACGGGGGGGTCAGATCCCTGACCTGCAGCTGGCAGAAAGCTTTCAGGATGAGTTGGAGCAGAAACAGAGAGCCGGACCTTCTCATCCATCATCAGTCTCTGACCTCTCAGATGAAGAAGGGTCACAGATGATCATAAAGGCTCCTGGAGATCATGGATGGCTTCCCACAACACCTGGACATCACTGAAGCTGGTGTGTGAATCAGAGCAGGGGTGTGAATGCTTCAACAGGGTTCCTCCAAGTTCACAAAAGTTAAGACTTTTTAAGACTACTTAGAATAACATTTAATAAGAAAATGTTTTTATCATCAACGGTATCAACAGTACGGAAGAGGATTAGGGCCACTGAGAGAGTAAATAAAAGTGAACTGATTTTTTAAATTATTTTAATTCAGTTTAATATGGGAAGAAAGTTAGAATTCTGACTTTAAATTCTCCACCGGTCTCACTGTAGCAAAGTCAGACCCTGAACTAGATGGGACGTGTGATTGCTGCAGAGCCACCAACGCTCGAAGCTGGGAGAGTTTTAGAAATCAATATGGAGGATTGTGAAGGTTGTGTTTGGTCGACATCTAAAGCAGAGTCCATTAATGGCCGTTCATTTTTGGGGTTGATGCTGCGATATCTAGCAGGGAAAATGTTATTTTTGCAACTGATTGCTTGAAGAATACTTTTAGAATGGGAATCCCAATTACCACCTAAGGCATCAATGTGGCTTTCTGATATGATGGTCAGAAAAATTGAAATAATTTCTGAAAGGATCAACCAAATAAAGTATGGGACCCTTTACTGGGTAATTTTTACTAACTTGTAACTCTCCCTTCTCACTAGTAAACAACTCTCAATGAAAAGTACTTTCATTTTGGGATAAGTCACCAATTTAGTGCTACTTGGTCCCAATGGAATTTCCCATTGGGAACCTGCTAGCACTAAGTCGCTAACTGGTTAGCAAGATGCTTCCCACAAACCAGCTACAACCAAACTTGGTTGCGAACCTTACGCTACAACATTCACTATATTCACCCGTGTAAAGTTGGGCACCACCACGGCCATAACATTATTCTACAGTAATTTACTCATTACTTTAATTTGAACTTAACCTCGCCTAATGATAGGTAATATGTTTGGAGCACAGCAAGTCCAATCTTGGTTTAATATTGGAGACCGCTAATAAGAGATCATCCTCCACATTCAATCGCAATCTGCGATTATTTTTAAGGTACATCAATGCAGAGAAAGTCTTTTCACACAAGTAGGTAGTGCCAAACGACATCAGCACATCAAAGGCCGCTTTTTCTCATAGTTGCTTCATCTGGTCTCTTCCTGTTTGGCTGTGACTCCATCCTGGAGAGAAATATCAGCTGTGCTGCTGCCATCAACACCTTTGTTTCTAGATGTTGGAGCTTGGCCTGTTTTCCAGTGTAGTCCTGTTTCTCTGACTGTGACTAACTGGATGTGCTCTCTTCGTCCTCTGACATGGGAGCTGGCTCGGAGCTTGTCTGCCTGGCTGTGTGTTTCCTGGACGGGGCCGCCTGTGGAGCTGGTTGACAGTTGCCTTTTGTATCTATGCTTCTTTTTCTATGTCTGCTTCTGTCTCCTTGAACCCCAGTGGGCCTCAGCAGATGGCCGCTCACACTGAGCCTGGTTCTGCTGGAGGTTTCTTCCTGTTCAAAGGGAGTTTTTCCTCTCCACTGTCGCTACAAGCATGCTTAGTGTGAGGGATTGCTGAAGAGTCAATGAGTCGATGCAATCAGCTGGTTTTCCTTAGAAAACTTTGAATCAATCTGACTGGATGATCTGGTGAACTGGAAAGTAGAAATAAACTGAGTAGAATTGAACAACGGAGCAGACAGCTCAAACCATGGTGCTGAAAACGGCGCCGTTCCTGCTGCTGGAAACAGAAAAGCCGGAAACATCAGGTCCACTCAGGAATCACAACACGAGGCAGAAGCTTATGGAAAGATTTAATCTCACGAACTTTCACTGTTTCTAACAAACAGGATGTCAGATGGAAACAAAAAGAAAAATGCGTCCCGTCAGTCTCTGAAGCCATGAGGACAGTAACGGTCTGATGAGCATGCAGGGTTCTACGACGAGGTCGCACACAGACATGATGAACAGTTTCCCCAGAAGAACCGGAGCTCCAAAGCAGGCAGGAGGGCTCCGTGCGGCGCGCCGACTGAGGCAGCAGGAAGCCCAGACCTGAGTAGCTCCACTAACACTGCTTCTAATCCTGCTCCTAATAATTATTCTTTAAACACTTTTATGGGGGGGGGGGGGCTTTTAAAGATAAAATATTTACCCGTATCTGTGGGAAAGGGTTGCAATAAAAAAATAAATTATTACCTTAATAAACCAAAAAATAAAATATCACTTCTGCTCTATTCAATTCCTGCTCCTGGGGCTGAGTTCCTGTTGCTGTCCAGCAGGGGGCGGTGTCACCCCGCGGCCAGTCTCAGCCTCAGTTAGAGGAAGCTTTGCTGAACTAATCTGATTGGCCAACGGTGTGAAATCCAGCTCCAGGGTTGGGTTAGGACTCTGACATAGTTTCTATAGAAATATAAACTTTTTTCTATATTTTCAGGCAGGACTGCCTCAGAAATTAACACCAGAAAACTTTTTAAAAGGAATCTTATTATCTTTTTGGTCTCATTTTGTATTATTGTGATTTCTATCACGTTTTTTTTTTTATATCTATCAAAAAATATTACTCTGACACTTCATCAGTCCAATTAACAAATCCCATGAAAAGCGGCTCTGATCCGTCCTCTGAAACCTGATCCGAGTTCTTTCCATGAGATCCGCTAACAGCAGCTAAGCTAACACCTGGACACATCTTTAAAGTGACGTTTACGCCTCTAACGTTACGAACCACGGACATTCTCAGAGTACAAGGCGAGTCGACGACGGTCCGTTCATCCACTTCGGTTTCTGAGGGACCGAGGAGAGCGAGGAGGAGGTGACGGCTGGCGGTCCGGCTGCTGGGTGGGGTCAGCGGGGGGGACCGGGACCGCAGGAAGTGAGGTTCAGTGGCGTCGCTGTGCAGAGGAGGACAGATGTTTGATCCTCAGAAGCTGAAAACGTTTCTGTGGTTAAAGAGAAGCTTTAATCTGGAGAATGACTCCCTCTAGTGGACGGACACCAGGTTCCCTTAATAGGCGCTCTGAGCACCCGTCCTGTTAGGATGCCACAGAGCGTGGGCGCTCACTGGTCCAGTGGGCGGGGCCTGTAGGGAATGTTAGAAACACAGAGGTCCTCATAAGAGCAGAAATCCACCATGAGGTGTTTTTCCACCGGCCCCCCTTCCTCTGTCCTACTGATGTCCAGAAAAACCCGTTTCCACGGCTACAGAGGAAGGGTCTGGAGAACATGGCCGCTGCAGCAGGGCCTGAACAGATCACAGTATCAGGTGTGTGTGTGTGTGTGTGTGTGTGTGCGTGTGTGTGGAGACCGGGCGGTTGAACAGAACCATGCCAGTTTGGTCCGACAGACCCTCCCAGAACCTGGCCGGGGGCCCGGATGTGCGCGCTCTCTGAGGGTCCGGCGCTACGGCAGGTTTTCGTCTCGAAGGCTCTCCAGAATCTGGATCAGACTCTCCAGTCCGAACACGTAGCCCCTGTCCGGACCATCGTGCACGGCCGTGTCGCCGCGGAAACCCTTGAAAGTGGAGTGGGCGAAGTCGATCATTCGGACGTCCACCAAGGGGGACCGCTGTGGAGCCGAGGAGGGACAGTCCGGGGGGGCGAAGGGGCAGCAGTCGGACTTGGTGGGCGGAGCTTGTGTAGGAGGGTGAGAAGAGGGGGGGTCTGAGGCCGCATGTCCAGGTCCCTGAGAGGACAGAGACCCCAGGACGGGGTTCTGGATCGGGTCCGCTCCACCGGAGGCGTTGGTGGGGACACCAGAAGGATCTGCGGGGGTCTTCTGCTGCCGGGCTGCGTTCTGGCCCGGTCCAGGTCCCGAGGGGCCTTCAGGTTCCTGCATACAGTCAACAATGAAGCGTCCAATCAGTATGATCACAAAGCAGGAACTAAAACTAGGATCAGAGGTCCAGTTGGACCCGCCGGGCCAAACATGGAGACGCTTTCTCAGATAGGAAGTCAGAATTCTGCCCAAAGACCTACAGTCCATCGGGTACCTGGTCTGGTACCAGGATGGACGGTACCGGTACCATCGGCTCAAGTGCATCCTGGTCCTCTTTGTTTAGGCTTCATGAAAAAGACCAAAATCCTATTTATAACTAAACCAGAATGTGTAAAAGATGAAAAAATATTTTATTGTCTGAGATAGGGCTGGGTGTTGTTCAAAAATTTTCGGTACCGGTACCAATACCGACACCTTCACTTCGATACCGGTTCCTGAACGATACTTCTTTCGATACCAGTTTTATAATATCAATTCAAAGAAAAAGAAAATTACACAACATAAAAAAGTACAAATCTTGCGATTTATTTTAAGCTCTGATTTTTCCATTTCCATTTTTCCTCTTACATAAAAAAAAAAAAGTCAGTGTCTAATATTCACTGTTACATTGTGAGGACCTTTTTACTTAGCAGTTTTCCTTTAGAAAAATGACCATGTCTGACAAACAAGCCGTTGAATGGGATCCTACTGACAGCGCACCGCTGGTATGTGGGGGTCTGAGCGGCTCCCACAGAAATATTGGAAGGCAGGATGAACTGAATGCTCTGATTAAGTTTTCAGGTGGATTTTCCCACTTAAAAACATAATAAAACTACTTTATTCCCACTGATCAAAGCAAATATAGCTGCAAGGCAGAGAAAGGATAGAGTAGCTCCGCCCAACGCGCGTCAGAGCCACTTTTCAACCGCGCAGCCAGAGCAGCAAAGCTGCTTCAGCCGCGCGTCAGAAGCTGGTACAAGCAGCAAAAAGGAAGCAGCAGACGTGATTCTGCTGCTCCTGCTGCGTCCAGTTTGAAAGCAGCATGATTCACTCCGCTCTGGCTTTGCTCCGCCCACGGGCTGCTGAGAGGAGGATGGCTGCGCCAGCTGCGGTCCGCTCTTCTTGCAGTCAAACACCAAGCAACTTTCTGCTCTTAAATTGTTTCCGTGCACGATGTATTGCATTGCGCACTATTAGCATCAGTCTTAATAAAGTGAAGCCGCACTTTTGACCTGGGGGGCATTTTAAAGGGGTTCCACGATGCTGCAACCAGTTCACAACAGATACACATGAACCCTGGCTGTAGGCGTGACCACCTGTGTATTTTACCTGGATGACGCAATCACGTTAAGTGTTACAGCCAATCACCGAAACTTGGTACCGAAAGACGAGGCGTGTTTCGATACTCTGTAGAACCGAAGCATTTCGGTCGGTACCCTAAAATAACCGATGTTTGGTACCCAGCCCTAGTCTGAGATAATCAATGTGTTTAAGGCCTTTCTGGTAATCTCTGCCTGATCTGCCCTGGAAATGGGATCTTCTTCTACTTCCGGACAGCTAATTTTTTTCAGCTTTAACTTCGTTAAGAAATGTCGCAATGTTGAGTTTTTATGTTAGCCTTCCTTTGCATTGTACAGAATCTGAAGCAGAGCATACACTGTGAATTTTTTCAATTGTTGCACGCAACTACAGCTCACACTGTGCGACCCGACACTCTGATGCAATCTACCTGCTCACACTGTACGTCTAATCAATTAAAAAATCCAAAGAATAAAAACCGTTTCAAACCAAGCAGCGGTATAATCTGTCCTCGAATAGGAATGTCTGCAGATGCGTAATTTCAGAAGGCCGGCCTCACCTTCCCCTCGTAGATGATGAGCAAAGAGGACGAGTAGAAGCGGTACGACGCCTGTCTCTCCAGAACCACCTTCAGGCTGCGAAGCTTATTCAGGATGGGCTCAAAGAGGTCCCGCCTCAGGCCCCGCCCGTTGTGCAGGTATTGGTAGAGGGCCTGGCGGAAGCCTTCGCTGGACAGGCCGCGTCCGTAGTACTTGTTCCTGCAGAGGTAGTGGCCGGTGTTCAGCTGGTAGACCTGCACAGATGGGGAGGGAAAAAGATTTAAGGAGTGTGTGAGGAAGAATTTAGCTCCTGCTATCTGCAGCTACGTTTAAAGGAAAAGTCCGGTCAGATTCAGAATTCAAACTTCGGTACGACGGCATAAAGTCTTAAAATTACGAGAACAGGGTTTATAAAGGAATGAATGACTCTAATTTAATGCTCTTAGAAATGACTTTAATGCCATCAACAAGTACCCATGACTCTCATATATATATATATATATATATAAAAAAAACCTGTTTTCTCACCCCTCGTGGAGTGGTATGTGTCATCCTCAAGCTCGGGTCCTCTACCAGAGGCCTGGGAGTTTGAGGGTTCTGCACAGTATCTTAGCTGTTCCTAGGACTGCGCTCTTCTGGACAGAGACCTCTGATGTTTTACCTGTTATATATATATATATATATATATATATATATATATAACACGGCAAAAATCCTCGGTCATCATTTGCGTCGACAGGCTGCAGCCATGAACAGAATTCCTCGTTTTCCAGCCACTTTAGTTAAAATTTGCATTTTTCGCATTCTCTAGCTTTTTCCTCAACTTTGGGCTTCTTTACCGGACACGGCTTTACGATCAACCAGAAGCAGTTAAAATATATCACGATCTATATAGCATGAATCAAGATGCTCTGACCGAAAAAATGTGATTGACAGATGACTGCTGATATATGATTGGATGAATTTAGGTGTTCAGGCTGACGTAGAACTAACTGGCCTGCAGAAGATAACGGAAAAAAACTGATTTTAGGAAGAGATTTTTTATTTATTTAAATTTTCTAAATGTTGGGACAATATCGTCTGATAAAGAGAACATTTATATACATGTTTAAGGCAGAATGAGTTGACATTTAAATATGATTTCCCTACAACTTCACAAAAAGCACTTTTAATGCCACGATAATCACATTTAATGCATTTTTAATGGCAATTAATTCAAAAAATAATATTTTAATGACTTAATGATTTTTAATGACCAGCGGAAACCCTGGATTATGTGGATTAGGTTTCCAGGCATAAGTTATGATGTATAAACCATGAAGATTTTGAAAACAAAGGTTCAGCTGCACATCTGCATATGTATTTGGGTCTGTTGAATGAAAACAGCAAAATAAGTCATGGTTTAATAATCAGATAAAAAATAAAATAAAAAAAGGAAACCAATTTTGCTTCAACAGTTTACCAGCATGTGTAATTGTTTTTGTATAACATTTAGCTTTACGATAATGCAATATATGAATCCTATAACCATGATACTGAATAGTTTTATCTGTTCCTTATTTTCCAGATCATTCAAAGAGAAATCTGCTGATTTTAAGACTTATTTTCAGGCCAGTTTTGGTGCTGATGTGTTCAGGTGCATCGCGGAGCGCAGCCCTCTACCTGCATGCCACACACTCTGACTCCCAGGGTGGCCGACGTGCTCTGCTCGCACTTCTTCATCTGCCTGGCCGCCTTCTCCTCTGAGGCGTCGTCGCCGTGCTGCCGGGTGCCCATCTTCAGGTCCAGGATGCAGGGGTAGGAGAAGTGGTGCACCACGTTCTCCAGCAGCAGGAACTCTGGTTGGGGGGCAGCAGTTAGGGAATGAACCGCTTTGAGCGCACAGGAAACATGCCTTTCAAAGTAAAAGCCCTGCAGTAATGAGCAGAGATTTCAATGATCTAGAAACCACTGGAACTTCTGCTGTTTTGGTTCATTAGCCTCCGGCTGCAGCAGGTCTGTCGGTTCTCCAGAACCTGTGGTCCGTCAGAGGGCATCACAATAATAACACGCTGATTCCACCCTTACAAAGAAGCACTACATGCATGTATACAGATTTTAAAACTTCAAATGGGCGACTTTACTGGATTGAGAACAATCAGCCTGCTGGTGGGATTTCTATAAAGAATAACATCAAACTTATAAGTAATATAATCAACGTTACAAAGTTCAACGATGCAAATATACTAGAAGTTACCTGCATTTAGCTTAATAAAAGACAAGTCAGCAGAACTAAAGTCCAATCAGAGCCTTTGTGATTTTAAAAGTGCATTTTGTTAAATTTTTACTATATTTCAAATGCTAATACTACTAATAATAATAGGAACTAAGAACTTTATTAATTGGAGAAATTCAATCCCTGCATTTAACCGCCTCCACTTGCGGAGCAGTGGGCTGCCATTGTGCAGCACCCAGAGAGCAATCAGGGGTTAAGGGTCTTGCTCAGGGACGCAGAGTAGAGGCTGTGGGAGTTGAACTCAGAACCTCCAGGACCCAAGCACAATGCTCTAACCAGTAGGCTGCTACTCCACAAAATGAACCAAAACTTCAGTATCTGGAAGAGGCGAAGACTTCCTTGTGATCTCATTGGCTGATTGCTGCAGTGGGTGTGGCCTTAAGCCACTGGTGTCTTGTAACAAATAATGCCCCCCCCCATGCCCCCGAGAACTGCGAGAGAACGCTGGGACCCCTTTTCCACCTGGATCCCCGCTCTTTTTGGCCCTCATGTCCCTCCATTGTCGCACAAACTTGCCCCCACTTCCTCACCGCCTCGGCCGTATCTAGACCCACAGCTAGTTCCTGATCGGCCCCCTGGCGTTGTGGCGTGGAATAACGTAGCGCAGAGCACGCTTCAATATTGGGCATAAATCAAAAATATCTGCGACAAGCTCAATGCGAAACACTGCTGCTACGAGGCCGACACTATCGGCTTCACAGCTGATTAATTGAACGTTTTAATCGGTGTGCGGGGAGACGCTGACATGCAGAGTTTACAACATTCTTCATTTTGCAGCAGATGACTTTTTTTTTTTTTCGGTTTTCGCGGCACGTCTTACAAATTAGCGCCTTTTTCTCGATGTCCTCGGCATGAAATCCAAATCGCTACCATACATCGCTCATTTGGAACACCTGCTGTCGCCATATTTCGTTTGCCGCTGTAGCTACCAGATCTGCTCTAGTCTTGCTAAATGCCAGTGACGTTACGCTAAATGATTGGCTGAATGTCGCTGCATGATGTAAAACATTGTGGTTGCCAAGACAACAATAACATCACGCAGCGCCCGTGTGCCGAGTCGGGAGCATCTGTAGTGTTAGCGTGTCTAATGACTGATAAAGTTTTACCTGATCGATAAAAAACTGGAAAAAAAAAATTTGCTTCTGGTCGACAAAATAACTGTGAGACCATGATATAAAGGAGGAGAGCTGGGTAATACTGTGGCTAGCTGTAGCTAACAGGTTAGCCTCTTTTAGCTCGGTCAGTTAGCCATAATAAGCTACACTACTTTTAACTTTGTGTCAACAACAACTGTTCGATTTCTCCAAGTAGAATAATTGTTTTCTTTGTCTAAAATCTCTATGAAGATTTAAGATGTTCCATTTGTTGTCCTCTGCCCACAGATCTTAATAAAAAGAATAAAATAAGCGGAGACTTTTTTGTCACCGGCTTAATGTCATCATGCTAATATGTACTCACTGGTTGAGATAAGAGTGACTTTAACTATTGTGCTTAGAGAAACGCATTTATTCGATATGTTGCCCAGCTTTAGTTGAAACGCGGAGATCCGTCCGGTTCTGCCGGACGAAGAGGAAGGATACTGAAGAGTTTGCGGTCCTTGGATTCAGACCTCATGCGGCTGAGCTGCTGCTTGTGGCACACCAGACTCCAGGGGTTGTAGCTGATCTTCTCCGAGGCCAGATCGCTGTTCCAGTCCAGCATCTGGAACGGAACGTCTGAGTGAACCTTTGGGTCCAGTCTGGGGCTCTTCAGGCCCGACACGCTGCAGGAGAGCAGAGAGTTCATGTTAGAGGCCATCAACTCAGATTTCTACTCCTCCATGCTGCCACTGTCTGCCTCCAGGCATATACACTATATTGCCAAAAGTATTTGCTCACCTGCCTTGACTCACATATGAGCTTAAGTGACATCCCGTTCCTAATCCATAGGGTTCAATATGACGTCGGTCCACCCTTTGCAGCTAGAACAGCTTCAACTCTTCTGGGAAGGCTGTCCACAAGGTTTAGGAGTGTGTTTATGGGAATTTTTGACCATTCTTCCAGAAGCGCATTTGTGAGGTCGCACACTGATGTTGGACGAGAAGGCCTGGCTCTCAGTCTCCGCTCTAATTCATCCCAAAGGTGTTCTATCGGGTTGAGGTCAGGACTCTGTGCAGGCCAGTCAAGTTCATCCACACCAGACTCTGTCATCCATGTCTTTATGGACCTTGCTTTGTGCACTGGTGCACAGTCATGTTGGAAGAGGAAGGGGCCAGCTCCAAACTGTTCCCACAAAGTTGGGAGCATGGAATTGTCCAAAATGTCTTGGTATGCTGAAGCATTCAGAGTTCCTTTCACTGGAACTAAGGGGCCAAGCCCAGCTCCTGAAAAACAACCCCACACCATAATCCCCCCTCCACCAAACTTTACACTTGGCACAATGCAGTCAGACAAGTACCGTTCTCCTGGCAACCGCCAAACCCAGACCCGTCCATCAGATTGCCAGATGGAGAAGCGCGATTCGTCACTCCAGAGAACGCGTCTCCACTGCTCTAGAGTCCAGTGGCGGCGTGCTTTACACCACCGCATCCGACGCTTTGCATTGCACTTGGTTATGTATGGCTTGGATGCAGCTGCTCGACCATGGAAACCCATTCCATGAAGCTCTCTGCGCACTGTTCTTGAGCTAATCTGAAGGCCACATGAAGTTTGGAGGTCTGTAGTGATTGACTCTGCAGAAAGTTGGCGACCTCTTCGCACTATGCGCTTCAGCATCCGCTGACCCCGCTCCGTCAGTTTACGTGGCCTACCACTTCGTGGCTGAGTTGCTGTCGTTCCCAAACACTTCCATTTTCTTATAATACAGCTGACAGTTGACTGTGGAATATTTAGGAGCGAGGAAATTTCACGACTGGATTTGTTGCACAGGTGGCATCCTATCACAGTTCCACGCTGGAATTCACTGAGCTCCTGAGAGCGACCCATTCTTTCACAAATGTTTGTAAAAACAGTCTGCATGCCTAGGTGCTTGAATTTATACACCTGTGGCCATGGAAGTGATTGGAACACCTGATTCCAATAATTTGGATGGGTGAGCAAATACTTTTGGCAATATAGTGTATATATATATATATATACACAGTGGGGCAAAAAAGTATTTAGTCAGCCACCTATAGTGCAAGTTCTCCTACTTAAAAAGATGAGAGAGGCCGGTAATTTTCATCATAGATATACCTCAACTATGAGAGACAAAATGAGAAGAAAAAATCCAGAAAATCACATTGTCTGATTTTTAAAGAATTTATTTGCAAAATATGGTGGAAAATAAGTATTTGGTCAATAACAAAAGTTCATCTCAATACTTTGTTATATACCCTTTGTTGGCAATGACAGAGATCAAACGTTTTCTGTAAGTCTTCACAAGGTTTTCACACACTGTTGCTGGTATTTTGGCCCATTCCTCCATGCAGATCTCCTCTAGAGCAGTGATGTTCTGGGGCTGTCGCTGGGCAACACGGACTTTCAACTCCCTCCAAAGATTTTCTATGGGGTTGAGATCTGGAGACTGGCTAGGCCTTGATGGGCCTTGACATGTACTGGCTTAAGCAGGGGGACACGTCTGGCACTGCAGGATTTGAGTCCCTGGCGGCGTAGTGTGTTACTGATGGTAGCCTTTGTTACTTTGGTCCCAGCTCTCTGCAGGTCATTCACTAGGTCCCCCCGTGTGGTTCTGGGACTTCCTGCCTGCATTTTACACCCTGCTGTTATGTGCTGTATTGCTTCAGAGGCATCTTTGCACAGTCTGCACCGGGGGTCCTGCCTGGTGTGGTAGACCCTGGCCTCTATTGATCTTGTACTGAGTGCCTGTTCTTGTGCTGCCATGATTAGTGCCTCTGTGCGGTCCTTCAGTCCAGCCTTTTCCAGCCACTGGTAGGATTTATATATATATTAGGGATGGGAGGATTTATGAAAACCGTCCAAACCGTTCGGTTCGACTGTCTCGGTTCGATTCGCGTGTGTTGCGTTTGGTTCATGCGCTGCTCCTTTTTCTCATAAGCGAAGCGTGTACACTCCAGAGCAGAAGGTGGCGGTACTGCGACCAAAGCCAACCACCAGTAGTAAACAAGAAGAAGAAGAAGCGAAGCAGCGTAGCCGGGTGTAGCAGAAAAAAATCTGTTGTTGTGGAGAATTGTGTGGGTATGGCGAGTGGGAAAGAACATGAGTTGGAAGACGCGCCAGCAGCACTTTATAGGTCTGCTGTATGGGACCGCTTTGCATTTAGAGTGACCTACGATGACGGCGGAAAGAAAGTGGTGGATAAAAGTGCAACAGTGTGCAAGCATTGTGCAACACGTTTTGTTTATGCTTACAGCAACATGACCAACATTTCAGGCTAACCCTGATATCCCTCATACTCCGTCAGCAACCCCCGCTCCGCCCCGCTGCGCTCCAGACCGGCTGCTCAAAGCAAAGCTTACAGCCTCCACTGTGGCTCCTGTCCGCTCTGCTCTGAGTCCCTTGGAGATGGTAGAGAGCATGCGCCAGATGATTAAATTCAAAACAGCAAAACATACGGAAATGATCCAGGGTTTCCGCGAATCATTTATAATAATTACAATCCATTATTTTTGGGGGGATTTTTCATTAATTTCATAAATTTTTATGGGATTTCGGTGTAACAATCAACATGTACCGAATCGAACCGAACCGAAAACCGTGACCACGAAACCGTGAATCGAACCGAACCGTGGATTTTGTGAACCGTTCCACCCCTAATATATATATATATATATATATATATATATATATATATATATATATATATATATATATATATATATATATATATATAACAAATAATAAAAAACAAATAAGAACATGGCAAAGTTATTCTCAAAGACATTTTTCCATTAAATTGTTTTTCAAAGTCTCATTTCTGGAATTTTTGGCTTTTCAAATTTCCATTTAAAAATTGTGTTCTGTTTTTGCAACAATAATGGAACAAAGTTCACTCCATACCTAAAGGTTGACCTTGACAATAATCTGTTAACATTTCAATGCCTCAGTTCATCAAACAAAGGCAGGAGATTCTTCAGAAATGTTTGGTAACCTGCTGCAGGACAGCAGCTCTACGGCCCCATCCTCCCGGTTCTTACGTGTCGGAGGAGTCGGCGTCGTGCACCTCCCTCCTGTCGGCCCGCTCCTCCTTGTGCTCTGTGGAGGAGGAGGATCGATGCAGGCTGCGCCGCGAGTGCTTCCGCCTGGGCTGCTCCCTCTCCTGGGGGTCCCGCTCCTCGTGCTCCCCCGTCATCCCCTCCATGTTGTCCACGTGGGGGTACGCCACCAGGTTGATGTAGCCGTCAGAGTCGCCTTCGAAGCAGACCAGGACCACACCTGAAGTACAGAATCAGACGGAGACTTTGAATCTGCTTCTTCATCAGCAGCAGTGCATAGACCATGAAAAACAGTCACTGGAACCATAAAGGTTGTCTGCATTCAGTAAATAATTAGATTTCACAAAAATAATCTATCAAGAAATGAATAAAACAACTTGTCACACTTGCCTCCAGTCTGTTGCATCGTTATTTTTGGGAACCCCTGATCTAAGCCTCCATCTTTAACCAGCAGAGGAGAACATATTGATTCCCAGTAATCAGAGCACCGCCTGTGTTATACGCTTAGCATTTCTTTAAACGCTCTGCTTTCAGTTGTAACTTTATGGAGGATAAAAAGTGCCACAATTAAATAAATAAATACAGTGATAAACAATTAATTAAATGTGTAATTCATTAAATAAATAAGGAATTAAATATATAAATGTGTCATTAATTTAATAAAATACGTCTTCATTTTATTGAAAATATATATATAATTATTTCAGTGTGCATTTAATTATTTCATGGTCCTGTGTTGCAGTGCATCGAAACCATTAAAAGAATCTGTCAAACTCACCCATCAAAGTTAGGGGGCGGTTATCTAACACATTAAGGCGAAGCAAATCGATTACAGAGACTCATTTCGCGTTAACCCCGCCCCCTAAAGGTCCTGCAGCGCGTTGTGAGCTTCTGAGCATTTGACGCGCGTGAGGCGCTTCATCATCAGCAGCTGCTGGAGGTGGAAAAATGTAACTTTAGCTGCTGGACGCGCCACATCAACCAATGAGAGAAGCTAATCTAGGAGCTGGCAGGGAGTCAGACACAGCACTGCTGATGCAGAGCGCTATGATCACTCCTCTGAAACTGTTTATTAACGCCTAAATTAACTTCAAATGTAGAAACCTGCCGGCAGAATATGTTGGCTTTTTTATCCTGGTGCCTGCAGTTTGCACTAGCTGAAAACCACAATGAGGCGACCGGACCAGAGGCTCCTATTGGATGGGATCCATAGTGACAGCACACCGCCGGTGTACGGGGGTCTGGTTAACTTTCTCACTTCAACATAGATTCAAACTACTTTTTACCCGCTGATCACAGCAGATATAGCTGCCATTGTTCCAGGCAAAGAAATGATAGGGTAGCTCCGCCCAACGTGCATCAGACCCATTTTACCACCGCGCAGCTAGAGCAGCAAAGATGCTTCAGCTACGCGTCAGAACTAAACTTGGACAAACATAAAAAATGAAGCAGCATGCACGTTTTTGCTGCTTCTGCTGCATTCGGTCTGAACGTAGCATTATACAGCAATGCTGCTACAGGTGACTGACCATCACCTGATATAAAATCGCACAAGGAAGTGTCATGCTTTATCACGTGTAAACTTCTGACCCCTCCTGTTACTCCTTTGAAGTCTGATAGTATAGGCAGGGACAGAGAGGTCCCAGCAGAGTTGACCACAGACATTCAGGGAGTGAAAATTCTCCCTTTGTGTCTTCTCTGCTCTTCTGCAGAAAACTAACTTGTGTGTGTGTTATTTCTAGGACAATAAGGGGTTATTATCATTTAAGCCTAACAATCATTACAGTCACGATAAAGTGAGTTTTTCTCTATGAGACTTTCCATCCGTTTGCACCATCTGGAGAAGGAGCTCCATCTTTAAAACCCCTAAACAAGGACAGATTTGATCAAAGTGTCAGAAAATCTTTGGGCAAAACAACCTTGAAGGCTTGAAAAGCTCCTCCTGGGCAGCTGGCTGACTGCTGTTATTCCATCAGCAGGACAATGGCTGCAGGCAGAGATCCAGGGCTAAATATAGAGCCGCTGGGTTGCTGGCAACAGCAGGGTGGACTGAGGGGAATGCAGACCCACCAGGGAAAGGACAACAAATACTCAGACCCCCTACTGCAGTCAGCTGAAGGCAAACATGCAGGGAGAACTTTCTATGTTTTAGTGTTCATCTGCAGAACCTGTTCTCCAGGTCACAGTCTGACTCGTTAGCTAAAGAACCGAGACCCAGATTGACGGATGAATGCATGTACAGAAGCAGCCATTTAAAATTGCTCATCCCAGTCAAACGCCAGCCGGATGGCAGCAAAATCCCCTCCAACTTCCAGCCACTGGAGTGACCCCCTCTTGCATTTTTTACTCTGACTCAACCTTTCCACTGAATTACATTTCATGCCAGAAATCATATTTTAGTACAAAGATTGATGTTTAACAAAAAGAACTATAGGGGACCAGCCAAGGACCAACCAAGGACCAGCCAAGGACCAGCCAAGGACCAGCCAAGGACCAGACAAGGACCAGACAAGGACCAGCCAAGGACCAGACAAGGACCAGACAAGGACCAGACAAGGACCAGCCAAGGACCAATTAAGGACCAGCCAAGGACCAGCCAAGGACCAGACAAGGACCAGACAAGGACCAGACAAGGACCAGACAAGGACCAACCAAGGACCAACCAAGGACCAGCCAAGGACCAACCAAGGACCAGCCAAGGACCAGCCAAGGACCAGCCAAGGACCAGACAAGGACCAGACAAGGACCAGCCAAGGACCAGACAAGGACCAACCAAGGACCAGCCAAGGACCAGACAAGGACCAACCAAGGACCAACCAAGGACCAACCAAGGACCAGCCAAGGACCAGCCAAGGACCAGACAAGGACCAACCAAGGACCAGACAAGGACCAGACAAGGACCAGACAAGGACCAGACAAGGACCAGCCAAGGACCAACCAAGGACCAGCCAAGGACCAGCCAAGGACCAGACAAGGACCAGACAAGGACCAGACAAGGACCAGCCAAGGACCAGCCAAGGACCAGACAAGGACCAGACAAGGACCAGACAAGGACCAGCCGGGGGCCCATCAAAGAAAGAGGGGAAATTTTGAATGGCTACTACTGTATGGATGATGTTCCATTGATGTACAGGTGCTGGTCATAAAATTAGAATATCATGAAAAAGTAGATTGATTTCAGTAATTCCATTTAAAAAGTGAAACTTGTATATTATATTCATACATTACATACAAACTCATATATTTCAGATGTTTATTTTGTTTAATTTTGATGATTACAAATGACAACAAATGAAAATCTCAAATTCATCATATCAGAAAATTAGAATATTGTGAAAAGGTTCAAAATTGATGGCCCCTGGTGCCACACTCTAATCAGCTAATTAACTCAAACCACCTGCAAAAGCCTTTAAATGGTCTTTCAGTCTAGTTCTATAGGCTACACAATCATGGGGAAGACTGCTGACTTGACAGTTGTCCAAAAGACGACCATCGACACCTTGCACAAGGAGGGCAAGACACAAAAGGTCATCGCTAAAGAGGCTGGCTGTTCACAGAGCTCAGTGTCCAAGCACATTAATAGAGAGGCGAAGGGAAGGAAAAGATGTGGTCGAAAAAAGTGTACAAGCAAGAGAGATAACCGCACCCTGGAGAGGATTGTGAAACAAAACCCATTCAAAAATGTGGGGGAGATTCACAAAGAGTGGACTGCAGCTGG
Source organism: Cyprinodon diabolis (assembly GCA_030533445.1). Classification (NCBI taxonomy): domain Eukaryota; kingdom Metazoa; phylum Chordata; class Actinopteri; order Cyprinodontiformes; family Cyprinodontidae; genus Cyprinodon; species Cyprinodon diabolis. Next base: position 48,243,441 of record CM060081.1, read on the forward strand.
AGTGAGTGCTTCAAGAACCACCACACACAGACGTATGAAAGACATGGGTTTCTGCTGTCGCATTCCTTGTGTCAAGCCACTCTTGAACCACAGACAGCGTCAGAAGCGTCTTGCCTGGGCTGCTGGTGAGTGGTCCAAAGTCATGTTCTCTGATGAAAGTAAATTTTGCATTTCCTTTGGAAATCAAGGTCCCAGAGTCTGGAGGAAAAGAAGAGAGGCACTTCATCCACGTTGCTTGAAGTCCAGTGTAAAGTTTCCACAGTCAGTGATGGTTTGGGGTGCCATGTCATCTGCTGGTGTTGGTCCATTGTGTTTTCTGAGGTCCAGGGTCAACGCAGCCACATACCAGGAAGTTTTAGAGCACTTCATGCTTCCTGCAGCTGACCAACTTTTTGGAGATGCAGATTTCATTTTCCAACAGGACTTGGCACCTGCACACAGTGCCAAAGCTACCAGTACCTGGTTGAAGGACCATGGTATCCCTGTTCTTAATTGGCCAGCAAACTCTCCTGACCTTAACCCCATAGAAAATCTATGGGGTATTGTGAAGAAGAAGATGCAATACACCAGACCCAACAATTCAGAAGAGCTAAAAGCCACTATTAGAGCAACCTGGGCTATCATAACACCTGAGCAGTGCCACAGACTGATCGACTCCATGCCACGCCGCATTGCTGCAGTAATACAGGCCAAAGGAGGCCCAACTAAATACTGAGTGCTGTACATGCTCATACTTTTCATGTTCATACTTTTCAGTTGGCCAACATTTCTATAAATCCTTTGTTTTTATTGGTCTTCAGTAATATTCTAATTTTCTGATATGATGAATTTGAGATTTTCATTTGTTGTCATTTGTAATCATCAAAATTAAACAAAATAAACATCTGAAATATATGAGTTTGTATGTAATGTATGAATATAATATACAAGTTTCACTTTTTAAATGGAATTACTGAAATCAATCTACTTTTTCATGATATTCTAATTTTATGACCAGCACCTGTATAAACGGTTTCACTAAGCAGGTGTTCCCCAGGGCTCTGTATCTGACATCCTTCTTTTCAGTTACATCTTCAGCAAACACATTTTCATTGTTATGCAGACGACACACAACTCTACATTAGCTCACAACCAAGTTCCTGAGATTAGGTCATAGTTCTCGTCTAATTCTTTCAAGCTTAGCAGCAAGCGAATTGTTGGCCTAGCTGAATATTCCCTTTAACAATTCCCTTTAACAATACCCCTTTCAGAGACATAGACAGGTATGGGGCATTGCAGGCTAACAGAGAAGCCAAACGACCCTCATTCCAAAGGGGGGGGCCCCGTTCATCCGTTTCTATTTGCATGTTTTCTAAACTAAAACCAGGCTTTGTTGGGCTGCTGGATAAAACCTGGAACTCAGCGCTATTTCTGACATTTTGAATTGAAAAAGTTTCATGGATGGAAGAGAAACGTCTTTAAACTTGGAAACAAAGTCCAGTGGATTGATTTTAATTTTTTGGAACGATGATGACCTGGATGACTGAGAATCTGCACCAGCAGATTTCTGCTGTTTTTGCTTTTTCACACATTTTATTGTCACAGATGTCCTAAGTTTTCTAATCATTAAGGGTAAAAGCTCAGATAGATCATCCCCTCTTTGAGCAGAACTATTTATAACCTACTCTACCAGCCATTAAAGGGCCTTTGGCTTTGTCTCTCCGTCATCAGGTTGTCAGATACATCCTGCATGAAGCTGCTGATGGAGAACAGAGCTGTTGCTTCCTTCCCTCTCCCCGTCATTCTGCCTCTCCACCCTAACAGGGTTTTAATGCAAGCTGTAGACATATTACTGGACCACAGACAGCTGGATCTCCCTCCAGGCCAAATACGTCATTAATAAATGAAGGAAAATGAATTAAATTCTGTTCTCTTTTCAAAAGTTTAATAAGTTTATCAGATGTTTAACTTAGGTTTGTGCTGCAAAGGAGCAAACAATGGCTGCCTTCACTGACTTATTCCCTGTACATCATTCTGCTTCATTCTATCTCTATTCTCCAACTCTGCAGAATCTGTTAGTTCAATCTCTAACGTTCTGCCCTCTCTGCTTTTTCTCATAGTAGCTTCATCTGGTCTCTTCCTGTTTGGCTGTGACTCCATCCTGGAGAGAAATATCAGCTGTGCTGCTGCCATCAACACCTTTGTTTCTAGATGTTGGAGCTTGGCCTGTTTTCCAGTGTAGGCCTGTTTCTCTGACTGTGACTAACTGGATGTGCTCTCTTCATCCTCTGACATGGGAGCTGGCTCGGAGCTCGTCTGCCTGGCTGTGTGTTTCCTGGACGGGGCCGCCTGTGGAGCTGGTTGACAGTTGCCTTTGTATCTATGCTTCTTTTTCTATGTCTGCTTCTGTCTCCTTGAACCCCAGTGGGCCTCAGCAGATGGCCGCTCACACTGAGCCTGGTTCTGCTGGAGGTTTCTTCCTGTTCAAAGGGAGTTTTTCCTCTCCACTGTTGTTACAAGCATGCTTAGTGTGAGGGATTGCTGAAGAGTCAATGAGTCGATGCTATCAGCTGGTTTTTCTTAGATAGAAAACTTTTAATCAATCTGACTGGATGATCTGGTGAACTGGAAAGTGACCTGAGATGACATGTGCTGTTGATTGGCGCTATAGAAATAAACTGAACAGAATTAAATTAAATTTTATCTGCATCAACCTTTGCTGTCGACCCAAATGGGTGTCATTGTTCAGCTGGAGTCCGGACCACAGATGTTCAGTCATACTTTAATGATGTGATGTCACAGTCTGGGCTAAGAGGACCTTCAGCTCCAGCTCCCACATAGAAAAAAATGTGTATCTGAATAAGTCTTTTTTCTTAAAAAATAGTCAATTTTTTCTTGAACTGAGGAGGAAAGTGAGAAACTTTGCCAATGAAACAAGACAATTTACATTAAAAATCAGAAAAATCAATTGCATTGTCTTATTTCAAGTGCATAATATAAAATTTTCTTAGAGTAAAAATATTAATTCCACTGGCAAATCATCTTATTTACCTGCTCAAATTAAAAGTAAATACACTTAATTTAAGAAATTTTTACTTATTTCTCAAGTGTTTTTGCAGTGCAGTGTCCAGTCGGCTCTTTGGCTTCACCCAAAACATTCAGAACATTTTTTCAAAGCAGAGGAAAAAGGAAACATGTTTTCCGGTCTGTGCTTCATCGGTATAGTGGAGGATGATCTGTTTCCGGGTGGATCATCAAAATAAGTCAGAGGCCACGACCTAACCTAATTTAAAACATTTATAAATTACTGCATGTTGTGCGGTAGTTTGTCCTGTTAATACGGTAAAGCCCTGGGGAGCGTCCGGCTCCAGGCTGCACGTGATCCAAATGAGCCAATGAGCTGTCAGTCTGGGTTGCTGCTGCTGCTACGTTTAGACACAGCTGGCAAACCTGTGGCAAGCCGGGCGATGGGAAAGAAGGAGAAGACGATGAGAAAAAGAGAGCAGAGAAAGTGTGGACTGCTGGAAGAACTGCGGTGAACTGGTGAAAGAAAAGTGAAATGGTGCTCAAAGATGACCCTGCACATTTAGAGGATGTTTGGCTCAACCTGCTGCTGTGAAGCAGGATTCTCCACCATGAACAGAATCAACAATAAATCTGGATCCAGGCTCAGAATGAGCTCCTTGATATGTGCTTGAGAATGGCTTAGTGTCCATTCAAACCAGGTTTAAAGCCTTGCAGGGCAGCATAAAGCCCACTGCCAACATTAAGACAGAAAAAAGAAAGAAAATAACAAACGCTCAGTTCAGGGGTTTGAGAAAATATGGGAATCAGGAAATTATCTATAAACCAAACTGAATGATTGTGGTTCTCTACTTAAAAAAAAACACTTTTCTATTTTTTTATATATTTATGTATAAATTCAATGTATAACATGGATGCATAAATACCTTATTTTATTTCAGTGTTAAATTCTGTTTAAAGTAACAGATTATAATTAAATATCTCTCTGGACCTTTACTGGATGTTGATTTTCTTTATTCAGACCCCGATGATTTTTAAATGCCCATTTTCACTTACCGGCGATGAATCTGACATGCTGGAAAAATTACAAATCTCCTTCTGGAAAGTGAGCTTGAATGAGCGATGCAAAAAGCAACTTTTAAAGTCGTAGGGAAGCGACTGTTCCAAACGTTGCATTTCCGAATTCTCCCGAGTGGTGCCCGACTTTAGACGAGTGAATAAAGTGAATGTGATTGGTTTAAATCAAGGGGGCGGGATTGTTGTGGCGGAAGGTTCTAAAGCAAGTTTGGTTGTGGCCGGTTTGTGGGAAGCATCTTGCTAACCAGTTAGCATCTTAGTGCTAGCAGGTTCCCAATGGGAAATTCCATTGGGACCAAGTAGCACTAAATTGGTGACTTAGAAACGACACAGTCAAGGAACGCTATGGACAGGGGAAACATGCAAGAGGAGGAGAGTTTAGTGTCGGAGGTCGTGGATGAGTCTCCTCCATCATCCATGTTTTATTTAGAGGAGGAAAGCGGGGACGAAGATGTTGTGGAAGAGGACGCCAGGGCGGCAGAAGCTTGGTTTGGTGTAGAAGGCTTCCAGCCGTACATGTTTGAGCCCTTGCCTCGCAACGCTGCCAGTTCTGTTAGCTCTACGCCTGCTGAAGACACAGACGTCCATCCCCGTGAACACTGGGACGCAACTCAATGGGAAAGGAAAGGATTCTGATTTCAACCGTTGCGTATATTAGCTGCGACATTTGAATCAAGATGCTATGACCGAAAACATGTGATTGACAGATGACCGTTGATATATGATTGGCCAAATTTAGTTTTTGGCCGAGTTTTAAGACAGGATTTTTTTTTAAATAGAAATTTTCTGAATGATTTGACATTTACATATGATTTCCCTACGACTTTAAACAGAGCGTGCACGAGGAGAAATAGGCTCGTGCACGCTCTTGCATTCGTTTAACCGGCGTTCCCTCTCAGGAGCGGGTACAGGTTAGTGCATGTGCATTTTTTTAAAGTAGAGTGGGCAGGTCTTTTCAAAAATTTGTGAAAATCCTCCACTATTGACATTCTGTGTTGAGCAGCTAATGGTGTCGGCCATGTTGTTCAGAGAGTCTCTTTCTGGGTGCTTCCTGGTTCTGATTGGAGACTCACCTTTATACTCCGGGGTGAACTCCTTCATCTCAGGAGGCAGAGACTCGTAGAAGCGCTGCTCTCTGCTGATCAAAGGTTTGCACACAGTGTGGTCATCGTAGCGCATCATGCTGGTGTGCCCCCCCACCTGCAACACACACACATGCATTAAAAACCTGCCAGGATTTGTTTCCCACATCTCAGCCTCTTTGCTCCATCTGGACCCACCTGGTGGATGAAGGGCTCCAGAGAAACGCCTCCACCTCCTGGTTTGGGTAAAGCCCCGCCCCCTGCCCCCGCCCCCTGCTGCTTGCTGTCCATGTTGTTGGTTTGAGGGAGGCACATGGCTCCTGGCGGACGCACCGCGCTTCCTCCTACCGAGAGAAAAACAGAGGTGATGATGATAAAGAGGAATCTCTACCGTTAAAAATGTTACAAACAACAAACAACCCATGAGGTTCCGCTCTTACCCTGAACATGGGCCCTGTTGTGCAGTGACGGGGAGGGGGGGGCGCAGGGCACCACGGGCTGCTGGGAGCGCACGCCGGCCCCAGGGGGAGGCGGCGCCAGACCGAATAGCCACCTGACAAAGCGTCCAATGGGAGTCCTATCCACCGCAGACAGAAAAGCGATGTGGTGCGGTGGGGGGGAGGGGCAACGGAAGCGGCGGAGCGGCAGGAGACGCAGGGTGTTGGTTGGTCGGGGGGTCAGCGCTCACTGCAAACAGAGGAGAGGACAGACGGCAGCTTTTCAGTGACGTTTGTTCACTTTTAAACATCAGGAGGCCGATGGTGGATCCATGAGGAGCTGCAGCCTGGAGGCAACGACCAGCTGGTTCCAACATGACCTCTGTTCTGATTATGGGAAGGATGTGGGCTTGACCAGAGGTGGACATTTCCTTAGGAAGACGTGAGATTATTGTTAGCTACAATATTATGTTTCATAGGTAAATTCAAACAATCAGAAAGTCTGATGAAGTCGGTTAAAACGCCATCAATGAAGCTTCAGCTGCTTCATTTCTGATGCTTTGATCCACATCAAGGTCAGACGTCCAGTAAAGTGAGTTAAGATGCGTCTGATGCTTCTGCTGCTCATGTTTTCAATGCCAGAGAGCGGCTTTGCTATATTTGCTATGATCAGCGGGTAAAAAGTAGTTTTAAAAGGGAAAAGGCCAGAAGTTCGATGGCAAATCCTCCCTCTTCAAGTTGGCGATCCAACCCGTCCGTGGAGGATCAGGAATCAGAAAGGTGGAATAACTCTTTTTTTCCACTTTTACCCGATGTATTCCAGCATCCAGCTGCCATGCACGTGGGCATTGTCAGTTTCACTATAGCTCTGGTGAATTTCAATGGTGAAGTCCTCTGGAAATCTTCAATAATTGTTGTTGAGAAAGTAGTTGCCAAACAAGTTTGCGACCACTTACACCATAATGAACTTTTTGAAGAGTTTCAGTCTGGCTTTAGAGCTCATCATAGCACTGAAACAGCTCTGGTGAAAGTCACTAATGATATTCTCATGGCCTCAGATAATGGACTTGTATCTGTGCTCGTCCTGTTGGATCTTAGTGCTGCATTTGATACAGTTGACCATAATATTCTTTTAGAAAGACTTGAATATTTTGTTGGACTTAAAGGAACAGCACTAGACTGGTTTAAATCTTATCTATCTGATCGAATTCAGTTTGTTTATGTTAATGACAGATCTTCAACACGCTCAAAGGTTACCTGTGGAGTACCACAGGGATCAGTGCTAGGACCAATTCTCTTTACTTTATACATGCTCCCAATTGGTAGAGTTATTAGACAGCATGGGATTAATTTCCACTGTTATGCTGATGATACCCAGCTATATCTGTCTATAAATCCAGATGAAGCTAACCCATTACATAGATTACAGGCATGTCTTGAAGACATAAAAACCTGGATGACTCTTAACTTTCTGCTTCTGAATGCAGACAAAACAGAAGTTATAGTCTTTGGACCAGAGTCTCTGAAAAAGAAGCTGATTAGCCAGTCACTTCATTTGGATGGGATTAAACTGATTTCAGATAATAAAGTAAAAAATCTTGGTGTTATTTTTGATCAGGACCTGTCATTTAAATCCCAGATCAAAGAGGTTTCTAGAATTTCCTTCTTTCATCTGAGGAACATTGCAAAAATTAGAAATCTCCTGTCCAGGGGTGATGCTGAGAAACTAGTCCATGCATTTGTTACTTCAAGGCTGGACTATTGTAATTCTTTACTATCAGGAAGTCCACAAAATGTAGTTCAAAGCCTTCAGCTGATCCAAAATGCTGCAGCCAGAGTTCTGATGAAAATGAAAAAGAGAGATCATATCTCTCCTATCCTGGCTTCTCTTCATTGGCTTCCTGTTAAATCAAGAATTGAATTTAAAATCCTCCTTCTCACATATAAAGCCTTAAATGGCCAAGCCCCATCTTATATCAGGGATCTGATTGTTCCTTATGTTCCTAACAGAGCACTTCGCTCTCAATCTGCAGGTTTACTAGTGGTTCCTAGAATTTCTAAAAGTAGAATGGGAGGCAGATCTTTTAGTTATCAGGCTCCTCTCCTGTGGAACCAACTACCAGTTTTAGTCCGTGAGGCAGACACCCTGTCTACTTTTAAGGCTAGGCTTAAAACTTTCCTTTTTGATAAAGCTTCTAGTTAGAGTGGCTCAGGTTATCCTGAGCTATCTCTATAGTTATGCTGCTATAGGCTTAGACTGCTGGAGGACATAGAGACCCCATTTCATCATCCTGCTTCATTCTCTCTCTGTTCTCCTATTCTGCAGAATCTGTTTGTTCAATCTCTAACCTTCTGCTCTCTCTGCTTTTCCTCAGAGTAGCTTTGCCTCGTCTGTTCCTGTTTGGCTGTGACTCCATCCTGGAAAGAAACATCAGCTGTGCTGCTTCCATCAACACCCTTGTTTGTAGATGTTGGAGATCGGCCTGTTTTCCAGTGTGGTCCTGTTTCTCTGGCCGTGATGGGTGGATGTGCTCTCTTCATCCTCTGACATGGGAGCTGGCTCGGAGCTCGTCTGCCTGGCTGTGTGTTTCCTGGACGGGGCCGCCTTTTACAGCTGCTTTTTGTATCTCTGCTTCTGTCTCCTTGAACCCCAGTGGGCCTCAGCAGATGGCCGCTCACACTGAGCCTGGTTCTGCTGGAGGTTTCTTCCTGTTAAAAGGGAGTTTTTCCTCTCCACTGTCACTACAAGCATGCTTACTGTGAGGGATTGTATTTGAGTCAATGAGTCGATGCAGTCAACTGGTTTTCCTTAGATATAGAATTTTGTATCAATTTGACTGTATGATCTGGTTGAACTGTAAAGTGCCTTGAGATGACGTGTGTTGTGAATTTGGCGCTATATAAATAAACTCAATTGAATTGAATTGTTGATTGCAGATGTGTCTAGTAGTTCCCATTGATTGAGCTTGTAAAGCGGGGAGAATGGCGCTAGGCTTACCGCACCGTGACGTCACTGCTGGAAGATGGCAGGAGGGAGGGGCTACTATATTTGGGTAAAAATGGCCGCTCCCAGACTCAGCGATCGCAATGAAAATGATTATTTTTACTTTTTTACTGATTAACGCTAAAATCATTAAATCACTGCGAACGTATTAGTTGTGCAGTAGTGTTCTTTGATAAACATGGATGCCTCCAATAAAGCACATTCACATGAAAATTACTCAATTAAACACCATTTATTTAATTCAAAATCCTGTTACTTTTGAAGTTATTCACAACCTTTCCCCGCCATATGCCGATTCCCAACTGGCATACCACTGTTGGCTACCTATACAGCACTGGGACTTGATCGACAGCCGATACCGCACAGTGACGTCACCAACCAGTAGGTGGCAGTAGTGTTCTTTGACAAACATGGACGCCTCCAGTAAAGCACATTCACATGAAAATTACTCTGAATTAAAAACACTGATCATTTGTTGAACAGGATGGAGTAATTTCACATTTAAAGAACTTTCAGAAGATTGAATTCTGAATATGAGCAACTTTTCCTTTAAGCCCATTTGTACACCCTGGCGTTTACTGCAGTTTGAGATTCATCTATTGAGATTTTATGTTTTTTCTCTTAAGGTGGAATTCCTGACGCCCGTAGAGTCCTGATGCCGACTCTGCGCCTCACACTACACCTTGAGTTTGCAGGAGGTAAAGCCTTCAGGGCCACATGAGGTAAACGTGCGTGTGAAGGGAGGGGGGTGATCGACCAGCATGTCATCGCAGTGGGAAATGCTTTCAGGCTCGTCTCATCACACGCTGCAAAAGTATAACCGCAGCGGAAACAAAAACTTATCAGATCTTCAGTCGCCGTGTAACCTTGACCAAGCAAGGGCCTCGTATGCAGGCGCTGTGTCCAGACCAGCGCACACAGTTTTCCCATGAGCAAAGGGTTTCACTCAGAGAAGCAGACTGTAAACATCAAGTCACATCTGCTCTGGGATCAGCATAACCTCTGAGACTCTCCACAGCTGCCACTCAAGCAAATGTGCGTCCAAGGAGCCGCAGTTTCCTCATTTATTGGGAAACCGTCCGCTAAACCAAACAGGTCTAATAGTTAAGTTTTGCTTCTGAAAAAGCTGAACAGAAATGTTACCACCTTTATATCGACAATTTAAACGTAAGGCAATAACATCTCTGCAGGCAATCTGTGCTTGGTGATATGGGAGCAGCATGGTCTGTCCCTGTGTGATGGTGACAAGCAATGCAGCTTCAAAGCTTTCACTGCAAAAACGGATCGAAAATTATCTATCTGCCTTTTATTTGAGCGGGAAAATATGATGATCTACCAACAGAAAATACAATAAAAACATAAATACATAAAAAACATAAAAACATAACATCCCTATTTTCTCCTGTGGTTGTTACCATACTAAAATTTCAAACTTAATATGGATATTCAGAGGAATATTTTTATTTTACTTGCAAGGTGATAGAAATCTAAAAAAAATCTATCTGAAAAAAAAAAAGTTTACTGATTTTAAAATTTATTTCAATTTAGTATTGGAAAAAAGTCAGAATTCGGACTTTAATCTCAGAATTCGGACTTTTTTCTCAGAATTCTGACTTTTTTCTCAGAATTCTGACTTTTTTCTCAGAATTCTGACTTTTTTCTCAGAATTCTGACTTTTTTCTCAGAATTCTGACTTTAATCTCAGAATTCTGACTTTTTTCTCAGAATTCTGACTTTTTTCTCAGAATTCTGACTTTTTTCTCAGAATTCTGACTTTAATCTCAGAATTCTGACTTTTTTCTCAGAATTTGAACTTTTTTCTCAGAATTCTGACTTTTTTCTCAGAATTCTGACTTTAATCTCAGAATTGTGGATCTTAATGTAGATGGGCACCATGAAGGAAGAGACGTGGGAGCACTCAGCTTCACTGACAAAGATGTGAGTTGTTTAAGGTGGCCAGTGAATTAGGCAACTTTTTACGTGCCCGAGGGGTCCCCTCATTAATGGAGGAGCAGAAGGTCATTAAAACAAGAGAGCTAGTCTCTAAAACAGACATGGCTATGGCTTGATGCTAACATGTTTGTTAGCTGTCAGAATTCTGAGAAAAATGTCAGAATTCTGAGATTAAAGTCCGAATTCTGACTTTTTTCCAATACTAAAACAAAAACTTTTTTTAAATCAGTAAACTTTTTTTTTCGACTGGCCCTAATCCTCTTTCATGACCTCAAATAAAGGCATGAAGAATATTTTACTAAAATGAAAACTCACCTTTTTAACTGAACATGGAGCCTTTTTAATCAACATAATCACAGGTTCTATCAGGTAAATAAGTCGGCCAATAAATGCGAAATGCAGTGGCGTTTCTAGACCAAATATACCAGGGGGGCCAGGAGGGGGCCAGCGTGTTTTTATGGGGGCCCAGAAAAGCATGAAATAAAAAAACAGGATAGCTGCATGAAGTGAGACTTCTATTCAGTTAAGTTTCATTAAAATTCTAAATGTCTTTTTAGGTGAATATACATTCAGAATTTTGGAATTTTACATATTTATGACTTAATTTAAGTTGAAATTACAGTTTTCTATAAAATCTGAATTAGAGTTTAAGAAAAACTGTTAAATTCAGCTGTAAAAAATTTGAGTATGTTATTAATTTGTTTTGAAAATATATATATATATAAAATATATCTCAATCTCACTGAAGCCATCACCTTTTTTTTTTATATTTAATAAAATACAATTTGTAAAGAAAAAAAAATTAAATATAGATCCAAAGGATCTTTCAGTAACCATGCTTGTTGCAGGGCAGATCATCTTTAGAAATTCTTTGTGTTATGTTTTCAGTACAGGGGCCATAACAGGGGCCAGGACATTATCTACAGGGGCCCTGGCCCCCGTTGGCCCCTGTCTAGAACCGCCCATGGCCAAATGAGAGCAAACCGCAGTGGACAGAAACATCCAGTTCACCAAAGCCGGGCAGCCACTGTGCGATATTTTCAATGGTTGCATGCAGCTACAGCTCACACCGTACAATGAAACCTCAGGGTTTAAAAGTTCTCAGCTCACAATGTTTGTTCTCACACTTTCCGACCCAACGCTCTGATGCGATCTACCTGCTCACACTGTACGTCTAAAAACCAGGTGGGACTCGGCTCCGCAGTGAGATGGAGTCGACTGAATTTCAAACGCGTTTGATTTTCTCCTGACTTTACGATTCCTGATGGGGAGGTGGTCGTTAGAGGCTTATCGCCCCTCGTTACCCCCTGTTCACTACACCACGCACCATCAGGCTGAAAGTCGGCCTGATGTCCGGCTTAAGGGACGATATGAAAGATGACAGCCATGTCTTCCTGGATGCACAGTTCTCATTAGGGGTGTAAATAATAATCGTTTTGTATCGATGCATCGATCCAACAGCCGACGATCCGATGCATCGACACGTCCGCAAGAGAATCGATTCATGTTTTTTTTTTTTCCTCCGGTCTATTTTTATCCATTTGCTCCTGGGCGTAATTCTCCTCCGGTGCTGCGGTGGCACTAAACTTATTTTGCCCTCCTACCTCGCTTCCTGGTTATACTCTTACAGCAGTGTGTTGCAGTGAGCTTGATGCAGACATTTTTAAATTATGCTCAGTATTGAAGCGTGGTCTGAGCTACACGCTGTGGGTCTAGATACGGCAGAGGCGGTGAGGAAGTGGGGGCGAGTTTAGTCCGACGACGGAAGGACATGAGGGCCAAAAAGAGCGGAGATCAGGTGGAAAAGGGGTCCCAGCGTTCTCGCGCATCTCGCTCTTCTAGCGGGTCAACCTTCATGAGTTGTTTTCTGCAATTTCGGTCATAAAAACAAAACAAGCCGCCCTCCTGTCTGCAGCACTGTCTGCCGTCAGCTACAATTTGGGAGAGGTGCAGCGGAGCGTCTGTGGAGGGGGCGGGACGTCTGGAGCCGAGGTATTGCATTGCACTCATTGCACCGATTCTGTGCAGTATTTTTTGATGCAACTTTTCTACTTCTGTTATTTGCTGTTGTTTAAAAAAATGCATGACAATATTACAGCTTTCATTGATTTATTTCAAACTTGAAACTTTGTTTAGCCTGTAAGGTGTAAAAAAAAAATAAAAAATTTAACGATTAATCGAATTGAATCGTGGTGTATTCTTGAGTATCGAAAATAATCGAATCGTTGGGTCAGGAAATCGATACTGAATCGAATCGCCATGATGGATGTGATTTACACCACTACTTCTCATCATGGAAGACAGACAACACAGCATAATAGTCTACAGGTTACACACACACTGACCAGTGCCTCGATTTTGACTGAAATCCCCCCCTGAAACACAAACTAGGCATCATCAGAGCCCCCCCAGACATGATCAGAAACTATTCCCACCACCACAGGAGGAAGGTTAGAGAACACATCAGGACATCCCTGAAGAACTGCGGTTATCCCAGATGGGCTTTACTAAAAACAAACAAGAAGAGGTCTGATGAGAGGGAAGAAAACAGAAGAAGGAACATCGTCATCATGTGTTGCTGGAGTGACCAGACCCGTTTTTCATGATTCTATCTCTATTCTCCCACTCTGCAGAATCTGTTAGTTCAATCTCTAACGTTCTGCTCTCTCTGCTTTTTCTCATAGTAGCTTCATCTGGTCTGTTCCTGTTTGGCTGTGACTCCATCCTGGAGAGAAACATCAGCTGTGCTGCTGCCATCAACACCTTTGTTTCTAGATGTTGGAGATCGGCCTGTTTTACAGTTGCCTTTTGTATCTATGCTTCTTTTTCTATGTCTGCTTCTGCCTCAGCAGATGGCCGCTCACACTGAGCCTGGTTCTGCTGGAGGTTTCTTCCTGTTCAAAGGGAGTTTTTCCTCCCCACAGTCGCTACCAGCAAACACCAGATACCGCACTGTGACGTCACAAACCAGTAGGTGGCAGTAGTGTTCTTTGACAAACATGGATGTCTCCAGTAAAGCACATTCACATGAAAATTACTCTGAATTAAAAACACTGATCATTTATTGAACAGGATGGAATAACTTCAGATTTAAAGAACTTTCAGAAGTTTGAATTGTGAATATGAGCGGACTTTTCCTTTAAATCTCTCTGTTCACCAATCACACACAAACAAGCAGAGGTAAAAACACCGTCATATCTAATCTGCCCCGGTGTCCTTCTAGGTACAACCTGAGCAGACAGCCAATCAGCTTAGAGGATCAGTCTCAGCATATCTTACATCATTAGCTGCAGCTCCACGACGCTGACGGACTGATTAGGCTCCTATTTGGCTCAACCTGATCCTTCAACAAGCTACACATGAGGGAGCCAATCAGGGGCTTCTAGGAACATTCAAGAGTGGAGGTGGACAGTTTTACAGTGTTTGGAGCATTTTCTCCTCTCAGGACAAACCAGTAGTTCTTCCATGATTATCTTCTTTAGAAATAAAACACCAAGAATCGGTTAAATTCTCTCTTCCACTCTTTGGTCACAATATTTCTCTCTTTTGGAGAAACCTTCACGGTTTCATCCAGATTCCATCGCAGCAGAGACGGTTTTCTGTTGGGGTCAGACTGATGCGGTCCAGTGGTTTAGGCGAGGAGCTGCAGGTGCTCAGCGCTGCAAAGACAAATGGTACATTAAACCAAAAGCAGAGGAACAACTTTCCCCCCTCAACTCTTTTTTTGGATGAAAGCAGGAACAGTTTGACGTCACGTTAAAGGAAATGACAAAATGCAGGACTAATGCAGGGGACAGCTTTATAAATCAGGACAGAAACCAAGACGTTACGACTTCAGTCTGGAGCTAACACAAGATATTTTCCAGACTTGAGCCGACTAAATGTTTCCTCTTTATGTTGCTCCAAGAAAACTTTATCGGATAAAAGAAGAAATATGAGAGGAGTGTGTAGAATGACTTCATAAAGATCTGATTAGAATGATAAGGTAATGTCTCTCTGAGGGAATCAGATTTGAATCTTCCACAGCCAGGGGCGGATTTAGGAAATTTGGGGCCCTAGGCAAAGGCAGGCAGGGGGCCCTCTGAATGGAGAAGACATCACATAGAACAGCCCCATTCTACAGATAGAGAAATGTTAATAGAATAGACATCCATTATCTGTTCTAGGTTGTGTCCCTCTCTTCTTGTCCCTTTTCTTCTTGTTTTCCTCTCTATGTTTTGTACTCAGCTGACTTTTCATGCTGTCTCTAAAGGAATGAAAGATTTTTTCCAAGCACTAAGCTCACTTAGCTGATTGCTCCTTCCTGTGTTTCCAAAAAGGCCAAAGTAAATAACCCAGTCCTTCTTTTCACTGTAGACAAGCCATGATCTGCTTCTCTGTTCTCCATTTTTCATTTGGATGAAATAATAGCTGCATGAATCATGACAGCAGACAAGATAGAGGAGAGCAGGAGGCGGGGTTACCAATCTACTTGCTCTGGAGAGCAGAGTTCGCTGCTTTTAGATGTTGTCTCCAGAGTCTCCAGTAGCAGAAAAAAGTCTCTAGATTTGGCGCTAGGAGCTTTTTAGAAATCAAAGTGCTAGAGGGGTCTGAAAAGTGGCTAAATATAGCGACTAAAGCGCTAAGTTGGCAACACTGCTCTTTGCATGGTGTGTTTTCAAATGGTTTGCTGCCGTCTGTTTGGACCTTTCTTAACATGTGCAGCAAATGGACTGATCCAATATGGTGGACACTGAAGGGGGGGGGCTGAGACACACTTCATATTATCAGCGTTCTGATGGAATTTTAGAAAAAGGATTTTTATCAAAAACAGAATTAATGTGCAAAAATTAGGAATAGTTGTATTAACCATACATGGAAACAGAGTTTTATGGGGCCCCCAGTAACTTGGGGCCCTAGGCAACTGCCTAGTATTGCCTAAAACAGCAGGTTTAGATACAGCAGTGGTCAAAGAGACGCTTCAGCGTCAGAGCTGAGCAGCATCCGACCTGCAGAGGACGGCATGGGAGCAGCGTTTCTATTTCCAGTTGGAAGTTTTAATGATCTGCAGGTCCGTGATTTATTTGACACCTTGGGTCATTTAGGGACGGGCGACACGGCTCAGGATTTTATCACATGTTTACTGCGCCAACAATGAAAGTTCCCAAACTCCCAGTCTGTTTATACGGAGTCACATGTAGATGTTTGCCAATTAACGTGATAAAAAGATTTGTTCCTTGTCAGCTCATACATGCACATGAAATCGATGCTCCGTCTGTACAGATACAACTTTAGTGGTCACGAATACAACTTAAAAAGTTAAATCTTTGCAACAATTTTATCCATCCAACAAATGTATTTCTGAAAGAAAAAAAATCACAACCCAAACATGAATGTCCTCCTTTGATGAGCTGAACCAGATCACAGATCTAAGCTATCTCACCTAGAGAACCTCAGCAGCTCTCAATAAGGAAAACCAGAAATAAATTTACCAATCTCTGTTCATAAATCGAAGGACAGCAGCTGGCACAGACTTACAGGTGGTATGTCTACATACATATTATTAAAAAGTGACATTTTTAAATGTCATCCACTGACAAAGGTTCCAGAAAAAGCTTAAAGTCGCAGGGAAGCGGCTGTTCCAACCATTGCATTTCTGAATTCTCCCGATTTTTGCCCGACTTTATAAAAGTGGATAAAGGGAATGTGATTGGTCGATTATAAAGGGGGCGGGATTGTTGTGGCGGAAGGCTTGCAAGCTTTTTGGTTGTGGCCAGTTAGCAACTTAGTGCTAGCAGGTTCCCAATGGGAAATTCCATTGGGACCAAGTAGCACTAAATTGGTGACTTAGAAACGACGCTGTCAAGGAACGCTATGGACAGAGGAAACATGCAAGAGGAGGAGAGTTTAGTGTCGGAGGTCGTGGACGAGTCTCCTCCGTCATCCATTTTTTATTTAGAGGAGGAAAGGGGACGAAGATGTTGTGGAAGAGGACGGCAGGGCGGCAGAAGCTTGGTTTGGTGTAGAAGGCTTCCAGCCGTACATGTTTGAGCCCTTGCCTCGCAACGCTGCCAGTTCTGTTAGCTCTACGCCTGCTGAAGACACAGACGTCCATCCCCGTGAACACTGGGACGCAACTCAATGGGAAAGGAAAGGATTCTGATTTCAACCGTTGCGTATATTAGCTGCGACATATGAATCAAGATGCTATGATTGAAAATTTTAATTGACAGATGACCGTTGATAAATGATTGGATGAATTTAGGTGTTCAGGCTGACGTAGAACTAACTGGCCTGCAGAAGATAACGGGAAAAAACACAGATTTTAAACACAGGATTTTTTTTTTAAAGAAATTTTCTACGTTTTGGGACAATATGGTCTGATAAAGAGAACATTTATATACATATTTAATCCAAAATGATTTGACACTTAAATATGATTTCCCTTTGACTTTAAGACTTAAAAGCAACAAAACAAAAAAGGACACAGAAAGAAAGAAAGATAGATTTTGTAAACAGTCTAGGAAATAATATGAAATCAGGTGTCAATAAACCTTTAAAAATCAAAAACTACAACAAAACAAAACAAATGAAGCCATAAAAGAAAACACAGCTGCTGCCATGTCCCCTGACACAACCCAACAGCTGCTGAGTGAGACGTACACAGAGAAGCAATGGACAATGTGTCCCCCTAACCTTCGCCTGAAGAGAAGACAGCCCGCATCGGCTAACACACACACGTTTGTTCTGCTATGTGTAGTGAGGACACCTTGTTGACTTCCATTGATTTTCAGTCATTTTCAACCCTTTCTATTCCTTAACTCTAAACCTAACCATTAGTAATGCATACCTCACCCTAACCCAGCTGACACCTTAGCTCTAAATTCAATTCTATTCAGTTTATTTCTATAGCGCCAATTCACATCATGTCATCTCAGGTCACTTTCCAGTTCACCAGATCATCCAGTCAGATTGATTCAAAGTTTTCTATCTAAGGCAAACCAGCTGATTGCATCGACTCATTGACTCTTCAGCAATCCCTCACACTAAGCATGCTTGTAGCGACAGTGGAGAGGAAAAACTCCCTTTGAACAGGAAGAACAGCCAGGCAGACGAGCTCCGAGCCAGCTCCCATGTCAGAGGATGAAGAGAGCACATCCAGTTAGTCACAGTCAGAGAAACAGGACTACACTGGAAAACAGATTCTGCAGAGTGGGAGAATAGAGATAGAATGAAGCAGAATGATGAGAATCCTAACCATTAGCTAAATACCTTGTGAGGACCAGCAAAATTTCCTCACTTTACAACAACTGGTCCTCACTGTGATGGTGAAATCAGAGTAACGGACCTCACTCTGATGCCTAGACACATGTGGACCATGTGGGCTCCTCAGAGCTGGGCCAGAAACCGCAGAACCATGCAGGTCGTCTGTCTTCTAAAGGACAAACCTCCACAGGGTTAGGTGTAAAGTTACAATACCACTTTATTAGGACTACAGCTCTACATTTTGTAGTTTTGAAATGTTTTAAATAAACAAGAAATATGGAAAATATGACTTGATTGAAAGATGCCTTTAGATCCCTCCCTTGCAGGCTCCTAGTCCAGAAGTCATACTTAGTAATTCTGCGATCTAAAGCAATTCAGCTAAACTAATGAACAACATTTATCTGTGATTGGATCACGGCGTTTCTGCCGCCTTTCAATAGGAGAGACAGATCCGGGTTTACTGCCCGACAACAGCTAATGCACCATACGTTCAGATTCCAGAGGAGTGTTTAACATTAGCTTTTATTAGCGCTTATTTTGCAAACCAATTAATCTGTCTTTTTCTTTTTTTTATTATTAACTGTTTAATAATTGGATAGCTAAACATTCCTTAAACAAGACTTTATATAAAATTAAACCAGATAAAACTAAAACTTTTCCACATGAGGAGTTCAAGGTAGAGAATATTGACAGAAAAAAAAATGTTTTTTAATCTTAAATGCAAAGTGTTATACTGTAATAATACAGGGTTCCTACAGCATAAGGCAAGTTAAATTCAAGACTTTTTAATGCCACTTGAAATAAAACTTTAAGACCAAATTCACAATAAACACAAGAAAAACCTGCTTGTGACAACTAAACCCAAAGGTTTATTTTAACATAAACCACTGCACTAATGTTTCAAATGTTGAAAAGCTTCCCATACAGGAAGAAAGCTAAAAACACACAAATGACAGATTTATTTGAACAATTATTTAACTGAATTCACAAACTTTCTTTTAGCAGGGAACAAAACAAATCAGTTTTAAAGCCCCAACATAACCAGTGCTAAGTCTTTTTGCAGCTATTTTTCTTTGTATGGTTTTCTTAGTATGTTTGATTTGGTGATAAGTGGAGGCGTTGCAGAGACAAGGGAGGAACTAAACTGAGAAATACCGGCTGTTTCTCTGTAACTCCATTTTGACGCTTTGTGTTTCGCGCTTCGCATGTGCGACTCCACTGCCTTAATTCCCATCGTTCCCAGCTTGAATGACTTCTTGCACTAACTCCACTGAGCCTCATGGATGTTCCCTGGTTTTAGCCATGGAGGAAACTCTTGGCTGGAGACAATTTTGGTTACATTTACACTTGCTCATATTTTCCAGATAAAAAGTTAATGGTGCATCTCCCAAATGTCCCGACCGCAACAACGCTTTTATTGGTTCCGCTATCGGGACGGAACCAATAATGGAGAGCCGTTATTTTGTAATAAAATAAAAATAAAAAGTCAATTTTAATGTTTTATTTAGATTACAAAAATAAATCGTAATAAAAATAATCCTATTTATGATGTTTCAAAAATTAGGACCTACGAAAGACTGATTTAAGACATTTTAATACCAATTAAGGCCTTAGTTTTATTTTGAAGAATTCAATGCCTTTTAAGACTTTTCAAGGACCCACGGGAACCCTGTAATAATATCATGTAATACTGCTATAAGAGGGTCTCTTTGAAAATATTATCTGTACTCCAGTTAACTATTGATTGATAACCAAATTAGTTTATGATTATTTCAATAATCAATTAATCTGATTGTTTCAGCCCTACTTTGTATATAATTTGTTGCATACAGCAAGAAATAACAGCAACTTTAATTAAAGATGCACATTATTGATGAATGAATAAATATAAAGTGATAATTGATATTATTGATCAACTAATGATTAACTGATGCGCAGCAAGAACTTATTTTTTACAATATGCTGAATTTTAAAAAATGTCATTATATTTAAGTATTTATTGTTCCGTTGTGTTAAATACTGAACGAATAAACATAAAAATGTTGGGTTTTTTTTTACTACATATTACTAAATTGATTTCTAAGATAAAACAAAGAGGAACCTATTAGGTTTAGTTTTGCAACTAATGATTATTTTTTAAATTCCTCAATTAATAATCGGATAGCAAAAGAGATTTTTTACAAAATTAAACCAGGTGAAACTAAAACTTTTCCAATTGAGGAGTTCTGGATAGAACATATTGACAGATAAAATGTTTTTTTTTTATTTTAAATGCAACATGTTTATATATTTTATTACAATTTTGCTATAATTACTGCTCTAAGTGTGTTTTTCTATCAGCTAAAGGAATGTTTTAGAGTCTCTATACTCCAGTTAACGATTAATCAATTACTAAATTAGTTTACAATGATTTCAATAATCGATTAATTATGATTAATTAAATTATTGTTTCAGCCCTAATTAGAGGTCAAAGGTCACACAGCTGCCAGCGACAGGTTAGAGCAGCTTTAATTGCCGGTGGGCAGGGAGCTAAATGCCGATTGTTAGCGCGTCGAACCGTGTTTGGAAAACACGCGTTAACCCGATACTTTCAGTGGGAAAAAGGCTTTAGACAAATTAATCAATATCTTCAATAACGTCTTAATACCCTTTTTCAGACATAATATATTTTACAGATAATATAACAATTGATTGTATTTCATTTTTACATTTAGAGAATTGTCTTAAAAAACAACAACAAATCAACCCACAGCGAAGAACACCGACTTCTGTCCAAATCTTTGGTTGATCGGATTTTCTCGTGCTACATATCAGAGATGCAGTGATATGAAAATCTGGACCAATACTGATATTTAATAATCACTTCTCTGTTATAGCCAATAACCAATATTAACTAATATATACATTCCCCCGCCTTTTCAAAACGCACCATCTGAACAGCTGACATTGCTTGTCTCTAAAACTTTGAACCAATCTGACTGGATAGTCTGGTTGAACTGGAAAGTGCCTTCAGATGATGTGATGTGAATTGGAGCTACAGAAATAAACCAAATAGAGATTGTTTCAGTTCAAACATCCATCAAACAGTCAATCACATCACTGTCATATGACCAATCCCCTCCTACTCCAGAAACAAAGGGCATCATGAAAGCAATAAATAGCTGTTAACATGGGCCCAGTTTAAATGATGGGATGGATACGGACATTAATGTGAACGTATCAGAAGGCATCTCTAGTTTGGATTATATGGAGTGGACAGAAAGGAGCATAGTTACATTATTTGACCTTTTTTAGTAAGTATAAGGACACAGCAGGTCTCTGATGTAGGAGGGAGGCTGACCGTGGAAGGCCCTGAAGGTCAGAACCAGGATTTTAAACTGGAACCAAAAACAAACTGGGAGCCGATGAAGAGCTTTTAGAATCGGCGTAATATGAGCTCTTCTGTTGGTACGAGTCAGTGACCTGAACCCGCTGAGGACAAGACGACTCCTTTCTTTGGACATGAGAAAAGAGTGTTACAGTAGTCTAAACGGGAAGACAAAAAGGCGTGGGTGGATAATCATTTTACATTTATACACCAGTAGCTAACATTGCTTACATACCTGGCTGCGCCCTGCTGGTGTATTTATTTGCTATTTTTAAGTGTTACGCTTTGTTCATGCTCAGGTTATTAGTAATAAAAAGCCCTTTTTGTATATTTACAAAAACAAAGGACGAACAGTACTGAGCATTTGCACACGGGGCAAAGAAGGAAGTAGCCTACTGCGGCTAAGCCAGCTAGCATCTCCCAGGGAAGTGTGGAGCTAACAAAGTGAAGTCTGAGATATGGAGTAAAGAAAAACATTAGATTCTAAGAGGTTTCACAACAAAAATTCACAATGCAGCTCCAGACGAGCTTTGAATGTGGTGATGTCATCAATACGCTTCTGTTCCAACTGACCCAGATTTAATCTGCTTGCTCCCTTTCTCCCCGAGTCCAGACTGTCCTGGGTTCTTGTCAAGAACATGCTTGGTGAGAACCGGAGTCCGTACTGGCGTTCTTGGGAATTGAGAAAAGGCCTAAAACTCTTACGAGAAGATAAAACATTATAACACTATTTATCTTTCATACAAATTATCTAAATAAAATAAAAGAACTTTAACCTGTTCCAACCGTTGCATTTCTGTTTTCTTCCGAGTGGTGCCCAATTTCACACAAGTGATTAAAGGGAACGTGATTGGTCGATTATAAAGGGGGCGGGATCGTTGTGGCAGAAGGTTCGCAAGAAAGTTTGGTTGTGGCCGGTTTGTTGGAAGCATCTTGCTAACCAGTTAGCAACTTATTGCTAGCAGGTTCCCAATGGGAAATTCCATTGGGACCAAGTAGCACTAAATTGGTGACTTAGAAACGACGCTGTCAAGGAACGCTATGGACAGAGGAAACATGCAAGAGGAGGAGAGTTTAGTGTCGGAGGTCGTGGACGAGTCTCCTCCGTCATCCATTTTTTATTTAGAGGAGGAAAGCGGGGACGAAGATGTTGTGGAAGAGGACGCCAGGGGGGCAGAAGCTTGGTTTGGTGTAGAAGGCTTCCAGCCGTACATGTTTGAGCCCTTGCCTCGCAACGCTGCCAGTTCTGTTAGCTCTACGCCTGCTGAAGACACAGACGTCCATCCCCGTGAACACTGGGACGCAACTCAATGGGAAAGGAAAGGATTCTGATTTCAACCGTTGCGTATATTAGCTGCGACATATGAATCAAGATGCTATGACCGAAAACATTTGATTGACAGATGACCGTTGATATATGATTGGCCGAATTTAGGTGTTCAGGCTGACGTAGAACTAACTGGCCTGCAGAAGATAACACACAAAAAAAAACAAAAACACAGATATTTTTAAAATAGAAATTTTCTAAATGCTGGGATGATAAAAAGTACATTAATATACATGTTTAAGTCAAAATGATTTGACATTAAGATGTGATTTCAGTACGACTTTATCTATGTTATGATTGAGTTTACATATCTAGTTATATAAAATCCACTGATAAAGTGGCAAATGTAGACTTTACACTAATTATGGCACCAAAACCAACAACATCCAAGTAAACACTGATAGATTAATTAATTTATTCACTGGATCTATAAAACTGTCAAATAAATAAATACCTCCGAGCTGGGCTGAGTCCCCAGGAGCTAAAACATTTTACCAACGCCTCTGGTCTTTTGTTAAAAACCATTTCTACAGAGCTAGCTTCTTTACACAAATAACAAAAGTTTGTAAATAACATCAGATGGCAGCGACAGGAGGACTTCCTGTCATCTTCCATGTTTATACAGGCAGCTAGCAGTTAGCATTGGCCAGCTTCTTGACCTTAGCCTGACAACCAGCAGCGGAAATAAGTCGAGTTATTTTAGTCTATAAAAGAACTAAATTCAAAATGAAACATCACCTCTTTTTATGGCCTCGCACTTCGTGTTCCAGGTCGCTGTGAGGCTCGGAGCTGCCCGGGAAACAGCGCCGTTAAACGGACTCTACTCTGCGGTAGGTAGCATTGCTGCTAGCGGGGGCTGGCTAATATAACGGCTTGACGTTACGCAGTCTCCCCGGTTAGATTGCACCAAGCTGTCACAATAACAACACACCTTTAGGATCACGGAACGCACGCGGACCTTCCCGTGGAAGTGACGGAGGAGAGGCGGCGCAGAGCGGAGGAGCTCATGGATCTTCATCCTCGTTGATCAAACTCATCACTTAGCATTTTACAGTCTGGCTTCAACAAGATTGTTTAGATTTTACAGTTCATTAATATGATTCCGGCGCTCTGGCGCCACCTACATTCTGTAGGGGAAGGAACGCTGGACGACGGTCCTATAGGGGGCGGACTTGGATCAGACCACAGTTCAGGCAGCTGCTGTCAGAATAAACAGGAGGCGTCTTAGATCTCATTTTAATCACATGAAAGTCAGAAATAATATTACAATAATCTCTTACATGTCACAACCCTTTAAAAGACCAAAGAAATTTTAAAAATTAACTTTCAGTTGGATTAAACATATTTATTCATACAACATTTTTTTATTATTACATTATAAGATTATGTTTTACAAATATTATTTATATTAATACAGTATATTATTACTACTCAGTATTTTTAAGAATTGCTCTTTGATAATGAGTATTATGATCCAGGGAGGAGGACATTTGTTGTAATCTGATTCACAAAATAGAGTTTTTTATTTTGTTTTTATGAATTAATTTTTAGTTCATTTTATTTTACATTATGTAATTGTCAATAATTTGTTGTAAAATCCTAGTGAATGGTAAATTTATATTGTGTCTAACTAAAGGCTTTTTGTCCTTATAAGGTTGTCTAAACTGTTTCTAAAACTCTTTTTCAAATTATGTTTTTTATCATTAATTATGCATATGTGAACATTTGTCCTTTAATATAATTAATATAATTGTTCTGCCCAAGGTTAGAAGTTGGAGGTATGTTTTAATAATTTAGTTTGAGAAGAAGAACTTTTACAGTATTTGTTTATCTGTATTTTATTTTGAAGGTGAATTTTGAGGAAGCATTGCATTGTGGGTAGCAGAGGCTGTAATAGTAAGGAAGTGGTGTTTACAGAGAGAAAAAAAAAAAAACCTGCCTTTTACAGAGCAAACTTCGCCTCCTGTGTTGTCAATCTTTTCCAAAACCTCCGAAAGCAATGGCTTTTCACTCAAAGCTTTCATCGAGCAATTGTACAAAATTGTAAGAAGACCGTAATAAAGGAGCAAGACACTCATCTTCCTGGCTCATGAAAATTGAGTTTGGCTTGCTGTTAATCTGCGTTAGCATACACAGTGTATCCAACACGTAGTGATAACAGTACAGTGAAAAGCCATACCAGCAGTTGGTGGAGGATAAAACATATGATACAGCGATGGATAACGCTCATGAGGAAAAGGCAGAAGAAATGTCTAACTTCGAAGCTAAAGCATCATCTAAAGCTAGCTCAAGATCCAGACACTCTAGCTCTAAGCATTCATCCTACAAGTCGTCCTCAAAGTCCAGCGTATTTGAAGCAGCCATTTTTGCACGAGCCGCTGCCGAAGCCAAAAATGCAAAAGCTTCCTACAATAAAAAACAAATAGAAATTAAAAAGCAACAAGCAAATCTAGAGTATGATTTTAAAATGCTGGAGATAGAAAAGGAAGCCGCGGCTGCTATGGCAAGAGCAGAGGTTCTAGAAGCTGCCGCAGCTGCTGAACAAGATAAGGAGGAGAGTGTAAAGAGTGGAGTCCCACCACAAGTCGTCAGACAACGAACCATGGAGTACGTGCAACATCAAGAACAGCTAAAATCACATTCATCAAAGGAAGAAATCCCTCTCGTCGAATCAGCATTAAAAACATCATCAGTCGACCCAAGAAGATCTGGTAAAACTCCCTCTCCACCGGTGCTCAAGAAAATGTATGTAAAAGATGAACCGTTTGACACGCCAAGAGACAACGTCAGACTAAACAGTTACCATGATCCCCACTACAGTTACCCACCTATGACTGACTTTGCTAAGTTCCTAGCACGTAGAGAGTTAATTACAACGGGGCTCTCTAAATTCGATGACACCCCTGAAAATTTTAGAGCATGGCAGTCATCATTTTTGAATGCAACTCAAGACATTGACCTCACATATAGTCAAGAGCTGGATCTCCTCGTGAAATGGCTCGGTAAAGAGTCCTCAGAGCATGTCAAGAGAATCAGAGCCGTTTATACCACTAACCCCAAAGCTGCCCTCCAGTTAGCATGGGACAGGTTAGAAGAATGTTATGCTACACCAGAAGTAGTAGAAAATGCTTTGTTTAAAAAACTAGACAGCTTCCCTCGCCTTACAAATAGAGACAATATAAAACTCAGGGAACTAGGAGACTTGCTGCTAGAGCTTCAGGTTGCTAAAAATGAAACTTATCTCCCAGGCCTCGCTTACCTCGACACACCACGAGGTGTTAAGCCCATAGCGGAAAGGCTACCTCCAAGTTTGCAAGATAAATGGCTTCAAGCAGGCTCAAAATACAAACAAAAGTATCAAGTGACATTCCCGCCCTTCTCATATTTTGTGAAGTTTGTCCAAGAGGAAGCAAAAGCAAGAAACGATCCAAGTTTTGTGACATGCAGCAACCAACCTTTCAACAGAGGCGAGAGACCACCGTTTAAACAAATCGGCTACAAACCTCTAACTGTAAACAGAACAGAGGTTAATACAACCACTCTTCCTAGTACCAACGAGGACGATCTAACTCGTTATTGCCCAGTCCACAGGAAATCCCATCCTCTAGCGAAATGCAGAGCTTTCCGGATCAAACCAATACAAGAAAGACGAAACATACTAAAAGAACACAGACGATGTTTTCGTTGTTGTTCTCCTACGCACACAATAAAGGACTGTGATATGAAAGTCAGTTGTGAGGAGTGTCAAAGTGAAAAACACTGCTCTGCCATGCACTTTGATGTGGTTCAACAACCCCGGCCAGAAAGCACAGCTGAAGCAGAGCTACAGCTCCAAGATAGCATGCCACCCGAGGTAACGTCACGGTGCACAGAGATCTGTGGTGAAGGCTGTCCCCCACGTTCTTGCTCTAAGGTATGTCTAGTTCGAGTTTTCCCTAAGGGTCAACCAGAACGCTCTGTCAAGATGTATGTGATCCTTGACGATCAGAGTAATTGCTCGCTGGCTCGTCCCGAATTCTTTGAGCTATTTGACATCAAGGGAAGTCATCTGACATACCACATGAGAACGTGTGCTGGTTTAACTGAAATGTGTGGCAGGAAAGCAGTTGGGTTCCAAATAGAGCCAGTAGGTGGAGGCCCATGTCTAGACCTCCCTCCTCTCATTGAATGTGACGAGATAGTGTTTAATAGGGATGAAATACCTACGCCCGAAGTTGCTCTGGCCCACGCTCATTTGAAACACCTCTCTCCTCTCATACCAAACTATGATCCAGATGCTGAGATAGCAGTCTTACTGGGCAGAGACATCATACAAGTCCACAAAGCAAGAAAACAAGTAAATGGACCCCCAAGTGCTCCCTTTGCCCAGCGCCTGGATCTAGGTTGGGTAATTGTGGGGGAAGTATGCCTCAACGCTCATAAGCCAACTGTCAACGTATACAAAATGCACATTCTCTCCAACGGACGTCCATCTTTCTTTACTCCTTGTCCTAACAGCATCAGCCTCAAAGAAAAACCATGCTACGGCGGGGAGCACAAGAATAACTTCGCGAAACACAGCTCAAAATTTCACACAGCAGAAGAAAAGCTTGGAGAGAAGGTTTTTGAGCGCACAGAGAAGGATAACCAGCGTGCACTATCCTTTGAAGATGAGATGTTCCTAAAAATAATGGAAAAGGAAGTTCATCAGGATGAAAACAACAACTGGGTTGCTCCTTTACCTTTCAAGTCCCCTCGTTTGCCACTTCCAAACAACAGAGATCAAGCACTGTCTAGACTTGGCTCACTGAGACGCAACCTAAACAAAAAACCCCAAATGAAGGAACAGTTCTCAGAGTTTATGGACAAGCTGTTCAAGAACCATCATGCAGAGATCGCTCCACCCACCATCATCAACACTGAATGCTGGTACCTGCCTATTTTTGGGGTATACCATCCCCAGAAGCCCGGTCAGATACGGGTAGTTTTTGACTCTAGTGCAGAACAGTGTGGTGTGTCACTCAACTCTGTACTGCTAACGGGCCCAGACCTTAACAATACCCTCCTTGGTGTGCTGATTCGGTTTAGGAAGGAGCTCATTGCAGCTACTGCTGACATCCAGCAAATGTTTTACGGATTTCTAGTCTCACCAGACCACAGAGATTATTTAAGGTTTTTGTGGCGTAAGGACAATGACTTGTCAAAGGAGGTCCAGGAGTACCGTATGCGGGTGCATGTTTTTGGTAACAGCCCGTCACCAGCGGTAGCCATCTATTGCCTACGAAGAGCCATTCAGAAAGGTGAGAAAAAGTTTGGAACAGATACGAGACACTTCGTTGAGAGACACTTTTACGTAGATGATGGATTGATTTCACTTCCCAACGAAGCAGCAGCCATCGATCTGCTCAAACGGACATGCGAATCCTTGGCTGAGTCCAATCTCAAGCTCCACAAAATTGCCTCAAACAGTGTCTCAGTCATGCAAGCCTTCAAATCAGAAGATCTGGCCTCTGGCATCAAAGACTTGAGTCTTGGTGATGACCCTTTACCAGATCAAAGAAGCCTAGGAATGTGCTGGGACATAAACACTGACTCATTTACATTCAAGGTAGCTGTTGATGAAAAACCCTACACTCGCCGCGGGGTTCTCTCAGTAATCAACAGTATCTTTGACCCTTTGGGACTTGCATCTCCAGTCACAATAAAAAGTAGACTTTTGTTACGTGAACTCTCAAGTGGAGTTGAAAACTGGGACGCTCCTCTCCCTTCAGAAAAAATGGACACATGGGAAACATGGAAATTATCCCTCCAATATCTGAGCAGCCTCAGAGTGCCACGCTGCTATGTTCCAGCCTCACTTTCCAAGTCCATCTACACTGAATTGTGTGTTTTCTGTGACGCTTCAAGTTGGGCTATTGCAGCAGTAGCATACTTGAAAACAGTAAATGCAGAGGGAAAGTGTGAGGTCGGATTTGTGGTTGGAAAGGCAAAACTTTCACCACAGCCAGAACCTACAATACCTCGCCTGGAACTCTGTGGAGCAGTTCTAGGAGTAGAGATAGCAGAGCTCGTTCTGGAAGAACTTGACCATAAACCAAACGCTGTTAAATTCTACAGTGACAGCAAGGTGGTTCTCGGCTATGTGTGCAATGATGCAAAGCGCTTCTATGTCTACGTGCATAATCGAGTTCAAAGAATACGCCAGTCTACATCTCCTGAGCAGTGGCATTATGTTCCATCAGAGCAGAACCCAGCCGATCTAGCTACCAGGTCAATACCTGCACCCCAGCTCATGGACACAATGTGGTTTAAAGGACCAGACTTTCTTTACAAACTACCTGAAACAGAAACACATGAGTCATTTGAGTTGGTGAAACCTGAAGTGGATGCTGAAATCCGACAAGTTGCAACCTTCACCACGCAGGTCCAAAAGAATGGACTCACACCAGAACGCTTCCAACGCTTCTCGAAATGGAAATCACTGGTACGAGCCATTGCCTACTTAATTCACCAAGCTCGTTCTCACTCTTCAAGCAACAAATCAAACCCTTCATGCAGAGGTTGGCATGAATGTAGACAGCTGCACTCACCAAAGGAGCTGAATGCTGCCAGTAGTCTCATTCTCCAGTCTGTACAGAAGGATGCTTTTCCTGACGAGTATGCTTCTCTACAAGCCAATCAAACTGTCCACAGCTCAAGCTCCATCGCAGCTCTTGACCCCTATATGGATGAAGGCCTAATAAAAGTTGGAGGCCGCCTCAAACATGCTTCATTGGATGCAATATTCAAAAATCCAATCATTCTGCCAAGCAAACATCATGTGTCAAAGTTGCTTGTCCTGCACTATCATGCCATGGTTGTGCATCAAGGAAGGCAGTTCACAGAAAGTGCAGTTAGGCAAGCCGGTCTGTGGATTGTAGGATGCAAAAGACTGGTCTCGTCTGTTATCCACCATTGCATAACCTGCAAGAAACTCCGGGGAACATTAGAGACTCAAAAGATGGCGGATCTTCCACCAGAGAGACTCAACACTAGCCCTCCATTTTCGTATGTTGGGTTAGACGTGTTCGGCCCCTGGTCAGTCGTCACTCGACGCACACGAGGAGGAGCAGCACAAAGTAAGAGGTGGGCAATACTTTTTACGTGTATGACCACAAGAGGTGTACATATTGAAGTTATTGAATCTCTGGACACCTGCAGCTGCATAAACGCGATACGCAGATTCTTTGCATTAAGAGGTCCAGCAAAACAAATGCGATCAGACAGGGGCACCAACTTTATTGCAGCAAGTGTGGAGCTTGGTATGACACAACCAAGCATAAACCCTCCCAACATTGTCGACTATCTTCATACTAATGGTTGTACATGGAAGTTCAATCCCCCTCATGCTTCCCACATGGGTGGCGTCTGGGAAAGGATGATCGGGGTAACTCGCAGACTACTGGATTCCATGCTCCTGCTGAACAAACACAGCCGTCTGACACATCAAGTGCTTTGTACCCTAATGGCTGAGGTGTCATCTATACTCAATGCAAGACCATTGGTTCCTATCACAACGGATCCTACCTCACCATTCCTACTATGTCCTGCAATGATATTGACCCAGAAGCAGAGCGTTCCTTCTTCACCTGGAGAATTCTGTGGAAAAGACATGCTCAAAAGCCAGTGGAAGCAAGTGCAGGCACTCGCCAACGAGTTTTGGAGTCGCTGGAGGAACGCATATCTAAACACTCTCCAATCAAGACGCAAGTGGCATAGATCGCACCGTGACCTTCAGCCAGGCGACATTGTGTTGTGGAAGCAAAATCAAGCACACAGAAACGAATGGACAATGGCCATCATCACATCCACTTTTCCAAGCAGTGATGGAAAAGTCAGAAAGGTGGAAGTAAGGACATCATCTCAGGGCGTTTCTAAGACTTATTTGCGTCCCATCTCAGATGTTGTTATGCTCTTAGAAGCGGAAGTGACTGATAAAAAGTAGTGGCATCTGTAATGCCAGGCGGGGAGTGTTCTGCCCAAGGTTAGAAGTTGGAGGTATGTTTTAATAATTTAGTTTGAGAAGAAGAACTTTTACAGTATTTGTTTATCTGTATTTTATTTTGAAGGTGAATTTTGAGGAAGCATTGCATTGTGGGTAGCAGAGGCTGTAATAGTAAGGAAGTGGTGTTTAAAGAGAGAAAAAAAAAAAAACCCTGCCTGTTACAGAGCAAACTTCGCCTCCTGTGTTGTCAATCTTTTCCAAAACCTCCGAAAGCAATGGCTTTTCACTCAAAGCTTTCATCGAGCTTCCCACACAATTGTACAAAATTGTAAGAAGACCGTAATAAAGGAGCAAGACGCTCATCTTCCTGGCTCATGAAAATTGAGTTTGGCTTGCTGTTAATCTGCGTTAGCATACACAGTGTATCCAACACGTAGTGATAACAGTACAATAATAATCAGTTAATATATACTTATATACTATATAGCATTTCTAGAATTTGTTTTGGTCTTTTAAGTGGTTGTAACATGTAATAAATTATTGTAATATTGTCTCTGACTCCTCTTTCCTGAGATCTAAGGCGCCTCATTCATTCTGACAGCAGATGTCTGAACTGTGGTCCGATCCAAGATGGCCGCCCCCTAGGCACGTCGTCCAGCATCTAATGACGCGTCTACATAAATAATGTCTGTGCTCAAAACACAACGCAGTAGAGAAAATGCACCTTTAGGGCATTAAAAACCTATGTCCAAAAAAGATCAT
Organism: Cyprinodon diabolis; assembly: GCA_030533445.1. Taxonomy (NCBI): domain Eukaryota; kingdom Metazoa; phylum Chordata; class Actinopteri; order Cyprinodontiformes; family Cyprinodontidae; genus Cyprinodon; species Cyprinodon diabolis. The sequence continues at coordinate 48,274,661 of CM060081.1, forward strand.
TGTTTTGACTCAAAACAAATCAAAATTACCCAAACGCCATATTTGTTACAGGGGGCTTTTAAAACCATAAACACGACCTTAAATTTAAAAAGGATGATTTCAGATTTTATGACCATGACTCAATCTGATATGCTTTATTCTTTCATGCGTATTATTCTGTATTTCGTTTAAATTTTAAGCAGCATGTAGAGAAACCGATACAGCATATATGACATAAACCGGTAGATTATATTTCTATAATTTTACAACCCCGTTAGCTTTACTATATCACAAAATCTGTGTGGCCCCAAACGCACCGTCATCGAATTTAAACGTCCCAAAATACAGACATGTGATTGGGATGGATTGGAACGCTGAGTCGAGGGCGGAGAATTTAACTCAACAAACAAAGAAGGCGGTAGGAGCTAATTTGGCGGATCACATAAGCTGTACATTGACTGTAGTAGCATGGCTTCTACATCAGGAGGAAATGGTGGAAATGAAATGGAGTGGATGTTATCGAGGTCAGTAAGAATGAAAAGAGCAATCAGAAAGAACCATGAAAGGGCAAGAAGTTGGTCAGATGAAAGTGAGCTAGGAGCGGAAGGCAGTAAAAGGACCAAAATAAATCAAAGAGAGTTCACGGGAACAAGATAACAGTAATACAGAAGTGGAATACAAAGTTGTGGTGGAATTTCAGCAAGAAAGGGGTTATATTCATCCGATAAAGATAACCAAAGCAATAGAGGAAGAGATAGGGAAAATCAAAACGGCCAGAATCATGAACAACAGAAAAATGATAATTCAAGCTATCAGTGAGGCACAACAACAGAAGATAATCAAAATGAAAACTCTGATGGGAGAAAGAGTTAAATCACATATAACAGGTTTTATGGCAAGGTTGAGAGGAGTAATTTCAGGAGTTCCACTTGCAATGACAATGGAGGAGGTGAAGAATGAAATCAAAGGAGGGAAAATAACAAATGCCACCAGGATTAAAAGTAGAAGAGAAGGGGAACATAAAGACACTATGGCTGTGATATTGCAGTTTGAAAATAACATGCCAGAAAATATACAGCTAGGATTTATGAACTATAAAGTTAGAGAGTACATCCCGAAACCGCTCAGATGTTTTACCTGTCAAAAAATGGGACACATTGCAAAGGAATGTAAGGGAAAAATTAGATGTGCAAGATGTGGAGGACCACATGAATTTGGAAAGTGTGACAAAGACGCTAAAATCAAATGCTGTAACTGTGGTGGTGAGCATAGTGCAGCCTATGGTGGATGTATAGTTCCAAGGGAAGCTAGAGAAGCCCAGAAAATAAAGATAACAGAAAGAGTTTCTTACGCAGAAGCATTAAAAAGAGTAAAGAAAGATAGTAAAAGAGCAATGAGGCTGGGAGAAGCAGATCAAAGTTACACTTCTCAGAACACAAATCAAGGAATGAATGATCAGAGACAAATACTAATGCCAACAACAAATACAAATAATACATGTTTGCACAAATGTAAAATAGAAGAAAATACAATGATGGTGAAAAAAGAAAACTTTGTAGCATTTATATGTCATATTATTAATGTTACAGTCCAAATGAAGAAGAAAAGTGATAAAATAAAAGCAATAGTAACAGCAGCAGGGAGGTTCCTAGATATGAAAGAAATTCAAGCAGATCAAATACATACCATTTTGAGTGCCACTGAAATAACAGAAAACGGTCAGGATTAGGATACAAGCTTTATTGATGGTCATTCATATTCTACAATGGAATGCCAGAAGTATAATAGCTAATGGACAAGAATTTAAAAGGTATATTTATGAATTAGAAGTAATACCATATGTAATATGTATACAAGAAACATGGTTAAACTCAAACTTGGATTTTAAAATTCCTGGATATAATATAGAAAGACAGGATAAAAGTAATGGTAGTGGCGGAGGATGTGCCACCTTAATTAAGGAAGGAATTGCTTACAAGAAAAACTCATTAAATAAAAACATAGAATGTGTGAATATAGAAATATTTAATTTAAGGAAACATGGAAATTTTAAAATCATTAATTATTATAATCCATGTAAAAATCTAGATAATGAAATATTTAAGGAAATAGGGAAAATACATAGAAGAGAAGTTTGGTGTGGAGATTTTAATGCTCACAACAGTCTATGGGGTAGCAAGAAAACGGATTATAATGGTGTAATAGTGGAAGAATTAATGGATGAAAGGTCATTAGTTTGTCTTAATAATGGAAAAGGTACAAGAATAAATATACATAAAAATTCAATCTCATGTCTAGATATTACATTAGTATCTGACTGTCTTGTTAGTGCATGTGAATGGGATGTAAATGGGGAATCTACACTAGGGAGTGATCACTTTCCAGTGAGTACAATAATTAATGATAATATAAATAGACAAGAAGAGTTTACATTAATAAGATGGTGCTTTAATAAAGCTGATTGGTTTAAATTTAAAACAAAATGTGAGAAAACAAGACATATAGTAACATTAAAAGGTAATATTGAAGAGTGTACAAATCAAATAGTAGAACATATTCTAAATGCTGCAAATAACAGCATATCAAAAATAAAAGTGAAAGGTCAGAAGAAAGTAGTTCCTTGGTGGAATAATGAATGCAGTAAAACAATTAAAGATCGTAATAAAGCTTTTAAAATACTACAGAAAAATCTAACAATCGAAAACCTTATTGATTATAAAAGGAAAAGAGCAAAAGCTCGGAAAACTATAAAGGATGCAAAAAAGAAAACGTGGAGAGACTATTGTTCATCAATAGGTTCAGAAATTAATTTACAGAATGTGTGGTCAATGTTTAGAAAAATGACGGGGAAAAAGAACAATGTTAATATTCCATCCTTAGTCAGAGGACAGGAGGTATTGGTTTTAAATAAAGATAAGGCAGAGTTATTAGGAGAGACATTTGCGGCAGTTCATAGTGGTAATCACTTGACAAATACTCACAGAAGGCAGATGATTCAAAAACTTGGAAATCATAAAAACTCACTAGAAAAATGTCAAAAATATATGTCAACATTAGATATGAATATAACCATGAACGAAATAAAAACAGTATTGAAAGGGACAGGATATTCAGCTCCAGGGGAGGACCAATTATGTTACGCTATGTTTCGACAGATTCCGGAAGTAACACTGAAATTAATATTAGAATTATTTAATAAAATATGGAAAGAAGGAACAATACCAAATAGTTGGAAAAAGGCAATAATTTTACCATTTAATAAGCCAGGTAAAGATCCTTCCTATCCAAATAATTACAGACCAATTGCTCTTACTTCCCATTTAAGTAAATGGATGGAGAAAATAATGGTTAATAGATTAGGATACTTTCTTGAGAAGAATAATCTAATTAATGGATATCAATGTGGATTCAGAACAACAATAGATGCTCTAACTAGAGTCAGTAATGACATAGAGAAAGCTTTAAAAATGAAGGAAATAATGAGTATAGTATTTTTTGACATAGAAAAAGCATATGACTCACTATGGAAAGAAGGATTACTTATAAAAATGAAACAGATGGGAATAGGTGGGAGAATGTATAATTGGATAGCAAATTTTTTACTAGATAGAAAAATAAGAGTAAAAATTGGGAATGACTATTCAAATGAATATAATGTTGAAAATGGAATACCACAAGGTAGTGTAATTAGTCCAATTTTATTTAATATTATGATCAATGATATTTTCTATGAAACTGATAAATGTATAAAATCTGCACTATATGCAGATGATGGGGCCATATGGATGAAAGGGAAAAATATTAAACTTGTTGTAGAAAATATTAAAAAAGCAATTAGTAAAGTTGAAAAATGGTCTTATGAATGGGGTTTCAAATTATCAGCAACCAAGTCTTGTTATATGGTTGTCACAAAGAAGAGAAATATTAATATAGAAACAACAACATTATATGGACAGACTTTAGAAAGAGTAACAGAATATAAATATCTAGGTTTATGGTTGGACAGTTCTTACTCATGGAAAACACATATAGATAACTTAGAAACCAAATGTAAAAAAGTTATTAATATGTTAAAGGCTGTGGCTGGAAACAATTGGGGGGCAGATAGACAGTCATTATTAAGCATATACAGGGCTCTCATGAGAGCAATAATAGATTATGGCAGCATTATATATGGAGCAGCAGCTAAAACATCATTACAAAAAATAGAAAGATTACAGTGTAGGGCTTTATGAATATGTACAGGAGCAATAAAAACAACACCTATTAATGCTCTCTTAATTAAAAGTGGGGAAACTCCACTTGAAATGAGGAGAATTAAATTAGCTTTAGCATATTGGATGAAAATTAAAAGTAATATAGATGATCATGTGAATTCAACTATTCTGCAAAATTGTTGGGAATATGTGAAGTTCCAAAGTAATGGATTTGGATGGATGGTTAGGAAATGGATTAAAAAGTATGGATTAGAAGACAAGGAAATAGCTCAATTTAACCCAATTAGCGTTATTCTTCCATGGCTAATACCTGAGGTTAATGTAGATTTGCAAATTAATACAATGAAAAATGAATGGAATTTAAATGAAATAGGATAAAAACTGATATTTATTTAAGAACTACATATAATAATTACCTTAAAATTTATACAGATGGTTCTAAGAATCTAAAAGGTTATGTGGGTATAGGAATATATATCCCAGAGTTTAAAAAATGTATTCATAAAATAATATCAGATCAATTGTGCGTTTTTACAGCAGAAATGGTGGCAGTTATATTAAGCTTGCAATGGGTGGAGGAGATTCGACCAATCAGGGTGGTGGTGTGCACAGATTCTAAAGCAGTAGTGGAAGGTATTAAGGGAGAAGGAAATAATAGAAAAGATTTGGTATTAGAAATTCATCATATTTTATTTAGATTATATAGGGGTGGCATTGATGTTTGGTTTTGTTGGGTGCCAGCACATGAAGGAGTAATAGGCAATGAAAAGGCAGATAAATTAGCTAAAAGGGCTTTAGAGGGGGAAATAACAATTTCAATTCCTTTTGGAAAAGGGGAAGGGAAATCACTTATTAAAAGGAAAGAAATGGAGGAATGGCAAAAAAATATGGAACGAAGATAGGAAAGGAAGAAGATTATATGAAGTGCAAAAGTCAATTCGAATTCGAAGCATTAATGAAAGAAACAGAAGAGAAGAAATAATAGTTAGTAGATTAAGAATAGGTCATACCTACTTAAATGACATGCTTTATTTAATAGGGAGGAAAAATAGTGATAAATGTGAGAAATGTGGTGAAAAAGAAAATGTAGAACACATACTGATGAACTGTAAGCTATATGAACACGAAAGGGAAAAATGAAAGAGAATAGTTAGAAGTATAGGGCATGAATGGAATCTTAAAGGAATATTAGGAAATGATGGAAACATAGCAGATATTCATAAACTAAGGAAAGCATTGTTTATGTATCTTAAGAATACAAAATTAAAAAATAGAATCTAATAGATGTGAAGTAACGCTACTACACACTCATGTACAGTAGGTGGCGGTATGCACCTTAAAGTTGCTTGTGATCCGCCATAATAGAAAAGAAGAAGAAGACATGTGATTGGTCAGTCATTTTAAACTCAGCGGGGATTAGCCAATCAGTAACACGTTTGTTACCGTGCGTAGCAACGAACGTTGACAACAGCTTTCTAAAGTGGTTTGTTACCTGAAAGCGACCATTTAGCGTGGATTTAACAATGAAATCTCACCCACTGGTTGATTATTTTATAATTTTCTAAACTTGTCCGTAACTCCACTGCTTTCCGGTTCGTAGGCCTCGACATGAACCTTGGGTAAGTCTGCTGTTCAGCCGCTAGCTAAATTTAAGCCCGGGACTGTGGCTAGGAATTATACTGAAGTCAATGTTTATTTATATTAATTAATGTAAGCACACTCTGTTCTTCTCGATGAAAATATTTGTTTTATTTGAAATAAAACAAAAGTGTGTTAATCGTATCGGTGTAGCAGGTGTTGCACCGTATATTATGACCCGAGGTGGGCTGCTGCGGATTGTTTTTACCAGTCTACTGTCTTCTAATCCTCCTTTTTATAGCGATAATAATTAAACCAGATGTTTTCAGCAAAGGGATAAACAAAAACACACACCTTACTGATATTGTTTAAATTAGTTAAGAATCCAGAAAAATACAACTAGTGGGTCAGAGGACGTGTCTTAGAGATCTGGGAGCAGCTAATGCAGCAGAAATCCCTCTGCTGATGATTCCCAGGTCCTCAGTAATTCCCTCTGGAAACGTTTTGCACATTTTGGGTTATTAGTGACAATCAAAGACTGGTCCAGTCTGGGGTTCAGTGATCCTTTGGTGAGTTTTTTTTTTTATTGGACTTTATTGGAGATGATTGCAGGAAGGAATCAACTCTGTTGCTGCATTGTAGTTTGTTGGAGAACAGAAGACCTCGCCTGTTCATCCAGGCCAACAATTCCCTTTAACGACTCCATTTCAGAGACATAGACAGGTATGGGGCATTTCAGGCTAACAAAGAAGCCAAAGGACCCCCATTCCAAAGGGGGGGGCCCGTTCATCCGTTTCTATTTGCATGTTTTCTAAACTAAAACCAGGCTTTGTTGGGCTGCTGGATAAAACCTGGAACTAAACGCTATTTCTGACATTTTTAACTGAAAAAGCTTCCTGGATGGAAGAGAAACGTCTTCAAACTTGGAAAGAAAGTCCAGGGGATTGATTTTAACTTTTTTGGAAAGTTATTAACCTTCCAAGGACCAAAGTGTTCTGATGTTTCCGTGTTTGGCGCTCTGATGATTCTTCTCTTTCCTGGACAGAGATGGGCTGCTGTTTGAGCTGGAAAATGGGAAACCCAGGCTGATCTTGCTGTCTCATGGTGAGGCCTTTCTGCCTTCATTGAACCATAATTCATCTGCTTCTTTGTTTCTTTTTGTTTTGCTCATTAAACTTTGTAGCAGACATATTTAATCAGGTATTTTGAATGTTTCTGCTTTTGTAGTTTTGTGTAACAAGTTGTTTTTTTAATATTTAAATAAAAATAAATGTTTAGATAATAATCAGGGATGACAGTTTTAACCTAAATTAACGGTAGATCTAAACGTTTTGGTGTTTTGTGTATTTTTACTCACTGCTTGGCCTTCCTTTCCCTGCAGGCGCTAGGATGAATCCAGTTAAGGTAGGAATCCCTTCAAACCTGCTGCCTTCACCATCATATCCTTGTGCCGATCTATTTAATCTATACTGAACATTTTTTTTGCAAAGTGCCCAGAAAAAGCTCCAAATTTTTTCCATGAACAGTTTTAGTAAATGCCACTGTGACGGCATCAGGGAGCTTAGCCAAACGTTTTGCCTGAGTGATGAGCTATCAGTCCTGTGACCCCAGATGACCACATAGAAGCTAAATAGCCTGGTGTCATCCTTTGCTCTGTTCCTACAGAATCTTCTTGCAAAAGCAATGATTCTGAGTGACAGAGAAGCTCTGTGTCTCAGCCGTCAGTGTCCACCACATTGGATCAGTCCATTTGCTGCACATGTTCAGAAAGGTCCAAACAGACAGCAGCAAACCATTTGAAAACAAACGATGCAAAGAGCAGTGTTGCCAACTTAGCGCTTTAGTCGGTATATTTAGCCACTTTTCAGACCCCTCTAGCACTTTGATTTCTAAAAAGCTCCTAGCGCCAAATCTAGAGACTTTTTTCTGCTACTGGAGACTCTGGAGACAACATCTAAAAGCAGCGAACTCTGCTCTCCAGAGCAAGTAGATTGGTAACCCCGCCTCCTGCTCTCCTCTATCTTGTCTGCTGTCATGATTCATGCAGCTATTATTTCATCCAAATGAAAAATGGAGAACAGAGAAGCAGATCATGGCTTGTCTACAGTGAAAAGAAGGACTGGGTTATTTACTTTGGCCTTTTTGGAAACACAGGAAGGAGCAATCAGCTAAGTGAGCTTAGTGCTTGGAAAAAATCTTTCATTCCTTAAGAGACAGCATGAAAAGTCAGCTGAGTACAAAACATAGAGAGGAAAACAAGAAAAAAAAGGGACAAGAAGAGAGGGACACAACCTAGAACAGATAATGGATGTCTATTCTATTAACATTTCTCTATCTGGAGATTGGGGCTGTTTTATGTGTTGTCTTCTCCATTCAGAGGGGCCCCTGCCTGTCTTTGCCTAGGGCCTCAAATTTCCAAATTGCGGCCCTGCAACCACTAAACAGGCTTAAACTGGAAGGAAGCCTTACTTCTGAGCTCAGCAAAAATCCGGTTACCTAAAAAACAATTCAACAATAAAAGAACAATTCTGTTAGAGCTGAAGAACGAAAGTAATTCAGCATTTACATGCTGGATTTTATGTTCATTTAAGATTAGAGGGACAAATCTGGTGTTCTTACTAAAGCTTTTTGTTTAACTGAATGGTTTGTGATGCATTTCCAACCAGCTGCCCAGTAAGCGGCGAACAGCTACCGTCCTCAGTGCCAGGCAGCCATCTTGCATGGAGGAGGCGCCGCCGCCGCAGCAAGCGCCACAGAGCCACCGGGAGGCCAGGTTAAAAGCAGGAGCAGCAGCTCCATCCTGCAGCTCCACTGATGGGAGGAACGGCATCCTGCCCTCATCCAAGGCTTTGGGGAATGAAAAGGAGCGTGGCAATAAGGCCAAGGTAAGGGAACAGACACTAAACATGCATGTGTGTTAATATGTATATTAATGTGTGCGGGCCACGGGTTTGAGCGATTGGCTAGAAAATAATGTAAAAATGGAGATGAATCTATGAATCAGAGCGCCACTGGAGCCTAAACATTCAAACCCAGGTGTCAGAGTTTGCTGTATAACCCTGTATTTGTTTTCTTCTCAAGGTGAAGTCAAACAAACACAAACTCAGCAAGGCGGTGGGACCCCTGGGTTCCTCCAGCAGAACAGGACCTCCTCCAAGCACTGAGGATAGAGGAGCAGGATTGGAGCGCCTTCTGACCACCATGGATTCAGGCCTGAGCGACGGCCCGGGGCGTCTAACCGACGAACAGCTGCAGCAGATCCTCTTCGCCATCCAGAGATCCAGTTACGCCCGGCGGGGTCCAGAGGAACAGGAGGCACCAGGTGCTGTTAGCCACAGTAACCTGAAGTCCGCTGAATGCAAACCTCAACATGTTACAAACCGTGAAACGGACACAAACTGCTCGTCTGCTGCGATGGAAGGAGAACTGAAGGAGAAAGACAAAGAAGCAGAGGAAGATGTGAAGAAAGAGGAGGACAGATGTGGCAGGTAAATGTCACTCTGGCTGCTTGATGCAACTCCAACACACACTAATGGTGTGCACCGGTGGCGGGTGGCCCATAGGGGGCGCTCTGGTGCTGCCCTCCCTTGATGTGGAGGGGAAAAGTCATAATATATAGATTTTAAAAGTATTATCAATGCCAGTTTTACTTAATATTATGTGGCTACATGTAATATGAATTATTAAAACAACACTTCTACCAACTGACTCATTCAACAGAACTCTTCTTAGGCGCTCATTCAAAGCGCCCCTGAAGTGAAATAACCAATTACATAATGTTGCTATGGAAAATTAATAAATATTTGGCCAATCAGCATCTTCTAAATGAATGGCTTGGAGCTCCTGACATTAAGGCCCCTGCTACAGTGATATAGGTGATGGAGCCAGTAGTCAGTCAGGCAGTGAGGTGGAGATTCTTATTACTGAGTTAGCCTTTAGCGAGAAGGACGATGGTGGTAAAAATTAACGTAAAGGAGCTCGGACCCGACATGCCCCCAAAAAATTTAAGGCAGCGAACCGAGGAAAAGCTAAATCCTTCCCTTTCAATCATCAGGATCTGAGCCAGCATGGATAAAGACAGCTAGGACTGATTTAAGGCACTTTATAAAAAAGACAAAGAAAAAAGAACAATCTGGGATTCACATGGAAAATAATAGAATATAGTGAACTTTTTCTAGATGTTTGTTCATTGGCATTGTTGCTCTTAAATAAACACATTTCAGAAAATGAATAGTTTTTATATATTCAAAAAATATAATGCAGACTAATAGCTTCTCCATTATTAAACTGGTACATTATTTTTTTAGGTTTTTGACTCAATATTGGACCAAAACACAGATTTACAGGTGCTGGTCATAAAATTAGAATATCATGAAAAAGTAGATTGATTTCAGTAATTCCATTTAAAAAGTGAAACTTGTATATTATATTCATACATTACATACAAACTCATATATTTCAGATGTTTATTTTGTTTAATTTTGATGATTACAAATGACAACAAATGAAAATCTCAAATTCATCATATCAGAAAATTAGAATATTACTGAAGACCAATAAAAACAAAGGATTTATAGAAATGTTGGCCAACTGAAAAGTATGAACATGAAAAGTATGAGCATGTACAGCACTCAGTATTTAGTTGGGCCTCCTTTGGCCTGTATTACTGCAGCAATGCGGCGTGGCATGGAGTCGATCAGTCTGTGGCACTGCTCAGGTGTTATGATAGCCCAGGTTGCTCTAATAGTGGCTTTTAGCTCTTCTGAATTGTTGGGTCTGGTGTATTGCATCTTCTTCTTCACAATACCCCATAGATTTTCTATGGGGTTAAGGTCAGGAGAGTTTGCTGGCCAATTAAGAACAGGGATACCATGGTCCTTCAACCAGGTACTGGTAGCTTTGGCACTGTGTGCAGGTGCCAAGTCCTGTTGGAAAATGAAATCTGCATCTCCAAAAAGTTGGTCAGCTGCAGGAAGCATGAAGTGCTCTAAAACTTCCTGGTATGTGGCTGCGTTGACCCTGGACCTCAGAAAACACAATGGACCAACACCAGCAGATGACATGGCACCCCAAACCATCACTGACTGTGGAAACTTTACACTGGACTTCAAGCAACGTGGATGAAGTGCCTCTCTTCTTTTCCTCCAGACTCTGGGACCTTGATTTCCAAAGGAAATGCAAAATTTACTTTCATCAGAGAACATGACTTTGGACCACTCACCAGCAGTCCAGTCCTGTTTCTCTTTAGCCCAGGCAAGACGCTTCTGACGCTGTCTGTGGTTCAAGAGTGGCTTGACACAAGGAATGCGACAGCAGAAACCCATGTCTTTCATACGTCTGTGTGTGGTGGTTCTTGAAGCACTCACTCCAGCTGCAGTCCACTCTTTGTGAATCTCCCCCACATTTTTGAATGGGTTTTGTTTCACAATCCTCTCCAGGATGCGGTTATCTCTCTTGCTTGTACACTTTTTTCGACCACATCTTTACCTTCCCTTCGCCTCTCTATTAATGTGCTTGGACACTGAGCTCTGTGAACAGCCAGCCTCTTTAGCGATGACCTTTTGTGTCTTGCCCTCCTTGTGCAAGGTGTCGATGGTCGTCTTTTGGACAACTGTCAAGTCAGCAGTCTTCCCCATGATTGTGTAGCCTATAGAACTAGACTGAAAGACCATTTAAAGGCTTTTGCAGGTGGTTTGAGTTAATTAGCTGATTAGAGTGTGGCACCAGGGGCCATCAATTTTGAACCTTTTCACAATATTCTAATTTTCTGATATGATGAATTTGAGATTTTCATTTGTTGTCATTTGTAATCATTAAAATTAAACAAAATAAACATCTGAAATATATGAGTTTGTATGTAATGTATGAATATAATATACAAGTTTCACTTTTTAAATGGAATTACTGAAATCAATCTACTTTTTCATGATATTCTAATTTTATGACCAGCACCTGTATATCTATGATGAAAATTACCGGCCTCTCTCATCTTTTTAAGTGGGAGAACTTGCACTATTGGTGGCTGACTAAATACTTTTTTGCCCCACTGTAAATACTGGCGTGAGAAATTCGTATATGTTTAATTGGTGTTAGATATAGATCTAGTTGGAATTTACAGCCGCCCGTTGAGAAAACGCCACCAGCCGCCGCTGGCGTGCACCATGTTCTTTCTTTGCACCATGTTTTTTTTCTCTAACAATGTTTACATTTGATCACTTCTGCACTTTACAGCAGGGGTCTTCAATGTTTTTGAGGCCAAGGACCCTCAAACTGATTGCAAGATGGAGCGGGGACCCCTTAATTATATATATTGTATGAAATAGTGTTCTATCAAACTGGTCCTATAGTCACTCTATTACAGATGGAGTAATGTAACTAAAGTAACCCCTTCCTGGGTTTATTAAAGTATTTCTGATTCCTGGTTGATGGGACAGCTGTTGTGAATGAAATGGTGCCCAGCTTGAAAGAGCTCCTGTGTGTCTCTGAATGTGTGCATTGATGACTGAAAGACATCTTCTGCCTCCATTTATCTGTTTACTACAGTGCGTTGAATTCATGTTAATGTGTTTTTAAAGACATTTTAATTAGTGCAAAAAATTGCAGGAGGGAATATTTAAAAAAAGTATTCAACCAAGACTTTCGCGACCCCCATGCAGTACCTCCGCGGACCCCCCAGGGGTCGCGAACCCCCTGTTGAAGACCTCTGCTTTACAGGGTTTCCGTGGGTCATTAAAAATCACTAAAATTCATTAAAAGAATTTAATAATTATTTTTTAAATTAAGGCCTGATTTGGCATTAAAATTCATGCAATGCGATGGTTTTGGCATTTAAAATGCTTTATTTTTATAAAAACAATTTATTAAACAATATATATATTTGCAAATATAACTCATTATATCTGCGCGGAACCGCTTCCGGTTGATCGTAAAGCCGTATGTTCGGAAAAGAAGCTTGCTGCGGAGAAAAGGCTAAAGACTGGGGAAAATGCTAATTTCAACAAAAGTGGCTGGAAATTGAGGAACTGCAGCCTTCCGACGGAAAAGATGAAGGAATTTGCCGTATATATAAGAGTCATGGGTATTTGTTGATGGTGTTAAAAAGATTTCAAAGAGCATTAAAGTTAATCATTCCTGTATAAACCCTGCTTTAAGACTTGGACTAAGCAACAAGGATTCTTTTTATGCCACTCAGATGAAAACCCAGCAGCATGGTGGGGGTGCAATGAGGGAAATGGAGTTCTTTCTGTAAAATTGACAGACTGTTGTAGGAGTGGGTTTGCTCAGCCATGTCATTTTTTTTTTTTTTATTTATAATTTTTTTTACAGTCTCCTGTCTGCCAATTTGACAATAAGAATAATTGTCTTGATGCCAAAAAGAGCCCAACAGATTTTACTTTCACCAGTGGAGCAGTACGGCTATCGCCATAGTGTTCCGCTTGATTTATGCATATAAATAGCTTTATTATAATCATGCAGGGAGTTTTACAGTTTATATGGACACTGCAATGTAAGTAGAACAGGAAAGGAAAAACTGAAAAAAAGGAGAAAAGAAGAAAGAAAGAGGAGATAAAAGGGAGATAAAGATAAAACATCTTCAGTCTGCTTCATCACCTGCAAAGAGACGGAAAAAGAACAGCACAACCAACGTATATATTATAAGAGATACAATAAAGTAACACCTAGATACTTTCGCTGAAGTAGTATTATTTAATCTGACATGTACTCTGTGTTACCTGAAGATCAGAATATGGGCTTTCTGTTTGGAAGTGAATCTGAGTACCTGGAACCAGGTACCTGTAGTTTTGTGCATGTAAAGTTTATCCAAAGGAAAAATGCTCAATAGTGGTTGTGGAGAGCCGAAGACCTGCCCTCTGTTCCTCATCTTTACGCTAACAGCAGCGCAACCAGCTACAGCATCAGCTATATCTGCGCTAAACATGCTGACGCGATCTTTCTACAGTAATAACAGTCTACACGCAACATTTTCCTCCTCGTTCATTAAATGGTAAAATCAGGGACATTTCCGGGGACCGCTTTAGACGGGGACAGTGGGTCCAAAACGGGGACTGCCCCCAGAGATCTGCGATGTCTGGCCACCGTATCATCGTATCCTATGTTCAACAGGAAAATCTCCCAGATGGTCTGTATAATAAATGACATGTTGAAAAAATAAGAAAGATTCTGTTGATAATATTAATCAAATGAACTATTAGACAGATGTGGTCTCAGCAATGAAAAGATGGAAAACCTCAGACTAGACAGGAAAGGCTGCATATATTTAAAACGTATTAGAGAAGAAAATCAAGAGATCAGATGAATCCTGAACATCTTGGTGTGTCTTCAGCTCCTCAGGGAGGCTCTCCCCTCAGCCGTGGGCCATCAACATGTAGACCATGAACTCAAACATGCTCACAGATCTGGACTCTTGGTGCTGAATTTTCTGATGGCTCTTTATTTTTAGGTCACCTGAGTTTGAAAGACTTCACTCAGACAACAGAACCACCGTTAACTCAAAGAAGAAAGCTCCATGGAAACCAGAAACTGGTAGGATGGATGAAGGATGGATGAAGGATGGATGGATGGATGGATGGATGGATGGATGTTGAGCAGTGATGATGGTTGGTTGGGGACAGCATGGTGCTGAATATGTCTGAACTGAAATGTTGTGTTTGTTTCAGATGAGCAGGTTTCCCTGAAGCAGCAGCAGCGTTCAGCCCTCAGCAGACTGCAGGTATTTCACTCTCATCTCAACACCATCACTGCTTCCTCCTGAACACTCGCTGCTCGTTGGGTACAAGTGGGATCCAGCAGGAAGTTAGGCAGCAGTCAGGCTGGGCAATATGTCAAGGTTTAAAATTTCTGAGATATTTAATTCTATTTAATTTATTTCTATAGCTCCAATTCACATCATGTCATCTCAGGTCACTTTCCAGTTCACCAGATCATCCAGTCAGATTGATTCAAAGTTTTCTATGTAAGGAAAACCAGCTGATTGCATCGACTCATTGACTCTTCAGCAATCCCTCACACTAAGCATGCTTGTAGTGACAGTGGAGAGGAAAAACTCCCTTTGAACAGGAAGAAACCTCCAGCAGAACCAGGCTCAGTGTGAGCGGCCATCTGCTGAGGCCGACTGGGGTTCAAGGAGACAGAAGCAGACATAGAAAAAGAAGCATAGATACAAAAGGCAACTGTCAACCAGCTCCACAGGCGGCCCCGTCCAGGAAACACACAGCCAGGCAGACGAGCTCCGAGCCAGCTCCCATGTCAGAGGATGAAGAGAGCACATCCAGTTAGTCACGGTCAGAGAAACAGGACTACACTGGAAAACAGGCCAAGCTCCAACATCTAACAGCCCAATTTCCAGTATATATATAGAAGGAAAGTAAATAGTTTTATCAAGTTGGTCTGCATCCTGGTAAAATTGTCTCCAGTTGTTTGTTAATAATTTTGGGGCAAAGCTTTGGTTCAGAGGAGTCCTTTTATCAGTCATGCAGAGATTCCCCCTTAAGCTTCAAAATATCCAGCTTTTTATTTTAATTAGATAATAAGAGACAGAAATGGTCCATCAAGAGAAAACATCTTTTTTACTGTCATTTGATTCAAAAATGGCTTCTTCTCTTCTCAGTAATGAAAACTGGCAGTAAGAGCTTTTCTGGTTCCTGTCTGTGGCTTGTTGCGTTCTTCTGCTGCTGTTTTATTGATTCCTCCTTGGTGGTTGGATGGCCTCTGTGCCATCACCCTAATCCACAGATCCTCCATTAGTTTAAAGTTGGGCTTTGGCCGAGCCTCTTAAATCTTCAGGTTACTTTGGGTTAAAAGTACCGTGTTAGATGACTTTGGACGCGACTCTTTTAGGGGTATGAATAGTTTTGACCTTAGCTGAAAACAAACTGGTCAGTTTTACTGATTTCCTTTAAAGTTGCTGAAAAAGCTGCGACTCAGAAAAAGGTATCGGATCTTTCTTCAGCCGTGGTTCAGTTATATACATGTAGACCTGAGGAGTCTGATCCAGAAACCCAAAGAACCGCTGAAGTTCTTCCCACCCTCCAGCCGGCAGATGATCCGATGCTTCCATGTGTTTCAGGGCGAAGAGTGCGCAGAGACGGCGTCGTCCATCAGCCACAGAGAGCAGCCTGCAGCCATCAGGTCCAGCCTACGGCTCGGGGTAAACCAGAACCCGGACTGTCTCTGCAGGACCATCAAACAGCCAAGGTTTGACCCGTTTCCCTGCTTGGTCCATAGGAGGTCACTCCCATGGAGGAGGAGCTGAGCGCCGCACGGAAAGAGGAGCAGAGGAGACGGTGGCTGGAGGAGCTGGACCGCCAGAGGGAAGAGGCGGCTGAACGCCGGAAAAGAGAGAAGCTGCTGAGAGGACAGGTTCTGGAGACACAGACGGACCCGGTTCTCATCCGGTTCTGACCACTCAGGGTGACGTGTCTTTTTTTTCTGCAGACAGAGGACCACGAGCGCTGGACTGCACACTTTGACTCGCTCCAACGCAGGGCTCCGATCCAGCCTGCGGCTCCATCGGCGCTGCCGGCCGTTCGGCTCAGCGGCTCCGAGCGGGAAGACTGGGATCCCTCCTCCAGTCTGTCTCTGGTCTGGGAGGCCACCAGCAGCTGCGGAGCGGAGAGCGTCATCGGAGCCAGTGTGGATTCCACCAGAGGATGTCCTACCAGGTCCAGGTAGCACAGAATATCCGACCAGAACCGAAAACATACAAATCAATCCGTAGAAAACCACAAACATAGATCCTTCCCTTTGCAATAGAATGAATGTCTTTCACTGGAACATTCTGGCACAGCAGGAACAAAATGATCTTCATCAGCAGATGGTGAAGTTAGGAAGCTGAGGCGGAGGCATTTCTTGGAAGAAATGAGGTTCAAATTTATTTAAGATGTTTTTAGCCAGATAGACACTCAGAACAGGTCGACCCCAGGAAGGAGGCTGTCCGAACTCGCTTATTATCTCATGACCCTCCCTTCACCTTTGTCTAGAGTAGGGAGGCAACTGCTTTCTGTCATCCCCAATTTTTTTTTTTTTGTCATCACCAATTTTAACTCCAGACTGGTACAAGAATTCTAAACAATCACCCCTATCTAGGCAGAGAAAAGGCACACTCATAATATTTTATCTCACAAAGGAAAAATATGCTTCCACAAGATTATTCACACTAGACCTGAGAAGATGTTTGGTTTTCATCCTCCAGCGGTCAGAGCAGAGCGACTCAACTTTTAACCTTTCTGAAGATGTTTTAAAGGAAAGTCCGCTCAGAAAAGAATGATCAATGGATCATTATTTATACCTGAAACTAATATGTTCGCTGTGATTTAATTAATTTAGCATTAATCAATAAGAAAATAAAAATAATGAGTCTGGGAGCGGCCATTTTTGCCCAAATATAGTAGCCCCTCCCTCCTGCCATCTTCCAGCAGTGACGTCACGGTGCGGTAAGCCTAGCGCCATTCTCCCCGCTTTACAAGCTAAATCAATGGGAACTACTAGACACATCTGCAATCAACAACAATTATTGAAGATTTCCAGAGGACTTCAGCATTGAAATTCACCAGAGCTATAGTGAAACTGACAATGCCCACGTGCATGGCAGCTGGATGCTGGAATACATCGGGTAAAAGTGAAAATAAAGAGTTGTTCCACCTTTCTGATTCCTGATCCTCCACGGACGGGTTGGTCGTTGGATCGCCAACTTGAAGAGGGAGGATTTGCCATCGAACTTCTGGCCAGAGAAAAAACCCGTAATATGTAGCCAACATTTGGAAGAAGAATGTTTTCAAGATGACTTGGATAATAGCGCGTTGTGCCAAACACCAGATACAGCACTGGGACTTGATCAACAGCCGATACCGCACCGTGACGTCACTAACCAGTAGGTGGCAGTAGTGTTCTTTGACAAACATGGATGCCTCCAGTAAAGCACATTCACATGAAAATTACTCTGAATTAAAAACACTGATCATTTATTGAACAGGATGGAGTAATTTCATAATTTAAGTACTTTCAGGACTTTTTGAATTCTAAATATGAGCCGACTTTTCCTTTAAATATCGTCTGCTTTGAAAAGTTCCTGGAAATCAGTCCGGAAAAATTTCCGAACCCTAAAACTGTAAATACTAAAGTCCATGTCTTTAGGTCACTGAAGGATAAAAACAACGTTTGGATTCTTTTGGAGGAAATAAAGAATCAAACGTCATCGTTGAACAGGATTTAATTTCTAGAATTCTTATCCTTCTTTAGTTATTTGTGGGCTTTAATAGAAATTAAAAGCACATTTTTGAGTTCAAACTTTTCTCCTTGGAATATTGTCTGAAAAATGAAATCATTAAAAAACAAAAACTCTTTTTAAGGGAATGATTCAGTGTTGCAGCGTAAATTTGAACAAGTTTTAGAATAAAGTAGATCTAAGTCAGTCAGACTGGAAGTAAAGTAAACCTTAAAGCCAAACCAGAAGCCAACTTTAGCACTGTGGACGATGAAGAGGATGATGATGATGATGGTACGGAAACTCTATCCCATATGATTGTTAATGTTTTCTACTTTGGGAACAAAATGTTTTAAAAATGAAATGAACCCTCCTGTTTTCTAAGTGGAAAAAGGAAACGGATGTTGGTTTATGACCAGTATCACCAACTGGAACAGCTTCCAAACGGTCAGAGGATTGAAATCCCACTAAGCTGCTGATTCTGTGAGCGTCTTGTTTTCCTGCAGCTACCTGAGGACCATGACGTCTCTCCTGGATCCTGCACAGATAGAGGAGAGAGAGAGGAGGAGGCTGAAACAGCTGGAGCAGCAGGTAGGAGGAGATGCAGACGGCAGAGGAGCATGCTGGCTGCTCTGAACTTTTAACGTGATCTGCTCCCTCCTAGAGGGCCATCGAGGCCCAGATGGAGGAACGCAAAAAGCAGAGGGAGCAAGAGGAGGTCAGAAGGAGACGGCAGGAAGAGGAGGAGGAGAAGAGGGTTACCCTGGAGAGGGAGAAGCTGCAGAAGCAGTATGAGCTGGAGATGCTGAAGAAGAAGGAGAAGGTGAGAGTTCCCCCCCCTCAATCCCCCCTGAAGGTTTGTGATTAAAAGCGGTAAAAAGCTCACAGACTGTACTCCCCCTTCTGCCTCCGCCCTGGGCATCCGCCCATGTGTCCTTCATCAGGACAAACCGCCGCTGACAGAAGAGCACCAGCATCCTCTTCCTCAGATGTTTGTTCAGCCTCACAGGTCTGACTGTCTCCCTCAGACTGACGGCATCCCTCACACCAAGGAGCCAGAGGAGAACCTTGCTGGCGGCGGACCGGAGGAGACGGGATCCGAATCCACAGGTGAGAGAGAAACGACGCCCATTGCTGCTGTTCTGTCAGACGAGCATACCCATAGTCAATACCTCTTTTTCCCTTATCTTTATCTCTTTAGTTTTGCACAGAAAATAGACTTTAAACTATCCAATGGGAGTTTATCCCTTTAGTCATGTGCAAAAAAAACTATTTAATTACTTACTTTTTGGTATTTTTTTAAGCCTATGGCGATCTGCCCTTAAAGTTGTAGGGAAGCGGCTGTTCCAAACGTTGCATTTGCGAATAAAGTGAAAGTGATTGGTCGCTTATTAAGGGGGCGGGATTATTGTGGCGGAAGGTTCGCAAGCTAGTTTGGTTGTGGCCGTTTCTTGGAAGAGTTTTGCAAACCACTTAGCAACTTCGTGCTAGCAGGTTCCCAATGGGAAATTCCATTGGGACCAAGTAGCACTAAATTGGTGACTTAGAAACGACGCTGTCAAGGAACGCTATGGACAGAGGAAACATGCAAGAGGAGGAGAGTTTAGTGTCGGAGGTCCTGGATGAGTCTCCTCCGTCATCCATTTTTTATTTAGAGGAGGAAAGCGGGGACGAAGATGTTGTGGAAGAGGACGCCAGGGCGGCAGAAGCTTGGTTTGGTGTAGAAGGCTTCCAGCCGTACATGTTTGAGCCCTTGCCTCGCAACGCTGCCAGTTCTGTTAGCTCTACGCCTGCCGAAGACACAGACGTCCATCCCCGTGAACACTGGGACGCAACTCAATGGGAAAGGAAAGGATTCTGATTTCAACCGCTGCGTATATTAGCTGGGACATATGAATCAAGATGCTATGACTGAAAAAATTTGATTAACAGATGACCATTGATATATGATTGGCCGAATTTAGGTGTTCAGGCTAACGTAGAACTAACTGGCCTGCAGAAGATAACGGGAAAAAACATAGATTTTAAGACAGGTGTACAAGTAATGTTTAAATAGAAATTTTCAAATTTTTGGGACAATATGGTCTGATAAAGAGAACATTTACATACATGTTTAGACCAGAATGATTTGACATTTAATTATGATTTCCCTACGACTTTAAAGTCTATTTTTCATACAAAACTAAACGCAAATCCAACGTCTAGCGCATAACTATTGACTATATGTATGCTAATCTGTCAGAACACGGGTCAGAACGTCAGACCATCATACCCATAGTCAATAGCCCTTTATACCTTTAGTTTATCCCTTTAGTCGTGTACAAAATACAATTTGATTACTTACTTTATGGTGTTTTTTTTTTTTAAACGTATGGCGATCTGAACTTATATTGTTTTAAATAAAGGAACAAATGCAAATCTGATGTCTTGTGCATGCGTACTAACTGTAGGTATGCTGGTCTGACAGAACAGCAATACATCCAACCCAGTATCCCAGAACAGACTGGTTCCAATCTCATACCATTAGAAAAACTCTGCAGTGGTCGTGGATGGAGCTGAGTTTATGGGAGACCGCAGAGGTCAAGAGGTCCTGGTCTGTGGAGATCAGATCAGGGCCAAACCTGATACCCTGCATTTATTTTTTTAATGTTCTGTGTGTTCAGCAGCTGCCAGGGAGGCCGAACGATTGGAGAGCGGCAGCAGATCGTTGTCTGCGTATAAAGACACTTACGTTCAGACAGGTAACCGCTAAGAGGCTCCATCCACTGCTCCTTCTGACCTCCTGGTCCACATGGACGCCTGTTCTCACTGTTCTGCTTCTGCTTCCCTCCCTGGACAGAAGACGCTCCTCCTCTTCCTCCTCTCCCTCCCTTATCTGACCGAGGTCAGACCTCAGTGGTCTCCAGGCAGAACCTCCCTCCTCCCTCTGGTTCTGCTGAGCCTCCTAACAGCTGGAGCCATGGGGTGAGAGGAGGTAAGGAGAACCTCTGCCTGCCTGCAGGAGGAGACCTTTATGAGCCGTTCGCCAGGATGGAGAGGAACCGCAAGACCAAGAGGAGACCAGAATGGAACACGCAGAGGTTGGAACACCAGCAGGAACAGATTTAGACTAACTGTTGTTGTCCTTTTGTATAAACAGAGATTTATACAAAATGAAATGTCACTTAAACATCCTTCTGACAGTGAATGAGCAGCTTAGCAGTAAAAAGAACATTTCCATTCATAAATTACACACAGTATAGGAGAAGCATGGTACAAAAAGGCATTAAGGTGGAAGGTTCAGAGCAGTGCAAAAAGAAATACAGAAGGTAGTGCGAGTATGATGTCATCAGTGTGATGCAGAGTCTATATTTATGACTCAGCAGATAATAGGAAAGGTTTAAAAAATGGCCGTTCTCCAGAAAACCGACCCAGAGGAACCCAGAGGGTAAAGATCAGTGGTTCCTTTATCCTTTACAGGTTCCATCTATTTGAACCCAGAGGTTAAAGGTCAGTGGTTCCTTTATCCTTTAAAGGTTCCATCTATTAGAACCCAGAGGTTAAAGGTCAGTGGTTCCTTTATCATTTACAGGTTCCATCTATTAGAACCCA
The DNA here is from genome assembly GCA_030533445.1 of Cyprinodon diabolis. NCBI lineage: Eukaryota > Metazoa > Chordata > Actinopteri > Cyprinodontiformes > Cyprinodontidae > Cyprinodon > Cyprinodon diabolis. Next base: position 48,296,249 of record CM060081.1, read on the forward strand.
GAGGTTAAAGATCAGTGGTTCCTTTATCCTTTAGAGGTTTCATCTATTAGAACCCAGAGGTTAAAGATCAGTGGTTCCTTTATCCTTTACAGGTTCCATCTATTAGAACCCAGAGGTTAAAGGTCAGTGGTTCCTTTATCCTTTACAGGTTCCATCTATTAGAACCCAGAGGTTAAAGATCAGTGGTTCCTTTATCCTTTAGAGGTTTCATCTATTAGAACCCAGAGGTTAAAGGTCAGTGGTTCCTTTATCCTTTAGAGGTTCCATCTATTAGAACCCAGAGGTTAAAGGTCAGTGGTTCCTTTATCCTTTAGAGGTTCCATCTATTAGAACCCAGAGGTTAAAGGTCAGTGGTTCCTTTATCCTTTAGAGGTTCCATTTATTAGAACCCAGAGGTTAAAGGTCAGTGGTTCCTTTATCCTTTAAAGGTTCAATCTATTAGAACCCAGAGGTTAAAGGTCAGTGGTTCCTTTATCCTTTAGAGGTTCCATTTATTAGAACCCAGAGGTTAAAGGTCAGTGATTCCTTTATCCTTTAGAGGTTCCATCTATTAGAAACCAGAGGTTAAAGGTCGGTGGTTCCTTTATCCTTTAGAGGTTCCATCTATTAGAACCCAGAGGTTAAAGGTCAGTGGTTCCTTTATCCTTTACAGGTTCCATCTATTAGAACCCAGAGGTTAAAAGTCAGTGGTTCCTTTATCCTTTACAGGTTCAATCTATTAGAACCCAGAGGTTAAAGGTCAGTGGTTCCTTTATCCTTTACAGGTTCCATCTATTAGAACCCAGAGGTTAAAGGTCAGTGGTTCCTTTATCCTTTACAGGTTCCATCTATTAGAACCCAGAGGTTAAAGGTCAGTGGTTCCTTTATCCTTTACAGGTTCCATCTATTAGAACCCAGATGTTAAAGGTCAGTGGTTCCTTTATCCTTTACAGGTTCAATCTATTAGAACCCAGAGGTTAAAGGTCATTGGTTCCTTTATCCTTTACAGGTTCCATCTATTAGAACCCAGAGGTTAAAGGTCAGTGGTTCCTTTATCCTTTAGAGGTTCCATCTATTAGAACCCAGAGGTTAAAGGTCAGTGGTTCCTTTATCCTTTAGAGGTTCCATCTATTAGAACCCAGAGGTTAAAGGTCAGTGGTTTCTTTATCCTTTAGATGTTCCATTTATTAGAACCCAGAGGTTAAAGGTCAGTGGTTCCTTTATCCTTTAAAGGTTCCCTTTATTAGAACCCAGAGGTTAAAGGTCAGTGGTTCCTTTATCCTTTAGATGTTCCATTTATTAGAACCTAGAGGTTAAAGGTCAGTGATTCCTTTATCCTTTAGAGGTTCCATCTATTAGAACCCAGAGGTTAAAGGTCAGTGGTTCCTTTATCCTTTAGATGTTCCATTTATTAGAACCCAGAGGTTAAAGGTCAGTGATTCCTTTATCCTTTAGAGGTTCCATCTATTAGAACCCAGAGGTTAAAGGTCAGTGGTTCCTTTATCCTTTAGATGTTCCATTTATTAGAACCCAGAGGTTAAAGGTCAGTGGTTCCTTTATCCTTTAAAGGTTCCATTTATTAGAACCCAGAGGTTAAAGGTCAGTGGTTCCTTTATCCTTTAAAGGTTCCATTTATTAGAACCCAGAGGTTAAAGGTCATTGGTTCCTTTATCCTTTAGAGGTTCCCTTTATTAGAACCCAGAGGTTAAAGGTCAGTGGTTCCTTTATCCTTTAGATGTTCCATTTATTAGAACCCAGAGGTTAAAGGTCAGTGATTCCTTTATCCTTTAGAGGTTCCATCTATTAGAACCCAGAGGTTAAAGGTCAGTGGTTCCTTTATCCTTTAGATGTTCCATTTATTAGAACCCAGAGGTTAAAGGTCAGTGATTCCTTTATCCTTTAGAGGTTCCATCTATTAGAACCCAGAGGTTAAAGGTCATTGGTTCCTTTATCCTTTAAAGGTTCCATCTATTAGAACCCAGAGGTTAAAGGTCATTGGTTCCTTTATTCTTTAGAGGTTCCATTTATTAGAACCCAGAGGTTAAAGGTCGGTGGTTCCTTTATCCTTTAAAGCTTCCATCTATTAGAACCCAGAGGTTAAAGGTCATTGGTACCTTTATTCTTTAGAGGTTCCATTTATTAGAACCCAGAGGTTAAAGGTCGGTGGTTCCTTTATCCTTTAAAGCTTCCATCTATTAGAACCCAGAGGTTAAAGGTCATTGGTACCTTTATTCTTTAGAGGTTCCATCTATTAGAACCCAGATGTTAAAGGTCAGTGGTTCCTTTATCCTTTAGAGGTTCCATCTATTAGAACCCAGAGGTTAAAGGTCAGTGGTTCCTTTATCCTTTAGAGGTTCCATCTATTAGAACCCAGAGGTTAAAGGTCAGTGGTTTCTTTATCCTTTAGATGTTCCATTTATTAGAACCCAGAGGTTAAAGGTCAGTGGTTCCTTTATCCTTTAAAGGTTCCATTTATTAGAACCCAGTGGTTAAAGGTCAGTGGTTCCTTTATCCTTTAAAGGTTCCATTTATTAGAACCCAGAGGTTAAAGGTCATTGGTTCCTTTATCCTTTAGAGGTTCCCTTTATTAGAACCCAGAGGTTAAAGGTCAGTGGTTCCTTTATCCTTTAGATGTTCCATTTATTAGAACCCAGAGGTTAAAGGTCAGTGATTCCTTTATCCTTTAGAGGTTCCATCTATTAGAACCCAGAGGTTAAAGGTCAGTGGTTCCTTTATCCTTTAGATGTTCCATTTATTAGAACCCAGAGGTTAAAGGTCAGTGATTCCTTTATCCTTTAGAGGTTCCATCTATTAGAACCAAGAGGTTAAAGGTCAGTGGTTCCTTTATCCTTTAAAGGTTCCATCTATTAGAACCCAGAGGTTAAAGGTCATTGGTTCCTTTATCCTTTAGAGGTTCCATCTATTAGAACCCAGAGGTTAAAGGTCAGTGGTTCCTTTATCCTTTAGAGGTTCCATCTATTAGAACCCAGAGGTTAAAGGTCAGTGATTCCTTTATCCTTTAGAGGTTCCATCTATTAGAACCCAGAGGTTAAAGGTCAGTGGTTCCTTTATCCTTTAAAGGTTCCATCTATTAGAACCCAGAGGTTAAAGGTCAGTGGTTCCTTTATCCTTTAAAGGTTCCATTTATTAGAACCCAGAGGTTAAAGGTCATTGGTTCCTTTATCCTTTAAAGCTTCCATCTATTAGAACCCAGAGGTTAAAGGTCATTGGTTCCTTTATTCTTTAGAGGTTCCATTTATTAGAACCCAGAAGTTAAAGGTCGGTGGTTCCTTTATCCTTTAAAGCTTCCATCTATTAGAACCCAGAGGTTAAAGGTCATTGGTTCCTTTATTCTTTAGAGGTTCCATTTATTAGAACCCAGAGGTTAAAGGTCAGTGATTCCCCGGTTCTTAGAGGTTTCATTTAAAGATAACTTATCGTTAGAGTTAGGAGAACGTTGCAGAGGCCGAGCGGGCCAGCAGGGCCTCAGACTTAGAGCTTCAGATCTTCTCATAAGGTTCTGGTTCTGCTGCTTTCTCCAGGCCGAGCCGGCGGTTCGTTCCCGCCTCGGAGCGGTACCCGGTGGCTCTGCAGAAGAACAGGCAGGAGAGCCGACTGAGGCGGCAGGCGGAGCTCCTCGCTCTACAGGAGAGAACCCGCCTGTGCAGAACCGAACCTCCTGCTCAGAGCCAGGAGGCTGGTCCCTGCGGACCCGTTAAGAAGGTAGGAACCATGAGGCCTGTTGTTGGTGCAGATCCAGATTTAGGTGATGGTTGTTAAAGTTTGCTGATTTTTCTAGATTCCAGCTGGTCTTAATGGACCTGGCCAGAACCAGACGGCCAGCGGCGCCGAGCGGTGAGGAGCTCAGACAGAACCATTACTCTCCATCATGTTGGATTTTTTTATCAGTTGGACTTTAATGAGAATTTGTTCTGATCCAGCAGTCACTTTCCTGACCACCATCATGGAGCAGCTGTAACCGGACTCCTCTCAGAACCAAAGACCTTATTGAGGGTTTCCTCCAGAGGGCGCTCTCCTCCTCCAGCTCAGGACTTTCTTCCTTACCTTCGGACCGATGAGGTCCTCAGCCTGGACCCCATTGAGCCCACCGACATGCTGCCACCCCCAGGTTGGATCTCTACATATCTCCTTTCAAGGACTTTCTGGTTAAACTCTTAAAAAAAAAAGCAGCTGGTTCTGAAAGTGAGGGGCCGCCTCCATTTTACCAACCAGAACCCAGCTGTAGACAAGCCATGATCTGCTTCTCTGTTCTCCATTTCTCATTTGGATGAAATAATAGCTGCATGAATCATGACAACAGACAAGATAGAGGAGAGCAGGAGGCGGGGTTACCAATCTACTTGCTCTGGAGAGCAGAGTTCGCTGCTTTTAGATGTTGTCTCCAAAGTCTCCAGTAGCAGAAAAAAGTCTCTAGATTTGGCGCTAGGAGCTTTTTAGAAATCAAAGTGCTAGAGGGGTCTGAAAAGTGGCTAAATATAGCGACTAAAGCGCTAAGTTGGCAACACTGCTCTTTGCATGGTTTGTTTTCAAATGGTTTGCTGCTGTCTGTTTGGACCTTTCTGAACATGTGCAGCAAATGGACTGATCCAATATGGTGGACACTGAAGGGCTGAGACACACTTACGGTAATATTATCAGCGTTCTAATGGCATTTTAACCAAAGGATTTTTATCAAAAATCAAAATAAGGAATAAGCAAAAATAAGGAATAGTTTTATTAATCATACATGGAAACAGAGTTTTATGGGAACTGCCTGGTATTGCCTAATGGTAAATCCCCCCCTTGCTTAGGGGAGTCCAGTTATCTGATGCCGGTTTCCTCCTGCTCAGGTTCTGGTGGTTCCGTCCCGACCCGTTCGGACCCGCTCCCCCACACACAGCGGCAGCAGCAGATCCTCAGAGGCCTGGCTCGGCTTCGGCAGGTAACAAGCTCTCTGTTCTCTTCCTCTGCATATTTTCTGAACCACATCTATTTTACCAGCTGAGATTTAAACGTTTTGTTTTGGTTTGATTTTGGTTCTTTTGTTCTGATGTTGTTTTGGTAAAAAATGTTCCCCTCTTAGTTAAATCAGGTCTTCAATCAAAGACACGTCATTTCTTCCTAACAGCTGATTGACTGCTGGGTGGAGCGTTTAATCGTGGAGATCAACCATTCTTATGGGGACCTCCATCAGGTCTGCTTGGGGGAGATTAGTGAATGTTAGGACTAAGGTGTGAATTAACTTTAGTTTAGGGTTAGTTATTTACCTGTGATGGTTGGGGTTAGTGTCACAGTTAGGCTGTATAACTCATTCACACATGAATGGAGTTCAATGGAAAGTCCCCAACGGAATAGTAAAACCAGGCATTGTGTGTGTAGCATCTCTCCTGCTGCAGCTGGACTTTTCTAGTAATAATAATAAATAAACTTTATTGATCTCATATTGGATTTACCTCTGCATTTAACCCATCCTCAATTCAGTTCTATTCAGTGTATTTCTATAGCTCCAATTCACATCATGTCATCTCAGGTCACTTTCCAGTTCACCAGATCATCCAGTCAGATTGATTCAAAGTTTTCTATCTAAGGAAAACCAGCTGATTGCATCGACTCATTGACTCTTCAGCAATCCCTCACACTAAGCATTCTTCTAGTGACAGTGGAGAGGAAAACCTCCCTTTGAACAGGAAGAAACCTCCAGCAGAACCAGGCTCAGTGTGAGCGGCCATCTGCTGAGAAGCAGAGATACGAAAAGCAACTGCAAAAGACGGCTCCGTCCAGGAAACACAGCCAGGCAGACGAGCTCCGAGCCAGCTCCCATGTCAGAGGATGAAGAGAGCACATCCAGTTAGTCACAGTCAGAGAAACAGGACTACACTGGAAAACAGGCCGATCTCCTACATGTGGCATCAAGAACATGAATATCCCCTTGGGGAGCAGTGGGCTGCCGTCATGGGGCGCCTGGGGAGCAGTTTGGGGTTAAGGGTCTTGCTCAGGGACTCAGAGTGGCAGTCTGTGGGAGTGGGGCTGGAACTCAGAACCTCAGGGTTCCAGGCTCTAAGCCCTAACCACTAGGCTGCCACTCCCCAGATCTTATGGCTCTTTCTCCGGCTCAGCCTTCATCCTGCTGCTATCTGTTTTTGTTTTTAGGGTTTGTTACAGAAGCAGAGGGAGCTGGAGACGGATCTGGTCCCTCAGAGGAACCGGCGGGTCAACGAGCGGCGCCTTCCCTCTACAGCCCACCGCACATAATGGCGTCCACTTGCACGTGGCTGTGGGCGCCGTGTTCCTGACAGACGGCGTCAACAAGGACCTTAAGCTGAGCTCCTGTTTTCTGTCAAATGATCTAAAGTTGCTGGTTTAGTTCCACCTACCAGAACCAGCGGATCAGGAATACTTCAAGGCCAAAAGACATTCTGGAACATTCTGGATTTATCACCTCAACCGACCAATCAGGACGCTGCCTTTCAGGTTCAATCATTTCTGTAAACACGTTAAGCCCCTCCCCTTACACTGGTTCCAGTTTTATTTACCTGTTTCCTGCTAAACTATGAGCTCTGAGCCCCTGAAGGCATCAGCTGATGTTGCTGATTCTATTTTTGTAAGTGTAATAAATGACTGAAGGAAATAAAAATGCTTCTTAAAGCTGATTTCTAGATGAGCTTTTCTGATGTGATCGACCTCAGAACCAATGAAGCAGGTCGGCTGAGAGTTCAGTGATTGTAGGTCTGAATAAAATCTAAGCTAAACTTCAACGTTTACTGTTTTCCATCAAATCTCTACAATAAGAAGTTCTTTAGAACTTAAGTCCTCAGAGCTTCATGTCATCTCCTGAAATGAGCAGGTTGCAGGAGTTACGGGCGCCATCTTGGGGAGGTCGACCTGCTACCCTAACCAGCTGGTTTAACCAGAACAGAAGAAGGATGTAGTAATAATTAGAGCTTTGGAAGACATCACTGAATAAACACACTATATATATATATATATATATATATATATATCTATAAAGTGAAGTGTGTCTGTCTAATCCTCAGCTTTTTGTTCGCATTCCTAAGAATCCTCAAACTCACTGCGGATCCAGACATTTGAATCGAGAAAGTTTCCTTGAGGCGAAGCGAAACGTCTTCAAACCTTCAAAGTTCGGAATGACTTTTACGGAATGACTATGATCTGGATGACTGAGTATCTTCATCAGCATACAGCTTTAGTTAAATCTGTCACAAAGATAAAAAAAAAAATCTTATTGATCTCAAGAAAAACTATTGATGCATTTATAAGCTGGAGAATTGACTATAGCAACACAACCTACGTCTGAGTCTCCCAGTCATCAACCAACCCTCTTCAGGTGGTTCAAAATGTTGCTGCTCGCTTTTTAACCCACATTCGCCGAAGTTGACCCAATATTTCTGCTCAATGGCTTCCAGTTACTTTCAGGATTGGTTTTAAACCGTTGCAGATTGTTTTTAAATCCCTTAATGCTTTTGCCTTTTTTATACCTGCCTGAACTTTTGTGCGATCCCAATTAGGGCCTGAAGGTCAAAGGTCACCCTGTGTGTTGTAAAGGGCTACATAAATACGTTATTGATTAATTAAGATGTTAAAAATGAAGCACATGTAGATTTTAATTATACCTTTAATTTGAGCATTTTTATAATGTTTGCCCTAAATAAGAAACAACCTTAAATTTTCTAAGGCAACACGTCATACTGTGGAAGCATAATTCTGCTTCTCTGTTAAGAAAATCAAAAAAATTTATTAGATTTTTTTTAACAGAGTGGCAGGTCGAAACAGGGAAAACTAATATTCATTTTATTATTATTATCACTATTATTGCCAGTCATGCAGACTAATAATTATTGTTTTATTTGTATATTTTTAGCTTGATTTATTAGTTAATTTCTGTTAGTAGACCTAGTTGTCTTTTTATTTATAATATTAAACCATCCATCCATCCATCCATCCATTGCGCTGAGAGGTGTGGAAGGAAAAAATTGAACAAAGTTGGTTGGAGCAAAAACAAAAGGTGATTTATTAGGTCTCTTTCGTCAGAGCATAGTTCTACTTAGATCAAAACGGCAGCTTTCCCATCAGACCTCTTACTACAGCCAGCAGTCCACCGATATACTGTTATCCCCGCCTTCTCAATTTACCCTCAGCCAATCAAAGTTCAGCCATCATGGCTCCCTCTATAAGAGAGCTGGGTTTGAGGCGGGCCTCCTCCTTAGCAAGGTTCCAAGATGGCTTCTAAAAGGAAACGCCCACAAAGGTAACAAACAATTCAAAAAACAAAAGGATCATATACACACGCATTCTAGAACCTGAACATTACAAAAAATCTTATTGCTTCTTAACACCATCCATCCATCATCTGAAACGCTTGTCCCAATTGATGAAAAAAAATTGAACCTGCATCAATAATTTGAATGAATCGCTTCTTTTGGAAAAAAATATCAGGATCCCATGGACCTGCAGAAACTTCTGAGTGAGGAGCTGCAGGTGTTTATTAAATTAACTGGAATAAATTAAGCACCACATCAGGCATCCGACATTAGCCACAAGAGGGCGTAATGGAGTCATACAAGTTCTCATATAACACTATATATATATATATATATATATATATATATATATATATATATATATATATATATATATATATATATATATATATATATATATAAAGGTGAATGTTAGAATTACTAAACCGAGTTAGATAAACTGGTTCCACTAAACTAACAATAAAAGCTAATAATGCTCTTTTAACTTAAGTAGATTAAGTGAACCAAACGAATTGGTATAATTAACCACAATTTAACCCTTATTAGCATTTTCACAACAGTAATTTATTCAAGCTTTAATCTAAAATGCTTTTAACAGATATGCTAAAATGTAAATGTATAATACACTTTGCTTTTTATCACCTAAGTTTAGTAAAATTCAACATGTCATTTATTAGTGCTTCATTGACTAGGATTGGTCATTCCCTACTGGAGATGCTAACTTTAATTCTAATTCTAGTTAAACAGGACGTGTAACAGCTGTGAGCAATATTTTGCTTAATGCCGGGGGGGGGGGGGGGGGGGGGGGGGGGGTAAGGTTTTATAGTTATATTACTTTCAGCGGGGGGGTTTACCATTAGGCAATAGTAGGCAGTTGCCGAGGGCCCCAAGTTCCTGGGGGCCCCATAAAACTCTGTTTCCATGTATGGTTAATACAACTATTCCTTATTTCTGTACATTAATTATGTTTTTGATAAAACTCCTTACATTAAAATGCCATCAGAACGCTGATAATATTACGTGTGTCTCAGCCCCCCCCTTCAGTGTCCACCATATTGGATCAGTCCATTTGCTGCACATGTTCAGAAAGGTCCAAACAGACAGCAGCAAACCATTTGAAAACACACAAGCAAAGAGCAGTGTTGCCAACTTAGTGCTTTAGTCGCTATATTTAGCCACTTTTCAGACCCCTCTAGCACTTTGATTTCTAAAAAGCTCCTAGCGCCAAATCTAGAGACTTTTTTCTGCTACTGGAGACTTTGGAGACAACATCTAAAAGCAGCGAACTCTGCTCTCCAGAGCAAGTAGATTGGTAACCCCGCCTCCTGCTCTCCTCTATCTTGTCTGCTGTCATGATTCATGCAGCTATTATTTCATCCAAATGAAAAATGGAGAACAGAGAAGCAGATCATGGCTTGTCTACAGTGAAAAGAAGGACTGGGTTATTTACTTTGGATCAGTCCAATTATTTACTTTTGATGTCGCCTTTTTGGAAACACAGGAAGGAGCAATCAGCTAAGTGAGCTTAGTGCTTGGAAAAAATCTTTCATTCCTTTAGAGACAGCATGAAAAGTCAGCTGAGTACAAAACATAGAGAGGAAAACAAGAAGAAAAGGGACAAGAAGAGAGGGACACAACCTAGAACAGATAATGGATGTCTATTCTATTAACATTTCTCTATCTGGATAATGGGGCTGTTTATGTGTTCTCCATTCAGAGGGCCCCCTGCCTGTCTTTGGCTAGGGCCCCAAATTTCCTAAATCCGCCCCTGAGTAATGTTTAAATGTAATTTATTTTGTGAATTATTGAAACTGATGATTACATTTGGGGGGAAAACAACAACAACTGGAAGAAAAAAAAAAAACTTTAAAGAAAACAGTGAGCTTTTGATCAAAGCCGCTTCAGAAGCTTAAAGAGACGACTGATGAAGACATGAGGCGATTTGGGAGTTTTTCCACAATAATGTTCTCATAGAGCCCATATTACAACACATTCATGTCTCCATAAATCTGCAACTAGGAAACCAATACTAGATTTCTACCTCGGTATGGCAAGTGAGTGTAGCATAAAATGCCTGCTTGTCCTTAATCAGGGAACATTCTATTAGTAGGTTATGTTTTTTCTTCATGTACGAGGAGTTAGTTTTTTTGGTGAGCTTCTAAAGGCACACACAAACATACAGTGGGAATACAAACTCTGGAACAAACTGGTGAAAGTTGTACATGAAGAGCAGATATTAAATTAGATTATAGATTTGTTGCCCAGATTAAAGATTTGTTGCCCAGGTGACCTGTCATCAGAATTCCAGGCTGGATTTCACTGAGCTCCTGAGAGCAACACATTCTTTATTTTTATTATGTATTATTGTCAACACTCCTATGGAGGGAATTTTGTGCCATTACAGTTGAAAGCAAATAACATGTTTTGTAAATGAAAAATTGAAAAAAAAAAAAACAGCTTTTATAAATTGAAAGAGTTTATTTAGAACTTTTATTCACAATTTTAGCTCCTCAGATCTTTTTGGTCAAAAGTGAGTGTTTGATTGGGACTGAAGTAATGAGAAAATAATCTGAAATTCAATTTGAAAAGAGCGCAAAACTAAATCTGATAGAGAAATTTGAAAAAAAAGTAAATGTGAAAAAATAAAATCTATTAAAAAAAATGTAAAATAACGTCTGAATAATTAAATTTGAAAAATATGACCTGAGAAAAAAGCAAATTTAATTTAAAAGCTTTTTTAATCAAGATGTTTTTCGAAGCTTCATTTTTAGATTTTTAGATTGCATTTTAACTAAGTTCACTCTTTTAATTCATTTTCTTCACTTCCAACAATACAAAAAAAAAACTTTACTCCATAGTTGCAACCCAAAGATATAAACCATGCAGCATCTATTGTAAATAAACTGCACACTGGTTAATTTTATTACTTTTAATAACACTTGATGATGCAGAAGATCTATGCATCTACCAGAGCTGCAAGGATTTTATAGTACGCGTTTAAATGATCTGATCATCGGACAAATAACACAGCGAGAGATTGCCCTATTGAGGGCCCCAAAATCTAATTTTGCCAAGGGGCCCATTAAGTGTTGTACAATGCAGTGTTAGGGCCATGCTAGAGATTTGTTTTCGTCTATTTCGAGAATAAAGTCGTCTCACTACAAGAATAAAGTCGTAACATTACGAGAATAAAGTCTTGAAATTGCGACAATAAAGTCGTAAAATTACGTGAATAATGTTGTAACATTACGAGAATAAAGTCGTAACATTGTGATAAAGTCGTAAAATTACGAGAATATAAAGTTGTCACACTACAAGAATAAAGTTGTAAAATTACAAGAATAAAGTCGTAAAATTGCGAGAATAAAGTCGTAACATTACAAGAATAAAGTTGTAACATTACAAGAATAAAGTCGTAACATTACGAGAATAAAGTCGTCTCTCTACAAGAATAAAGTCGTAACATTACAAGAATAAAGTCGTAACATTACGAGAATAAAGTCGTCTCACTACCAGAATAAAGTCATAATAATACGAGAATAAAGTCATTATAGAACAGCAGATGGCGGCCGACCAGCTCCACCAATCAGCAACCAGAGTCCACTTTGACCTCCTGCCCAGTTTGATGCTGCTGCTAAAAGATTTCCTGATTTGTCAAACCGATGCTAAAGTAGAACTTCACATGATGCTCCACATTCCTCATTTTAGGGAAGAAAGGGATTCTTGTAGGAGTCGTCATAAAATAAAACTTGTGTCTCTTAATACTGCGACTTTATTCTCGTAATGTTCTGAAGTTATTCTCGTAATTTTACAAATTTATTCTCGTAATATTAAGACTTTTATCTCGAAATAGAGTTAAAAAAATTCTCTAGGCTTGCCCTACACTGAAAAAATGAGTGTAACAGTTTTTGGGGTTTACTTAATCACATTTAGTACTTTAACACAATTGTTTATGTCCTACCCTGCGAACATGAAACAATTGCGTTAAAGTAAGTAAATATGATTAAGTAAATGCCAAAAACTGTTACATTCATTTTTTCTGTATAATACTCAGCCCATCATGGCATTCAGAGTTTAAATAAAATGTGTCCAGGTCTGTTTGCAGGGCACAGCCATTTATATGATAAATTGTCCTGCCATACGCAGGCTCGGCCCCTTCCCGTGGCTCTCCAGCTAAAGTCCTGCGTGGGGAGTCGGAGCAGAGAGTTGTTCGGAGGACTGGGAACGGCATGGCCTCCTCTCGGAGTTTCTTCTCCTTTATCTGCGTGTTTTTCCTGCTTTTCTGCGCCTCCTCTGGATCCGGGACTTTAAACAGCAGAAGATCAAACCAGGAGCGATGCGGCTACAGGGTAAAAACCAAAGCAGCGCGCGCCTTTCCGCTCCTGACTGACGCTCATTTTAGAGTCCAGGTGTTCTGCGCGTCTCTACCTGAGCGGCTCTACTGCTTTCATCCTTTCTCAAATTATTCTCAAAATATAGAAATTTGCTCAACTTTTAATCCCATTTCTCCAGTTTAAAGTTTTTATATTCTAACAAAAAAAAAAAAAAGCTCTAATTTAAACCACATGATTCATCCCACCAGCAGGATTAAGTATGTTTAGATATGGTCATAGAAAAAAAGCATAAAATGCTTTAAAAAAGTCTAGCTCTATAAGTAAGGTATATATATATATATATATATATATATATATATATATATATATATATATATATATATATATATATATATTTTTTTTAGTTGCTTTCAGGACCTTTGATCAGATTATTTCTTGTTGGATCTTCTTTTATAAACATAGTTACTCAGATTCACTTAATGTTCAAACTCCTGTTCTGCTTTCATGCGTCATTAGAATAAATATCTAGATCCCAAACTTTAAACCTGAATAAAAATAAACAAGATACAATAATACCGTTAGATTGGTGATAAAAATAGAATAGTCTCTATTATGTCAACATAGAAACTGACTCAAAATGCAGGATCTTCAAATCAAATCGATTTTTCATCCGTTTTATGAAAATCAGATATATATATTTTCTTTTAGCTCTTCCACATAAAATACAGCTGTTTATTATTTTAATTTGGTTTTATTCTGTTTTTGATTCTACATTTCCTGCTCCAGCAGCTCTTCAGTGGAGCTCAGGTCCCTTTTTTTACCTCCTGTATTGTTGTTCGTTTCCTTACTGACTGTTTCAGGTGTGAAATGCAGCCTCCTGGTCTGACTGTTTCTGTAATAACTGTCAGCTTTTGGTTTCTAGTTATTTCACATAAGCAACACGGTTTTATGACTTCGGTATATAAACATGTATCTGTATCTTTTTACGGGGAAATAATCTGCTTTTTGTTAAATGAGTCAAATGGCAAAATGTAGGTAAGAACCAGTATAATTTGAAACAAAGTGGTAACTTTTATTAAACTGATATTTCAATTAATTGAGGTTTTTAAGACGATGTGTCTCTGGGATCCATGAAGATATTTCCAGTAATGAGGGATAAACTGGAAGCACTGGAATAAATCAACTGGTTTCAAACTGGAGCCATTTGTGGAAGTTGATCTTTTCAGTGATCAGGTATATGGAACTAAATTGGGGCCACAAATTTTTCTGTAAAATCATTTGAAACTGCAGAAAAAAGGAAAAAAAATGATAACGGGAGAAAAAAAGGATTTGAAAGTGAACAAAATAAATTTTTTTAAACAAGCAGCTGTCCCCTGGGTGGGGGGGTGGATGATGTGGGGTGTGAAGTGATGACTGTCAGCTTAAGCTGCTAATTTAAATACTCCCAGCTTTTGCATTCAGGAGCAATGGGAACTAAAAATGTCTTTAAATATAGCCAAACTATGTTTATATGATTGTTTTAAAAAAAATAAAACCATGTCATCTAAACTCCGCCTCCCACACTGAGGGGCAAACAGAACTAGAAAAACTAGGAAAGAACCACACTTGAATCTAAATAGCATTTTAAACATTTATTTTAAGTTCCAAATCTCTTTTTTTTTTTCAGCTTCAGAAATTGTTTCTAGTTTCAGATCTTTAATTTTATAATTCTAATCTTTTTTTTTTCAGTTTCTAAATAATTTTCAGTTTGTAACAAACTTTCTGGTCCCAGTTTGGCTCCATATGACTGCAGCTCTTCTTAAGGATGAGTCTACAGCCTGATCGTCTCCAACCCAACACTTTTTTCAGTGGATTTCTTTCATGATTAGATGAGATTCATTGGGATTTCTGGGACATTTGTTAGATTTGGAGTTTTTTATGTATAGGAAGATGTGCATGGACCCCTCTATGTGTTTAGGAAAGCTGTCCAATGCTGTAGCCACCCTGTGCTGCAGGCGCCATCGAATCATTCTCCTCAAACAAGCAATCCAGCTAAAAACATCCAGATGTGAATCCCAAAAAAGTTAAAATACAATCCACTGGACTTTGTTTCCAAGTTTGAAGACGTTTCTCTTCCCATCCAGGACACTTTTTCAATTTAAAATGTCAGGAATAGCGCTGAGTTCCAGGTTTATAGGAATAGCCTCAAACTCAACGCTGTTTCTAACATTTTTTAAAAGTTCCCTGGATGGAAGAGAAACGTCTTCAAACTTGGAAACAAAGTCCAGTGGATTGTTTTTTAAACTGTTTTGGAATGAATGACCTGGATGACTGAGAATCTTCACCAGCATCCAGATGTGAAGTCTTCTTCCTGTGTTGGTAAAGAGTAGCAGCAGCTCTGCGGAGGCTCATGATCACAGATCCAGTCCTGAATAATCAGGCGGCTGCATTAAGAGCCAGGGTCTGTTGTGTCTGATGGTCTGTGGGACTGTGTGCGTCTGGATGCAGCCGTTTCAGTTTTCTCCTGTTGATAGATGATTCCTACCTGCCTTTGATGTGTGTTGGTGTGTGCGTTATCCTGGTTTCCTCTCCGGGGCTTTGAAGTGTTTTCTACAGGAAGCTTCACACTGTTTACTCTGCTGAAACATTCCTTCTTGCAACCCCACCCCCAAACACACACACACACACACACACACACACACACAGTCTGTGGCTTCCTGTCCTTTCAGATCTAAGTGTGCAGGATGGGGGTGTGAGGGCCGGCCCTGCTGCAGGTGTGAGCTTATTACAGCCTCTGTGTGGTAATTTCATGTTTGAAAGGAGTCCTACTTTGGTCTGTGCCGTTATTTGCTGTCTGATCAGACGACAGAGGCTTTAGCTCTAAGGGACTCTTCTCAGAAAACTTTTTAGCTGCATTAAGCTGATTTAACGTTAAAGAAAAGGATGCAAA
Source organism: Cyprinodon diabolis (assembly GCA_030533445.1). Lineage (NCBI taxonomy): Eukaryota > Metazoa > Chordata > Actinopteri > Cyprinodontiformes > Cyprinodontidae > Cyprinodon > Cyprinodon diabolis. The sequence continues at coordinate 48,311,770 of CM060081.1, forward strand.
TTCATTGCTTTTAAGAAATACATTTTTGCTTACTTAGAAAAATATAGCGGCAGATGGAAGCTCGCACTGAGCCTGGTTCTAATGGAGGTTTCTTCCTGTTAAAAGGGAGTTTTTCCTCTCCACTGTCGCTACAAGCATGCTTAGTGTGAGGGATTGCTGAAGAGTCAATGAGTCGATGCAATCAGCTGGTTTTCCTTAGATAGAAAACTTTGAATCAATCTGACTGGATGATCTGGTGAACTGGAAAGTGACCTGAGATGACATGATGGGAATTGGAGCTATAGATCGAATGCATTGAATCATTACTAGGGTTTATTAAACAGTAAAAATCAACAAAATTAGACATTAAGGTGTGTCTAAAGTGGGGGGTCACTGGACTGCTTGTAAACCAAATGGGGGCCAAACAGGAAACCAGCACTATAGATGCATTTAGTGAGCAGTTAAAAACATTTAAACATTTAATTTTCACCGTTTATCTCATCTTTTATCGCATCCATAACGGGAGACCAAAAAAAACTTCCGGTAATTTGAGTTTTCCCTTTTTGTTAATAAATAACAAAAAGGAATTTGGTTGAATTCATCTCACTGCAACCTTTTTAATCCACCTTTACAGACTTCCTGTTTTTGACTAAACATTTTATCACATCTTCCTTCAGATGAAGGATAAACGCTGGGCTGTTAACAGACTCTAAATCTTATTTATCTTATTATTTATATTCTAGTTGAAAATCTAGAATAGAGTCTAAATTAAAGAACAGTTGAAACTGATTAATTCTGGGTTGTTTTTATCTCAACAGTTTTTCTTTGTTTTTTCAGTTATTCAGAATGAATGTAATATTCCAGGTTTCGGACGCTTCTGTGTTTTTTCCTGAGTCTTTATGGACATCAGGAACACCGGTGGTTTCTCTTTTGTTTCCTGCTGCCTTCATGAACTCAGGCAGGCGCAGCATGAACCGGTTCTCCACCTGCTGCTGGTTCTGGTTGAAGTGGATGTTTTCCCGTCGAGCAGAACACAAAGAACGTCGCTCCCAGCTGTGGTCTGACAAAAAGGAGCTCAGTCCCACCAGAGAGCAAGAGACCCGCTGGGCAGTTGGCTGTTCTGTTAAAGCTCTGAGCTGCACCAGGGCCACGCAGCTCCTTAGGCAACTTTTCAAAATAAAACACATTTCTATATTAATCTATTCTTTTTCTATCAGAGGAATTAATTGACTGATTCCCTCTTTCTAAACCATTGACATTTTTTTAATCATCTCTGAAACTCAAGTTTTTATTTAAATGATTTTCATCTTTGTACAAACCCCTGCAGAAACCTACACTAACATATGGTTGCTCCGCCCACTTTTAACCTCTTAGCGTTCATAAGAATACAAATAAAAACCTCAAATGAAACTCTGTTAAATGTTCCTTTGCAAGTTGCACCTCATCAGATGATCTTTGGAGTCTCTTACTTTTCATTAAATATGTCATTTCTCCTCTCAGTCTTCTTCTTCAGACTGGTAGAGTTTTTTGATCCAGTTTTCAAACCCTTTCTGAGATTCGGTCCAAAAGGAAACTGTAAGCGTCCTCCTCCCACAGAATAACCACCGCTAACTTTAGTTCAATCTGAAAAACTCACATAAAGAGAAAAGACAATTAGAAGAAATTTATTGGTACAATAACTTTGTCTTTGGCGCTCAGACCTCGGCAGGAAACATTAGCGTTTAATTTAGATAGATATGCATGAACAGGAGTAAAGAACAGGGCTGTTTCCCCCCCAGGCCTGAAACTGGTGGTGGAGTGGAGATAGATGGAGTTGGTCAGTCTGTAGACTGCTGGTTGGAGAGACGGTCTGCTGAGCTTCATGGGGAGATCCAGTGGACTGCATGAGCTGATACTAGAGCTTCACTCAGGGACCTGGAAGATGGAAGTCCAGCTTGATAACACACGCTGAGAGAACCTGTCCATGATGAGCAAGCATGGAGCGACAGTGGAGAGGAAAAACTCCTATTGGGAACCTCTGGCAGAATCAGGCTCAACATGGCGGTCTTCTGCCGGACCGGTTTAGATGAGACGGAACGCAGTAAGAGTCCGGGAGGAATGACGCTCTGATTAAGCTTTAGCTACGATGGTGGAGGAGGGGCTAAAGGGGGGGTTGAAACGGGGTCATCTGAATGAAGTCACACAGCGCATCCCCCGCCTGTGCTTGGGTAGCTGACGAGTTGTGGATCGGAGGCCTTTTAAGATGAACTTTGGAGGCGTGGTTCAAAGCTGATATGCTGTGTCATCGGTGGATGTAGGAGAGCAATAGTTAGGTTCCAATAGGCTCCATGGGTCATAGCTAATGTTTTGTTTTTTTATATTGAGTTTCAGTTCAGCTTATAGCGCCACTTCACAACACGGATCATCTCAACGCGCTTTAGAGACAATTCAAGGAGATCATCCTTTCAGACTGGTTTAAAATTTGTTTTAAGTCATGAAAACCAGCTGACTGCATCAACTCATCGACTTTGCAGAAAACCTCCAGCTGTCTATTCTATTATCATTTCTCTATCTCTGTAATGGGTCTGTTTTATGTGTTGTCTTCTCCATTCAGAGGGGCCCCAGCCTGTCTTTGCCTAGGGCACCAAGTTTCCTAGATCCGCCCCTGGCTGTAGGTAAAAACTGATAAAGTGACTGAGTGGACGTATGTAACAGATTCAAAGCTGTGTATGACTTTTCAGAAGTTAAAGTTTAATGCATTTATTTTTTATAACTAGTAATTTTAGTTTTTATCTGTTATTCCAAGCTTTAATGTTCCTCTTAGAGAAATACACACATCTTTTCACTGGAAGTTTAAGCAGTAAAGTTTGTCCCAAAGCGTTTTGGAAGGACAAGATGATGGATCTGTCTTTTCCAACACATCTGCTGAAGTGATCACTAGTGTCTCCATGGAGGAAAATCAGGAAATATTCCTGCTTCCTCCACATCCTACTCTGGATTTCTCATCCTTCTCTGGCTTCGTTTTATACGGGCTTTCTGCTCTGTTCCACGTCTCATCGTCTTCCAGGGCGTTGGTGTGTTTTTGGCATCAGGGAAACTCGGAGGTCGTCACGGCCGGTTGGGCGGCCGATGTGAAACACGTGTGTTTTCCAACCCATGGAAACCAGCAGAACGTTTTGGATCCAGTCCCTTAAGAACCTGTGTGGAAAACTTTTTTTAGTATCTTACAGGTATCATCCCAAACCTTCCTCTGCTAAAGTAATGATGCTTTTAGAGTCTGTTGTTTTTGTATCGGTAATCTTTATTGAAAGCTTCCTCCTCTCTGAGGGCTCAGGTTTTACCTGTAGCTCACATGACTCTGAACTCTTCTCTAGTTTCTGGCCTTTGTGGAGGAGCTGGGTTTTGTCTTGATTCTTGTTTTTGTAATAAAAGGGAGTGAAAGCCTTTTTAAAGGACAAACCTTCACAGCAGGATCAGAGAGCGGCTCCTCCGGGGTGAGGAGGAGGAGTTATGAGGAAGGAGATGGGTGGGGGGTCATTGAGGAGCAGTCATGCAGCAGGAGGAAGCTGCAGGTTTTGTTCCTGCAGTGGGAAATCTCTGGTTGGCTGCTCCTGAACACCCGCTCACACACTGGGTTTGCATTGTTGCTCCTCGCTGCGGTTTGGAGATTATTCCTCCAAGGTTTGCAGCAGGTTTGAGATCAGCTGATGTATGAAGAGTTAAAGCCTGAGTTAAACAGAGAAGGTGCTTTATTTATATTTGTGGGGAGAATGCAGAGATCTAACATCTATTCTAGTCTGCCTGCAGCGCTACGCTAATGCAGCAGGACTGGATCCTTGGTTCTGATTTGTTTGTTTTTTCTCTGAAGTTTGATCTGCTTTTTTTTTGCTCTTTCATAATGTTAAATGTGAGAAAACTGTTCCAGAAAATTAAGGCTACCTTCCCACTGCAGGCCCTCATGCTCATTTCCCCATTTTTTTTAATTTTTTTTTTGCGTTGTCGTTCACATTTCCAAATATCTGCGACTTGTATGTGATCTCCTGTGTGAACTGCATTCATACTACTTCATTGTCCCGCATGCGCAGAGGAGGACGCAATGACGTCACAAGCCGGCGTGCTCCATGTTTACAGAATCAAACATGAATGCAGCGCCGGTGTTCATCTCCAACCTTAAAAACTCAATCTTCAATCTTCGCAGTGAGCTTGTCGCCACAACGCCAGAGGGCCAATCAGGAACTAGCTGTGGGTCTAGATACGGCCGAGGCGGTGAGGACGTGGGGGCAAGTTTGTCCGACAATGGAGGGACATGAGGGCCAAAAAGAGCGGAGATCCAGGTGGGAAAAGGGTCCCAGCGTTCTCACGCACCTCGCTCTGCTAGCTGCTCCATCTTTACGAGTCGTTTTCCACAATGGCGGTCAGACAAACAAAACAAGCCGCTAAGGAACCAAACAGGAAATACGCATAGTGTAGAGCGGATGGAGTTTTGACCAATCAGAGGCCTCCTGTTTGCGGTCACCTATAATTTTGGAGATTTGCAGCAGAGTGTCTGCAGAAGGGGCGGGGCACATCTGCATTAACTGTGACACACATGCAGACGACCTGGTTTCTGAGCAGAAAGACACACTTAATATTTTAAGCTTTCTGATGGCATTTTAGCCATTTTTTTTTTATCAAAAACATAATTAATGTCCACAAATAAGGAATAGTTGTTTTAACCATACATGGAAACAGTTTATTATGGGGCCCCCAGGAACTTGGGGCCCTAGGCAGCTGCCTAGTTTAGCCTGATGATAAATCCGCCCGTTTAAATCTAACCTTCACTCTTTAGAAGGACGTCAGCCACTAACCTAACTTGGCTCAGCTCATCCTCCGCCTACATCCCCCAGAATGCAGTGTGGTTCCTTGTTAACCCTTTATAGGGCGCTCAGTGAAATACTTTGAAAATCAACATTTCCAGCCAATAATGTTATTGGAATTCAGGACAAGATCTTATTACCTTTCAAACGTAAAAAATATGGATATTTTGATGGCAAAAATAAATGTCAATGTAAAAACAAGAAACGCAAACTTTCCCGAATATATTAAGAAAAATAACAAAAGTGCTTCTAGAAGAAATTAATGAATGCGTTTTTTATTGGTCCAACATAACCTTAGAGGCATTAATGCTGATACTGGCACTGACATGTTTTAGTTATATAATTGTTAACTAGGTTTATTAACTTTTTAACTTTACTTTTTAGCTTTTTTACCTTTTTTTTCTGTTTCTGTTTTTTTCTGTTTTTTCGGTTTCTTCTGTCAGGCTCTGCATATTTAAGCCGTTCTGACTTGGAGAAGATTTTTGAACTCATTTTCTTTCCTACTTTAAAAAAAACAACAACAAAAAAACAACCTAACATTGAAATTGACTGTGATTTCTGCAGAAACTTTGCCCGATAATGATACTGAGAGAAGGAGGAAGGTTTTAACTGTTCTATCACAAACAGATGTACAGGAACTTAGTGAAAACGTGGAAAGCGGAACATCTCTGATAAATGTATAAACACGATGCTGACAGGAGCCGCTGCGTGACTGATGATCGCCGCTGCAGGTTTTTTCCTTAATTCTGCTTTAATCCCGCCGTCTCTCTCTCTCTCTCTGTTTGGACCTCTGCTGTTTAGCATCAGGCTGATTAAAGGTCAGATGGGAATTAGTTTCCCCACATCTGGAGCTGCTACGGTCGCCCTAAACAGCATCAGGGACTGCAGAAGGTTACTACGTCAACCTTAAAAAGCTGTAATTGAAGGAGTTCCTGTTTAATCAGATCCCAGCATCTCTTCTTTCCACCTTCCTTTACTTTTCTCCCTTCCCTGCAGGCGTTCAGATTACTTGGCCCTCCATTTCCTCCAGTCCCTCCCCCCTTTTCTCCTCCCTCTGCTTTGATTAATTGCAGTTTTAGCTAAGTGAACTTGCAATTAGCTGTCTGCATTACAACAGGAGCAGGGAACGGGGATTCCCAAGGGAAATTTGACTCCTTATGTTAGGTCGTTGGAGGTTTTCCTGTGTTTATGACATTGTGTATTTATCTTTTTGTAAAGAGGACTGTTGTAAGGAAATCGGCAGGAGGTCAAGCAGCTTCATTCTAGGTTTACTGTTCATTGTTTGCCATCTTTTCTCTTGTGTTTGGCTTTTTATTGACAGCAGTGGTACTCTGATGCATCTCTCTGTGTTTGGCCCTCAGGCTCTGAAAGCAGACGGAGCTAAAACAGTAATTACTGCATGTTAAGGAAACACACCTGAGCAGCTCTCTCTGCCATTGCCTCACGCTTTAAAGACTTCCTAAAGTTGGAAAACAAAAGCTGTAATGGAGGTGAGACTAAGCTGACTTCAGTGGAAGGAGAATTTCCATTTAAACTGTTTGGAGGAAAATGCAATTGGGATGAATCCAGAAATGTTTTGAGTGTTTACTCTTGGCTTCCCCTTCAGACGCTGCATAAAGTTGTTAAGTATTATCCGTCTTCAGGAAGCTGGTAATTGGTGTGGGGGAAGGGGGTCCTCACAACAAACAGCCGTATTGCCTCCTTCCTCGTGGGACTGAGGCTACCTCGTTCCCCCAGCGGGGGACCAAACACACGGCTTCAGCCTAAAAAACACCTTTTGTGTAGCAGAATGTGCAGAGCTTGTTTACTTCATAGTCATTAAAGCAATCACAAAGTTTCTCATCAGATCATCAATGCAGTTTTTTGATGTTATCCCTAAAGATAATTTATCCAAATCGGGAAAATTATTCCTAAAAGGAAAAGTCTGTAAATATTCAGAATTCCAACCTCTGAAAGCACCTTAAAGTCGTAAGGAAGCGGCTGTTAAAACCGTTGCATTTCCGAATTCTCCCGATTGGTGCCCGACTTTACTAACCTGACTCCGCCAGATGGATTTGCTCCGCATATCCATCTGGAAACCTTCCGTAGAAGTAATTTTGGGAAGGGGCGAAAATACTGGTTAGCTGATTGGCCTATGTTGGTGATAGACGGGCCAAATAAACCAATCAGATCAACGAAGCATATGACGTACTAACAGAGTGACGACGAAGAGGATCCAATTGATAGATCAAACTCTTGCTGAAACCAGTCGGGAGAAGAGCAAAAACATCTTTTCCTCTGAGAAAAGCCTCCAGAGCAGTGTTTTGCTCTTCTTTCAGTGAAGAAATACTCTGTAATTCCGATAAAACTTGCTCGATAGCCACGCTAACGCTGGTTTCCTCGGCTGAAGCCGCCATGTTCTTTAGACTGAACTGTCGCGCTTCTCGTTGCGTCACACCTCAACCCGCCTCAAAGCCAACGCTGATTGGATGTTCGTGTGGTGAACGGCTCCAAATTTTCTTTAACGGAGAGTCTCCAGACTGATCTGCGAGTGAAACCTTGAAAGCTCGCGAGATCAGGATGGTCTCACGAGGCTACGACTTTACAAGAGTGAATAAAGTGAATGTGATTGGTCAATTATCAGGGGGGCGGGATTGTTGTGGCGTAAGGTTCAGAAGCAAGTTTGGTTGTGGCCAGTTTGTTCGGAAGCATCTTGCTAACCAGTTAGCATCTTAGTGCTAGCAGGTTCCCAATGGGAAATTCCATTGGGACCAAGTAGCACTAAATTGGTGACTTAGAAACGACGCTGTCAAGGAACGCTATGGACAGAGGAAACATGCAAGAGGAGGAGAGTTTAGTGTCGGAGGTCATGGATGAGTCTCCTCCATCAATCACCTCTCTGCCTCAGTCACCATAGAAACCGTCCCACGCCGTTTATTTCTGCGTTTTTCTTTTCTTTTCTTTAGATGTAGATCTCATTATGTTTTTAACAGATGAACATTCTCTATCTGTTCTGGTTCTAGATGCTGCACAGACTCGTTAAGTGGGGCTTTGCTTTATAGAAAGCGCCAGCGTTTTTTATTTTTGATAACTTTTCATAATCTGTAAAAGGCAAATGTGGGAAATCGTTTTAATTTCATAACACAGAAACGGAAGTGTAAAGAATCTGACCAGATCTGCTCATCCTGCCTAGTCGGAGCCTCTCTATACGGTCAGTGAGACCTTAAAGCAGCATTCATTTGTCCACATTTATCTACATCTCTGTAAAGTTTCATAACAAAAGTATAGCCATGTATCTACAGCTGAACCCCACTTTTCACGTTAAACAATCTGGTTCTGCAGTTTGGATCAGATTTAAAGTCCCCCACTTCCTCATCTGCATCTATATTTGGATTCTGGGCGTCCTTTGAGGATCTGTTTGTCAATCAGTTCCTGTTTCTCATTGATTGGCAACTCACTAAAAAAAGCACCATTAGGTGTAAATGCTAAGCATTAGCATAAAGAATGTTCATCCTGTCGATGAAAAACTTCCATCAGTTCTAATTAACCCTCTCAGTTCCTGCTGCCAGCGGGACATCTGAGCACACAGAGGTAAGTAAACCCTGAGTGTCAAAGGTCAGCACAGGCGGTGCAGAGAGGCTGAAGGCGATCCATTAAAGAGATAAAAATGTGGGAGAGGATTTCCAAATTTCCCGTAAACGTTTTTGACACATTTAGGTTGTTATCTCTCCTTCAAAGTGCTGTTTAATATTTTAGAGTCTAATTTAGCATTTGTTTTAAAGCCTTAGGAATGTAAGACACCAATAAAAGTTTTCACAAGTACACCATTACCAGCACTGGTGGATGTGTTTGTATGGACTAGTTGTTTTGGTACAGTGGCTGCTAATAAGCATGCTACACCTCCTATAAAATCACTGGCACACAGCTGGGTCTCCACCTTATTACTTTCAGGTGTGTCTGTTTGATTCTTGCAAGTGGCCACAGCCTGACACCTCTAACGAGACTAAATGTGCAAACTTGTATGTGTGTGGAGGGGGTAAGACAACATTAAAGGCAACATGAAAGCTGTAAAATGGTCGAGCTTTGTTGAAATCTGCTAGAGGGAAAATGTTTTTGTATGAGAGACATAAAAGAAGGGGTATGTGGTAGCTTCAGGCTACCAATATGTTACCTTAAGATTTATTAAAAATGTTGCTGCTAAAAGTGGCTGCATGTTGGAGTGACTGAGGGCCCCGTCACATCTAGCCGATTTAAGGCCTGGTTATCCTCCTGCAGCAGTGTGTCGCAGGGAGTGTGTCGCAGATATTTTTGATTTATGCCCAATATTGAAGCGTGGTCTGCGCTATGTTATTCCACGCCACAACGCAAGAGGAAGAACTAGCTGTGGGTCTAGATACGACCGAGGCGGTGAGGAAGTGGGGGCAAGTTTGCGACCATGGAGCGGTGATGCAGGTGGGAAAAGGGTCCCAGTGTTCTCCCGCACCTTGCTCTTCTTGTCCATCTTCAAAAATAATTTTCCACAATGTCATACAAACAAAACAAGCCGGTGTAGGTACCAGATCTGCTCGGGGCCCCGCCCCTTCTTATAAGGTCAATATATGGCAACTCCACTCGGACAAAGTATATTGCATGTGTTTCTTAAGGATCAAATCTCTTTTGGAGTCTCAACATATTATTACTTATATTGGCTCTTATTTTACATTTCATTGGTGATCTAAATTAGCCGAAAGTAGAAAACAATCATTATCAGTCTTGAAGGAAAGTACTGCGTTCTTAAACTGAGCTCTGCCAGTTAACAAGATGACACAAAACTCTCAGTTTATTTTTATCTTCTTTAATTTTATTAAGATCTGAGGGCAGAGGAGAAAAATGGAACATCCTAAAAAATGAGTTTCGTAGAGATTTTTAACAAAGAAAATAGTTAATCTACTTGTAGAAAACGAACGGTTGTTGTTGACATAAAGCCAACAGTAGTATAGCTTAATTTGCTAACTGAGCAAGCTAAAAGATGCTGACCTGTTAGCTACAGCTAGCCACAGCGCTACCCAGCTCTTTATATTAGTTACTTTGTTCACCAGAAACAGATTATTTTTCAGTTTTGTTATCAATCAGGTAAAACTTCAGTAATTAGACACGCTAACGCTACAGATGCTCCTGACTCGCCACACTGACGCCGAGTGATGTTATTATCGTTGTCTTGGCAACCACAATGTTGAACATCATGTGGCAACGTTTAGCCCATCATGTAGCGTAACGTCACTGGCATGAAGCAGGACCCGAGCAGATCTGGTAGCTACAGCAGTAAGGTATCAAACAGGAAATACGCATAGTGTAGAGCAGATGTCGATTTGACCAATCAGAGGCCTCCTGTCTACGGTCAGCTACAAGTTTGTAGAGGTGCAGCAGGGTGTCTGCGGAAGGGGCGCGGCATATCTGCTTTAACTGCGACACACATGCAGACCACCTGGTTTTTGAGTATATGAGTATATACTGGTATAAACAGCCATTAAAATCCTGAACTTTCTATGTATTTTTTCTATTTTGGGCGTATACATCGAGTATTCATAACGAGTGCAGAACTTACACTCACCGGCCACTTTATTAGGTACACCTGTCCAACTGCTCGTTAACACTTAATTTCTAAGCAGCCAATCACATGGCGGCAACTCAGTGCATTTAGACATGTAGACATGGTCAAGACAATCTCCTGCAGTTCAAAGCGAGCATCAGTATGGGGAAGAAAGGTGATTTGAGTGACTTTGAACGTGGCATGATTGTTGGTGCCAGAAGGGCTGGTCTGAGTATTTCAGAAACTGCTGATCTACTGGGATTTTCACGCACAACCATCTCTAGGGTTTACAGAGAATAGTCCGAAAAAGAAAAAACATCCAGTGAGCGGCAGTTCTGTGGGCGGAAATGCCTCGTTGATGCCAGAGGTCAGAGGAGAATGGCCAGACTGGTTTGAGCTGATAGAAGGGCAACAGTGACTCAAATAACCACCCGTTACAACCAAGGTGGGCAGAAGAGCGTCTCTGAATGCACAGTACGTGGAACTTTGAGGCAGATGGGCTACAGCAGAAGAAGACCACACCGGGTGCTACTCCTTTCAGCTAAGAACAGGAAACTGAGGCTACAATTTGCACAAGCTCATCGAAATTGGACAATAGAAGATTGGAAAAACGTTGCCTGGTCTGATGAGTCTCGATTTCTGCTGCGCCATTCTGATGGTAGGGTCAGAATTTGGCGTCTACAACATGAAAGCATGGATCCATCCTGCCTTGTATCAATGGTTCAGGCTGGTGGTGGTGGTGTCATGGTGTGGGGAATATTTTCTTGGCACTCTTTGGGCCCCTTGTACCAATTGAGCATCGTTGCAACGCCACAGCCTACCTGAGTATTGTTGCTGACCATGTCCATCCCTTTATGATCACAATGTACCCAACTTCTGATGGCTACTTTCAGCAGGATAATGCGCCATGTCATAAAGCTGGAATCATCTCAGACTGGTTTCTTGAACATGACAATGAGTTCACTGTACTCAAATGGCCTCCACAGTCACCAGATCTCAATCCAATAGAGCTTCTTTGGGATGTGGTGGAACGGGAGATTCGCATCATGGATGCGCAGCCGACAAATCTGCGGCAACTGTGTGATGCCATCATGTCAATATGGACCAAACTCCCTGAGGAATGCTTCCAGCACCTTGTTGAATCTGTGCCACGAAGAATTGAGGCAGTTCTGAAGGCAAAAGGGGGTCCAACCCGTTACTAGCATGGGGTACCTAATAAAGTGGCCGGTGAGTGTATGTCGTAGCCTAACTTATGCATGATGCACGGCAGCCTAATCCCCATGAAATCCTGCACAAGCATCATGCCTTCTCCGCCTGACATTCCCCAAATGGCGAAATATCACCAATGTAAACAAACATAAGTTCCTGAATGTTACGGGTGCCGCCATTTTTGTTTGCATAATCCCCGCCTTTGCAGCTGTAGTATCGTGGGCTGCCAATAGGAGGCGAGTAACCGTGCTAGCGTGATGTGTAAATAGTCGTAAGCTCAAGCTCGGTTGACTGATCCAAGCTCGGTCCGAACTCGGCACGGATCAGTTTCAGACGGCTAGTGGAAATGGGACACTAGTCTTTATTTGGGCCTCACTTTTCTTAAGGCTTGGCCCTCTGCTGGTCTTACAGAAAACTATAAGCTTAAGCTTCACTGTTTTGTTTTGTTTTTTCCTACTTTTTAATGAATTCTAATTGTTTCTATTTCTTTTTTGCAGGGTCAGTTTGCTGCAGAAGGAGTTCGTAAGTTGGCCGTCACCTTCAGAGCTGACAGTGAGTTTCTTTTTGACTGAACTAAATGACAGAACCCAAAACATAAATTGTGTTTTGTTTGTTTAAAAGAAACTTAATATCCATCTGGAGGATTGGAATAACTATTTTAAGCCGGGTTTACACTTTGAGAATTTTATTTTGCCCTTTTTGGGCCGACTTTCTGGTCATGTGAGAATTTCTACTGGTTTGGCTTCCGGATAGACGGTTCAGAGTAGCGCCATCTTACTGCAGAGCTGAGTCCCACCTGGTTTAGGGATGTAAATCACATCCATCATGGCGATTCGATTCAGTATCAATTTCCTGACTCAACGATTTGAATATTTTCAATACTCAAGAGTAAACCACAATTCGTATAGATTAATTGGTAACTTTTTTTTACCTTACAGGCTAGAAAATATTTGAAATAAATCAATGAAAGCTCTAATATCATTATGCATTTTATTTGAGAAACAACAGCAAATAACAGAAGTAGCAAATGTGTGCTCCACCTAGGCCTATTAAAACCTCATTCACTGAAAAATAATAGGTTTAGGGCCACCGCAGCATGGGAGTCAGAATTACGTCCAGGAGCAAATGGATCAAAATAGACCGGAGGAAGAAAAAAACATGAATGAATGAATCGATACTCTTGCAGACGTTGCGTCGGATCATGGGCTGTTGGATCGATGCATCGATACAAAACTATTATTATTTCAACCTAGTTTTAGACATACAGTTTGAGCAGGTGGATCGCATCAGAGCGTCGGGTCGCACAGCGTGAGAACAAACATGGTGAGCTGTGAACTTTGAAACCCTGAGGTTACATCGTACAGTGTGAGCTGTTGCTGCATGCAACGATTGAAAATAATCGCAGTGTACACCTGGCTTTAGAGTGATGATGTAATGTTATATTTATTTCCAGTGTAAAACATAATGCACAAGAACCGAGAAATGTGTTTTTTTTCCTCAAAGTATTCTGCCAGCTGATCCTCAAACCATGCATTATATAACAGATCGGTGTGCAGATTCTCACAGCCAGAACTCCCTAGAGCTGAGAGAACAAAATGATGTAATTCAGCTCTCTCATATGTAGGAGTGAGAAAATAAAACCTTTTGCTTCTGGTGGAATATGGATCATCTTTAAAGATGATACATCATCGGTAACCGACTGCCATCTTTGATTTCAGTGCAGCCTACAGTGCACATAAACTAAGGTACACATGATGTACCTTAGAGTAAAAACCAGCTCAGGTTTTATGATTTTATGTTTTTATTTTTTGTTCTTGTTAAATGGTATTTTTCCCAAGCCTAGGCCAGTGTTACCCCCCCCTCCCTCCCTGCTGCCCCCTCTACCCCAACCCCCCCATCCTTTGCCTCCTTCCTCTTTTGTTCCTTAAAGTCAAGTTCCTGAGCCGTGGCCAATCCATGCCTCCTGCTTTTGTCCGTGACCATGAGCGAGGAAGGGCTTTAAAATCCCTCTTTGTACATTACTCTGTGTGTGTGTGTGTGTGTGTGTGTGGGGGGGTACTAGTTTTTAATAAAGCACATACCTGTACATAATAATTTATTTAATACTTTTTTTGTTTTACGCTCTTCTAAAGATGTCAGGATTGCAGGATTTATTTTAATATACACACATTTCTTGCTTTCTAAGTTTGAAGGAGAAGCAGCAGGGATGTTAAATTACATTTTTATTTTATTTCTATTAGCTAGTTTGAAGGCTAGACACTATCGATGTCCACCCTCTTGTTGTAATTTTTTGATTTTTTTTTTTTGTATTCTTGACCTGGTTGCATCATCTTGGTCTAATCTACGCTCTTCTAGATGTTTTCAATAGAAGATATTAATTTTCATTTATTCTAAACTTTTCTGCGGGATTGTTCAGAGGTCAGGAGGTCATGTGACTTTGAGGTGCAATTCTGTCGCCTCTGAGGGAAAAGAAGCTGAAAACCTCAAACACTTTAAGGCACCGGAGTTTGTTAGCATGACAATCCCCTCCTGCCTCGTATGGACGACACACCTCAGTGGTTCCTCTCCTCCAGCCGGACGGAGGATGAGGAGGAGAGTCGAGCTTCCTTTGCTGCTTCCAGTCAAAGTCACAGAGAATATGAAGCGAGGAGACCTTTGACCTCCAGTCGGTTGTCGATGACCGGAGACGAGATGTGAATGAAGTCAAACAGGGTTTCACTGCGGCTTAAAAAGTCTTAAGATTTAATCAGATTTCTTTTCAGCCTTGACCAAGATTTTCCAAATGGCCAATCTAAGCTGTAAATAATAAAAACTTGTAAATTTCTTTATTCATTACATATTATTTATTCCAGGATTTTTAACGCTAGCTGAAGAGAAGATAAAAAAGCATTTAGGCCCAGCAAATGTTCTGGTTCTTTTCTTTACCATCAATATTTAACAATCCTGAGCTTCAGAAAAATGACTGTCATAGTTTGTGTTTGATTATTTCTATGTGTTGGTGATAACTTTTTATTTGGATATAAATGGTGTCAAATTTGGAAGAAAAAAACATTTGTCAGTTGAAAGCCTCACAAGTATGGAAGAAAAACAGTCACCGAATTTTAAACACTGAATTTTTTTACACATTAAATTCCTTACACTGAAATAATATCGGGTAAAAATTTGCCTCCTCAATTAGTCTTCTGGTGAACTCAGGCCAAAGCAATCGACACTCGATGCAGTCGAGCAGAAGTTCAGTTCACCAGATCATCCAGTCAGATTAATTCAAAGTTTTCTATCTAAGGAAAACCAGCTGATTGCATCGACTCATCGACTCTTCAGCAATCCCTCACACTAAGCATGCTTGTAGCGACAGTGGAGAGGAAAAACTCCCTTTGAACAGGGAGAAACCTCCAGCAGAACCAGGCTCAGTGTGAGCGGCCATCTGCTGAGGCCGACTGGGGTTCAAGGAGACAGAAGCAGACATAGAAAAAGAAGCATAGATACAAAAGGCAACTGTCAACCAGCTCCACAGGTGGACCCGTCCAGGAAACACAGCCAGGCAGACGAGCTCCGAGCCAGCTCCCATGCCTGAGGATGAAGAGAGCACATCCAGTTAGTCACAGTCAGAGAAACAGGACTACACTGGAAAACAGGCCAAGCTCCAACATCTATGAACAAAGGTGTTCATAGATGGGTCGCGTCACTGCGGTCCCAGCAGGGTTTAAATGGGAATAATTGCAGGTCTTGGTCCTGGATTCTATGGGTGCGAGCGGATACAGTTTTGAAAAACCAGACCAGTGCAGGACTCTGACATGACAAACGTGGCGCCATCTGCTGGCAGAAGCACAGATCTATCAGAAAGTCAAAGAAGGATCCAACTTGAAGTTAACTTCCTCCCTAACTGTCGGCATCTTCGATAAACTCTTAACCACAGAGGATGCTTCTTTCTTTTAAGTAAATGTGGTTTAAACGTAATATTACTTCCTGTGCTCCAAAGATGAAAATAAGCTCTTTCTTGATGCTTTTCTTTACTTTTTAAGCAATGGAATCAGCTCTTGTCTCCGTCTGCATCCTCTTCTCGCCTTGAAAGTTGAATCCCAACTTGAAGGGGAAACAAAAGAAAGGGAGGGGGGGGCTGTCTTCATCCTTCACTGGATTCTGCCTCTCCTTCTGTGTCTTATGAAATAAATCGTAGGACAAAGATTGAATGCGGTAGAAGAATAGTGACTAAATCCGCTCCCTTCCCCTGGTGCTCTATGGAAGACGAAGAGGGAAAGACGTAGAGCAGCCAGCTGTGACCTTCTCCCTGCAGTCCTGAACATGACCTGGTTCTGAGGAGGAAGACGACGAGAGGAAGAGGAGCAGTGACTCGTGTCATCTTCCTCTTTATGCTCCTCCACTCCATCCTCATCACCATCAATAGATGGAGGAAAGGGGAGCAGTGAGTCGTGTCTGAGGCCACGCCCCCTTTTTTCCTGCATCTGTAGCTTGGCTTTTCTCATGGCTTCAAGCCTGGCTGCTTCGCATCTTTCTCTGACCCTTCGTCTTTAATTGAATAAAAAGGAGGAAACCTTTGAATTGAAGTGGTGTTTTGGCAACAAATGACAGAACTAGAAAAGCACTCGGTGAGCGCAGACCTCCGCCAAGCAGCAAATGATGCCACATACTGAGACTTAAAGCTAAAACTCACACAGGATCTGGATCATGACCAAATTCTAATAACGGCCCAACTTCGCTAGAAATTCCAGCAAAATCTGTGCATAACTTTTTATATTTTTTTAGTTATTTTGAAAAGGGACGGACAAACCAACTCTGAGACCATAACCTCCTTGGTGGAGGTGATAAAGCAATGAAAGTGTTTTTGGAGCATAGTAGACAGGTCAGACAATAACTTCTGGTGATGATGCCCCATCATGTGACCTTGCAAAATGTTTTACAAGGTCATATGATGGGGTATCGTCACCATAACTTACTTTTTGCTGGTCAATTTGCATGTTTTCTAAACAAAAACCAGGCTTTGTTTGGCTGCTGTATAAAACCTGGAACTCAACTTTATTTCTGACATTTTGAATTGAAAAAGCTTCCTGGATGGAAGAGAAATGTCTGAGAACTTGGAAACAGTCCAGCGGATTGTTTTTTGTTTTTTGTTATCTGGGATGACATAAGTTGCTTTCATTTCATCAGAAGTCTCCCCTGGTGTGCGTCCTTTCAAATACAAAAATTCTGATTTTACTCAGTTCAAAAACCTGTAAACCAGAAACCACAATTAGTTCAGAGCTGTAATTCATCACTTAATCAATGGAGATATAAATAATTACACGTGCAAAATTTCAGCTAGATCAAACGACCAGATGTCGGTCAGGGGCATTACTTATTGAAAACCGCTGGCATATATTCCTACTAGAAAATTCCCCATTTTCCTTGATGGGTCCTTGGCTTGTCCTTGGCTGGTCCCCTACAACTCCTTTATAAGAATATTCTTTCTGTCCTGATTTGTGGAGATTAAGATCTAAAGAGAAGTGCCATCTCCTGGACAGACTCTGTTTAAAGTTGGGTAATGTTTCTCTTTAAACATCAACCATTGATGTTTACCGCCTCCAATGTCAGATACCTGTTCTCCAGGGAAGCTCCCACCCAGAGGCTTGAATCTTAGATGCTGTTTACATAATACCACCTTAAACCTGCGACAAAAGATGTGGTATCATTACAGTTTTCATAAAACATTGGGGGGGATTTCAAAGACGTTGCCCCTTGACCTATTAATGTAAAACCAGATATTTTCTTACATGCTCTTTTATAACATTGAATAAAGAAGGAAATCTTAGTCGTTTCTCTCCAGCTAAAGAGAACTAGTCAGACATGAACTTTCATTTCATATATTCCAAAAGTTAAGGTGAGACAAGCATATGGCTATAAAAGGAAGACAGACAAACAGAGAAGGAAAGTTCCGTTTCTGACAGCATATAAGCTTTACCAGCAGCATTACCTTCAGTCCAGAGACCTCATTTAATAACTAAAGCCTCTTTCCCACTGAAAATGGCAGGCTAGGGCGGGTTTTTCAAACATGAGTCGACTCGCTAAAAATCAGCATTTGGCCCACTTCCCACTGGCGAAGAAATCTGGGTCTAACCCCACGCTGGCAGCTGCGTGTCTGGTGACACCCTCACTCTGGGTTAGGGTTGATGATGTCACCAATGCAACAGAAATCAGGGAAGTAATCAATGGAGAGCACCATGGAAGGAAGCCAGGGCGTAGTGAGTGTGCTTTATTGTTTCTCTGTTATCTGTCTAAATCCCTCTAACCAGAGCTGCTCCATGTTTATCCAATGGAAACAGAGTTGATTCTGCTTGTTGATCAGAAACCACTGGCGCAGTGTGTTGACGTCCGTACAATGCGTTAAATGGTATCCCGTAAATTAGCGGGTCGACCCAGCTCTGGTGTTCCCACAGCATGACGTTCAAAGCTGAGGAGATTTCATCAAGGGTCGTTCCCAATGCCACCAAAAGCACATTGTTCCCGGGGTTTAAACTGTATTTTCGGCCAGTGGGAAAGGGGTATAAAAAGTTAGAAAATATGAAAAGAAAAACTATTTTTCGTTCAGGTTTTTTCCAGCTGGGATCATTTTTTCCACAGAGGAAGATCCTCGAAGCTCAGCTCTACTCTCCACAACTTTTCCCCTTTAAAACTTATGAGTTATTAAAAGTTAGTTTCCAAAAATCATAAAAAATATTGATGATAATTTAAAAAAGTTATTTTTTGTTTTTCAAATTTGTCTTTGCATATTTTCTTATCTTATAAGGCCTCTCTAGTGAGATATATGGTGCATTAGAAATAAAATTATTATTATTTCTTAACACTGTCCCCAATTGCTTTGCTGTATTCAAATATTAAAAATAAAGTCCATTAACTGTAAACCTTCAGTTCCTTTAGCTGTTTAGTTGTCTGAAAGTTTTGGTTTTGAAGCGACTCTGTGATTCCTGCTCGCTGCTGCTTTTGGCTTTCTGGCTCCGGGATAAAAATCTCAGTGGAAGGAAGAAACAGACCTATAAATGAGAAAAGATTTCTTAAAATATGTTGGGGTTTTTTTTTTTGGCTTTTATTTAAAGATTATTTGCCTTTTGGAATGAGTCATTTTCATCTCTAAAATAAGATGATTTTATATATATATCCATGTCAAATAAGCAGTCGTTTGGGTTGCTTATACCTTGGGTCGGCCCTGCCGTTACAGATATGGAACCCTAACAATAACTTGATGTCAATCGTGACCAAACCAATGGAGGCTTATTTGCTTCTTCTGTCTTGTAGATTCTTAATGGTTTTTTCCATATATGCCTCTGCTAAGGTGTCCATTGTGTCTTTTCTTTGCAGACTGCTCGTTAAGCTATCCGCTGGGGAAGCATGCAATCCATGAGGTCTCGGAAATCTCCTTCAGCCACCTGGCCTGTGATGACCAGGCTGCCGTGGTCGTCCACTGGTCTCCCAGTCCACTAGGTACAGTCTGTCCCAGTGTCGGCCTGTTCTTAGACTATACGAGTTTGCACTGACAAAAAAATAAATTAAAATACGTGTATTTGCCCCTAATTTGTGCTGTAAATGCTATAATCTACTAATGGCACAAGTATATTTATCAAGTAAAGAAGATAATTGGATTTTATGCTTTTGAAGTAAGATAATGGAAAAGTTCTCATCTTATTCCACTGGCAAATTGACTTGCCTACCTGCACAAATCAAAAGAGAATACACCTTTTTGTTTTGTTTTGTTTTACTGTCCATAATATGCAGTGCCAAGATGAAATGGGGAAAGTTGAGAGTGGAAAAATGAGATCCTAAAGGCCTCAGGATGCTAAGGTTACTGAGATGTGTGTGTCTCTTTGATCAGACCTGGAGCCACAGAGAAAAAGGATCACATCTCACACAACAATACCACGATTTGACCGTGAAGGAATGTGTGTCTGTGTGCACGGTTAGCCGAACCCCGCTCTCTTTTCTCTGTGTGACAAGCTGCCTGTTGTTTTCTGGTTCCAGGCAGAAATCTCCCAGAAAATATCCCACTTAGATGTGAACCACAGCCATGCTAGAAAAGGCTTCCTCCCCCCCCCAAAAAAAACAAAACACAAAAGCTGTGCAGATTTAACAGAGGTTTCTGTTTTTTTTGTCTTGCTGGTTTAATCAGGTGAACTGTGTGCGTCTCGGTGGTGATGAACAAAATGGCCAAGTTGGACTTGTTTCTTTCTCTGCTTATAAATTGGCACAATTATTTTCTTGCCATTTTTTTTTTTAACGAGGAATAAAGAGTCTGTGTCTTCAGCAGGCGTAGAGCTAACAGAACTGGCAGCGTTGCGAGGCAAGGGCTCAAACATGTACGGCTGGAAGCCTTCTACACCAAACCAAGCTTCTGCCGCCCTGGCGTCCTCTTCCACAACATCTTCGTCCCGCTTTCCTCCTCTAAATAAAAAATGGATGACGGAGGAGACTCATCCAGGACCTCCGACACTAAACTCTCCTCCTCTTGCATGTTTCCTCCGTCCATAGCGTTCCTTGACAGCGTCGTTTCTAAGTCACCAATTTAGTGCTACTTGGTCCCAATGGAATTTCCCATTGGGAACCTACTAGGACTAAGTTGCTAACTGGTTAGCAAGATGCTTCCCACAAACCGGCCACAACCAAACTTGCTTGTGAACCTTCCGCCACAACAGTGATAATCGACCAATCACATTCACTTTATTCACTCGTGTAAAGTCGGGCACCACTCTGGGAACAGCAGCTTCCCTACAACTTTAAAGGGATCCATGATTAGCTGAATATGTTAGCCTAAATATGTTGTCATTTTCCTTTCAACGTAAAAAAAAGTGCCGTTTATTAGGCTTTTTTTTGTTTTGTTTGTTTTGATAATAAAAAAATCATAATTATTTCAGTAATAATATATCCTCTGTTTTATTTTTTCACTCATGGAGGTCGCCATTTTTTCCCCTGTCCAATGCATGCTGGGTAGATGCCGTGGTTAGGTCTAACTGGAACCCGCAGATTAAACACAGGAAGGCTAACATTAGCGGAGCTGCTTTTATCATCTGACTGGTGTAAATTCAGACAATGCGTCACTTTGTCGCTCCTTGAAAGTTTTCACGAGTCGTTATACTTGAGATATCTGTTGGAATAAACCAACTTCTGATCTACTATATCAGCTACAGCTAACACAGTTAGCTGAATCTAACATGAAATCAAATCAGAAGATAAGGACTGTTTAAAGTGACAGAGAAGCATCTTTCAGTCATTGTAACTCATCATTTTAATATATCAGAGAAAACGTTTTGATCCTGATGCTAACCGCTAACAGAGGTCTTTGTAGCATCCAGGTTAGCATCTCCTAGCATTAGCTTTTTCAGACAGCTCTCCCCTCTTCCTCCATTTGGTCCTCCTCATCTTCATTACATCTTAATTCTACATTCTCTTAAATTTCAACGTGCTCCAGTTCAAACTGCAAAAGTTGAACTTAACTGCTCTTTATCTGGACAGGGCTAGTGCTACAGGACCTAGCTTATTTCATTTACCCACAATGCATTGCAGGGCAAACTTGTGACAATATATTATTTAAATCGGTACAAACGTAACGGGTTACAGTATTTTCACTAAGTTGTATTTACAGTAAAAGTTAATATTTTTCTAGTGAAGTTTCTTGCTAAAGCTAATCCTGGATCATTGTATTGTCACAAGTTATCGTTCTCATGTTAAAGCTTATGGGGAAAACATCCCTATAGCTGTGGTTTTTAGCTAGCTTCTTATGCAAAACACTTCGAGGAGAAATTCAGGCGCCATTTTTTCAGTCTCCATCTGTTTAGTGAAAGGACTGAGAGGGGGGTTGAAGTTAACCCTCCTCTCTAAGTGAGGTAGTCTCAGGCCCACAGCTGACTTTTATTGGAGCAAGCAGGCTACTTTTATGCTGCTAAAGTTGACATAAATGTCAGCTATTTTATCTTGAAATATTTATGTTTTCCACTTATTTAAGAAGTTATGACAATATGCCATTGGAAGTAGATGATTTTATTCTTGGAAGAAAAAATAAAATGACTATTATCTTATTTCAAGTGCGTAGTACTTAATTATAAGTACCCATTTATTTTATTGGCAGATCATCTTATTTACCTGCTCAGCCTAAGAGCAAATATACTTTAAGACATTGGCACTTAATTTTAGTGCTTAGCTTTACTTTGTACTTTGTATTGGAGGTCTTCAACAGGGGGTCCACGACCCCTACGGGTCCATAGAGGTACTGCATGGGGGTCACAAAAGTTTTGGTTGATGAGACTTCTTTTTTTTTTATATTTCCCCCTGCACTTTTTCCACTAATTGTAATGTGTTTAAATCCACATGAACATGAATTAAACTGTAGTAAACAGATAAATGGAGGCAGAAGATGTCTTTCACTCATCAATGCACACATTAGCGACACAGGAGCTCTTTCAAGCTGGGCACCGTTTCATTCACAACACCTGTCCCATCAACCAGGAATCAGAAATACTTTAATAATCCCAGGGAGGGATTACTTTAGTTACATTACTCCATCTGTAATAGAGTGACTATAGGACCAGTTTGATAGAACACTATTTAATACAATATATATAATTAGGGGGTCCCCGCTCCATCGCCATCAGTTTAGGGTCCTTGGCCTGGAAAACATTAAAGACCCCTGCCTTAAATGAATACTTCAAAGAAACTCCTACTGATTCGAAAAAGCTCTTACAGTTTGGGTGAATCAACCGTGAGGAAAATTAGGTCTGCAAACATGAAATACAAGTTTGTCAATTTAAATTTGAGTGCGTTTTCCTTATTTTAAACCAATAAGATCATTTGTCGTTTAATACTCCTTTATCTTATTTCAAATGTGTAACATCCAGGCCAAATACAGGATTATTAGGATGTTTTTAGATCAGTTTTTAGGATAGAATTAATAAAGATAAAACATTTAGATGAATAAAATGACCTTAAGTTGAAGTCATAATAAAAGCTGACCTCTCTAGGAACAAAAAGAATCAGAGAGCTCATGTTCCTCCTGGTCATTCTTCTTCACGTTTGAGCCGTTTGGCCTCCGTATGCTACTGTCAGGGTTTAGAAATAAACCACTTGGTCCAATTTCCCTTTTTCAGTTTGACATTTCCTGCTCTTGTTTTAGTGTCGACCTTTAAAACAAGAGAAGCAGAAGGACTCTTAGGTGCAGCTAAGATGCATATTATCCTTCAGTCGCAGAGAGACGGAGCAACATGTTCAGGAATCTGCCTGAGGAAAGAAAAACCCGTCCCTCCACTTTTCTGTGCGTCTTTCCTGCAGAGCTAATGGGAAAAATATGTCTGTTGGATGTGAAGGTGTAATTACAAGGCAGATGTTTTCAAAGAGGAGGAGGAGATTAAGCTGGGAGGAGGCGGGTAAAGGGAAGAAGACGGGAGGGGTGAGGACCCAGACAGGAAACAAAGGGACAGGTCAAATTATGTCCATCATCATTTCCTAAACTCTTTACTGAGTGGTTTTAGAAGATCAGGAAGAAAGGATGAACTTTGGAGCTTCGCTCTGATTTGGGTCGGCAGATTTTCAACCACTGCAGCAAAGTTTCACTAAATACCTCAAGTCTGTTGGTTTCACCTAGTGTGGAGCTGATTTATTTCAAAAGCTTTAAATTAAAATTAAACTATGAACAAATGAATAACTTTAAGTTGATTTTTTTTTTTTTTTTTTGCTTGTATTTCCAATCAGCCTTAGAACAATGCAACCACTGCCGTGCCTGACAGGTTATCCGGTTCTGAAGCCTCACCTTGGCTTATCCAAACGTTCCTCTTGTCTTTGTGGCAGAACGGGTCATTCTTCCTCTCATCTGAGGATAAAGGTCTCCAGAAGACATTATTTCCAGATGCTACTTCTAAGTTTAAGTTCTCAATGAAAGAGCTGTTCCAGCTGAGGAAGTTTGGCTGAATCTTAATCTATTTGGATGTATTTGAACTGTTAGGATCATTTTATTTGAAAGGAGATGAGAAAATGAAAAAGAAGCAAACAGGAAGAAGTGATTAGAGGTGAATATCTGAGAGTTTAGAGTAGGAAACAGTTAAAGAGGGGGGGTTCTGAAAGACTGTTCCAAAGAAAAATATTCCACTGCCCCTTTTCCCTTAAGTTTAATTCTAGTTTCTGCCGACGGCTGCTCCTCCTCAGACAGCTTCAGCTTTAGCCTTGCTCCCGTTTATTGGAGAGGGTTTCTTACCACTTTCGCCGCATGCTTGCTTAGGAGGAACGGATTGCTTTATAGTTAGAATAGCAGCTTTCCTCCACCTGGCTTCATGAACTGAATGTAAATTCATTGGACTATAACCAGGAGCACAGTTTAATCTGAATAAAAGGTTTGATTGAATGTAGACGACGATGAGTGAAGTTTCTATTCCATCTCTGCAGGAATTGAACATATTAAAGGCTTCAGAGTTTATCTGGAAGACAAAAATCCCGACGGGAAACGGTGTCAGCACCTCGTCCTCAAAGAACCGCGGCAGCTCAACTACTCCTACAGGAGCACGGTAGGACGAACTGTTCCGTCTCCGTCATCCAAAGTCGCATCTTTTGCTTTTAATGCGATGCGAAGCTATGATTCGAGAAAAGTTTGTCTCTTTAGACAAAAATAAAAAATACCAGAGCATATCATGTTAAGATCTTTAGAGATCCCTGATTCTTAGATTTATTGATCTATGCTTTGCTCCTCGTACAGAAGCTGAGCAGTCAGCCCTTCACCGGTTTGACCTTTGACACCGACTACATGGTTCGTGTCGTTCCTTTCCCATCTCTGATGAACGAAAGCGTCTTCCATCCATCTTTTCTGCGAACCAACTGTAAGCTGGATGATTTAAAACAAACAGCGTCTCTATTTGTCAGAGAAAAAAGCAGATTTTTAATTTTTACCTGTTTTCTTCCCACAGCCTGTGAATTCCTCCTTGGATCCGACAACCTGGTCTGCAAACCATGTAAGTTCCTGGTTGTCCTCGTCCTCAGCCTCATCCTGAGCTCACGTTACCAAAAGGAAGAGCAAGTCTGCTCCCAAAAAGCCCAACAATAAAACTAGCTCTTAAAAGAACGACGCCTAATTATCACATGATAATTACACAGCCCTGTATTTTCAATAAAAAGCATAAATACAAAGTTCTGCTCTGCTGGGAAATGACAGAACAGAAGGGGAAGGAAAATGAAAATGGGGTCATAAAGTTTGTTAAAAATGCATTTTTAAGTTGAAAAACTGTAATTTCAAAACTTTTAAAATTGAAAGCAAATGTTTAAAATTTAATTTCACATATTTTTTTATCATATTTATTTATTTATTGTCGTGAAACTGCTGGTCCTTGGTTTGGGGGGCGGGGCTTATAGTACCTGGTGTGCGGAGCATAACAACTTAGGCGGCTAACGGAAATATTCCCTGCTGTCGCTGTTTATTTTTATTTATTTTTTACCAGCTTTTACTGTCATTAGACTCTCTAAAATACAGAGCAACAAAAATGAACTCTCGTCCCCTTGGGGAGCAGTGGAGGGTTAAGGGTCTTGCTCAGGGACCCACAGTGGCAGTCTGTGGGGCTCAAACTCTGGATTCCAAGCTCTATGCTCACTGGGCCACAGCTGACTTTTAAATAAGCTCCTTTTTTATTTTTGATTCACAAAATAAGCTTTAAACTCTTCTTTTAAGTTTAAAATCTGTTCCTTTAAGTTTCCATATTTTTTTTTCCTTTTATCCTTTTTCTTGTTTTTTTTTTTCCATTTTAAAAATATTTTGCAGTTTTATAAATTCATTTCTTTTCTGTTTTAATTTTTTTTTCCACTTTTCAAATCATTTTCCAGTTAATTTTTTTTTCAGTTTAAATAAAAAAATGTGAAACAAACTTTATGGCCCCAATTTGGCTCCGTATGTCTGCAAAAGGACCTCTTTTGATTTGGGTTAAAAGTTCCAATAAATACCTTGTTGGAAATAAAATAAAAAGAAGCTGTGAAGTTTGGGGGATTGCAGGATGAAACGTTGGGATTTTCTCTGGAGGGTTTAAGTTGTTTTGAAGTCTGTTCGAAGCAGATTATACCTGCAATAAAATGTTGCAGAAATCCCTGCAGCATTGTGTCAACGGCCGCTTGTTTAATGAAGCCGTGCAGTTTGCCCAGTAAAGCTGCAGCAGATGGCTGAGTGAAATCTTTAGTGTCTTTGCGCTGAGGCTAAGAACTGTACTTCCACACTATTTTATGCTTCTATCTTAATGCGACCATTAACCTGCACCAAATGCATAACTCAGGCTTATTGACCTAATTAATAGACCAGTTTTCTCCTCTATATTAGGTAAAATGTTTTAAGTCTACTGATTATCTCTGTTAAAAAAGCAATAGAAAAATTGTCGGTTCGTGAGGATTTGTTCTGTAAGCTCTGAAGAGATAAATGGCATACATGACCCAAAAGATGCTTAAAATAAAACAATGAACTTCACAGCACGCATAACCTGTTAAAAAACAAAGCCAGGGGTAAATAAAAGTGGTTCCAGCTGGAACCAAAGCTACGCAGTTTAAATGAGTCTTTAAAAGAGATTTAGAAGTGACTGATGTGTGCAGATGGGCAGAGCTAACCCAACCTGAGGCACTCTCACAGCATCTGGTTACTCCAGCATAGTGCAATGATCCCTGGAAGACTTCAGCGGTGAGGATTTAATTGGCATTGGTGCAAAAAATATCTAAAAAAAAGACGAACTTTTTTATAATAAAAGTTTTTCTCCTTCATTTAAGCAGGTAAATAATGACAATCTGACAGTATTATTGTTTCCACCCTTAAAACAAGATAATTAGATATTATGGATCTGAGATAAGATTTCTTTCCTTTTATGTATGTAAATCATTGTATTCCATTGCCAAATTATTTTATTTACTTCTAAAATCAAGCGTAAATACTTTTATTTCAAGAAAAATTGACTGACTTAGATTTAATTTTTTTCACTGTAACTTTCCTCTTGCTCTTACTGCCCTTCAAAGGTGGGTAGAGTACTAGAGTACTGTGCCCATGTCAAAGTAGTGCTCCTTTAATATACTTCTGCTTGAGTTTGCAGAGTAAAAAGTTATTTAAAAGAGGGCTGTTTAGTTCAATTCTAATCAGTTTATTTCTATAGCTGCAATTCACAACACGTCATCTCAGGACACTTTACAGTTTACATGACCATCCAGATCAGATTGATTCAAAGTTTTCTATCTAAGGAAAACCAGCTGATTGCATCGACTCATTGACTCTTCAGCAATCCCTCACACTAAGCATGCTTGTAGCGACAGTGGAGAGGAAAAACTCCCTTTGAACAGGAAGAAACCTCCAGCAGAACCAGGCTCAGTGTGAGCGGCCATCTGCTGAGGCCCACTGGGGTTCAAGGAGACAGAAGCAGAGATAGAAAAAGAAGCATAGATACAAAAGGCAACTGTCAACCAGCTCCACAGGCGGCCCCGTCCAGGAAACACACAGCCAGGCAGACGAGCTCCGAGCCAGCTCCCATGTCAGAGGATGAAGAGAGCACATCCAGTTAGTCACAGTCAGAGAAACAGGACCACACTGGAAAACAGGCCAAGCTCCAACATCTATAAACAAAGGTGTTGATGGCAGCAGCACAGCTGATATTTCTCTCCAGGATGGAGTCACAGCCAAACAGGAACAGACCAGATGAAGCTACTATGAGAAAAAGCTGACAGAGCATTACTCAGTTACAAAGCATAATATAAATGTGCAAATCGCTTTTTTAAAGGTAAAAACAATTAACACAAATAAAAAAATTAAGCAGAAGAAAGACCTTTCCAAATTCATTTTAGCATAAAACATCTGAAACCATTTCCTACAGAATGTAATACATATTTTAATGAAACAAACTTTCTGAATCTGCGGAATTAGTTTTAGATGTACCTTTCCTTTTTTTATTCCAGTTTCTCACAGTGGGCAGAACAGTTAACAGTTCCAGAAGGAGTACTGATGCGTCATGACTAAAGTAAAACCTATGGTGCAGTAAAACTATTCCTAAAAGTACATTTTTGTCAAAGTTACTGCAGTAAATATGAGCAAATAAAACTAGTAAGTAGCTCCCTCTGCTGGCCATATGTGGTAATTACAACTGTTTCAGCGTCTGAAACTTGGAGATTTTGGTTTAAAAAAAACATTTGAAAGATGTTTTCTCTTCAAATGCATTGACATCTAATGAATGTTGCTGTACCATATATTCAGGCTCAATAGTATTTATTTATGGTGGAAAAATAAGTGATGGTACACCTTTAATCCTGTGTAAACAAAAAAAGGTTGTTTTTTTTTGTATTCATGCATGTTACTGTTTTAATTTCATATGTGTGATACACGTCCACAATATATGCATTTGGTTCTGCTTCTGTCTCTCCAGTCTGGAAGCCAAAGACCCTGAATGTGTCTCAGCTTGGATCCAACCTTCACGTGACCTTTGACCTGGCTCCGCCTTCCTTCGGCCTCCAGTTTTACTACCTGTACTACAGGCTGCGACAGGACGGGCTGTTCAGAGTGCAGCGCTGCAGGCCGGTAGGACTGACAGCTCTCTGGCCCTTCCTGCAGTGCAGTGTCTTTTTATTTTCACTTTGCAGGACTACAGGGAATGATGCACAGCTGTGCTCCAAAGTTTTCACACCCTCCCTTCAAAGAAACAGATGATTTCACACTAGTAGTTAAAATAACACAAAACTGAAAAAGGAAAAAAATAACTATTTACTAAATGGTAATTTAGTAAAATAAAATATTGATTTTGAAAACAATATTCCAAAAAACAAAGATCCTAGATAAATTAAAGTGCCTTGCTCATGAACCGTGAACCAGCAGACCTGTCAGCATGTCCAGAAGGCTGAATATTTCCTGAATGTTACAGAAAAACACCTGATTTCTCTAAATATTATTGCCTCAAACTGATGCTCGATGACATCTCAGCTACATCTGGCTTGTTTACTGTTTTACATGGATGCATATGTGTTTTTATACATATATATATATATATATATAGCCAATCGCATCCCTCCATCTACCAGACATTGTTCAGACGTTAGTTTTTAGGCTAAATCTGGTCGGTCCTTCATAGTCTTGATGTAGTCCAGAAATAATTGTTGAAATTTGGGTTGTTTTTGGTCTGATTTTGTCACACTTTAGTCCAATAATGGGTGTTACAGAGCCACTTTTTAATGTCCTTTCTACTATCTGAAAGTTACAGCTTTTCACTTTTCATTTCTCAACTAAATGTAGACATCGTTACAACGTAACTCGTCATATATGCAGAACAATGAAAAAGGGGTCCCTATGTC
The DNA here is from genome assembly GCA_030533445.1 of Cyprinodon diabolis. Taxonomy (NCBI): domain Eukaryota; kingdom Metazoa; phylum Chordata; class Actinopteri; order Cyprinodontiformes; family Cyprinodontidae; genus Cyprinodon; species Cyprinodon diabolis. Next base: position 48,340,648 of record CM060081.1, read on the forward strand.
CTCCAGCAGTCTAAGCCTATAGCAGCATAACTATAGAGACAGCTCAGGATAACCTGAGCCACCCTAACTATAAGCTTTATCAAAAAGGAAAGTTTTAAGCCTAGCCTTAAAAGTAGACAGGGTGTCTGCCTCACGGACTAAAACTGGTAGTTGGTTCCACAGGAGAGGAGCCTGATAACTAAAAGATCTGCCTCCCATTCTACTTTTAGAAATTCTAGGAACCACTAGTAAACCTGCAGATTGAGAGCGAAGTGCTCTGTTAGGAACATAAGGAACAATCAGATCTCTGATATAAGATGGAGCTTGGCCATTTAAGGCTTTATATGTGAGAAGGAGGATTTTAAATTCTATTCTTGATTTAACAGGAAGCCAATGAAGAGAAGCCAGGATAGGAGAGATATGATCTCTCTTTTTCATTTTCATCAGAACTCTGGCTGCAGCATTTTGGATCAGCTGAAGGCTTTTAACTACAGTTTGTGGACTTCCTGATAGTAAAGAATTACAATAGTCCAGCCTTGAAGTAACAAATGCATGGACTAGTTTCTCAGAAAGCAGCCAAACAAAATGAACGATGCAGCTCTGAGTATTTTTCTGCCTCCTGTAACGGATCTTTGTAGCCGAGTTGTTCTTCTTTGTGTTTGCAGGAGCTGAACCAGGCCAGGACCACGTGCATCCTGGAGGATGTCACTCCAGGAACTTACGTCATCGAGGTACACGCTGCAGCTCTGTGCTGTTTGAACTGCTTTATTTTTTTAAGTTAAGTGATGATGATTTAAAGAGCTATACATCTCTGATAATGCATATGTTCTTTTCTTTTAGCTAAAAGACAACAGCAACACGAGCAGGAGGCAAATTCAGTACCACGTCAGCCAGGGTGAGATGGTAGTTTATTTAGGCTGCAGATCTTTGCTGTTTTAATCTAAATACATTTTTTCAACATTTATGCTGGAATCTATCTTTAAAGTTTCCGTCTTTTTGTGTTGAACTGTTTTTTTTAATCCAATCTTCAGGCTGTCTTTGCTTTGTATGGTTAATATTGGGAGGGTTCCATAGAGGCTGTGTGCAGGAACATACTCGGCTTCTTGGATAACCCAGATAGATTCGTCTTTCCTTCCAAACATTCAGAATTACGCCGTTTCTCACTGAATGCGTTTGTTTTATCCACCAGTCCACTCCCCCTGGGCGGGGCCAATCCGTGCCATGGCCATCACCGTGCCTCTGGTCATCATGTCTGCCTTTGCCACCCTCTTCACCGTCGTGTGTCGTAAGAAGCAGCAAGGTGAGGACAGCCCGTGAAACTCAGAGCTGCCATCTTTTCTTTGGATGTCTCTGTGTTCGTTAACCCTTTGGGTGGAGGTGACGGCATGCTGCAGAACCGCAGCCAAATAATCAGAGAAGCTATGTTCCTTCCAGTCCTGCATCCATGCTGTCTTTGCTTTCATGGACTGTTAATGATGACTGCAGAACCAGGGGTGGATTTAGGAAATATGGGGCCCTAGGCAAAGACAGGCAGGGGGCCCTCTGGATGGAGAACACATAAAACAGCCCCATTCTACAGATAGAGAAATGTTAATAGAATAGACATCCATTATCTGTTCTAGGTTGTGTCCCTCTCTTCTAGTTTTCCTCTCTATGTTTTGTACTCAGCTGACTTTTCATGCTGTCTCTAAAGCAGCAGTGGGCAATTCCAGTTCCTGAGGGCCGGTATCCTGCAACTTTTAGATGTGCCTTTGGTTCAGCACACCTGAATCAAGTAATTAGATTATTGAGAGGACTGAAAGAACTGACAGCATTCTGAGGAGATAAATCATCCATTTGATTCAGGTGTGTTGTACCAAGGATGGATCGAATAGTTGCAGGATACTGGCCCTCAGGAACTGGAATTGCCCACCCCTGCTCTAAAGGAATGAAAGATTTCTTTCCAAGCACTAAGCTCACTTGATGAGCTGATTGCTCCTTCCTGTGTTTCCCAAAAGGCCAAAGTAAATAACCCAGTCCTTCTTTTCACTGTAGACAAGCCATGATCTGCTTATCTGTTATGGGGTCAAAATTGTTGCTTTATTATTTGCAAATGTGTGTGGAGAGTTGTGTATCTGTATCTCGATTTGTGTGTGTGTGCAGTGGGATTTGAGAATGTGTAAATGAGACTGTAAATGTGTGAGGAGAATTGTGTGTCTGTACAACAATCTGCAAATGTGTAAAACTACTGTGTGTGTCATCCGGTTTGCAAATGTGTAAAAAATCTACAAATCTGTATTCAAATCTACAAATGTGTACTGAGATTTACAAATCTGTAGTAAGATTTGCAAATGTGTAGATCAATCTGTAAGCACACAGAGACACTTATGTCTGCAGTATTTCCGGTTCAAGACCCAGAAATACAGACATTGGTCTGTATTTCTGTATTTTATCATTGGTTAGTCCAGCGGTTTCTCAGTTGGCTCTCTTTACACACCTGATTCTTGCTAAACTTCTGCCGTGTGAGATCTGTATCTGTAATATCTAATAGCTGCGTAGTGGATGCTTCGAGCAGAGACTGCCACCATAGTGGCTGCGTAGTGGCTGCTGAATTGAACTCGGCCCTGCTGCAGTAATGTCACGTACAGTACAATACCGCCACCTGGTGGTACGTGGGTGTAGGTGCAGCAAGTTGTGCTGAACTCCCGGAGCGGGAAGAGGCAGCCTGTGAGCCTGCCCTTAGGGCAGCAAATCCAGATATTACACATACTAATCCTTTATGCATTTGCGGATCTCATATGTCTGTTCTCGAGAAGAACCCAGGAAAGTCTGGACTCGGGGAGAACGGGGGAACGCAGAATAAATCTGGGTCAATTGGAACAGAAGCGTATTGATGACATCACCACATTCAAAGCTAGTCTGCAGCTGCATTTCACCTCCTGGTATTAATAGTCTCTAGATAATAAATTCTGGCTTTTTTCATTTAGTGGGAGAATAATATTGGCCACAGTCAGATAAACCCAAATCAAATGAACATTTTCGCCAAACACAACAAAAAAAAAAACCTCCATCAGAGTCAGTGGTACTTCACATACGGCTATGCAGAGAGAGGGCTGCTGCAGATGGGCTAACGTTAGCCCTGGCTGCTGTGGACGGGCTAACGTTAGCCCTGGCTGCTGTGGACGGGCTAACGTTAGCCCTGGCTGCTGTGGACGGGCTAACGTTAGCCCTGGCTGCTGTGGATGGGCTAACGTTAGCCCTGGCTGCTGCGGATGGGCTAACGTTAGCCCTGGCTGCTGCGGATGGGCTAACGTTAGCCCTGGCTGCTGCGGACGGGCTAACGTTAGCCCTGGCTGCTGCGGACGGGCTAACGTTAGCCCTGGCTGCTGCGGACGGGCTAACGTTAGCCCTGGCTGCTGCGGACGGGCTAACGTTAGCCCTGGCTGCTGCGGACGGGTTAACGTTAGCCCTGGCTGCTGCGGACGGGCTAACGTTAGCCCTGGCTGCTGCAGATGGGCTAACGTTAGCCCAGGGTTAGCCATGGTACTTGTGCGTTCATGAGGACAGAAGAATGCAGAAGTACACACAGTGGGAAACGGCATATGTCTCTGAAAGGGGGGTCGTTAAAGGGAATTGTTGGCCTGGCTGAATAGGCGAGGTCTTCTGTTCTTCTGTAAAGGGGTTGGAGCTGCGATGATAGTGGGAAGGAATCAACTATATCGCTGCATAGTAGGTTTTGAAGTCCCCCCCCCTGTTTAAGGCTAGTTTTTCTTTCAATTCTATTCAGTTTATTTCTATAGCTCCAATTCACATCATGTCATCTCAGGTCACTTTATAGATCCACATCAACCAGATCATCCAGTCAGATTGATTCAAAGTTTTCTATCTAAGGAAAACCAGCTGATTGCATCGACTCATTGACTCTTCAGCAATCCCTCACACTAAGCATGCTTGTAGCGACAGTGGAGAGGAAAAACTCCCTTTGAACAGAAAGAAACCTCAAGGAGCTTCCTTCACGCCCCTCTCTAACCACCTGTCTTCTTTGTCCTTAATGTGAACATTCTGGTCCTCCAAAGAATGTCCTTTGTCAATCAGGTATAGATGTACTGGAGAGTCTTGTCCAGAGGAGGGCGCTCTTCTGTGTTGGTCCATGCGTCTGTGGAGAGGTTGTTTGGTTTCTCCAATATGAAGATCAGAGCATTCCTGCCTGCATTGAACTGCAGACACCACTCTGCTCAGATTCCTACATGTCCCGCCCCAAAAATACACTGCTGGCATCTCATTGGTCCGACTTGGTGGTTCTAACAAGACGGACGTATTAGTGGAAGTCTTTCAAGATGGATTTGTTTTAAGACTGAAAACTCAGATCTCGCGACGATCCAGCTTGTAGCGGAAACTTATAATTGTCCTGCTTGATGAGAGAAAGGCAGTATTGGAAAATAAATACAGGAAATCACATTGTAGGATTTTCAAGAGTTGGTCAGTAAAATATGGTGCTAAATAAGTATTTGGTCAATAAGAAAAACTCAATACCTGATGTTTTGGTTTTAGAAAACATCTACAGTCAGCTGGACGAGGAGAGCAGCGAGTCGTCCAATCAGAGTGCGGCGCTGAACAGCGAGCGGCCGTGGCCACGCCCCAAGATCTTCATCTGCTACTCCAACAGAGACGGCTCCAAACACACCAGCGTCATCCAGAGCTTTGCCTACTTCCTGCAGGACTTCTGTGGCTGCGAGGTGAGGCCCTGGAAACATGTGAAATGACCCAGAGAGGTGGAGATGCTGTTTACTGAGCTCTGCTCTGCTGGATGCAGGTGGTGCTGGACCTGTGGGAACATCTGGAGATGTGCAAGGAGGGTCAGATGTCGTGGCTGAGCCGACAGCTGGATGAAGCAAACCTCATCATCACCGTCTGTTCTAAAGGCCTCCGGTACCGCCCCCTTTATGGCTCTCTGTGTCTGAAATGTATTTGGGAGAAAACTGGCCAAATTTAAAGGGAGGGAATTTTGTTCCATTAATGTTGCAACAAAGAACATATTTTGCTTTGACCCAGAAACAAAATTCTTAATGAAATTTATTTTACCACTTAGTAAGATATTATTCTTTTTATATTTTCTTTTTTTATGTGCTTTATATATTATTCAAAATTTTTTTTATATATATATCTGTATTGAGGAGACTTAGATAAAAGTTATAGTCATTTTGTATGCACAGAGTGTACATAAAATGAAATGTTGTTGCATACAGCTTACAACAGTGTAATGATATTGCAGTTGGACTGAGATAAGATTACAATCTAACATGCAGCAGTGATCCTGAGCATTTAAAGTATTAATATTAGAAGTTGTACATCTGGGCTGTAGTTACTCTGTGTAGCTAATTTCATGTATTTTATCTATGGCTGAAACAATTAATCATATTAACAAATTATTTAAATAATCGTGAGCTAATTTAGTAATTGATTAATCGTTAACTGGAGTATAGGGCCACTAAAATGTGCCTTTATCCGACAGAGCGACCCACTTAGAGCAGGAATTATACCAAGATTGTAAAAAAATATTAGCATTTGAGAAGTAAAAAAAAAAAGTTTTTGTCTGTCAATATTCTCCATCCAGAACTCCTCCAAAGGAAACGTTTAAACGTTTCTGTTTCACCTGGTTTCATTTCATAAAAGATCTTCTTTAATGAGCCTTTGGCTATCTGATTAAAAGATAAAATAAAAGAAAATCCTAACGTTGTTAACTTACATTTCTCAAGTTCCACAAATCAATAAAACTCTCCTGCTTCTTTACAGAACTCCAATCAGAAGCTTTCGCCTGTTTTAGCGTAGATATTTTTTTAAATTTGGACTAGTTTCGTAGCCCAATATTAATTTATTTTAGCGTCTTTTTTTCGCGCTCCAAGCACCCGCGCGCGCACATACAGACTAGAAAACACGCAATCAGAAAGAGAGAAGGCGGAACTTAAGGCAGAATAATCAGAGAGTTAAACCGTGCAGCACAGTTGATGCGCTGCTATGTGAAAGGGACAGGAAAGAGCAGGCAGCTGCAGCTACCAGGCAGAGAAGCTGCGTGAGGAAAAGAAGCGGCTGCTGTATAGTAAATTATAAACATGCTGTTTACATCCAATTATTGGTAGGGACAAATAGGTCCTTCCAAAATTTTGGTAGGGACATGTCCCTATGGTCCCTATGCAAACCTACGCCCATGCAGTGCAAAATAATAGGGTGCTAAATAAGACAAGATTTAGTTATGTCTTATTTAAAAGGATTATGAAATTCGTCAATGTTGGTGGTGCAAATAATGATGCATGTGTGATGGAGAGTTCAGTTTAGAATTCAACAGTCTGATGTCAGCGCGGAAAAAGCTCTTGCAGAAAATGCTGGACATGCAGCTGATGCTGCGAAGCCTCTTTTCAGAGTGAAGCGATGATGCATTTTTATTTAAGAAGAATCTAATTCATAAAGCTAAATCTGAGAAAGAGTTTTTCAAAGTTCCATTTCTGAATTACATTTTCTTTTTCTATGTTTGCATTTCGAAAAAATTGCTTTTAACAATTATGGAACAAAATTCACTCCATAAATCTCAGGCGTTTTCCCCTACAGTTCCACTTCTGGCCACCAGATGCTGCTAAAACACTGTTTTATATAAGTAAATGACATGGTTTCTAATAGAATCTTTAATCAATCTCATTTTTGTATATTCAGCAAAATGAAGTAAAAGTTGGCCAATTTGTTTATTTTAGTGTTTGTTGTTAGAAGAAAAGTGAGACAATTTGCCAAAAGGAATTGAATAATTTACATTTAATGTGTATAATATCTAATTATCACATTTTAAGGGCAAGAGTACTAATTTTATTTGCAAATCACCTCATTAAATTCTTGAAATTAAAGATGAAGACACATATTTTTCAAAAAATTCTAATTTAAAGATCAGTTTTTGAGGTTTTAAGCTATAAAAACCATAATGATGTCATATTTCTCACATCCCGCTAACTTCTGCTCTTTGAACCGCATCATCCCAGACATCACGTTGAAAAGAAGAGTCGCAGAGGGAAGACGCCGGCTGGTCGCCGTGGTAACAGCAGCTCCCCCGCTGGCGGTTCTCACCGTGATCTGTTTGTGGTGGCCGTGGCCATGATAGCGGAGAAGCTGCGGATGGCGAAGCAGAGCCAGGACGGCGGCGGTCAGGAGCTGAGCCGCTTCTTGGCCGTGTACTTCGACTACTCCACCGAAAGCGACGTCCCCACCGCGCTGAGTGTGGCTCCCAGGTAGAAACGCAGCTGATGGCGGCGGCGGGTTGGCCCGGTGGATGGGAGCGCTCCTAACAGGCTGTTTGGTTTCCTGTGGTTTAGGCTGAAGCTCATGGATCAGCTGCCGCAGCTCTACAGTCGCCTCCGTTCCAGTCAGGCCGCCGTGGCCGATCCGGAGCAGCCGCCGCTCAACATCTCCAGGAGGAACTACTTCAGGAGCAAATCTGGACGCTCGCTCTACGTGTCCATCTGCAACATGCACCAGCACATCAGCCAGAACCCGGACTGGTTTGAAAAGCAGCTGTCTCCTGCAGCCCCGCCTCCCTCAGACTCCTCCTCCAAAGAGGCTCCGCCTCCTGCCATCCCGGGTCCGAGTTCTCCTCCAGAACCCACCTGCTCCGCGGGGCTTCAGCCGGAGCGGCGCTTCGACTCGGTCTTGGTGCTGAACGAGGTGCTGGTCAGGGCGCCGTCGCTGGAGGAAGTGGATGCAGTGGCGAGGAGGAACGTGCTCCTGCTGGCCCCTGGTTCCGGTCCGGGTCGTAGTCCCAGTCCAGAACTCCCACACTGCTCTGCATCCATCCCAGGATCCATGCCAAGGTGAAGACGCGCGTCCGGTTTGACATTTTCCCGCACTTCAGTTCAGACCTTCATCAGTTCAGCTCCTTTTCTTCTTCTCGGCAGATTGTCCATCGGAGCATCCGGAGAGTCTTCCTCGGCTCCCTGTGTCCTTCAGGAGGAGGCGTGTCCTGCGTCCGGCCACACCGAGGATGACGGCTGCACCGGCCCGGAGGTCCCTCCTCCTCGCGATTCTGGGATATACGATTCGTCCGTCCCGTCGTCGGAGCTGTCCATACCGCTGATGGAGGGGCTGTCGCAAGACCAGATGGACTCCGCCTCCTTGGCAGACAGCGAATCGTCTTCATCTGGACTAGGTAACGCCGCTGCACTCTACGTCTTTACAGCATTATAACCACAGAAATGTTATCGAATAAGTGGAAAAACAAGAAAATAAGACAAACACACAGTCTATAAACAATGCTCACACTGAGAAATCTGAAAAGTGTGGTGTGTGTTTGCGGCTTAAGCCCAGAGTCAGTGGGTCCAGAAGCCTGAGGCTGTGGCTGCAGGTTTAGGTTCACAGTCAGATCACCTGGAAAATGCCTTTAAACGTCGGTTTCTAAGATTTTTAGGTTTATACTTTGAATAGGCCATCCTAACGCCTGAACGTCAGCGCTTCTTTGACGCTCCGGCTGTTTGTGCGTCATTGTCCAGCTGCAAGTCTCAGGTCCATCTGCAGCTTCGAACGCCCTCCTGGATTTACCTCCGCTCTTCTGGCGCTGCAGGCTGAATCTTTGCAGTATTTATCTGCTCACAAACGCAGCAGGATCTGTCCCGTCCCACCGTTTGAGAAGCCACCCAGCACAGGTCGGCCAATCAATAAAGTATTCAGTCTGCTGAATGTGGAAACTCTCCCACTTCGAAAATTGAGAGAAGATTGTAGTTGTCATCATAGGTTCACAAATAAAATATAAATACAGGAAATCACATTGTAGGATTTTGAAATAAGCAAATTGTGGAAAATAAGTATTTGCTGATCTAGAAAAAAGCAAGATGTCTGCCCCTCAGTAGCTTCTCCTTCAACGAGCTCCTCTGTCCTCCACTTGTTTTCTCCATCAGGGGCTCCTCAGCCTCAAACTGCCGTACTCCAAACTCAACCCCGGCAAAGACAGCTGGACCGGAACCAGAATAAACCTACAACAGATCAACTGTAGAATTTATTGGAAGAAAATGGAAGACCAGCAGTAGCATCTGTAATATCCCTCCATCTGGAGCTAGGGGGCAGGAGTTAGTAAATAGGGATAGGATTTAGGAGGTAGGACTTAAGGCTGGTTTATACGCAGAAACCAGTTGGTCTGCATGAGTGTCACAGTTAACGCAGATATGCCCCGCCCCTTCTGAAGACCCTCTGCTGCTCCTCTCCAAAATTGTAGGTGACCGCAGACAGGAGGCCTCTGATTGGTTAGTTCTATGTCCGCTCTACTCTATGCGTATTTCCTGGTTGGTTCCTTACCGGCTTGTTCTGTTTTTCTGACCGCCATTGTGGAAAACGACTGGTGAAGATGGAGCAGCTAGCAGAGCGAGGTGCGCAAGGTAGGATTTAGAGGGTAGGATGTAGGATTTAGCAGGTAGGAGGTAGGATTTAGCAGGTAGGAGGTAGGATTTAGGAGGTAGGATGTAGAGGGTAGGATGTAGGATGTAGAGGGTAGGATGTAGGATTTAGCAGGTAGGAGGTAGGATTTAGCGGGTAGGAGGTAGGATTTAGCAGGTAGGAGGTAGGATTTAGCAGGTAGGAGGTAGGATTTAGAGGGTAGGATGTAGGATTTAGCAGGTAGGAGGTAGGATTTAGCGGGTAGGAGGTAGGATTTAGCAGGTAGGAGGTAGGATTTAGCAGGTAGGAGGTAGGATTTAGAGGGTAGGATGTAGGATTTAGCAGGTAGGAGGTAGGATTGAGCAGGTAGATGGTAGGATTTAGCAGGTAGGATTTAGAGGGTAGGGTGTAGGATTTAGCAGGTAGGAGGTAGGATTTAGCAGGTAGGAGGTAGGATTTAGCAAGTAGGAGGTAGGATTTAGCAGGTAGGAGGTAGGATTTAGCAGGTAGGAGGTAGGATTTAGCAAGTAGGAGGTAGGATTTAGCAGGTAGGAGGTAGGATTTAGCAGGTAGGATTTAGCAGGTAGCAGGTAGGATTTAGCAGGTAGGATGTAGGATTTAGCAGGTAGGAGGTAGGATTTAGCGGGTAGGAGGTAGGATTTAGCAGGTAGGAGGTAGGATTTAGCAGGTAGGAGGTAGGATTTAGCAGGTAGGAGGTAGGATTTAGAGGGTAGGATGTAGGATTTAGCAGGTAGGAGGTAGGATTTAGCAGGTAGGAGGTAGGATTTAGCAGGTAGGATTTAGAGGGTAGGGTGTAGGATTTAGCAGGTAGGAGGTAGGATTTAGCAAGTAGGAGGTAGGATTTAGCAGGTAGGAGGTAGGATTTAGCAGGTAGGAGGTAGGATTTAGCAAGTAGGAGGTAGGATTTAGCAGGTAGGATTTAGCAGGTAGCAGGTAGGATTTAGCAGGTAGGATGTGGGTAGAGTAGCTCTGAGCTACGTTTTGATGTATTAGAATGCTAGTGAGGCAGGTAAAGCCCAGCGTACACTGTGCGATTTACGGTGCGAGAATCTTTCGATCGGGCCGACTTTCAGCCTGATCGTGTGTCATGAGTCGTGTAGTGAACAGGGGGTAACGAGGGGCGATCAGCCTCTCATGATCACCTCCTAAACAGGAACTGTAAGGTCGGGAGAAAGTCAAACATGTTTGATTTTTCCCGACCGTCTCGGGCAAATCTCTCAGTGCGCAAACAAGGATTCTTCTTCTTCTTCCTTCTCTCAGATGTAAACCCAGCAGCATGGCGGGGGGGCAATGAGTGAAATGTAGTTCTTTCTGTCAAACTGACAGACCGTAGTAGCCACGTTTGCTCAGCCATGTCTTTGTCCAAATACGTCGTCACCTTTTTCTTTTTAGGGCTTTCAGCACAAAATTGCCCAAATATCCAAGGCAGCGCGTTTCACTCTAGTGAGCTTCATGTTCCTCTTCTACTGGTTTGGCTTCTGGATAGACGAGTCCGAGTAGCGCCATCTCACTGCGGAGCTGAGTCCCACCTGGTTTTTAGACGTAGAGTGTGAGCAGGTAGATCGCATCAGAGCGTCGGATCGAACATAAATCGTGAGCTGTGAACTCACACTGTACGACTAAAACCTGCAATTAGTCGCACAGTGTGAATAGTAGCTGCGTGTAACGATTGAAAAAAAATCGCACAGTGTACGCCAGGCTTTAGCCATGTGGGTGACGTTTTTCGGACCGGTCTCTAAGTTACAGGACACCAGCCTTTGAGGATGTTCGTTTACGACCACATCACGCTAATTGGCTGTCCTCTGAGCTTCCATGTTTGCACTGAATTTGATTAACGTTTATCTGATCATTGGGGACTGATTACAGATCTATGAAACTCCTTTCAGATTTCTATAACTTTATCAAAGCGTTTGTCTTCCTTTAGTTTTAGATGTGAATATTTTCTGATGTCTTTCAGTGATTTTCCAACAGCCGTCTCTGTTAACGCTAAGGTGTCATCTCTGTTAAAGGTGACGAAGAGCTGCCGACGGTGGTGTCGCTTCACTGCAGCGCCACCTGCAAAGCTCAGCTGCACCACCATCACCACCTGGAGCACAGCGACGCACACGCAGCTTCGTTGTAGGAGATGCTGCCGGCCGCTCGGGGAACGGGAGCAGAAGAAGTGACTCTCAGGTGCTGTAATGGATGTGGAGGTGGGGCCGGAAGGACTTGAAGGGCCCCGAGGGGCTGAAGTCAGCAGGAAGCTGCTGGTAGATGGTCAGTAGTGGGAGGTGGGAGCCCAGAACACAAACATCTGTGCCGTCATGGTCGCACCCCCACCCACTGATCTCACCGATTCCTGAGGGGGCGGTTTGAACACAGCATCCCGAACACCCGCCTCCAGGAAAGATCTGCAGGCGCTCCAGCCAATCAGAGACATTGATGCTGAAGCACCTGTGGATGAAGGTGATGGAGAAACTTGTCAGCAACACGCAGCAGGTGCCTCAACATGAAGATGCATGAGTTTACGACGCAACAGAACTGCTTGATGTTCATCTGAACGCTGGCGACTCAAAACCGCTAAACTCTAAATATTTGGCCTTTAACTTTTAAATGGGTGCTAATTTAGATCTAAAGCGCCATCAGAGAATTGTCATAACTGAGATCTGACTGGAATGAAAGCAGCGGGTGTGAGAGCGGGGCAGGACCTGCTAATGTGATATACTATAAATAGCGGTTTTTATTCTTTCTCAGATTTGTGAATAGATATCGTTTCTACATTTTTGTATCCTGGTTCTGTTTTATTTCTAATGTAGCTACATTTTTCAGCCCGTTTAGGCTCTCAGTGCTTCACATGGACGTATGGAGTAAGATAGCTGCCGATAAAATAAAAAAAGCTGAATAAATGTAGGATTTTTATTTGTTCCTTGTTGGCTCATATGTGACACACAAAGTTTTATCTGTGAGAATAAAAGTTTTCAACTTTACAAAAATAGAATTATGGATCAAGAATATGAGTGTTAATCAGAGGTTTTCACTAAAATTCATTTTCAGTTCTATTCAGTTATTTCTATAGCTCCAATTCACATCATGTCATCTCAGGTCACTTTCCAGTTCACCAGATCATCCAGTCAGATTGATTCAAAGTTTTCTATCTAAGGAAAACCAGCTGATTGCATCGACTCATTGACTCTTCAGCAATCCCTCACACTAAGCATGCTTGTAGCGACAGTGGAGAGGAAAAACTCCCTTTGAACAGGAAGAAACCTCCATTAGAACCAGGCTCAGTGTGAGCGGCCGTCTGCTGAGGCAGACTGGGGTTATGTCTCCTTTGTTGTGTCAGCAGGTCCTCTGGGTGAAACGCAGGAATAAAAGGTGAGTAAAACTCCTTATGGTGGCCTTTTAGGGAAATCTGATTTTATTTCAGCACGACAAACTGTTTGGATGCGGGGAGCCAGCGATGGTGGGGCAGGGATTTTATGGGGTGCCATTTGTAAAGTTAAACAGTCAAAAATTAGAAGCAATATTTATGCTTATTTAAGCATGATGTAAAAAAAAAATTAGGGAGTAATTTTTTTCAGTTAGATTTTCATTCATTCATTCATTCGTAAAAATCAAAGTTCCAAACTTAATATTTAGATTGTCAGTAAGAAACATTTTTAGGCAAGCTAAACATGATTTTATCTATATGTATTTTCCAAACAAAATACTTAGTTTGTTAAATAAATATTCAATTTGGACCTAAATATTTAGTTTGCCAAATAAGTTTTTAGCTAGCTTGGTGCTAGCAATATCAAAATGAAGCAGCATGTACGTTTTTGCTGCTCCTGCTGCGTGCGCTCTGAACGTAGCATTAGAACCTCTAGCCTTGCAGCTCTACAGTCATGGCCAAAAGTTTTTTCAAATGTTAATATTTACAATATTTACTGCTTCAGTTTTTATAACGGCAATTTGCATTTACTCCAGAATGTTATAAAGAGTGATCAGCGTAACAGCAATTAATTGCAACGTCAATATTTGCCTAGAAAATTAACTTTATCCCCCAAAACACATTTCAACACCATTGCAGCTGGTTGCATGGTTTCAGTGATTGCTCCATTAACACAGGTGTGGGTGGTGATGAGGACAGGGCTGGAGATCAATCTGTCAGGATTCAGTCAGAATGACACCACTGGACACTTTAAAAAAAGGCTGCTGCTTGGCATCATTGTTTCTCTTCTGTGAACCATGGTTATCTCTAAAGAAACACCTGCAGTCATCATTGCACTGCACAGAAATGGCCGAACAGGAAAGAGAATGGCAGCTAGAAAGATTGCACCTCAGTCAGCATCTATGGCATCATCAAGAACTTCAAGGAGAGAGGTTCCATTGTTGCCAGAAAGGCTCCAGGGCGCCCAAGAAAGACCAGCACGCGCCAGGACCGTCTCTGAAAAGTGTTTCAGCTGCGGGATCGGGCTACCAGCAGTGCAGAGCTTGCTCAGGAATGGCAGCAGACTCTTGGACTCTTGGAGCAAGGCCTGGTCTCAAGGAGGGCAGCAAAGAAGCCACTTCTCTCCAGGAAAAACATCAGGGACAGACTGATATTCTGGTAAAGGTACAGGGAGTGGACTGCTGAGGACTGGGGGAAAGTCATTTTCTCTGATCAATCCCCTTTCCGACTGTTTGGGACATCTGGAAAACAGCTTGTTGGGAGAAGACGAGGTGAGCGCTACAGCCAGTCTGGTCTCATGCCAACTGTAAAGCATCCTGAAACCATTCATGTGTTGGGTTGCTCCTCAGCCAAGGGAGTCGGCTCTCTCACAGTCTGACCTAGAAACACAGCCATGAATAAAGAATGGTACCAGAATGTCCTCCGAGAGCAACTTCTCCCAACCGTCCAAGTAGCCTGACGTAGTCCTACTCAATTCTAGTCAGAATATGAGTCTGATACTGCTCCATAGAGCTGTGATTATGGGGCGTGTATCGAACGAACCAGGGAAAAAAAATGCCTCTGCACTCAATTGGATAGACCTACAACCAATAAGAGCAATGGAGTGCGTGACGTATGTTAAGCCACGCATAGTTGTTGTCAACAAAAATCAAAGCGTGCAGTTGCACGCCTAGAATAAGAAGATGAGCGTGAACGATTTTTGCCAGTGAACATCTTTCTTTTCCACAAATACCTTGATCACGTTTCTCTGTTCCTCTTTTAAAATTAATTTGCTGTCGATATCTAGAATCTAGATATCTATATCTAGAACAGACCTAATAGCAGAATCTACACACCTCAACTCTCCAGCGGCAGCCATTGTTGTCACCCAAGCGCGCTTTGGTGACGTGGTTGATTACGTTACTGTTGATCATCTGTCCATCATCGTATAAAGCCCGCCCTGACAATTTGATTGGCCCGACCAGATATTGTGTGAGCATACTCGCGCTACTATTGAGCAATGCCAGACCGAACTTCCCCACCTCAAACGTTGTGGGCGGGACTAAGTTCGGAATGGCACCCAGGCTACCGTCCAAGAGCAGTTTGATGATGAACAATGGCTTTTCCAGCATGATGAGCACCTTGCCATAAAGCAAAGCTGATATCTAACTGGCCCAGGGAACAAAACAGAGAGATTTTGGGTCCATGGCCTGGAAACTCCCCTGATCTTAATCCCATTGAAAACTTGTGGTCAATCATCAAGAGACGGATGGACAAACGAAAACCTTCTGACTAAATGCAAACATTGAGTGTGCAAGAATGGACTGCTATCAGTCAGGATTTGGTCCAGAAGTTGATTGAGAGCATGACAGGGAGAATTGCAGAGGTCCTGAAGAAGAGGGGTCAACACTGCCAATATTGACTTGCTGCATTAACTCATTCTGTCATTAAAAGCTTTTGTTACTCAGAATATGATTGCAATTTTATTTCTGTATGTGATGACAACATCTGACATGAAAACCAGAGAGCAGCAGATCAGGGGAAAATAGAATATTTGTGTCATTCTCAAAGCCTCAATGAATGAATCTCAGTACTAAGAAATCAACACATGTATCCATTCATTTTCTGCTGCTTAGTCCTTATAACCTTATAATCTTACCTAAGGAGAATTTTAAGAAGCCAATTACCCTAACAGTCATGTTTTTGGACTGTGGGAGGAAGCCGGAGTACCCAGAGAGAACCCACGCACGCTCAGGGAGAAAATACAAACTCCGTGCAGAAGGACCCCGGGCCGGTAATTGAACCCGGGACCCTCCTGCTGCAAGGGAACAGCGCTACCCACTGTCCACCGTGCAGCCCCATTATATGCATAAGAGAATACATTTTTTCCACCACGGTCTTCAAGCTTAAAACTGAATAAAAAAAAAAAAACTGAATTTAAGATCACATAAAATAATTCAGAGAAACGTTTCCAAAGTCATCTTTGACTCTTGCAGCAACAAATGCTGGCAGAGTGGACGGTTAAATCGAAGTAAAACAGGTGCAGACAGTGGCAGATAATGAGGTCAGGTACTAATTAACTGAAGGAGCCGGCAAAGGGAGAAAAAGGATCCAATCCAGGGCTGCAAGTGGGCGGTACACAGACGGACTTCACGGCACCGCCACTTATAAGATTAGTGCTACACAATTCCAAGAACTGCACATATAAACAATATATATATATATATATATATATATATATATATATATATATATATATATATATATATATATATGGTAAAAGGAATGAAGTGGAAATGGAAACTGGAGTCAATAAGATAAGGTTGATTAGTGCTATACTGGACAATCAGGGGTGTGGTTAATGCAGTTTACTCCATTACATTAAATGCATTTAACAGATCAAATGCATTTCATCATCTAATCACTCTAATAGCAGCTTTAAAATCTATTTGACTAATTCTGGACTGTTAAGAGGTGGTAAACCTGCAGGATTCCTTGCTTCATTTCATAGAAATCGATTCCAGTGCAGCTGCAGATGGTTTTTATACACACACATTAAAAAGTACAATTTAAAAGTGAAAAAAAAAACAGAATTCTGCTTATTTTTTTCTAAATATAAATCCTTGGTTAGCTGAAGTAGACAAAGGAGCAAAGATAAGTGAGCAAAAATCAAAGGTTGGTCGATGCTTGTTGTGCTCCTACCTTTGGGGTCACTCTGTCTCCTGGAGCTCCTAATTATAGACGTGTGTTTCTTCCTCCTGCAGCCGTCACTTCCTGTTTGTCCGGTGGGAACTGAGTGGACACACACACACACACACATTGTGATTAGGTTCCTGTTCCTGAGGGTCTGTGGAATCACTCAGGGACAAGAAGCAGGAGGAGTAAATCAGGGGTGGACAGAAGGACTCAGAAGGGCTGCAGGCTGAGAGAAGAAGGACCCAACTGGAGGAAGAGGAATGAAAACAGTCTGGTTTAAAGGAGACAGAGAAGTCCAGAGTGAAATGTGACTGAGGGAGGTGATCCACAGAGGGGAAGGGGAGCAAGTGTTTGGTGGTGTTTGAGAAGGACAGCAGGGAGGAGAGCTGATGTGACCGTGGAGCTCTAAGAAGGTGATCTTGAGAACGAAGACGCGTTGAGAGGCTGAGGAGGTGCTAAGATGGGCTGCTGTCTCTTTGTTTACTATCGGGTAAGTCTGGGGTCAGATGTGGAGTTTCAGGATAGAGATCTAACCAACAACCTCTGTTGGTTCAGTTCAAAGGAAAACCATTTACTAAACTGCATTGGTCATTTTTTAATTAGTTTTTAATTTAAAGGTTTCTGGTTATTGGAACGTTTCTGTTTGCAAACACTGAGCCTCTGGGAAACAAAACTGTTCATTGGAAACAACTTTCTTTTAAAATGTCTAAATATTGTTTGTTTTTTTGTTTGAACTTTGGACATAATGTCCTCCTGATCCATTGTAGATGGGAGGCATTGTTCATTTAGCCGGAACGTGTGCAGGAACTGATGAAAAACTGAGAGCTTTGGGCTCCTTCCAGCTCTCCTGTCTTTGCAGAGGGGATTTTCTTTCTTCAGAATGATTCTTATGAATGTAAAACACACTTAATCTCATGTAATTGATCAAATCCAGCTGCTCCTCTGAGGTACAGTAGGAGCCTCCTTTCCAAAGCTCTTAAGCAATCTCACCCAGGGGTGTTGGAAAGCTCAATCAAGCTCAATCAAGACACCAGTGTCGTCCTCATGCAGCACCGAAGAGGCATGTCAACCCTAACAACGCCGCTATGTGGAGAACCTTCAGCATCCTGGAGCAAATCTCCCCCTCTGGTGACCCGCTCTGCCGGATTCATCCCTCTGAGTGTTAATGGAGGAAACCATCAGTCCTTTCAGCAGCTCGCCTATTCAGGAATCATTACAGCCATCGCTCCAATATGAAAACCTGGCAAATCAAAGACCTAAACCAAATGAAAAAATATAAAAATATGAAATAAGTATATGAAGACCCTGCAATTTTCAAGTTCTCCCACTTACAAATCATGGAGGGGTCTGACATTTCTAAATCTTTAAGCTATCCCTAGCCAGCTGTACCTAACGAAGCTAAATGCAACAGAACATGAGGTCCATCATTCTTTGATTCGGCAAAAACAACGAATGGAATAAATACCTAAACTGCCTAAAATACACATTTCCTAAACACGTTTCTGAACAGAAAAAACGATCATTTAAAGAGTTAATTGTAATTTTCTCGAATGAGCAACTAATTGAACAGCAGAAGCTAATATTTTAACGCGTGGATTTTACAATCAATGGATTCCTATAACTTGTTTCTTGTCCTGGCAATTAGTCCCTCTGTGGTTTGGTGGTTTAAGTCTCTGACTTTAATGAAGCAGACTCAGGATTGAATTCTGCTTACATTAAGGCAGCCATGCAACATAAAAAGTTTAATAAGCAGCAGAAATTATGTTTTTATACCTATAATTATGACCAAAGTGGACCTGGCAGAAGGTCAAGATGAAATATAAGAACATTGAGCAGACCAGGGAGCAGACTTAAAAGGTTCCTGCACACATAATTGATCCTCTGACTTAATTTAGGGTTAGCAAATCTTACCTTAACTTAAACACAGCTAGGCTTGTTTTAGACGGGATCCAGGGAGGAACCGGTTCTGGAGTTGCAGATTCCAGCTTTCAAAAACCTATAATGCAGCGATAGAGTTGATCGCAGCCCCAACCCCTTTACAGGAGAACAGAAGACCTCACCTATTCAGCCAGGCAAACAATCCCCTCTATCGACCCCCCTTTCAGAGACATAGACAGGTATGGGGCAATGCAGGCTAACAAAGAAGCCAAACGACCCCCATTCCAAAGGGGGGGGGACCCGTTCATCCGTTTCTATTTGCATGTTTTCTAAACCAAAACCAAGCTTTGTTGGACTGCTGGATAAAACCTGGAACTCAACACTATTTCTGACATTTTGAACTGAAAAAGTTTCCTGGATGGAAGAGAAATGTCTTCAAACGTGGAAACAAAGTCCAGAGGATTGATTTAAACTTTTTTGGAATCACTCAAAAGTAGTATTTAAGTGAAAGAATTGATACTAATAGTCAAATCTTACTCAACTATAAGTAAAAGTTAGTCTGTCAATAGGGAAGCGGCTGTTCCAATCATTGCATTTCTGAATTCTCCCGAGTGGTGCCCGACTTTACACCAGTGAATAAAGTGAATGTGATTGGTCGATTATCAAGGGGGCGGGATTGTTGTGGTGGAAGGTTCACAAGCAAGTTTGGCTGTGGCCGGTTTGTCGGAAGCATCTTGCTAACCAGTTAGCAACTTAGTGCTAGTAGGTTCCCAATGGGAAATTCCATTGGGACCAAGTAGCACTAAATTGGTGACTTAGAAACGACGCTGTCAAGGAACGCTATGGACAGAGGAAACATGCAAGAGGAGGAGAGTTTAGTGTCGGAGGTCGTGGACGAGTCTCCTCCGTCATCCATTTTTTATTTAGAGGAGGAAAGCGGGGACGAAGATGTTGTGGAAGAGGACGCCAGGGCGGCAGAAGCTTGGTTTGGTGTAGAAGGCTTCCAGCCGTACATGTTTGAGCCCTTGCCTCGCAACGCTGCCAGTTCTGTTAGCTCTACGCCTGCTGAAGACACAGACGTCCATCCCCGTGAACACTGGGACGCAACTCAATGGGAAAGGAAAGGATTCTGATTTCAACCGTTGCGTATATTAGCTGCGACATGAATCAAGATGCTATGACTGAAAGAATTTGATTGACAGATGACCGTTGATATATCATTGGCCGAATTTAGGTGTTCAGGCTGACGTAGAACTAACTGGCCTGCAGAAGATAATGAAAAACAATTTTTAAGCCAGGATTTTTTTAAATATAAATTTTCTAACTTTTGGGAATATATGGTCTAATAAATAGAATATTTATATACATGTTTAAGCCAGAATGATTTGACATTTAAATATGATTTCCCTATGACTTTAAGTATTCAAAAGTACAAATTAAAATTTCTGATATCAGAACATTTCTGTCTAATTTTCAGAGTAATTTTAAAGAACTTGTAACTTTCCTGGATGAGATTCGCCCCAAGTACCTTAGGGCTCTGGATGTTGTGGGGATGTGTTGGTTAACGCGGCTCTGCAACATTACGTGGACATCAGGGGCAGTTCCCCTGGATTGGCAGACCGGGGTGGTGGTCCCTCTATTTAAAAAAGGGGACCGGAGGGTGTGTTCCAACTACAGAGGAATCACACTCTTAAGCCTCCCTGGTAAGGTCTATTCCAGGGTTCTGGAAAGGAGGGTCCGTCGGATAGTCGAACCTCGGATTCAGGAGGAGCAGTGTGGTTTTCGTCATGGCCGTGGAACAATGGATCAGCTCTACACCCTCAGAAGGATCCTGGGGGTGCATGGGAGTTTGCCCAACCAGTCTGCATGTGTTTTGTGGATCTAGAGAAGCCATTCGACCGTGTCCCTCGGGGGGTCCTGTGGGGGGGTACTCCGGAAGTATGGAGTACTGGGCCCTTTAATAGGGGCTGTTAGGTCTCTGTATGACCGGTGTCAGAGTCTGGTCCGCATTGCTGGCAGTAAGTCGGACTCGTTTCCGATGAGGGTTGGACTCAAGGTTGCCCTTTGTCACCGATTCTGTTCATAACTTTTATGGACAGAATTTCTAAGCACAGCCAAGGTGTTGAGGGGATCTGCCTTGGTGGCCTTAGGATTGCATCTCTGTTATTTGCAGATGATGTGGTTCTGTCGGCTTCATCAGGGCGTGATCTGCAGCTCTCACTGGAGCGGTTTGCAGCTAAGTGTGAAGCGGCCGGGATGAGGATCAGTGCCTCCAAATCCGAGACCCTGGTCTTGAGCCGGAAAAGGGTAGAGTGCCTTCTCCGGGTTGGGGAGGATGTACTTCCCCTAGTGGAGGAGTTTAAGTATCTTGGGGTCTTGTTAACGAATGAGGGGAAGATGGAGCGGGAGATCGACAGGCGGATTGGTGCAGCATCTGCTGTGAAGCGTGCGCTGTACCGCTCTGTTGTGGTGAAGAGAGAGCCAAGCCAAAAATCAAAGCTCTCCATTTACCGGTCGATCTACGTTCCTACCCTCATCTATGGTCATGAGCTTTGGGACATGACTTAAACAAATGTTTTTAGTCTTGATTTAAAGGAACTCAGGCTTTTACAGTTTTCTGGAAGTTTGTTCCAGATAAGTGGAGCATAGGAACTAAATGCTGTGTAAATCCCCCCAGGCACGACGAGCACAAATGGATTTCTTGAACTGATTTAATGAAGCCTCCAAATCTTCATTAGCACCTTGAAAACTCGTTGGCTGCATGCCACAATGAGGGAATTATCCGTGAATTAAAAGGTGATTGTCCTTTATGCTGTCCTTGGGTTTTACTCAACAAACTTCAGCTTATAATGTTTGTGAGTAATGTGAAAAACCTCCGTTGATTTCCATGAAATACGGATGTTGGTGTTTGTTTCCATGGTAACCCAAGACGGACGTTGGTGAAATAACGTCTTCTCAAAACAGCGCAAGAACAAGCTTGTAGATATAATCATGAGAATAATCATAAATAAATCAAACCATGTGTCACTCAATAAAACAATATAAAGATACAATCATATTTACAATAATTCATTGATATGTAAATAACCATATATACATATATCAATTACGTATCAATGAATTATATCAATAAACTATATGCATCATCATGGATACATTTACATGCTGCTTCTCCATGTTTAGTTCTGGTTCTAGGTATGCAGAGCAGGCTGGAGCCAGAAGACCTGAGTGGTCTGGAGGGTTGATACACTGATAGCAAGTCTGTGATGTATTTAGGTGCTAAGCCATTCAGAGATTTATAGACTAACAGAAGGATTTTAAAGTCTATTCTCTGAGATACAGGGAGCCAGTGGAAGGACTTTAGAACTGGGGTGATGTGCTCTACTTTCTTAGTCTTAGTGAGGACACGGGCAGCAGCGTTCTGGATCAGCTGCAGCTGTCTGATCCACTTTTTAGGCAGACCTGTGAAAACACCGTTGCAGTAATCATTTCGACTAAAAATAAACGCATGGATTAGTTTTTCCAGATCATGCTGAGACATTAGTCCTTTAATCCTGGAAATGTTCTTCAGGTGATAGAAAGCCGACCTTGTAAATGTCTTTAAATGCTTTTGGAGGTTCAAGTCTGAATCCAGCACTACACCTAGATTTCAGGCCTGATCAGTGGTTACTAGCTGAAGCGACTGAAGCTGTGTGCTAACTTTAGATCTCTCCTCTATTGGTCCAAAGATTATTACTTCAGTTTTATTTTTATTCAGTTGAAGAAAATTATGGCACATCCAGGCATTGATTTCTTCTAAGCATTTCCTCAGTGCTTGAATTGGTTCATAGTCACCTGGTGACATGGTGATTTAAAGCTGTGTGTCATCTGCATAGTCATGGTAGCTGATGTTGTTCAGTCAGGAGACTTGACCAAAGTGCTTTACACTACATTCACCCATTCACTCATTAACCCATTTACTCATTCACCCATTCAACCCATTCACTCATTCACCCTTTCACCCATTCACCCATTCAACCCATTCACTAATTCACCCTTTCACCCATTCAACCATTCACTCATTCACCCATTCACTCACACACTGATGAGCTACATTGCAGCCACAGCTGCCCTGGGGCTCACTGACAGAAGTCAGGCTGCCGTACGCTGGCGCCACTGGGCCCTCTGACCACCATCAGTAAGCAATGCAGGTGAAGTGTCTTGCCCAAGGACACAACGGCACAGAAAGGCAGAGCCGGGTTTCAACCATCAACCCTTCGATTTCAGGGCTCCTACTATGGGGCACCGTTTCTAAAGTTAAGCTGTCAAAAATTAGGAGGTTATTTAGCGTGTTTTAAGAGAAAAATAAGGGATTTATTTTTTCTAATTCATTTTTTCACTCTCATTCATGCATTTATAAAATCTTACTTTGTTAAATAAATATTTAGTTTGAAGCAAAATATTTAGTTTGTTAGAAAACTTTTTTTTATTTGGAAATTTTAGGAAAAAGAAATCCAGAAATTAAACTGAAAAAATCATATTAGTAAAAACTATTGAAAAAGAAAAGATTTAAAAGTAACTTTACTGCTTTCCTAGTTTGTTTTAACTTTTTAAATGTGATTTTTCAAATTTAAATTTTTCAGTTGTTTTTCATGTTTGATTTATTTATTTTTTTTTATAGATTTTAAATTTTTTTTAAACTTTTAACTTTCTTCAAATGTCTTTTTTCAGATTGATTTTTATGAATTGCTTTCTATTCATATTGTATTTTACAGATCAAATTCTCTCCAGCCCAATCCAAACGCTCTCTTTTGTTGTGGCAAACATCCAGTAGACCAATAGAAACCAGAGACTAGTCCATTCAAGTGCAGAGAATCTGATCTGTAAAACACAAATAAAAAAAGAATGCAGTTCATAAAACTTCAGAAAAAGACATTTAAAAAACAAAGTCCTTAAAAAGAACGTAAAAACTTAGAATAAAAAATTTAACAAGAAAAATTAATAAAAAGATAGTTTTGCAGTCTCCTTTCTGGATTGGCTTTTTTTCCCCCCTTTAAATTTCAATGAACAAAAAGAGTTCTTTGCTTGCAAAAATAATGAACCAAAATTCACTCCATACAAATGCTTCACAAAGATGTTAAACAAAAAAACAAAACTGCTTCCTGCAGGCAGCTTTAAACAGAAGCTAATAATAGTGATAATTTCAGTCAGGTAGGAAGTAGATTGACCTTATATGGGATGGAAAACCCCTCCTCCTCTGATTTCTGCACTAATGGTTTGAAACGTTGGCTAAGATCTGGACAACACTGAACAAACATCAGACTTCCTGCTATTGTCCAACCATTCCCAACATCCTTCTTCTGCCCCCTTGTATTCTTCTTCTGCTCGGTTCTGCTGTCCCCTGCTGTTTGTCTGATTATTTTTTCCCCTTCGTGTCACCATGGCAGCAGACAGGAAGTGTTTGGGTTCCTTGCTCATGCTGTGGGGCCTGACTGTAAATCAGAGGTCAAGGTTACAACAGAGACTTTAGCATGAAGGCAAATATTACCATGAGGTTTAGATATGAGTCAGCAGAGATTATTACCTCATCCTTATAGTAAAAGCTGCTAACAAACAGTAGAGTATAAAGATGAGTCATTTTAGGGAAAACTATTACTGTAAGTATTCCTTTGTAACCTGTTAGTTGGATCATTCTGCTAAATTCTTACTTCATAATGAGGGAAAATCCAACACAAAAGCCCCTTTTCCACTGGAGGCCTCAGGATGTGTTTCACCTGGATTATAGGAATCATGGGAATTTGTCAGCAAGCTTTCAGCCTGTGATAAACTGCAGTACACTTTCAGTCCAGAGGGGGGAGTTAATAAGAACACACCACTGGTTCTGTCTTTATTTCATATTTCATTTCTTTATCAACCAGCATATGGCCAAATCACTGCGAATGTACCAAAAAAAGGAAGTTAAAAACAATCCACTGGACTTTGTTTCCAAGTTTGAGTTTGAGTTGAGTTCTAGGATTTATAGAGTGGACCAAAAACAAAGTTGTGTTTTTGTTTTGGCTTTTTTCAGCCAATCAGAGTTAAGTCTTAGATTCTCACCAATGTGGGTTTAGAAAAACACATCTTCCTTATTTTAAAAACACATAACCTTCATTTGTCTATTGGCCAAAATAAAAACTATCAATAAGATTTAATAGATGTAAAGTTGGCTGGCCTATAACAGAGACTTTTACTTTGCTCTATTCTATAGGTCTTCAACAGGGGGTCCTTGACCCCTAGGGGGTCCACAGAGGTACTGCATGGGGGTCATGAAAGTTTGGTTGATTAGAGTTTTTTTATGTTCTATTTTATATATTTTATATATTATATTTTTCCCACTAATTGAAATGTCTTTAAATCCACATGAACATGAATTCAACAGACTGTAGTAAACAGATAAATGGAGGCAGAAGATGTCTTTCAGTCATCAATGCTCACATTCAGCGACACACAGGAGCTCTTTCAAGCTGGACACCGTTTCCTTCACAACACCTGTCCCATCAACCAGGAATCAGAAATACTTTAATAATCCCAGGGAGGGATTACTTTAGTTACATTACTCCATCTGTAATAGAGTGACTATAGGACCAGTTGGATAGAACACTATTTCATACAATCTATATAATCAGGGGGTCTGTGCTCCATCTAGCCATCAGTTTGGGGCTTTGGCCTGGAAAACATTGAAAACATCTGATCTAAGCCCCATTGAAAACAATTGAAACAGCTGTTTGGAGACAAACATAAGAAAGAGAACCTCAATGTTGTTTTCTGCTGCCTAAATTCTGTTTTTTTCTTTCTTTTATGTCGCAGAGGAAGAGAAAACAGGCCAGCAGAGATGCAGACGCCCTCAGCCTCTGCAGTCTGGACAACAACGTAAGTTCAGCTTCAGTTACACTAGAAAAACGATCTAGAAATAAGTAAAAACATTCCTAAATTAAGAGTATTTAACTTTAAGTAATTGAGATAGTTTGCAAATGGAATGAGTATTTTTACTCTTAAAATAAGATATTAGGATAAAATCTTCTTGAAATAGGACAATGCAATTGTGTTTTCTTATTTTAAGTGTAAATTGTTCCAATGGCAAAATGTTTTTTTACCTCCTCAATCTAAGAAAAATTGCACTTATTTTAAGAAAAGTATAACTCATCTAGATTTGAATTTTTTCCAGCGTTGGTTCTGGCTCTTCTTGCCTTTAGACGCCGTTTTCTCCCCGATAACCAATCAGATGCCTGAAGCTTTGCAAACTTGAGACGTTGAACTGCTTCCTGAAAGCGAGCAGAGATTAGTTCACACCTTTGAAAAGCAGAACACAAATAGACCAGCTTTCCTGCTGCAGTCGCTGTGTTTGGTTGTTTTTTCCTGCCCATCGGGGAGCCGAGCTCCATGTTTGCTCTAAATGCAACAAGCCTTCAGCAAACATCATAATAGCCTCGGGTTCAAGCAACCAGCCAGAAAAACAAAAGTAGTAGCAAAGAACAGCAGATTTACTTCACACTTTTCTTGGTTTAGAAACAGAAAAAAAAAACGAATGCAGAATCTCTGTTATAAGAAATAATCTTATCTTTACAACAAGTTAAAAAACTAAGGCAGCTTTAGAGTCAAAAGTCAGGGCGTTGTTTCTGATGCAGCGACTACTTACTTTACCCAGAAGTGTCACAAAGTACAAATTCTTTCTACTCCTCACATAATAAAAATGGACTCGTTAGTTTTGTTTCATTTCAGCTCATTTTCATTATGGCCTGTTGGTATTAAAATAAAATAAAAACCATCAAAATAATTAGTTTCATCCAGACAATTAATTTCTTTGTGGTTGGACTCGGTGCTGCCCCAACTTGTTCTCCACATACCAAAATAAATAGTTTTACAAGATGATATAAAGTTAAATTTCCCCCTTTTGCCATTAGTTATAAAAATAAGAAAATGAAGTTTAAGGAAGTTATCATCCAGAATTGTAGAAAAATGTTCCTTTAATAGGGTAGAGCAGTAAAGCTTCTGGCCTTAACAGTTTTTTCTGCATTACTTTTACTTTTATACTTTTACCGGAGTAAAAAGCTGAAGTTGATCCTTTAACTCCTACGAAAGTATTTTTAAATCAGTAGGATTTATACTTCTACTGCAGTAATAAACATTCATCTTTTCAACACCTCTGATTTGACCATATTGCGCCTTTATAACAGAACTTTAAGAGTTCAATAGTCTGCAGGTCTTTCAGAAGCTAAAGGAGTTGCTGTAGCTAAAGAAATGCCTAGAACATACCGCATAGATCTGCAAAGTTGGACTTTCCTTAACCCTATAATGCCAAATGTATCATATTTGATACATACGGTTTCTGAAATGTTTTTTGCGTCTGACACCTTTTGCATGATTTAATGGTAAAAACTTTGCTCAAAATCCTATTGTACACAATCAGATATACCTGATAACAGAGGGCAGAAGACTACACAAAAAATAATCTTGACTTATCGCATAGTAATAAATTATTAATATCAAAAATGTGTTTCTGTTTTTCTTTTTGCATATTTCGTTAAAAGGCCAAATAAGGAATTCAAACCAAAAAAAGTAATTTTCTGTTTTGTTTTATTCTTGGATCGGACTTTAAAGGGTTAAGGCTATGGGATGTTTTCACATTGGATGTATGGAGATAGATTTGGGCCATAAACTTTGCTCATAAATATTTTTTAAACTACAAAAAAATTGTTTGTTTTTTTTAAATCTAAAAAACACCATTAATGTTCAATGTTTCTGAGATTGTTTAAAACATTTGAGGTTGAAATGTCTTAAACCAGAATAAAAGATTAAAAACTTTAAAAACACCTTCTCTGTATGAGAACCACCTCAAAGGAAAACATTTATCCTTAGTTAACAATAAAAAATATCAATGACTTTAAAATTGATAACGCATACATTGATAAGGAGGTTTTTATAAAATCGTATTTATTAATTTTGACTTTTGTTATTATTTCCGCCACATGGAAAAGGTAAAAATTAGAATTGTATGGAGCTAAATTGGGACCATAAAATTTTCAAAGAAGTTAAAAAACAATCCTCTGGACTTTGTTTCCAGGTTTGAAGACGTTTCTCTTCCATCCAGGAAGATTTTTCAATTAAATCTGGTTTTAGTTTAGAAAACATGCAAATAGAAACGGATGAACGGGTCCCCCCCTTTGGAATGGGGGTCATTTGGCTTCATTGTTATCCTGCAATGCCCCATACCTGTCTATGTCTCTGAAAGGAGGGTCATTAAAGGGGACTGTTGGCCTGGCTGAATAGGTGAGGTCTTCTGTTCCCCTGCATAGCGATGGGGCTGCGATGATAGCGGGAAGGAATCAACTCTATCGCTGCATTGGAGGTTTTTGAAAGCTGAAATCTGTCTTCTTTGTCTCAAGATGTGAACATTCTGGTCCTCCAAAGAATGTCTTTTGTCCATCAGGTGTAGATGTACACTTGTCCAGAGGAGGGCGCTCTTCTGTGTTGGGCCATGCGTCTGTGGAGAGGTTGTTTGGTTTCTCCAATATAACGATCAGAGCGTTCCTCACTGCATTGACCTGCAGACACCACTCTGCTCAGATTAGGTCTTTAGGATGAACTAGTCTCTGTTTCAGGGTCTGTTTGGTTTGAAATGTTCTGGGATTTTATGTTTGGAGAAAATGTTTTTGAGTTTGTCAGAGACTCCAACAACATATGGAATGGTGATGTTTTTGCGTTTAATCTTTTCACTGTATGGATTTTCTTGCTGACTTGATAAACGCCCAGTTTGTATTAATTTCTATTGTTTTTACACAAAAACCAGGCTTTGTTGGTCCACTCAATAAAACCTGGAACTCAACGCTATTTCTGACATTTTGAATTGAAAAAGCTTCCTGGATGGAAGAGAAACGTCTTCAAACTTGGAAACAAAGTCCAGAGGATTGTTTTTTTTTGGAATGACTGACCTGGATGATTGAGAATCTTCACCAGCAAATAGACCATAACTTTATTTCATTAACATTTTTTTCAAGTGAAATGAAAACTCTATTCATGGGAATGGAACTCATCTATTCCATGGAGCATTTATCAGCTTTTTTGAGTCACTCAAATGTATGTATTTTATGATATAGTTTGGTCCTCCATATAGCGCAGGAATCACTGAAAACCTTCTCCTAAACCTGTTTTGGGAACCTCTATACTAAACACTAGTAAATGTTTGACAACCAGAACATTAAAGACGATAACTGTGTGAACCTTTGTCTAAAAAATGATAAGAAATGTTTTCAAATATAGAAATGACTGATTTTTTTTTCTTAATAAATAATTTTATTTGAATTCCCACAGCAAAGCAGTACTGAAAGAATAGAATAACATTTAATGCATATTCTACGTGTCATTAGGTTAAATATTGATTAACCTTTAAAGTCCAGAAACACAAACTTCCCATAGAAAATATTCATCTTCTTTTAAAGCTTTCTTTATTTTAATAGCTCATCATTGACCTGAAATGATGCTTCTTTAACAAAACATTTCCTTTAGTGAAAAAGTTGTCTATCTTTCAAAGGTTGTAGGACACCAGACTCTAAAAAGTTTTATTTAGCTGATTTATGGATAAATGTCTCCTTGGATCAGTTCCAGAACCATAGATTACAGGGAGTCTAAGACGGTTGGCCTGTTAAATAATTGACCTCATTAAAATAAAGTTCCTGATTTGTTTATTGCAAAATAAAAAGAACAAGATTTTGTTTCTATTAATATTTTTAATAGACGTTTAGAACAGAACATCATGACCAGGCTGGACCTTGATCACCGTACTCTGGCCCCTCCCGCTGTATTTTTAGAGCCGTCCCCGCAGCCCGTCTCTTCCCGGGCGTCTCCCCATCAGCTCAGTCCGGCACAGGAAGTGGACCCGGCTCAGCACGCTCCGGAGGGACAAACGGCCCAAACACACCATCAGTCTGTCTTTGTTCAGGCTGGCGGTGGCAGATATGGGACCTGGAATAAGTTACCGTCCATTGTTTCTGCGCCGCGGCGAAGTGAATCACACACTGAACTATTGTGCTCTGACGGCAGCCTCAGGACAGCAGGACGCCTTTATCTGATAGGAAAGGTCAAAGGTCACGCCAGGGGTGTCCATCTATCACCTCTATCGCTACAGTCAAACATATACAAGTGGTCGAGGCACATCAGGAAAAAAACACTTATTGTTTAAGTTCAGATTAGTTCAAGATAAAATAATAAATCAACTAAAAACAGGTGAAGCTTTGCAAAAGTTTGAAATCAGATCTATTGTTATTATGCTGCATTTTTAAAGCCTCAGTTCTACGTACCTACTAGATAAATTAGGAGATTAGAACTGTTCAAAAAAAACAGAAATGATTTTCAACTGAAAAAGAACTTTGAAACAAAAAAATATTTTTTTAAATAACAAAGGATTAAAACCTAAAAGAAAAGTTAAAAAAAAAATTATCAGAATTAAGTTTTTTCTTTTGTTTTTTGATTTTATTCTTTTTTAGTGTCCTTGATGTGGGGGTGGGGCCCCACGTGGAGGGCCCAATCCTGTAACTGAAATTTCTTTTTGAATTTCAAATCTGTTTAAAGTTTCAAAATTAGTTTTCAGATCCTTTTTTTGTTGTTTTCTAACTAAGTTTATCGCATCAATTTAGCTCCATACAGTTATACTTATGTGTTTAAAAGGGAGGTCCCAATGACAGAAATCCTCATTAGCATGAAAATTTATTCATTGTAAAATAAATAAAGCACAGTATTTTTATTGTTAACTCAGGAGAACGTTCTGTTTTCCCTTCAGGTGGTTCCTATACAGAGCAGCTTTTTAAATTTTAGTTTGGTATAAAACCCTTTTTTTATTTCTCCACTTCATCCAGGTCAGCTCATTCCACCAAATGTACGACGAGTATAAGGATCAGAATGGAGATTTTTTTTTCTATTTTGAGAATAAAGTCGTAACATCATGAGAATAAAGTAATAAAATTATGAGAATAGTCGTAAAATTATGAGAATAAAGTCGTAACATTAGAGAATAAAGTAACATTATGAGAATAAAGTCATAAAATTGTGAGAATAAAGCCGTAAAATTATGAGAATAAAGTCGTAAAATTATGAGAATAAAGTCGTAATATTATGAGAATAAAGTCGTAAAATTATGAGAATAAAGTCGTAAAATTACGCGAATCAAGTTGTAAAATTACGCGAATCAAGTTGTAAAATTACGAGAATGAAGTTGTAAAATTACGAGAATGAAGTAATAAAATTTCGAGAATAAAGTTGTAAAATTGCAACAATAAAGTCGTAAAATTATGAGAATGAAGTAACAATATGGGAATAGTCGTAAAATGATGAGAGTAAAGTCGTAACATTAGAGAATAAAGTAACATTATGAGAATATAGTAATAAAATTGAAAGAATAATGTCATAACATTACGACAATAAAGTCGTAACGTTACGAGAATAAATGTGTAACATTGTGAGAATAAAGTAATAAAATTTCGAGAATAGTCGGAAAATTACGAGAATAAAGTAATAAAATTACTTGAAGAAAGTTGTAAAATTACAAGATTAAAGTCGTAACATTACAAGAAAAAAGTTGGGAATTAACGAGAATAAAGTAACATTATGAGAATAAAGTAATAAAATTTCTAGAATAAAGTCGTAACATTAAGAGAAACAAGTTGTATTTTATATCATCTCTTCCAAGAATCTCTTTCTTCCCTAAAATGAGGAATGTGGAGCATCATGTGAAGTTATACTTTAGCATCAGTTTGACAAATCAGGAAATCTTTTAGCAGCAGCATCAAACTGGGCAGGAGGTCAAAGTGGACTCTGGTTGCTGATTGGTGGAGCTGGTCGGCCGTCAGCTGCTGGGCGGAGCTCCAAGCTTTCTTTTTGGAACCGGTTGTTACTTGATGGCTTTATTCTCGTATTATTACGTCATTATTCTCAAAATAAAATGTAAAAATCTGTAGCCTGGCTCTAATACTCCGTCATACCAATGTGAGTCGTCACACAGAGTTGTGTTTTAATAGATTAATCCTCACCTGTTTCTGTAATTTAAAGCCCGTGGCCTCAGATTAAACTTTATCCTGTCGTCGTTTTCTGTTTACGTCCTTCGATTCTGTTCTTCCAGGTTCTCATCATTAATTCCTTTATAAACATCATCAAACCTTAAAAAATAATAATTAATATTATCATTAATGATAAGGATTTAATTCAGTTTATCTTTGTAGAACAAGAAATGATTGCAATGTGAGGTTTGTATTTAGATCGATAGTCATGATTGATTTGAAGTTTCCACTGGCAAACTAAGATCGATGGGAGCTTCAGGCTCCGTTATTGATCACAGGATCACAGAGAGGAGCAACAAAAGGCAGAGACACACATTTGTTTTGTCTTTCATCGATGGTTTTATTGTGATAAAGTTTCTTTATTAACATCCAACGTTGATCCTTGTAACTAGGCGGATTCATTGGAATTGTTCCGTCTATTGTTTCTGTGCCTGCAGAGGAGCCGCCTGGTTTACCGACAGTAGGGCTGAGTCAGAGCAGAGCCGCTTCTGTTTGGTGACCATGAGGTGTCAGAGTCCAGCAGTGACGCTCTGACTCCAGAAACAGGAGAAACTGACGTTGGAAAGATGTGATTGAGCTTCAGCTGCATCAGAGCTTCAATATTTCATATAGTTCTAAAAATGTATCCGTTTATTTAGTTGTTCAGGTATTTATAATCACCAAACCGGAGAATTTACAGTAAAGTTTCCATTTTTAGTTAAACTAAAAGCTTTTTTCTGAGATCTGCATGTTGGCAATTCCCTGAGAATTTTTTAGTAAATGATGAAGAGACTAAAATGTGAGATTTAGAAGTTACAGAAAACATTTGTATGTCTAAAAATGGAAAGCAGCTCCTGCTCATGTTCTCACCAAATAACCAATAACTCCAACAAACCCAGTTATTGATCGTGGAACTGGTGGAAAAACCAGTATGCAGCTTTACTGCCTGCAGGCTGCTGCAGCTCTCTCCTATTTATAGGCATTTATGTAAAATCCCAGAACCACCAGTAGCAGCTTCAGGATCAGTTCCACTGGTTTGGGATTCAGGTCATGATAACAAACCCAGAAATGTGGCAGAGCCGCTAGAAGAAAACTGTTTTGTTTAGTTTTTGGGACAAAAGACCTTTGAGCCTTTAGGCCTATTTATAATACAATAAAAATAAATAGATAGATAGATTGATGTTCGCTACTTTATTGTCGTATACACTTCAGTGCAACCAGGGTCTGTAACACAGACATCATTAGTTCTCAGGTGAATATCTGAGCTATTAATTAAACTTCACCATAACACTATAACAGCTTAGATTTGGTCAGCTGGGTTTATGTCACACGTGACTCTATTAGCTACAAAATCCTTTTATGCAAACCACAAGGCAGTAATTATATCATTATACTATTTCAACGTTATTGAACAGTTCTCCATTACACAAAGAACACAGGATCAAAATAACACTATAAAATATTATGGTTATATTAAACTGCAGGTACCATCTGGGCTACAGGCAGGTTGCCACGGTTACAGGTGTACAAATGTTGAGGTGCGCTCTGAGGTATTAACTCTTTACGGAAGCCCAGAGCGGCCGTGTCCCTCCGATACTTTTTCACAGTGGTTATTTTTTTCATTATCTAAAGATAACGAAGCCGTTTCCTCGTCATAACGAGATGATTGTTGTGTTAAAACTGATTCCATCCTTCAACACGACAACAGCAGGAGATGATTTAGAAGTCATGGCCGCCTGTGTGTAATCCTGTAAATAATCCTAAATTTAACTTTAAGGTAACGGGACGACGTTGTTGGTTTGATGATTTGCTTCCCCTTCTGATTGATTAGCAGTCAGACCTATGCCTCCAGGTGTTTCTGAACTGCTCCGGTGTTACGCCTGGAATAAGATGCATTAACCCCCAAAATGAGTCCAGATTAAAGATTTGCATGCAATCCAATCATCCACCACCCCCTGACAATGAGTGAGAAGACAAAAGGAAACTAATAAACTGATTATTTGCGCACAGGCGGTA
Source organism: Cyprinodon diabolis (assembly GCA_030533445.1). NCBI lineage: Eukaryota > Metazoa > Chordata > Actinopteri > Cyprinodontiformes > Cyprinodontidae > Cyprinodon > Cyprinodon diabolis. Next base: position 48,374,047 of record CM060081.1, read on the forward strand.
CCACGACTGCACAACTATGGGCCCCACAGGCATGGATGGACTGGGAATCCAGGGCTGTTGACCAGTCTCATTCATAACTCGGACAGCTTAATCAGCTTGTTATCTCAAGAGATCAATAACTATTTTCTCCTGATAATGAGATAAGTATCTCGTTATCTCGAGATACTTGCCACGACAGGCAAAGGAAAAATAAAAGTAGAGTATGACCACTCTGGACTTCCGTACCTCCTAGCTTCTGTCATTGGACTTTGTACATTTTCTAGTCTGCTGCCGCGAGCGGGAGACCACGCCCTAGATTGCTTGACATTGCCATATCTTCCGTCAACTCAAAATAATTAAATAAAAATCAAATTCAAAAAAGTCAAAATCTTTTCCCAAAGTATTCATAAGAAATTAAAAAAATGTAAAAAATGTTTTTAATAAATTTTTGTTAAATCTCCCTCTAAGCCCTAGGGGGTGCTGCAGCACTTCCAGCTCCCCCACTGCCCATGTGATTTGGTTTAAAGATATTTGAACAAAGGTTCATGTTGATGAATGGGGCATTCAAAGCAGCAGTCTGTTAAAGCTACAGTGTGTAATAATTACAGGGATATACAGTCAGAAATGTAATATATTATACATAACTATGTTATTTATCATCATCTACGAGCTCAGCCTCTTAATCTTAATATTTGCGTTGCCTTAGAATTCGTTATTTATAATTACATAGGAGCGGGTCCCGCAGCCATGGAGGCAGACATCTTTGCGCTATGGCAGCGCAGAGCCAACAAACTAGCGATTGCGAGATCGCCCATTACGCTCGAAAGTAACTACGGCAAGTTGAGAGAGATGAACTGAGACGGTAGTGAACACACAGACTAATGAAATACTATCTGTAAAATTATCTATGTAAACAAACCTCATCACTTGAGAAGGTAGGTGATGCGGACGTCGTGGAAGACATTTTGTCCCGTAACGCTCGCCGTACTGTTGGGGGGGAGAAGCGGTGGGGGGGAGATGTTCATGTTGCTGCAGTCTGACCGCTAGATGTCGCTAAAAGTTACACACTGTAGCTTTAACGGAGCGGTCATGTTTATGGTCTGTGGGAGGAAACCAGAGCCACCTGCAGAACATGCAAATTTTATGCAAAAACACCACAGGATCGAAAAACTCTGGATCCTCTTATCCCAAGGATGCTGCATCCCCCCATTACATTAAATTACTCAATTGATCATTTTGTTTTAAATGTGTTTTGAATTGTGTAATGGGACATTAAACTATGTATTTAATTAATAGTGTATTTAATGATGGAGTGGATTAATAAATGAAGGCCATGTGACTTTTTTTAACTGCATATGGGATGTTCTGGTCCATAGAGCTAGAATATTAGATGTGACTCACACAAACCCATGGACGGTTCTAGACAGGGGCCAACGGGGGCCAGGGCCCCTGTAGATCAAGTCCTGGCCCCTGTTATGGCCCCTGTACTGAAGACATAGTACTCAAAGAAATTCTAATGATGATATGCGCTGGAGTACTTTGTCCTGGTAAACGGTGGTTTCTGATTAAGTACAGAACAAGCTGGAGCCTCTGCAGCAAAACAAGATTTTACTTTATCAACACTGGAATTAAAGCTGACAAACTGGGAAATCTGATCATTAGACTTTAGAGGATTTTCTCGGGAACGTTTAACTGGGCGAAATTTTAGTCTCTTTAAAGGGATCCACGGAAAGTTGAACATGTTAAATATTAACTGGAACAAAAAAAAAATCATCCCACAAGGGAGGCATTAAAGGGCCCAAAATTTTGGAAATTTCTATTTTAAGAAAATCCTGTCTTAAAATCTCTGTTTTTTTCCGTTGTCTTCTGCAGGCCAGTTCGTTCTACGTCAGCCTGAACACCTAAATTCTGCCAATCATATATCAACGGTCATCTGTCAATCAAATGTTTTCAGTCATAGCATCTTGATTCATATGTCGCAGCTAATATACGCAACGGTTGAAATGAGAATCCTTTTCTTTCCCATTGAGTTGCATCCCAGTGTTCACGGGGATGGACGTCTGTGTCTTCAGCAGGCGTAGAGCTAACAGAACTGGCAGCGTTGCGAGGCAAGGGCTCAAACATGTACGGCTGGAAGCCTTCTAAACCAAACCAAGCTTCTGCCGCCCTGGCGTCCTCTTCCACAACATCTTCGTTAACTGGTAGCGGCTAACTGGTTAGCAAGATGCTTCCGACAAACCGGCCACAATCAAACTTGCCTGCGAACCTTCCGCCACAACAATCCCGCCCCCTTGATAATCGACCAATCACATTCACTTTATTCACTCGGGTAAAGTCAGGCACCACTCGGGAGAATTCGGAAATGCAACGGTTGGAACGACCGCTTCCCTACGACTTTAACATACATGGCTTCCTTCCTCTCAAACCTCCTGTCTACTTTGTCTAAAATGTGAACATTCTGGTCCTCTAAAGAATGTCCTTTGTCCATAAGGTGTAGATGTGCAGCTGAGTCTTGTCTAGAGGAGGGCGCTCTTCTGTGTTGGGCCATGTGTCTGTGAAGAGATTGTTTGGTCACCCTTTAAATCACAATGATTGTGAAAACCGTCTCCTGGAAAACAGGCCGAGCTCCAGCATCTAGAAACAAAGGTGTTGATGGCAGCAGCACAGCTGATATTTCTCTCCAGGATGGAGTCACAGCCAAACAGGAACAGACCAGATGAAGCTACTATGAGAAAAAGCAGAGAGAGCAGAACGTTAGAGATTGAAATAACAGATTCTGCAGAGTGGGAGAATAGAGATAGAATGAAGCAGAATGATGAAAAAGGGTCCCTATGTCCTCCAGCAGTCTAAGCCTACAGCAGCATAACTTCAGAGATAGCTCAGGATCTGATGGATTTCTTCTTTACCTGGTGACTGTTTGAGAGTCGACGTCACCAGAAGATGTTCATTTTTTACCAGCTTGAATTTCTGACATGCAGAGAGAAAGAAGAAGGGATTCGTTTGTAAAGTTAGAGAGAAGCGTAAGAAATTCAGGGGAAAATAGCAGCAATTAGAATATGAATGGAAGGAAGGAAATTCGTGAGGAAGAGGAAGAGAGAGGAAGAACTGAGCAGAGAAAGAGAGAGAGAAGGGGGGGCAGTTAGTGGGGGATGGAGGAGGAGTGTAAGCAGGGATCTCAGAGAGGAGTCAGACAGAGGAGCACAGGGTTCACAGCATGGCCTGAACGCTCTGATCCAATCTGGACTCTTTTACTGGAGCTTTGAGGCGCTGAGGGCTCAGAGGGGACCGCTGCTGAGGCTGGGGCTGGCTGCACCAGGCAACTCTACTTTCATAGCTCTACAGCTCCAGCTGAAGCTTGTGGCTCAGAACCAGATCTAATCTCCTATAAAAACATTTTCCAAACTCTTGATGATGAATCAGGGGCCATTCCTGTTAAAGACTTGGTCGGTATGGTGGCAGGACAGAGACCGGAGCTTCTACTGAGACATCTGTTTAGCTCTGGATGCTCTGCTGGGTGAATCACTCAGATCCAGGAGATGGGAAAACAGGAGGAGGTAAGATCTCCCTCCTTTGCTGAGGGTTTGGGTCTTGAAGTTAAAATACATTTTCATCAGTTTCCTCTCCTTATAGTTTATTAAGGATCCTCGCCATGATAAAAAATAATGTGGTCTAAATCAAAACGAGAAGTTTATGAACCATTAAATTACTGCAAACATTCATCAGATTTGGTTCAAAAAGTTTGTGTGTCTGAAAACAGAGAAAAGTCTATATTCTAGACCAGGCATGTCCACACTCTGTCCTGAAGGGACCAGTCCTGCAGGTTTTAGGGGTTTCTCTGCCTCAGCACAGCTGATTTTCATTGACAGCTGATTAACAGGTTGTAGTTGAGCTGTAATCATCAGAATCAGCTGAGCTGACCCAGGTAAACGATTAAACCCTGCAGGACAGCGACCCTCCAGGACCGACGTTTGGCATGCCTGTTCTAGGAGGTCTGTTGGCTGCGGTCTGCCAGGCAAACCAAACACAGACATGCACTGATTAACTGTGACCTCATCCAGAACAGCGTCCTGCAGACAGAGGAACAGCTGAAGGGGCTTCTGTTAGTCATGCTTGGAGGAAAACGCTTCCTCGCTTTCTATTCGGGTGTGGGTATTTGTTTGATAGGAAACACCTTTGCTGATCAATGGATTGGAGTCAGAATGAATCCAGATTTAACCTTTAAAGCCCGAATTCACCCATCTTTGGAACAACTGCCATTACAGGCTGTGATTTAGTTCATTGTTTATTGGGATTTAGTTTATTGGGAACTTTTTTGCCTGTTAAATTCCACAAATCCAATCTTCAATTGTTTATACTCCATTCATCCATGAGGGTCCACAGATTAAAAGTAATTCAGAGTATTGATAATAAAAATATCCCATGATGAGAAAATCACCACATAACGTCTGTTTTTTTGTATGTCAGAAAAGTTAGCTGGTCATAGCTAATGCTTAGTATCTTGCTAATATTTACTTCCTTATTTCCTCAGTTGTTAGCTGGCGATGTTTGGTGTGTTTCTTTACATCGTCTTTTTATCTACAATACAAAAGTGTCCGCATCTTTGTATGACGCGATTCAGTGGCGGCTGGTGGAGTTTTCTCCAGGGGGGGCTATAAAGTCAAAATAGACAAAAAAGCTATCAAAATATTCTAAGTTATCACACCAGTACATTTATATGAATGCCAAAAACAACAAAAAATTATAAAAACAGGTAAATCTGTGTTTTGGTCCAATATTGGGTCACAATTAATGCACCAGTTTAATAATGGAGAAGCTATTAGTTAGCTTTATGATTTTTAATACATACAAACTATTTATTTTCTGAGAATGTGTTTATTTAAGAGCAACTACTATGCAAATGAACAAACATCTAGAAAAAGTAGACTATATTCTACAGGGCTCGATGTTAACCATTGCCCGATCTCCCGGGGCAAGTAGTTTTTATTATCGGGAGAATACAGATTTCCAATGATCGCAAAAAAAATTTATCTATCACTCAAAATTACTTTAAAATCACCGACATTCGCTGAAAACGACCCAAAAGCGTTGCCGGCGCCATTCTTGTTGTTTTGTACACATTCTCGCGTGATTTGAAAAGCCTCGTAATTTTCCGCTAGATGACGTGATTCAGCTCTTGGGGAGAGAATTCTGCAGAGCAGCAGCTGGATGATGAATTTAATCTATACTATAATACACGCTAGATTAAAAATTATCAGTCAGGGATTAGGAAAATAATAATAATAGTATGCGCACAGTGTAAATATTTCTATCATATGGCAGTCTTCTTTACAGTGGTCAAACATTAAAAAATGTTCATTAAATGTTTTTCTCTTAGACATTGGAGTGGTGCATTTAAATGTTATAGAGCTAAACATGTTAAATTGGTGAGTAGTAGTAGTGTAAGTTTTTCACCTGTCAAGTTTTTTTTAGATTTTTAACATTAAAATTTATATTTTTCCAAGAACACAACAGTTTAAAGCAAAGTTTAGTTTGAAAAGAATGTTCAGGAAGGATTGAAAAGCATTTTAACACGGTAATGTAGGCTTTAGTTCATTATCTGACGCATGCATAAACACACCAGGAACCTGGAAACTTACTGAATTACAAAAAAAACATTTAAAAAAACAAACATGTTTCATTGATATATATACAAAAATGAATATTAGGAACTATATTTATCAAACATTATACTGGGCAAGTAAAAATTGTTTCTGGGCAAATGAAATGTGAAGGTCACTTGCCCTTTGGCCAAGTGGTAAAAATCCTTAATGTCGACCCCTGTTCTATTATTTTCCATGTGAATCCCAGATTGTTCATTCTTTTTTTCCTTTTCTACAAAGTGCTTTAAATCACTTGCAGTTAGCCTCGCTGCACGCAGTTAGCCTCACTGCACGCAGTTAGCCTCGCTGCACGCAGTTAGCCTCGCTGCACGCAGTTAGCCTCGCTGCATGCAGTTAGCCTCGCTGCACGCAGTTAGCCTCGCTGCACGCAGTTAGCCTCGCTGATTGCAGTTAGCCTCGCTGCACGCAGTTAGCCTCGCTGCATGCAGTAAGCCTCGCTGCACGCAGTTAGCCTCGCTGCACGCAGTTAGCCTCGCTGCACGCAGTTAGCCTCGCTGCATGCAGTTCGCCTAGCCTTAGCGCTAAACCAGGTCTTGGAAAAAGACGGTTCTTGCGCCATTTCTCTCTCTCTTTCTCTCAAATGCGTCTCTTACTTCCGTGACTCGACCTGTCAATCACCCGCAGAACGTCTGCGCAGCTGCAGGAGGTGGCGAACAAATACACTTCCTATCAGCTCTTCTATATCTTTGTATTGCAGAGGAGCTACTGCACATGGACAACTTTTAACGAGAATAAATGGCCAAAGATTTTTGCGCCCTAGGTAGGAAATACGTCACCAATCTGACGAAAAATGGAACAACACTTCACTAGTCAATAAAGTTTAAATGTTCAATCTTACATATCTAAAATATATATATATATATATATATATATATATATATATATATATATATATATATATATATATATATATATATATATATATATATATATATATATATATATGTGTATTTTGAAATATTTTACATTTTAATTTGAAATTGAAAAAAAAATAATTTTTTTGTCTTAATCTAGGTCATTGGGTGTGTGGCAGCGCCCTAGCGCCCTCTATTGGCCAGCTGACACTGGTTTCAATAATTGTTGTTAGACTGATTTTTTCATGCGGTACACAAGAAACTAAAGGAGCTGGAGTGCCGCTACAACTTCTTTCTTTTTTATTTATTAAAACCTAACCTTTGCCTTTGTGAGCAGACATTGTCAGAGGTCTAGCCTTCATCAGTCACACAAACCTCATTATTGACTCCTAATGTGACGGGGTGGGTGGGGTTTTTCCTCCGCTGTGTCCTCCAGAAGCCCAATACCAAGCGAAGAGTGGCGTCTCTGGCCAGTCTGCTGCCTCCTGTCAAGGTCACGTCGCTGAAGAGGATCAGCCAGACTCTGCAGGTAAATCTCTAAGTAGGTGTTTCCACCTGTGGCCCATTCACACGTTCTCAGGTCTGCCCTCTGAGTTTCTGTGGGACTCGGATCAGGGCTTTATGATGACCTTTCCCAACATTGACCATGTTGGACTGAAACCCTTTGTTACTAAATCCATGGTGTGAGTAGGATCATTCTCAGATTGTAAGATCCATTTGCTTGCAAACTTGAACCCCACTTGACTCTTTCCTGATGAATCAGTTTACTTTTGCTCAGTTTGCCTGTTGCTTTAATTCTATAAATTTCCACATTGTGGGATGAATAAAGAATAAGCCCACTTAGATAACACGTGTTAATGGGATAAACGTACTGGGTCTTACTTCCACTTTCTGAGTGGGCTCCAGTAACATCTGACATATAATATCAACTTTGAAAGTTAAAGGTATAGTGGAGGAGGTTTGTTTTCTGGGTGGATCATCGAAATAAATGGTAATACTACCGGCAGTGAATCTGACATAGTGGAAAATTTGTTAATCTTCTTCTGGAAAGTGAGCTTCCTTGAGTGATGCAAACAGCAACTTTTAAACAGAGCGTGTGCACGAGGATAAATGGACTTGTGCACGCTCTCGCACACGTTTAATAGGTGTTCCCTCTCGGGAGCAAGTCAATTGTAATGCATGTGCTTTTTCTTTTTAAATGCACTCTTTCAAAAAAGACCCTTCACTACACCTTTAATAGGAAGTGCTTCTGAAGGTGATCACTCTTATCTACCTGGATATTCTCTGGAGGTCTGAAACGCCTCTGTCAGTGACGTCTATCTGAGGGTTCTGTCTGTCAGAGTTCTGGTTCTGTTATGTTTTCTTTTGAGTCTTTAGTTTTGCTTTGCTCCATGTTTTAGTGGTTTGGTTCTTATTTTGTTGTGTTTTCAGTCTTCAGGTTTTTGTTTGTTACCCTCTGCTACCCTCTTGTGTTCTCCTTTTTCCCTAGCTCCTTACCTGATTCTGCCCTGTTCACACCTGCTCCCAATCTGCTCATTAGTCCTCTCTTTGTTTCAGTCTCCCTTAAATACTCTCTCTGTTCAGTTCTTCATTGCTGGTTCCTCGTCAAACATCCTCCAACTCCGTCCCTCTGAGTCTTCCTCCTCGTGATAGTTTCCCCCTGATGTCTCCATGGTTTCTGGTTTGTTTGGACTTTTTTCATGCTTGATTTTTGACTTTTTGGATTCCTGGTTTCTGGTTTGTTTGGACTTTGTTTTCGTGTTTGGATTTTTGGATTTCCTGCCTCTGTGTTCAGTTAACCTTTAATTAAACCCACAAGAAAATCACCTCTTCTTCTGCATTTGCGTCAACAAACCTCAACCAAATCCTGACACTGAACTGTTTCATCTCCTCTCTCTGTTTCTTTAGCTCTACGTTTTCTCTCTCCTGGTTTTCCATGTGCATATTTAAACTGCATTTAACTGGAAACCCTACAGCTTGCCATTGGTTGCATTTACGGTATTATCTGCTCCAATGATCTCTCTCTCTCTGGCGTCTGAGCAGCGCGGTTGTTTGTGTATGGAGTGGAGAGACAGCTTAGTGGGCGGGGCCAGGCTGAGCCTGTGTGTGGTGTCCAGAGGGGAGGGGGGAGCAGCAAAGTGCTGTAACACAGAAAGGAAGACTGGTGAATCTGCTGCAGTTAGTGAGTGGTTGCCATGACCTGCAGGACTGAGAAATTACACAGGCTTTGTACTGAGTTGTGCTATAGTAATAAACTTGCCTTTCCTTGCCTTTGGATATGTGTCCAAAACCTTAGGTCTCTGTCTCTAAATGGTAATCTGACCTGGTATGTTGCTTTTGGAGTCATGACTTCTTCCTCACTGAGTGGCCAAAAGGTATAATAAAGGCATATTGAACTTGTAATTGTCTAAAATTTAGGAACGCTATAATAATCCTCTCTCTCCACCTAAAGGACCTACAAAAGGGGAAGAGTTGTGTGATCCAAAGTCTAACGAGTAAAATAAATCAGGTAAAAATATGTCTCCTGTTTAAAAGTCTTTGTCTCTGCAGCGCTCCATCAGCTGCCGCCATGAGGGTCGGGTAGAAAGAGCAGCTCCACCTCCTCGCCCTCCACCTCCATGTCATCCTCCTTCCTTGTCCATGGTGAAGACGCGCGTTATTTCAGCGACCATCTCCAACCCATCGTCGCGCGTTTCCACATTAACGGCCGTGGCCTCAAAGCGCCGTGACAGCAAACTGTGGAGTGAGACCTTCGACACCCGAGCCGGAGCAACTCAGACTCTAAGTCCCAAAGAGATCAAAAGACAGGAGGTAAAAAAAATATATATTTTTTTCGACTTAATTCCTCAAATTGGATGTTTTTCAAGAGAGTACAGTTTAATCCGCCTAGTATGGAAGCCCATTTCCGCCAAATGAGAGTAAAAAATGCCAAATAGAAAGTCATAAATATGAGATATTCGGCTTTCAAAATTTGTTTCTCAGAATTATGACTTTGAAAGTTGCGATTATAACGTTATATCTCAGATTTATGACTTTTTAACTAATAATTATGACTTTATATCTTAGATTTCAGATATAAAGTCATAATTATTTGTTATGAGATATTATAACAAATAAAAACTCATTATTCTGTGGTATAGTAATGATTATTTGTTATATCTTACAAGAAATAATCATTAATATATTAATATAATGACTGAAAATATAATGACTTTGAAAATCAAAATTATAAATTAACATCTCAGAATTATGACTTTCTATTTGCCTTTTTTTTTTCATGTGACAGAAATGGGCTTCCGTAGCTGTGAGAAGTTCAGTAAAACCATTTGTGTTACTGGTTTTTCTGTACCTACCTGTCTACAGGCTATTTTTGAGCTGGCTCAAGGAGAACAAGACCTGGTGGAGGATCTGAAGTTGGCCAGAAAGGTAAACAGCAAATGTGTTTTTTGTCGGGTTGAGATTAGTGCAGATATTTACATGTGTCTTGTGCACACCTGCAGGCGTACCGCGACCCAATGCTGAAGCTTTCCATCATGACTGAACAGGAGCTAAACCAGATCTTTGGCACCCTGGATTCACTCATACCTCTGCATGAAGGTAAACAGAAGTGGTGGAAACTAACAAAGTACAGTTACTTGATTACTGTACTTAAGTATTTAAGTATTTTTTTGAGTATCTTTACTGTTAGTTTCTTGTTCCTTTTAGCTCTGCTTTGCTTTTTAATCTTCTGTTGCTGTTTTTCATCCATCATGGCGGATAGCAGCCATTAGGACTGAACCTGGATGCCACTGATTTACAGATTTAATACGGTTCAACTAATGTGAGAAACTCAGAGCCGATATTATTAGTAGTTTATCATTTTCTTAAGGCAATAGTTGTTACCATGTGGCCAAGTTGTTCAGTAGGATGAGTCTCAGATCAGAGTTATAGTTTCTAATAGATTCAACCTTAAACCTTTATTCTATAGATGTCATGATGGGCTAAGGACTTGACCCATACGCAGAACACTACTGGAGACTGAGTAAAAGTTTGAACTAGGGCTGCAACTAACGATTATTTTAAAAATCGATGAATCGGACAAAAAATATTTTTTTATATTAACCTCTTTATTCCAAAATAAACATTTTAGAGAGAACAAACAAGCACATAAGTACAGGTTGCTCATTAACTGTACTGGTGCAATATGAAAAATAAATGTTTGTGTTAAAACTACGCAAACTTACATGAGAAATGTAGCTGTACATCCACAAAATATAGGGTACTTTGTTTCATAAAGCGCATTTTTAAAAGCCCCTAAGGGGTTCAAACAATAGGCCCCCCCATTTCATCAAATTAGGTTTTTTTAGACTAGAAGAGTTCTGCCTTTTAAGACAGGAAAGTATAGCAGTTAAAGTTGCTACTTGAGAAAATACTGAACCATAGAGATAAAAACAGACCTGTGATTCAAATTATAAATTGTATTTGGAATAAAAATGAGAGAACTAGGGGTGTTAAAAAACACATCCTCCAAAGACAGATATTTACATGGGAATGTGGCATATAATTAACTGACATATTACTGATCTTGCTGGATTTTATTCTGCTTTACTTCCATAAATTGCAGGATCTTCTTTACTTTATCTTTGCCAGAAGATTTCAACTTTAAAAGCCTTGCCCTCATAATTTGCAAGTTAATTTATTTATAAAGAAAATATAAACGCTGCTTAAAGCTACAGTGTGTAATTTTCAGCGACATCTAACGTCCAGACTGCAGACTGCAGCAACATGAACATCTTCCCCCCACCGCTTCTCCCCCCCAACAGTACGGCGAGCGTTACGGGACAAAATGTCTTCCATGACGTCCGCATCACCTACCTTCTCAAGTGATGAGGTTTGTTTACATAGATAATTTTACAGATAGTATTTCATTTGTCTGTGTAGGGTATAGATTTCAGTACCGTCTCAGTTAACCTCTCTCAAACTTGCCGTAGTTACTTTCGAGCGTAATGTGCGATCTCGCAATCGCTAGTTTGTTGGCTCTGTGCTGCCGTAGCGCAAAGATGTCTGCCTCCATGGCTGCAAGACCCGCTCCTATGTAATTATAAATAACGAATTCTAAGGCAACAATAATATTAAGGTTAAGAGGCTGAGCTCGTAGATGATGATAAATAACATAGTTATGTATAATATATTACATTTCTGACTGTATATCCCTGTAATTATTACACACTGTAGCTTTAAGCTAATTCAAATGAAATTAAAAGTAAAATAAGTAGCCAACCTTATCACTGTCTGTAACCTACTAACACGGTAAGGAAAGCATCAGATGAGCTACCTGAGAAACTAACGTTACGTTTCCCCACTTTAAAACCAAACAAACATGGCCGCTCACCCTGCTGTTCAGCTCTCTTCACTGCCATTGAAGGCTCCAACGTGTTTTCTTTTCAGGCGCTGCATCATAACAGTGGTGCTTCCGCGCCATGTTAATTTGTTTTTACAAAAGTTGCATGTTACGACTTTTTTCGCTTTAGAAAGCGCAGGCTATTTTAATTATTGTGATCAATTTGCGCCGTCAATCCCGGCGCATGCGCGCTTCATTTGCAGTCTGGACGCTGAAGGTAACATCCTGCTGCTCTGACTGCAGCGCTGAGAGGGACTCCTGCGGGAGCGGAGTTGAGATGGGGGAGGCGCCCCACGGCAATGACAACGGCGGCGGATGACGCATTAATCGCGCGACACAACTAATCGATGATGAAATTCGTTGCAACGCTTTTAAAAGTCGATTTTTATCGATTTTATCGATTCGTTGTTGCAGCCCTAATTTGAACAAAGTTTATTGAGAAACACACACAGAGAATGTAATGACTGGTTCAGGTGCTGGTCCGGGACTGGTTTCAACTCCTTTCTGGAGAGATGAGAGTTTGATTAGCTTTGCAGTTTGATTGTATTATGAGAGAGTTGAATCTCTTAATGTACCTGAAGAGGTTCTGACAGATCCTATGAGAGAGGGAACCTGTTGGGTCCAGAGACAGTTGAAGAGGCAGAGAGTTAAGCAGCAGCAGCGTCTAGCTTCGAGCTGGAGAGTTTTCAGACTTGAGTATTTTTCCAAGCTCTTCCTCTGAGAGCTGATGAAGGAATCCAGATTGAGATCTTCAGGTTTGGCTTACTTGGCAGGCAGGCAGGTTCTCAGATTAAGCTCATCCAGAGCTTCAGACGTCGGTGGGTTTTCCTGTGATCAAAGAAGACAGAGGCAGATTAGAAAAGCTTGTTTCTCTCTAGAGATTTCCTAAATTCTTAGAGGCTCAGGTTCGCTAACCAAACTTGGTCAACACTGCGGCGTCAAAGGAAGGTCTGACTGCTGCTTATGAAGGGTGGTCTTCTGATGAGCTGATGATCCTCAGGTGTGGTGAGGACTCCAGCTCAGGAAGCCCACAGCGCTCTCTGCTGGAGACAGGAGGCAGATCTCCAGATCCCAACAATAGAGATAGAAAGAGGACAATCTAGACTCTCCTGCTTTATTTTTGGTTTGTTTTTACATAAGAAATAATCAAATAGCTGTCCTTATTTTACTGTGGCCTTTTATTTGTACGCTGAATTTCATTGCATCAATACATCAGGTGGTTTAACTCAGAAATGTTCTGATATTAGAAAATAGAATGTGGATTTTTGAATACCTAAGTGAGTACTTCAACTTGAGTACGGGTTTTACTGAGTAACTTTTACTTGTAGTTGAGTCAGATTTGACTATGAGTATTAATACTTTTAGTCTAGTACTGCTGTTAAGTACTTTGTCCACCTCTGGTAAACGGTGGTTTCTGATAAAGTACAGAACAAGCTGGAGCTTCTGCAGCAAAACAAGATTTTACTTAAACAACAGCTGAATTAAAGCTGACAAACTGGGAAATCTGATCATTAGACTTTAGAGGATTTTCTCGGGAATGTTTAACTGGGAGAAATTTAATTCTCTTTAAAGGGATCCACGGATAGTTGAACATGTTTAATATGAACTGGAACCAAAAAAAAGTGAAAACAAAAAATAAATAATCTCAAAAGTTTTCCAAAGTTTTATTTCTGAACTGTGTTTTTTTTTTTCTTCACGTTTTTATTTACAAAAAAAGATTTTTTGCTTGCAAGAATAATGGAATAAGATTAACTCCATATTTCTCAGACCTGCTAAGTCGGCTACGAGATGCCAGAAAACCTGACGGATCCACGGAGAACGTTGGACCCATCCTGACCGGCTGGGTGAGTCCTGGACGAGTCTGCAGGGTTTTCATAGACGACCTATGGTGATCGTCGATGTCTTCGTGTCTCTGCAGCTGCCGTGTCTCTCCTCCTACACTCCGTACTGCAGTAACCAGGTCCAGGCCAAGGCTCTGCTGGATCAGAAGAAGCAGGATCCCAGGGTCCAGGACTTCTTGCAGCGCTGCCTGCAGTCACCTTTCAGCAGGAAGCTGGACCTGTGGAACTTCCTGGACATCCCTCGCAGCCGGCTGGTCAAATACCCGCTGCTGCTCAGAGAGATCCTGAAACACACAGACAACGACCACCCAGACCGGCAGCACCTGGAGGAAGCAGTGAGGAGAACTAGCCTTGATCTTTCTGCTAAAACAGAAACGTTCCCGTTGTTAAAAAAAGACAGGAACAGTAGTGTGATGCAAAATGATAATCAGCAAAGATATGGTTTCTCTGTTAAGTACATTCTAAGAACATAGAAAGAATGAGTCAGCAAGATTACATGAATTACACAATTACCCCCCCCCCCCCCCCGAAAAAAAAAAAAATGAAACATAGTCACATGACCAGTTTATTTCTATAGCTCCAATTCACATCATGTCATCTCAGGTCACTTTCCAGTTCACCAGATCATCCAATCAGATTGATTCAAAGTTTTCTATCTAAGGAAAACAAGCTGATTGCATCGACTCATTGACTCTTCAGCAATCCCTCACACTAAAGGCTGATTTATACTTTGAAACCAGGTCGTCTGCGCGTTTGTCACAGTGAACGCAGAGATGCCAGATGCCAGCGCCTTAGACAGGACGCCTCTGATTGGTCAGATCTACGTCTGCTCTGCTCTACTCTATGCGTATTTCCTGTTTGATACTGTCAAGTTCTCTGTTTAGGTTTGATTTTTATATGTGCAATCCCCACTGGGAAAGGGAAGTTTCTTCTGTAAAACATAACTGGTATCATCTTTATTATGATGGTCATAATTTTCCTCCAGTCACACAGGTGAAGGGTTAGGGTTAGGGTTAGGGTTAGACAGAAAAAAAGGTTGAGACAGAAAAATCTAATTACATTGAGAGATCAACAAGAAAAGAAAAAAAAAACAAATCAATTTCCACTTATTTAAATAATTTAATCCTAAAGAATAAGAAACATTAAGTATTTTATAGTGAAATTAAACAGCAATTAATAAATTTGCATTTTTATCAACATTTTTCTCTGCTTTAACTAATAAACACCAAGTGTATATATTTTTTTCCCCTTTTAATTATATTAAACAATCAACCAGATAATCAGAGTCAGTCCATGTGAATGAGCAACTGTAATCAGCAATCCTTCACAG
The DNA here is from genome assembly GCA_030533445.1 of Cyprinodon diabolis. Taxonomy (NCBI): domain Eukaryota; kingdom Metazoa; phylum Chordata; class Actinopteri; order Cyprinodontiformes; family Cyprinodontidae; genus Cyprinodon; species Cyprinodon diabolis. The sequence goes on from CM060081.1 coordinate 48,389,091, forward strand.
TTCTTCTTAGAAACTTTTTGCACAGTTTGCACCTTTCATGTACTACCATGACTGTTTGGCTTGCATGCTGTCCTACTTCCTCAAAGAAGAGTGACAGGTCAGCCACACCAAAAGTACACTCTTTGATTGCCAGAGATTGAGTCCAGCTGGTTCCCATCTCCAGCAGGCAGAGCAGAAACTAGCAGCAGAGGGGAGGGGCTTCCTGGCAGTTCACCAAAACAGGTACCTTAGCGGCTTGTTTTGTTTGTCTGACCGCCATTGTGTAAATGGAGCAACTAGCAGAGCGAGGTGCGCCAGAACGCTGGGACCCTTTTTCCACCTGGATCCCCGCTCTTTTTGGCCCTCATGTCCCTCCTTTGTCGGACAAACTTGCCCCCACTTCCTCACCGCCTCGGCCGTATCTAGACCCACAGCTAGTTCCTGATTGGCCCTCTGGCGTTGTGGCGTGGAATAACGTAGCGGAGACCACGCTTCAATATTGGGCAGAAATAAAAAATATCTGCAACAAACTCAATGCTGTGGGAGGATTACCAGGCCTTAATCATGCTTTTTAGCGACAGTGGAGAGGAAAAACTCCCTTTGAACAGGAAGAAACCTCCAGCAGAACCAGGCTCAGTGTGAGCGGCCATCTGCTGAGGCCCACTGGGGTTCAAGGAGACAGAAGCAGAGATACAGAAATATCTACTGAAATAAAGTAGATAGGTTTGACTTGCACAGACTTTATTTTCGTTTTGTACATACTGAGTGCATACAAAAAGAAATTTCGTTCAGTACAGCTCTCAAGACATTTCCATTTTTAAAGTGCAGCAGTGATAAAATAATAATGTACCTTTATGTATTTTCCATTCAGAACAGAGGTTGCCCCCGGGTCAAACTCCCACAACAGTTTCAGAAAGTCAAAACCTGACAAAAGTCCTGGAAATCAGTCCTATAGGAGACCTGTAACCCTGACAGTTTCCTTCCCGTCCCCAGGAGAGACTCTACAAAGTGACGAATCCTGAGATATTTATAGAAACGTCTGTGGAGGATTGGAGGATGTTCTATTAGTCTCATATGCTGAAAAGATGGAACTAGGTTTATATCCCCTTAATGACCACTCCTGGGAGACCAGAGAGAGAAACCTTTGTTCCATTTGTCCTTCTTTGAATCAAACATTGCTTTTTTGCTCTCCATACCCAACATTTTCCAAGCTTCACCTCTGACCTCAGGATGGACTCCCAGACTACGAGGTTCCCTGTAGCTGCACAACAACCATCATTCTGCCACCACTTTGCATTACAGAGCAAACCTAAACTGAGCTGCTGCTGCTATATTCTGTATGAAACAGATGAAAAAGAGGCTTTGCTGTCTTTTGGTTCTCAGGTGAAAAAAACAAAATTGTCACTCCTCTCCCCAAAAGAAAAGTTAACTTTTATCATGTATGTATGTATATCTATGCTATGTAGGTAGTTTCTTTAGTATTACACTAATATTTTAGTGCATTAAAAATGATTCAACTGTTAATCTTTAATTTAGTTTTTTTGTTGTTTTTTTGTTGCTAAATAGAGTATAAGTATTTATTTTATGGCGAAGAAGAGGAGTTTATTTGATTTCCAGAATTTGATTTCTAATCATCTTTATAGTCTTAGCGAAATCATATTTAAACGTCAAATCATTCTGGCTTAAACATGTATATAAATGTATACTTCTAAAAGAGGTATTGAGGCTGGAAGACTGCTTTCTCCAGGTGGTACCTGATCCTTCTGACAATCGCTGTCCTCAGAAAAAAATCAGTCAAGGAGAATCCTGCTTTAACAACAGCAAATTGTAGAGGGAAAAATCTATTAACTATTTGCTCCAGTTAAATAAACAGAGATAGATGGATTTCACTCAGTCTGTATTTTATTTTTATCTTTGCAAAGAGAGAACAGTTCATCATATTAACCTTATTGCACGGTAATCAGCCCATTTCTGAACAATGGAAAGTAGTCATATTCAAAACTAATTACAGACACTTTGGTTAAACAGTAACATGTTATGAATAAACCTGAGAAAGAATCTGGTTTGTTATGGGAAGAAGCTATGGCTTCTCTAAAAACATCCTCACACTGGGGAATTTCTGTGGCCTTGCAGGTGAAACAGGCTGAGTAAAAACTTTTATAGTGAATCAATAGGATAAATGTATATATGAAATAAGAGAAATCTAAATGTTCAGACCCTTTACTGTAGTGTCCTGACATTGTGATTTTAACATTTACCCGCTTTTTGGCGCTTTGGGGTTTTCTATTTTTCTGAGCACTTCAGGCTCTGACTTTGGAGCTAATTTGCCTGATTCTTTACTCCCAGAGCCCCTGCAGCTGCTCTAACAGTTTTAAACCTTTGAATGCTGACGTGAACGCTCACATCTTTCTGCCCTTCCTTGTTGCGTCATTGTGATGTCAGCCCCAAAAAATATGCGGAAGTACGTGTACGTCCCATGGAATGAATACACCGTCGTGGTTCAACTTTACACATAATAATAATAATGAATTTTATTTGTAACGCACTTTACATTTAAATTAAAATCTCAAAGTGCTACATTTAAAGAACAAGAAAATTAAAACAAGGTTAAAAGACCATAACATTAAAAACACAATGATAAATTCACATGTAATGCAAATAACACAGAACTCGAAAAGTAATCATGAATTTAAAAATAAATCACTAAATGTTCATTTAGTAAAGTAAAATATTGATTTTTAATTTTAGTTTTTTTAAATAATTCTAAAAAACAAAACAAAAGAGAATCTAGGTTCACTGTTGACATGAACGTACCTGTCAGCAAGCGACTGAACATTACAGAAAACATCGGTTTTCACTGATTAATGCCTCAGAGTGTCTGTTTTTCTCGTATTTAAATAAAGATTTTTTCAAAATGAATTTAATGATTTCCATTGTATAAAATAATTCAAATTTATTTTTAAAGTAGTTATTTTCTATTTATTTTACTGGCAGCTGATTGTTTCCTGTCTCTAATGGAGGGCTATGTGGAGCTGGAATAAGAACATATATTCATTTATCTAAAACATCATTTCAGCATTAAATATACTATAAAATTATAAAATCCACAATTTAATAATTACATGCCTCATTAAGTAATTTAAAAAAGAAATTAAATAGATAAATAAATAAATTAAAATTCAATCATTTTTATGCATTCTTTAATTTATCTAGAACTTGATTCAGATATTTAATACATATTTAAATAATGAAATCAAAGTTGCATTAAGTTATTAAAAATGAATTTTTGATTATAGATTAAATAAACATTCAATATTTGATGTGTATTTAAATATCAGATATTAAACATCGATAAAATTATGAAAAAGAAAATAATCAAATATCCCATTTAATAGTTAAATATACACTTAAAGTTATAAATTAAATAATGAAATGTTATCTAAGAAGTGCATGTATTCATTTATCCCATACATGATTCAAATATTAGTTTTACCTTAAAGTTAGAAAATGCACAATTAGACAATACTTATCAAGGTGCATTGTGGGAAATTTGCAGTCCACTACTTTTTCATCCACTAGATGTTCGGACAATCATTTAAAATGGCGTGATAACTATATAGTGCCCTATGTAGTGATTAGCACGGATGTTCAGACACAGCTTAGATGAGCAGATTGCTTCGTGAGAGCTCTCCTCGCAAAGCATCATGGGATTTGTTGTGGTGGTGATAAATAACCATGTGTAGAGGAGGAGTTACATGACTACTGGGGAACAAAAAGTAGTGACCATCTGTCCGAAAGGTCAGTTAACTGAGCTCACTATATAGTCCCCGCTCTATATAGTGATGGAGGGATAGGGGTTAGGGCAGACGTTCAGACACAGCCTAAGTTTTAGTCTGCAGCAGATTTAGAGGAATTAGCCAACTAGCTGTGGCCTAATCGGCGGGTTATGTGTTTGGCTGTGCAGATGCTGATGGTCCAGACCTTAGTGGCAGATATCAACCAGCAGACCGGAGAGTCTGAGTGTCAGTACTACAAGGACTGCCTGCTGTATTCAGAGGACGGACAGAGGGACGAGCTCATCGATCGCTCCAAGTGCCTCAGCTGCCATGGAGAGCTGAAGAACAACAGAGGACTCGTTAGTGCTGCTCTCGTTTCCTTCATCCTTCCTCACCTCGTTTCTACCCCTTTATTCACTCAACCTCTCCCCTCAAACTGTGGATCTGTACACTTTTATAATTTCAGTAGTGGAGAATAAAGCTGTTATTCCAAAAAAAAAGAAAATAAAAGAAACACACAACTTGACATTGTTTCCAAGTTTGAAGACGTTTCTCTTCCATCCAGGAAGCTTTTTCAATTCAAAATGTCAGAAATAGTGTTGAGTTCCAGGTTTTATCCAGCAGCCCAACAAAGCCTGGTTTTGGTTTAGAAAACATGCAAATAGAAGCGGATGAACGGGTCCCCCCCTTTGGAATGGGGGTCGTTTGGCTTCTTTGTTAGCCTGCAGTGCCCCATACCTGTCTATGTCTCTGAAAGGGGGGTCGTTAGAGAGAATTGTTGGGCTGGCTGAATAGGTGAGGTCTTCTGTCTCCCTGTGAAGGGGTTAGGGCTGCGATAAACTCTGTCACTGCATTGTAGGTTCTTAAAAAGCTGAAACTTGAGTCGTCGTCGTCCCCCCCCGCCCCCGTTTAAGGTTGTTTTTTCTTTCTTAACATAGATTCGTCTGTGTCTTCAGCAGGCGTAGAGCTAACAGAACTGGCAGCGTTGCGAGGCAAGGGCTCAAACATGTACAGCTGGAAGCCTTCTACACCAAACCAAGCTTCTGCCGCCCTGGCGTCCTCTTCCACAACATCTTCGTCCCCGCTTTCCTCCTCTAAATAAAAAATGGATGACGGAGGAGACTCATCCACGACCTCCGACACTAAACTCTCCTCCTCTTGCGTGTTTCCTCTGTCCATAGCGTTCCTTGACAGCGTCGTTTCTAAGTCACCAATTTAGTGCTACTTGGTCCCAATGGAATTTCCCATTGGGAACCTACTAGCACTAAGTTGCTAACTGGTTAGCAAGATGCTTCCGACAAACCGGCCTCAACCAAACTTGCTTGCGAACCTTCTGCCACAACAATCCCGCCCCCTTGATAAACGACCAATCGCATTCACCTTATTCACTCGTGTAAAGTCGGGCACCGCTCGGGAGAATTTGGAAATGCAACCGTTGGAACGGCCGCTTCCCTACGACTTTAAGGTGTAGATGTAACACAGAGTCTTGTCCAGAGGAGGGCGCTCTTCTGTGTTGGGCCATGCGTCTGTGGAGAGGTTGTTTGGTTTCTCCGATATTAAGATCAGAGCATTCCTCACTGCATTGACGCAGTAGTCTCTGGGATAGAGATGTTTTTGCGTTCAATTTTCTCACCGTTATGTTCTGCTGTGTGTCTTTTGGATTTCCTTGCTGATTTGACAAATGCCCAGTTTGGGTATCCAAAGGTTTGGAGAGCATCTTTGATGTGGTTCTTTGTGTTTCCCTTCTGTTTTAGTAGGGACATGTTCTGCCCGCTGTTGGAAGGTTCTAATGACTGAAAGTTTGTGTTCCAGTGGGTGGTGTGAGTCAGAAAGTAGATACTGGTCTGTGTGAGTAGGTTTCCTATAGACTTCAATGTTGAGGTTTCCTTTTCCATCCATGCTCACTAAACAGTCCAGGAAAGGTAGTTTGTTGTCATTGGCATCTTCTCTGGTGAACTTGATGTTGTGGTCCACAGCGTTGATGTGTCTTGTAAAACTTCCACTTCTTTCAGCTGGATTTTGGTGGTGTTCCTCTGTCCAAAGCTCTATTTTTCATTTCTTTCATGTAAAGATTGGCTACAATTGGTGACACTGGAGATCCCATTGCACAACCATGCTTCTGTCTGTAAAATTTATCTCTGAACTTGAAATAATGGAACGACCCCCCTTTCAGAGACATAGACAGGTATGGGGCATTGCAGGCTAACAAAGAAGCCAAAGTACCCCCATTCCAAAGGGGTGGACCCGTCCATCCGTTTCTATTTGCATGTTTTCTAAACTAAAACCAGGCTTTGTTGGGCTGCTGGATAAAACCTGGAACTCAACGCTATTTCTGACATTTTGAATTGAAAAATCTTCCTGGATGGAAGAGAAACGTCTTCAAACTTGGAAACAAAGTCCAGTGGATTGTTTTTAATTTTCCTTTTTTGGAATGACTATGACCTGGATGACTGAGAATCTTCACCAGAATAAAGCTGTTATTTTAAGGAACAAACAAGCATAAAATGAACAGAAACCATGGATTCTATCAGATCTGTTTAATTCTCACTTCCTTTGTCCTTTGTTGCAGAAACTCCACGTATTTCTGTTCCAGGATATTTTGGTCATCACCAGGTCGATGTCACTGAACAACCAGCCAGTGAGCTACCAGCTCTGCCGCCAACCCATCCCCATTCAGCAGCTCGACCTGGAGGACATATCGGACGGCGAGATGAGAGTGGGCGGGTCCATCAGAGGGGCCTTCAGCAACAATGAGCGAAGTCAGTGATGCACAGATGTTAGTGGAACCCAACCAATAGTCTGACCCTTAGGCTGACAAGGCCAGACAGACAAAATCAGAATGGTCAATCCAAGTTTGCCTTTTCCAGAAGTAGTTTAGGTCTTTTTTCCAATTCACCAATCACCATTCATCTTAGATGCCTAGACAGGGGTGGATTTACCATTAGGCAGAACTAGGCAGTAGAGCCCTGCACTCCCGCGGGTCCCAACACAAAGCAGTGCGGTGCTGGACAGATATTGAAAGCTCATCGCAGGTGCGGGTGGGCAGGAGAGCGCACAGTAAGGGAGCGGGTGGGAGCGGTGATAAGCGGCAGTCCCAACAACTAAAAACGTGTTTTAGTCATAAATTATCAGCTCCACTTCTTTCAGCTGGATTTTGACGAATGTGTCATCCACGTATCTAAACCAGTTGCTCTTTTTAGATGCATTGAAAACGTTAAGTTTCGGGGGAATCGTTAGGATAATTATCATTGATGATGTGTGAGTTTGGTATTAACTGCCTGTTGCGCGTCAGAACTGATGTTTTCCACAATAGATTGTCTAGTTGGGACAGTTCCTCTGTCTGGATATACAGTTATAATCTTCATTCTGTACGTGGCAGAGATTTATATATGAAAGGAGAGCAGTTTCCTTCAGTTAAGAACAAAGTGTAATATTTTGATAAGGCTGCAGCCATGGATGCCTCCTCATCAGCTAACATGCATGATGTAAAATAAGATGATGTGGCAGACAGGAGATGGATAAAATGTCCTTTTAACTGTTAATCGAGGCCACTTCCTGTTTGGTAAGCAGCTGCCTTCTGTAACTCTAAGCAACTTCTCTGATCTGAGTAAGATTATGTCATGATGGGTACACTATCCTAGCCCAAATGCAGAACACCAGGAGACAAAGGAAAAGGTTAACAGTTTATTTAGGATACCACAGGTCAGGGAACAGATGCAGAGAACAGATCAGGGGTTGGTCACACGGGGTTTACAGTTCAGTGGTTCAGGCTGAGCGTCAGCAGGTGGGAACCAGTTGGGTCCAGAGACAGAGGGTTCAGCAGAGGGTTCAGCAGAGAGCTCAGCAGCGGCAGAGCTCGGCTTCAGGCTAGTGAGGTTCAGACCTTGAATTGTTCTCCAAGTCCTCTCCTGAGAACTGGCAGGGAGATGCAGGCTGAGGTTCTTCAGGTTTGGCTTCTCAGAGCAGGCTGGCAGGTTTCCAAACATGAGCTCCACCAGAGCTCCAGGTTTCAGTCAGGATCTTCCTAGAAGAACAGAGAGGACAAAAGCTGATCAGGATCTGGTTCAAGGTTTCAGGGGAGTCAGAGAGTCAGACAGACAGGTTGGCGCAGGTTGGCTACCGTGACTTGTTCAACACTCTGGCACCGAAGAATAGTTCTGCCGCTGCTTATAAGCTGGTCTCCTGATGACTGATGGATCTCAGGTGTGGTCCTTAGCTTAGCTCTAGGAGACCAAGAGGCGCCCTCTGCTGGAGGAAGGTGGACAGACCTCCAGATCCCAACAGATTATAATTTATATCAGAATCTGTTGTCATTTCTCCTGGTTATTTAATACATATAAGCAATTACGTGTTATTCAACGAGTTTGTCCGCAGTGATCTCTTTTCAGGGAAAACAACTGGAGAGATAGAGCATCAGGGTGCAAAAGCGATCAGAACATGCTGCTAAATATTCCACAGAGTTGCATGGTGGAGGTTACAGGACCACCCAGAAAGGGTTGGGTTATTAGCTGTTTAAATGCCTGTCAGAAGTCTCCTTTTCTTTTTTATACTGCTTAAAATCTTTCTTATTTCAAATATTTTTATTGATTCATTTTTGTCATTGCTTCTCCACACAGCCAAAAACTTCTTCCGGGTTTCGTACCGCTCAGGAAGCCAGCTGCAGACGCACTGCTTCCAAGCCAGCGACGCCTTCAACAAGCAGCAGTGGATCAACTGCATCCGCCAAGCCAAAGAGGCGGCGGCAGCAGCACCCACAGCAGAGCAGAACCCTCACGGAGGTCAGCGGCTCCATCCGGAACCAGGACGACTGATGGAGCTCAGTCATCACACAGGTCCAAGTCCTGAGAGCGGACATCCAGAAACCAAAGCCCCAGCAAAGATGGAGGAGGTTCTGGAGCTGCAACAGGAGGATGCTTTAAATGGAGGAGAAGATCTCGGTCTGTCGAAGGAGACCACGACGATGATGGAGGAGCAAGTACAAAGCGAGGAGGGGGAGGTTGATTTGACCGAGAGGAAGGGTTTACCATCAGGAGGGTCATTAACGGGCGGCAAGACGGAGACAAGGCGGGGACCAGATTCCCCCGCAGACTGGAAGATGGAGGAAGAAGCAGAGACTCCTAGCTCAGCTGACAAAGAGGTTCCTGCTTCTGTTTTGGCTCATCCTGTGAATCCAGAGCAGGAGGAGTCGATGAAAGAGGAGGAACACGGAGGATCTAAGGAGGAGGAAGGGGTGGACACGGGAGGCGGCGAGGAAACGAGCCACAGATGCTGACAGAGAATGAACAGAATCTGCTGGACTCTGTGAGGACACCACTCAGGCTATCTGAGGAGTATTTTTCTATCAGTATTTATGATTAATCCTAAAAGTATTTCCACATTATATCCCATTCTAACCCCCATCTGTTTCTGTTAAGATCAACACATTTACTGAATAACTGTAAAAGGCTAAAAATAAAACTCTCCTTGCTCTTATATCCACCTCTGAATGCAGGCTTTGCAGAACCAGCTATGTATGGAGCCAAAAAAGGGACAATAAGCCTTGTAATTATTTTACTGAAAAATTATTTTGAAACTTACGGAAGCGTAAATGAGATAGTTTATGTCATATTTACAAGATAGGATATCATAATTATGAGATAAGCTGTCTGATGATCTCATAATAAACTCATGAGATTTTTGCTCAAATGGAGCAAAAAAGTTTTAAAACAAAAAGAAAACTGAAACAAAAACAGATTTTAAACTGAAAATAAATGTTCTTTTAGTTTCAGATTATTATTCTTTTGTCAGTTTCAAACTGCTGCGTGTCTGAGGAGGAGGACAGATGCTTATTGTTATCCTCACAGCATTTATTATTTCTTTTGGGTCCTAAATCAGTTTTTTTCACATGTTTCAAAATTTGTTTTCAGGTTTATTGTTTTACATTTTCTTTGTTTCAGAAATATTCTTTAGTTTTTTTCCCTGTTCTCTTTCAAATCTTTTTACAGTTTACAAATGTTTTTTGTTAATTTTAAATTTCACAGCAGTTCCTCCATTCTGTCATTCAGAAAATAAATGTAACTTTATTGAAATTATTGGAACAAAATATTCCTGAAAAGGGTTCAGGTTAGTTGTTTTCACACCTGATCAAGTTGTGATACTATCCTAAGTTGGAGCTGCATTTATATTTTAGCAATTTTTTTTGTCAGATTACCATATTTAAAGAGCAGACAGACTTTTTGGGTTAATTTCTGCTTGGTAAACATTTTCTGGAGATGTTGGCTTCCAGTTTCTGATCAAAGCTTCAGGTTTTTTCCCATCCCAGTAAAGATTGTTGCAGACTGACTCTGCCTCCTGGTGCCAAGGCCAGAAATCTCACCAGAGTGCTGCAAAAAAATAAATCTATGTTAAATTTTCTTAGAACAAGAGCATCTTTTCTTGAATTAAATTGGTAAGTGATACACTCTGCCAATGGAACAGGGCAATTTACATTTAAAATAAGAAAAAACAACTTTAGTCTCTTCTTTCAAGTGCATAATATCTAATTATGTTATTTTATTGTTATTTTAAGAGTAAAAATGCTCATTCAATTGGCAGGTGATGTTATTTACCTGCTCATTAGGGTAAATAAAATCAATTTAACATTTTTACTCATTTTTAGATCATTTTCGCAGCGAGGGAAAGGAAAGAACAGTGAACCGGTTACGCACCCAAACCGATAATCCTGGAGGTCTGAGAGCAAAAATGTCTGACAAATGTGATGATAATTTCAGATGGATCATTATTTATACCTAAAACTAATGTGTTTGCAGTGATTTAATGAATTTAGCTTTAATCAGTAAAAAGATAAAAACAATAATTTTTGTCTGGGAGTGGCCATTTTCACCCATATATAGTAGCCCCTCCCTCCTGCCATCTTCCAGCAGTGACGTCACGGTGCGGTAAGCCTAGCGCCATTCTCCCCGCTTTACAAGCTAAATCAATGGGAACTACTAGACACATCTGCAATCAACAACAATTATTGAAGATTTCCAGAGGACTTCACCATTGAAATTCACCAGAGCTATAGTGAAACTGACAATGCCCACGTGCATGGCAGCTGGATGCTGGAATACATCGGGTAAAAGTGAAAAAAAGAGTTATTCCACCTTTCTGATTCCTGATCCTCCACGGACGGGTTGGTCGTTGGATCGCCAACTTGAAGAGGGAGGATTTGCCATCGAACTTCTGGCCAGAGAAAAAACCCGTAATATGTAGCCAACATTTGGAAGAAGAATGTTTTCAAGATGACTTGGATAATAGCGCGATGTGACAAACACCAGATACAGCACTGGGACTTGATCAACAGCCGATACCGCACCGTGACGTCACAAACCAGTAGGTGGCAGTAGTGTTCTTTGACAAACATGGATGCCTCCAGTAAAGCACATTCACATGAAAATTACTCTGAATTAAAAACACTGATCAGTTATTGAACAGGATGGAAGAATTTCAGATTTAAAGAACTTTCAGCGGGCTTTTTCTTTAATGAGTTTCTGTATTCTCCAAAGCTGAGATGGATGCCAGTTATTGTGTGTATAAAAGAATAAAGAAAGGCCTGTTGTATCAATGCTGTTTCTATAGTTCCGTTGTCTTCAACATTTCCAGGCCAAAGGACCCCGAACCAATGGCTAGATGGAACGGGACCCACTAATTATATATATTGTCTGAAATAGTGTTCTATCAAACTGGTCCTATAGTAACTCTATTACAGATGGAGTAATGTAACTAAAGTAATCCCTCCCTGGGATTATTAAAGTATTTCTGATTCCTGGTTGATGGGACAGGTGTTGTGAATGAAACGGTGCCCAGCTTGAAAGAGCTCCTGTGTGTCGCTGAATGTGTGCATTGATGACTGAAAGACATCTTCTGCCTCCATTTATCTGGTTACTACAGTTTAATTCATGTTCATGTGGATTTAAAGACATTTTTATTAGTGGAAAAAATACCAGGGGGGAATATAAAAAACAGTCTAATGAACCAAAACTTTCACTATCCCCATGCAGTACCTCTGTGGACCCCTAGGGGTAGCGGACCCCCTGTTGAAGACCTCCGATAAAGACTGTACATGAAGAATGCTTCTATAAATGCTCTAAACATTATGTGTGTACATAATAAGTAACAATTCAGGAATACGATTATAGTGCAAAAGCTAGAATTATAGACATTAGAAGGTAGAGTTGCATATCTTAGAAGCACTGAAAGGAAATCATCCTGTTTCTTCTACTTTGTTCACATGAAAAATGATTCAGCCATTTGTTCGTCTTCATTAAACCAAAGAATCAATAAATTCAACTGAAACCTTTTTCTATGAATCTCTCTACCTGTAAAAGAGAAAATGATAAAGTTTTGTAGAGCTAAAATGGGTCTGTAATATTTGTGTAAAAAAGGTTTTTTGAACTGAAAAATAAAATGAACTGGAAAAGATTTGATTGTATTTATATTACATTAACTAATATCTTTGATAATGTCTGTCTCCTTGAACCCCAGTGGGCCTCAGCAGATGGCCGCTCACACTGAGCCTGGTTCTGCTGGAGGTTTCTTCCTGTTCAAAGGGAGTTTTTCCTCTCCACTGTCGCTACAAGCATGCTTAGTGTGAGGGATTGCTGAAGAGTCAATGAGTCCATGCAATCAACTGGTTTTCCTTAGATAGAAAACTTTGAATCAATCTGACTGGATGATCTGGTGAACTGGAAAGTGACCTGAGATGACATGATGTGAATTGGAGCTATAGAAATAAACTGAATAGAATTGAATTATATATAAAAAAAGATAAAGCTGAAAATGAATTCTGGGGAAAAATATACCTTAACTTTTCAGTTCAGGTTTGCTTGCTTCTGTTGTAGCTCAGTATGGGGGGGGCGCTTCAGTTTGAAAAGGGGGGGCTAAGATCAAATTTTTTTTTGGACAAAGCCATTCACGCTAGGTTGGGTTGCGGATGCCCGGGACGGGCCTGCAGGTGCGACCGCCATCAGAGGCGGGCGGACAGTCTCCTCACTCCGTCTGCTCTCCGTTGTCATGGTTGCGGTGCTAGTATTCCTCTTCACTGGTGGTGGTTTTCCAAAAACATTTGAAACGTGTTTCTGTGCTAGCCTAGTAAACTAGCCCCCCCCCCCGCCAGCGGCCACAATCATTTTTTCCTGCAGTGGTCCAGCCTCGATCAATGCCCCAGGCCCTAGAACTGGCGGACCAATCACAATTCAGAGATGTGTTTTGAATTTCTGGATGCAAAGTGGGCGGGGTTTGAGGGCGTGAAGACAAAGCTGTGCGACGCTGGAGAAAACACAACAAGGAAGATGGCAGCAACTATTGAACAGTTCTGGTTTGACTCAGCTTTGGAATCAGTCTGGAAGGATTAGACTTTGGGTTTTCGTTGAAACGTGAGCAGGAAGAGGCTCTACGCTCATTTAATTTAAAGAAGGACGTATTCACCGTTTTACCGACAGGCTTTCTGTCGCGGTTACTACGTCACAGACAGTGGCTCTCATTGGTCAGAGCGTTGGCCAGTAGGCACAGACATGGTTTGAAAAACAGGGTTGTTCTCATCAACAATCTTCTGATGTCTCATTTATCGGGGTCAGACTAAATTACACATTTAATCTCACATTTAGTCTGGTTTATCAGGCTATTTCTGTGCCATATTTCCTCTTTTTTGTCATTAGACTGTGGCCATTTCTCAATTCACAAGAACACGATATGGACTCTTACACATGCTGGAGGTTTCTTCCTGTTCAAAGGGAGCTTTACCTCTGAGGAAAAAAGTCAAAAATTTGAGAAAAAAAAAGTCAGAATTCTGACTTTTGTCTCATATTATACTGAGATAAATGTTTTGAAATATTTAACTATTTTATTTTGCCATTGGGCCTAATCCTCTACTACGAAAGAGGATTAGGGCCACTGAAAAAAAAAAAAAGTTAACTGGTTTTTAAATTTTATTTCAGTTCAACATGGGAAAAAAGTCAGAATTTTCTCAGAATTCTGACTTTAATCTTAGAATTCTGACTTTAATCTCAGAATTCTGACAGCTAACAAACATGTTAGCATCAAGCCATAGCCATGTGTGTTTTAGATACTAGCTCTGTTGATTTAATGACCTTCTGCTTCTCCATTAATTCTGAGAATTCTGAGATTAAACTCAGAATTCTGTGAAAAAAAGTTTGAATTCTGACTTTTTTTTTTAAAAATCAGTTAACTTTTTTTTCAGTGGGCCTAATGCCATCTTCTAAACTCAAATCATTTTGTTTTTCTTTGTTTTGAGAAGGCCGTTATCAGGCTGCAGTAGCCTTTTTTGTCCAGCAGGCGGCAGTAGGGAAGCTTTTAATGAACCTGCAGCCTCTGAAGAAGATCACTTCTGTGTACCGGAAGAATGGCGCGAGCTGTGTGCGGGGCTGCCATCCTCCGCTGCGGGTTCGGGAGGTAACAGAGGTGATTGAGCGAACAAGCGGTCCTTCTTCATCCGGTGAAGGATCGGATCTGACAGGCGGGCAGCCGTGAGCGCAGAGCGGGATGTCCGGAGGGAAAGGAGCCGCGGACTGTAGAGCTAACCTCCGCCTGAAAGGCAGCGAGCTGCTCCCCGCAGCCCCTGCCCGACGACCCTACCTTCCAGCGGGCAGAATGAGCTCCGCCGCGGCGGGGAGGCTGCTGGAGCGGAGGAAATCTGCTCCTCAGGCGGTCCACCAGCGGCACATGCCGATGGAGCCCCAGAAGTTCCACATCCCGAGGAAGACCAAGGAGAAGCGGGGTAAGATGCTCCTCTGAGCTCAGCCTCTGATCGGTTTTATTTTAGTGAGTTTTCTGCCTGTTTCTCTGCTCCATCAGGACTGATGGAAGCTAGCATGCTAACGGCTAATAACATCCTGTTAACCTCCAAACATTTTCCCTTTCAGCTGTTTACCTTCTCGTTTGATTGATCAGTTATTATTTCATTTGAACATTAAGCTGAGCTTTGGCTGGATGGAAATGTTAGATTTAAATAATAACCGCCTCTTTGTTTACATCTGTCCGATTATTGATGCAGGGTTTCAAACCAGCAGAAACTTATTGTTCCTTTCTCTACAGTAATGAAAAAGTTTGGGCACCCCTATTTAATCTTAATTATTTTAATTTCTAAATATTTGGGTGTTTGCAGCAGCTATTTCAGTCTGATATATCTGATAACTGATGGACTAATACTGAATATTTCTGTGTTTAGGTTTATTGGACTAACAGAAAATGTGCAGGATGCATTAAAACAAAACTTGACAGGTGCAAAAATGTGGGCACCTCAGCAAAAAAGAGACATTAATGTTTAGCAGATCCTCCTTTTGCCTCTAGTGGCTTCCTGTAGCTTTGAATGAGTTCCTGGATCCTGGATGAAGGGGTTTTCTTCTTTGCAGGACTATTCCAGTTCAGGTTAGTTTGATGGTGGCTGAGCGCAGACAGCCTGCTTCACATCATCCCACAGATGTTCAATGATCCTCAGGTCTGGGGATTGGGGCGGCCATTGCAGAACACTCTGCATGAATGCATGAGTAGATGTGGAGCGGGGTTTTGGATCATTGTATCCCTGAAATATCCATCCCCGCCGTAACTTAGACTTCCCAACTGATTCTCGAACATTATTCTCAAAAATCTGCTGATATTGAGTGGAATCCATGCGACCCTCAACTTTAACAAGATTCCCAGTGCCAGCAATGGAAACGCATGCCCAAAACATGATGGAACCTCCACCATATTTTACAGTGGATAGAAAATGTTTTTACTGGAACGCTGTCTTTTTTTTGCCATCATCCATAACGCCTTTTTTATGACCAAACAAGTAGGGGTGTAAATAATAATCGTTTTGTATCGATGCATCGATCAGACAGCCGACGATCCGATGCATGGATACGTCTGCAAGAGAATCGATTCATGTTTCATGCTACACACTGTGGGTCTAGATACGGCCGAGGCGGCGAGGAAGTGGGGGCGAGTTTAGTCCGACAACGGAGGGACATGAGGGCCAAAAAGAGCAGAGATCCAGGTGAAAAAAGGGTCCCAGCGTTCTCACGCACCTCGCTCTTCTAGCGGGTCAAACTTCACGAGTTGTTTTCCATAATTTCGGTCATAAAAACAAAACAAGCCGGCCTCCTGTTTGTGGTCAGCTACAATTTGTCAGAGGAGCAGCGGAGCGTCTGTGGAGGGGGCGGGACGTCTGGAGCCGAGGTATTGCATTGCACTCATTGCACTGATTTCCTGCAGTATTTTTTATCTGATGCAAGGCCTTTCAGAATCTATAACGCACGGGTCTTATTATTTTTCAGTGAATGAGGTTTCAATAAGAATAGTTGGAGTGCAACTTTTCTACTTCTGTTATCTGCTGCTGTTTCTCAAAAAAAAATGCATAACAATTATTATTACAGCTTTGATTGATTTATTTCAAATTTGAAACATTGTTTAGCCTGTAAGGTAAAAAAAAAAAATGAACCAATTAATCGAATTGAATCGTGGTGTATTCTTGAGTATTGAAAATAATCGAATCGTTGGGTCAGGAAATCGATACTGAATCGAATCGCCATGATGGATGTGATTTACACCCCTACAATAAAGCCAGTCTTTGTTCCATCAGTCCACAGGACCTTATTCCAGAGTGAAGCTGGTTTGTCCAAATGTGCTTTTGCAAACCTCCAGCGATTCTGTTTGTGGCGTTCTTGCAGAAAAGCCTTCTGTTGCATCACTCTCCCATCCAGCTTCTCCTGGTGCAAAGTGCACTAAATTGTTGAACGATGCACATGGTCAACACAGGGGGTCTGTGGGTTGTCCTTGACCATTCTCACCATTCTTCTCCTCTGCCTCTCTTATATTTTTCTGGGATTAACAGGAACTGTCCCTGTGCTCTTCCATTTCCTTCCTACGTTCCTCACAGTTTAAATCTCAGAGCCAACTTTTTGGATCCTTCCCCTGAACGACCATGTTTAACAAGTTTTTTTAGGAACCCATGATGAATCTTCAGAGGAGATTCAAACAGTAGAACATCTACCAACCGGCCTCCTTAAATACATTTTCTCATGACTGGATACACCTGGCTATGAAGTTCAAATCTTAATGAAGTTATCAAACTATTTTTGTGTTTCAGTAAGTCAGTGAGAATAGTTCAGGGTATTCAAATCAATAAAATGATTGGGGTGCCCACATTTGCACATTTTTTTGTTAGTCCAATAAACCTCAATTCAATACTGAAATATTCCTGTGTCCATCAGGTATTAGATATATCAAACTGAAATAGCTGCTGCAAACACCCAAATATTTAGAAATGAAAATAATTGAGATATATTTTTATTTAACCTTTATTTTACCAGGAAGTCCCTTGAGATAAAATCTCTTTTTCGAGGGAGACCTAGAGATTATTTCCTATGACTGTAGAGCAGCTGCAAGGCTTAATGAGAGATAATAGGCAAATAGGAACCTCGTCCGTTTTAAAAGGAGGAATGGGAGGTGGTGAGAAAATGGATTTTTGGAAAGATATTTCACTCTAAACGATGTTTCAGTACAGTTTATTTCTAAAGCTCCAGTTCACATCATCTCATCTCAGGTCACTTTACAGTCATTGACTCTTCAGCAATCCCACCAAGCATGTGTTTCAGGTTGCAAGTAGGGGACCGTAGTAACAAATTTAAAATATCCTGAAAGACAGATGAAATAAAAGGAGACTCACAGCAGCTTTCTATGTTTTCTACCAAATTGCATCTGAGAGTGAGCAAACCTCTGTTCCCATAGCAACTGGAACACACCTGCGACAGTGTAAATATATACGTAGATATTATATTTATTTAATAATAAACATATGACCAATGTGGTCTAATGTTTTGGCTGCGCCACACATGTTATAGCAATAGTGGAGAGGAAAAACTCCCTTTGAACAGGAAGAAACCTCCAGCAGAACCAGGCTCAGTGTGAGCGGCCATCTGCTGAGGCCCACTGGTGTTCAAGGAGACAGAAGCAGACATAGAAACAGAAGCATAGATACAAAAGGCAACTGTCAACCAGCTCCACAGGCGGCCCCGTCCAGGAAACACACAGCCAGGCAGACGAGCTCCGAGCCAGCTCCCATGTCAGAGGATGAAGAGAGCACATCCAGTTAGTCACAGTCAGAGAAACAGGAATAAAAACTGAAATCAGGTCTATCATCTATAAACATCTTTCTATAAACTGGCTTGTTTTGTTTGTCTGACCGCCACTGTGGAAAACGGCTGTTGAAGATGGAGCAGCTAGCAGAGCGAGGTGCGTGAGAACGCTGGGACCCTCACCGCCTCGGCCATATCTAGACTCACAGCTAGTTCCTGATTGGCCCTCTGGCGTTGTGGCGTGGAATAACAGCACAGACCACGCTTCAATATTGGGCAGAAATCAACAATATCTGCGATAAGCTCACTGCGACACACTGCTGCCTCCAAATCTGAGACCATGGTCTTGAGCCGGAAAAGGGTAGAATGCCTTCTCCAGGTTGGGGAGGATGTGCTGCCCCTAGTGGAGGAGTTTAAGGGCTGGATTTATCAAGATCCAATTTTGCGTGCAGTAATTTGCGCTCGCAAACTGGAATTTTGTGCGAGGGGCTGAACCATGGTTTGCGGGTGATTTAACAAGAGTGATTGCGTAACTGGTGGCAGCTATTTAAATGATGGTTTTGCGCGTTTTGTGGTTTGCGGCAAAGTAGTTTGTAATATCTACAAACTAGTGCATTAAGAAATTTAAATCTTACAGTGACACCCCCACCCCCTCCAAAAAATAAATAAATAAATATATATATATACGTCTGGGTCTCCCTACTGAAGCTGCTACCCCCGTGACCCGACCCCGGATAAGAGGAAGAAGATGGATGGGTGGAACAATTGGCTAAAATCCACTCAGAGGAAAGGGGGCTTCCTAAACACCCCCCCTCTGATGCTGAAAACTCTCCCTTTAAACGGTTGCTTCTCTGAGCTTCAGCTTGTTGTCAGTCAGATGGTCACTGATGGAAGGAGGCTCCAATCTTTGAGGTTCTTTCTCTCAGGACCAGTCAGCTGTTCAGGATGAAACTCAGCAACCTGCTAACCTGACTTATTCCACCAGAACGAAATGTCTTGGTCCAGCCAGAAATCCGTCTAACATCTGAACACCTGCTTCCTTTTCAGCCCTGTTCCAGTTCGTCTCCACCGAGTCCAGGGAGTACGACGACATGAAGTCCATCCTGACGGCCGGCTACATCGACACCAGCTCCACAGGCTGCTTCGCTTACAGCAATCCCCGGCTAGTTCACAGCGAGCTGCTGGAGAAGGAGGTGAGAGATTTGTGCTTTTTGTTTCACTACTTTATGATGAAATCCTCCTTTAGCATCACTGGGTTCACTGAAGCGTTCAGTTTTAAACTGTCTGATGTTTCTGCTGGACAGTGATGTCCTGCAGATGCTGAAGGAGGGAAGGACCATCAACCCATTTTAGATACTCATTTATAAAGCTGCAAATTAATTAATCTGTTTATTTTTATTTCTTTTTTTCAATTAAAGGATTAATAATGAGATAGCCAAAGGTTCCTAGAAGAAGATTCCAAAAAAGTAAAAAAACAAAACAAAAATAAGACAGGTGATTTGATAGGAGCATGAAGGAAGCCGTCTATGTTCAGAAGAAAAAAAACCTTAAAAGTCATATGGAAATCATATTTAAATGTCAAATCATTCTGGCTTAAACATGTATATAAATGTTGTCTTTATCAGACCATATTGTCCCAAAAGTTAGAAAATTACAATTTAAAAAAAATCCTGTCTTAAAATCTGTTTTTTTTTATTATCTTCTGCAGGCCAGTTATTTCTACGTCAGCCTGAACACCTAAATTCGGCCAATCATATATCAACGGTCATCTGTTAATCAAATGTTTTCGGTCATAGCATCTTGGTTCATATGTCGCAGCTAATATACGCAACGGTTGAAATCAGAATCCTTTCCTTTCCCATTGAGTTGCGTCCCAGTGTTCACGGGGATGGACGTCTGTGTCCTCAGCAGGAGTAGAGCTAACAGAACTGGCAGCGTTGCGAGGCAAGGGCTCAAACATGTACGGCTGGAAGCCTTCTACACCAAACCAAGCTTCTGCCGCCCTGCCGTCCTCTTCCACAACATCTTCGTCCCCTTTCCTCCTCTAAATAAAAAATGGATGACGGAGGAGACTCATCCACGACCTCCGACACTAAACTCTCCTCCTCTTGCGTGTTTCCTCTGTCCATAGCGTTCCTTGACAGCGTCGTTTCTAAGTCACCAATTTAGTGCTACTTGGTCCCAATGGAATTTCCCATTGGGAACCTGCTAGCAATAAGATGCTAACTGGTTAGCAAGATGCTTCCACTATATGAATTGGATTTATATGAATCCACTAGACATTCATATAAATGGTTTAACTACTAAATGCAACAAGACTGATTTACTGGTGTGACTTTCATGCTTTACATGCTGAGAGAAACGATTCCTTGTGTTGCAGTTTGTGGAAAAAAGGAGAGAGATGAAAGCAGATGGAAGGACGGAGAAGGAGCTGGAGGAGAGTCACTGTTTCCTGCTGACCACAGCGACCGAGGTAACAATGATAGCGCATCGTGTGCAGAGAGAGAAAATGTTTTAAAAAGGTGGCCAGGCATTAACCATCGTACACTGAGGGGGGGCGAAAGGGGATCGGCACCCGAACCTCAAGGTTAATCTACACTGATCCAACAGGAAAATGAACGAGCAAAACATCCATATTTTCTAAATCAAGACTATCTATACTTTCCTACAGCCTTTTCTAACAAATAGATGCAAATATTTAAACATCCGTGCTCTCTAGATAAAAGTTATAGAGGATAAAATTCTTTCAGGTTTGAGTTTTGGGGCGAACATCTTTTCCATTGTCATTACTTACCTACTTTTATCAATAATCATTCTGCATAAAATTGATATTTACAAGCAGTAATATCTACATTTAATTGATTATTTAATAAGTTTTTATTAAAATAGTTATTTATCTACGATTTCACTGAAGACTCCTAGATAACTTGCTGAGATGCATCATTTTCTCTTTAGCCCGTATAAGAGAAAGTCTAGATCTGAAAAGAGCAGGAACTCTGTATTTATCATCTTTAATGTTAGTATATCGATGTGCATCATTAACTGCAGTGGTTTTGTTAAGTAATTGGTAATATATGAAAAATTAAAAAGTTTTGAATATTCCACTTGAGAGTATTACTGCTGCCATGGTCTGTATTAGAGGGAACAATATGGCAGAGGTGGCCAATGATTGGCTAAGGCTAGCCATGGCCACCCCTGGTCCCCCATCTAGCTCCGCCCCTGCGTGTGTGATGAGAAGGGAAGAAGGAAATGGTTTTAAAAAAGAAAGAACAGATATTAAAGGAAGGTTTTCCTGATTGGAGCGTTTGCCTCTTTCAGCTTCCTGTTGTCTGTGAAAAGGGACTGACCGTCGGTCAGAGCAAAACCACCATGCTGGGAAACCCAAGTAAAGGTAGAAGCTGTGCTCAGAACCTTCTCCTGCAGCCGGCCGGTCAAAGCGCTCCTCACTCACACTGGGCTTGTTGTTGCAGGCGTTTATCTGTCCAGGTACTCGGACCTTCTCCAGACCAGCCCCCTCACACCTGGGGCCACCGGGGAACTCATCATCTTCAAAGTGATCAAGGTAAACCAGCGTCCAGGAGGTGAACAACCATAGACTTTAATCCCAGAATTCTATTCAGTTTATTTCTATAGCGCCAATTCACATCCTGTCATCTCAGGTCACTTTCCAGTTCACCAGATCATCCAGTCAGATTGATTCAAAGTTTTCTATCTAAGGAAAACCAGCTGATTGCATCGACTCATTGACTCTTCAGCAATCCCTCACACTAAGTATGCTTGCAGCGACAGTGGAGAGGAAAAACTCCCTTTGAACAGGAAGAAACCTCCAGCAGAACCAGGCTCAGTGTGAGCGGCCATCTGCTGAGGCCCACTGGGGTTCAAGGAGACAGAAGCAGACATAGAAAAAGAAGCATAGATACAAAAACTCTGAGATTAAAGTCAGATTCCTAAGTTCTTTCCTGTTTTAAACTCAAATAAAATAACAAATCAGTTAACTTTTTAAATTATTTTCCCTTGGCCCTAATCCTCTTCATTACAGTTAACTTTAGTTAATTTAAACTATGATTTAGTTTAAATTACTATTTTTTAAATTAAGGCGTTAATTGGCATGAAAAATTTATTAAATCTGATTATTGTGGGATTTAAAATGCTTTATTTAAAAAATGAGTAAAACTGCTGCCAGTTGATGGTAAAGATGTTCGTAACAGAAGCTAGAGAACGGGGAAATGCTAATTTCAACAAGTGGCTGGAAAACGAGGAATGGAGGACGTGGCTGCAGGCTGTCGACGGAAAAGATGACCAAGGATTTTGTCCTGTTTTGTTTTTTAATATGTTTTTTATATATTTTATACAGGGGAAGGTGAAGAGCATCTATGAAAACATGAAGATCCTTCAGGACCCCACGCCTCGCTTTGACAGCCACATCGCCAAGAACGCCAGCAAGGTCACCTCGCTAAGCTGCTACCGCGCCTTCGACCTCACACAGGTGACTTCCACGCATCGACCGCGACGCAGCAGCGTCCTGCGGCTCTTCCGCAGCAGCCGATGTATAAATGATTGATTAAGCTGAGGCGTTTTCTGCTCCGCCCACAGCAATACTTCTACGAGTATTTGTTTGACGAGCTGCGGGAGCGGCCGCGGCAGGTGTGTCCCTACGCCGTGGTCTCCTTCCACGTCAAAGGAAAGGACGCGCCACTCTCCATCAAACCCGCTCCTCCCATCAGGTACCGTCTGATCCCAGTTAGGTGTGTCAGCCGTGATGTGTTTACTGACTGCAGGAAAGGGGAGATTTTTACTGGTGCTCCTAAATGGCTGGGTAGGTGGAGCAGAGAATTAATCCCGACTTGATTTTTTTCTTCATTGAATTTGCGTTTTAAGTAAAGTTTTTTTTTTGTTTGGCTTTGTTTTTTTTTCAGATGTCCAAACTATTAAAAACACAGAATAAGTTGGATTTACGATGTTAATCAGGGTTAGAAAAAGAATGTTTCTGTTTTTTGTCGCTTTCTGTTTCATTTTTCTGATTTTTTTTATTTTTTTTTCCCCCACTGGGTCAGATTGAAAGTGTGAAAGCTTAACCTCTCTGTCCCAGTCTGTGATGTAACTTCCTGTCGGTCTGTTCCGCAGGTCCACCAGTCAGGTGTCAGAGAGGAACAAAGGTGAGCTCAGGTCGCCCGTTTCCACCTGATTTCATTAGAACCTTTCCGTAACAACCCCTTTGTTGCCCCTCAGAGTCGGCCCAGTTCACCGTTTGGACCGGAGACCTGGTGAAAAACGGGCGGGTTCTCTTCCAAGTCGCCCTGCGCTCCAACACCACGCCCCGTCTGCCCCACGGGCTGTGAGTCGCACACAGAACACCCTCTACCTTCTGCTCAGCCCTGAAGGAGTCTGTCCTGATGTGATGCCATGCTCCTCTGTTATTTATTCAGCCATTTCTTTCCCACCATGTTCCTCCTTCAGACCAGACAAACTGGACATGGGCTCTGCGATGAGGTTCGAGGACGTCACCCAGCTGGTTCCGTCCGATCTGTTTTCCTCTAACCTGTACAGCAGCAGTAAAGAAGGTGAGCGCCCGGCGCTGAGGGCCTACTCCCATCATCCCTTACCGCCCTCTTTTCTAGCGATGTGTCTCATGTGTGTCTGTAGTGGAGGCGGGGGGCCATTACTGCAGCCTGTTGGAGGTGACCGACCAGAACCGGACCACGGCGAGCGTCACTACGCTGCTAAGGGAACTAGAGGCACAAAGACTGGTGGGTTTCTCTCCGTTTAAGATGGCAGAACTACATCAGATGGTCAAACTCATAGATGTATTCCACATAGAGCAGGCAGATGACCGCTCACCCTGAGCCTGGTTCTGCTGGAGGTTTCTTCCTGTTCAAAGGGAGTTTTTCCTCTCCACTGTCGCTACAAGCATGCTTAGTGTGAGGGATTGCTGAAGAGTCAATGAGTCGATGCAATCAGCTGGTTTTCCTTAGATAGAAAACTTTGAATCAATCTGACTGGAGGATCTGGTTGATGTGGATCTATAAAGTGACCTGAGATGACATGATGTGAATTGGAGCTATAGAAATAAACTGAATAGAATTGAATTGAATAGAGTGAAACACTTTTATCTATCTTTGAGGACTATGGATAACAGATGATTTAAAAAAGATTACAAAATCAGCATCTCAGAAGATATGAATTTAGTTTAGGACTGATTTAAACCAAGATTTTTAATGTATGAGTGATCGATGGGACGTCCAGAAGACCTTTGTAGAAGAAGTGCTCTGTTAGGAACATAAGGAACAATCAGATCTCTGATATAAGATGGAGCTTGGCCATTTAAGGCTTTATATGTGAGAAGGAGGATTTTAAATTCTATTCTGGATTTAACAGGAAGCCAATGAAGAGAAGCCAGGATAGGAGAGATATGATCTCTCTTTTTAATTTTCATCAGAACTCTGGCTGCAGCATTTTGGATCAGCTGAAGGCTTTTAACTACAGTTTGTGGACTTCCTGATAGTAAAGAATTACAATAGTCCAGCCTTGAAGTAACAAATGCATGGACTAGTTTCTCAGCATCACCCCTGGACAGGAGATTTCTAATTTTTGCAATGTTCCTCAGATGAAAGAAGGAAATTCTAGAAACCTCTTTGATATGGGATTTAAATGACAGGTCCTGATCAAAAATAACACCAAGATTTTTTACTTTATTATCTGAAATCAGTTTAATCCCATCCAAATGAAGTGACTGGCTAATCAGCTTCTTTTTCAGAGACTCTGGTCCAAAGACTATAACTTCTGTTTTGTCTGCATTCAGAAGCAGAAAGTTAAGAGTCATCCAGGTTTTTATGTCTTCAAGACATGCCTGTAATCTATGTAATGGGTTAGCTTCATCTGGATTTATAGACAGATATAGCTGGGTATCATCAGCATAACAGTGGAAATTAATCCCATGCTGTCTAATAATTCTACCGATTGGGAGCATGTATAAAGTAAAGAGAATTGGTCCTAGCACTGATCCCTGTGGTACTCCACAGGTAACCTTTGAGCGTGTTGAAGATCTGTCATTCTGCTACGTTCAGACCGAACGCAGCAGAAGATGCAAAAACGTGTGTGCCGCTTCATTTTTGATGCTTGTACCAGTTTAGTTCTGATGTGCTCTAGCTGCGCGTTGGTAAAGTGGGTCTGATGCGCGGTGGGCGGAGCTACCCTATCCTCTTCCTGGAACAATGGCAGCTATATTAGCTGTGATCAGCGGGTAAAAAGTAGTTAGAATCTATATTGAAGTGAGAAAGTCCTCCTGAAAACATGGTCTGTGCAGTCAGTTCATCCAGATTACCATCCTGCCTTCAAAGATTATTTCTCTGTGGGAGCCGCTCAGACCCCCACATACCGGCGCTGCGCTGTCACTGGGAATCCCCAGCAGCAGCTGCCTCAGGCCCGCTCACCTCTTGGGGGTTTTCCCCTACTGTTGATGGCGGCTGGAAGTAGATGTTAGCGTTTTTCAGGTCTGTGCTACAAACTGCAGGCAGCAGGTTAATAAAGCCAACATATTCTGCCGGCAGGTTTCTACATTTGAAGTTAATTTAGGCGTTAATAAACTGTTTCAGAGGAGTGATCATAGCGCTCTGCATCAGCAGTGCTGTGTCTGACTCCCTGCCAGCTCCCAGATCAGCTTCTCTGATTGGTTGATGCGGCGCGTCCAGAAGCTGCTGCGTCTGAAGCACCTCAGATGCTCATGAGGCGCTACTGCTCCTGCTGCTCTAGACGCTGCAGGGCCTTTAGCTGCACCCTCATGTGCGTCAATCATTAACTTTGCACGTAAACCAGCTGCTTGTGCTGCTAGCTGTCTGAACGTAGCATTAACGTGCGCAGACTGAAATGGGTCAGATAGATCCGATTTAAATCAGTTCATCTCGGTTCCTTTAATACTTACAAAATGTTTCTAAAAGGATATAATGATCCTGGTTTAATGACATTTTCTTAGACTGATGTTCTGTAATGTTCTAGTTTTTTCATTTTATATTAAACATCAAACTCCAGCCTTGAAAATAACGACCAGAAATCTTTAATTCTGCGTCTGATGAATCTATGAAGGAAATCAGTTCCTTTTGATGCCACAGAGCAACACAGAAGGTTTATGTGATGATTTCATTTGATCTGTCACGCTTAAATCTGTCCCCTGTCTCTGGTGAAAATTCTTCTTCAGGTTCTGGTGAAGCAGCTCACAGATAGGGGGTTCCTCTTCCTGCTGTCCAGTGTTCAGATGGCCGCAGCGACGGGTAAGACGCACGCCGGCCCCCTCAGAACAGAACCAGGTCTCAGGTCTGAGCTGGGTTATGAGAGAGAAGCAGGTCTGAGAGGTCACAGGGTGCCGACCCGTTAGGAGCCCTGGGGCGGGTACCGCTCCCTTTAGGGCGGGTTTAAAGCTCCAGTCCTCCAGGGTCGGCACCCTGCACCTTCTAGATCCGACTGAATGACCTCGTCAGGATGCGGTTCAGTTCTCCGCTGCTGCGCTGGTTATTGGATTCAGGTTTGTTGAAGCAGTTTAGAGGCTCTGATTAATTCATCATCTGAACGTTGGAGAGAGGATGGACCACCTGCAGGTCCACCACCACATGAAGGTCCTCCTAGACCAGGGGTCGGCAACCCGCGGCTCCCTGGAGCTTTTTACAAAAATTTATGAAAAATTGATTTTTTTATTTTTTTTTATTTTAATGTTCTGTGCAGGAGATCAAACAAACATTGATTATGTTTTCCAATACTATAAGCATTTGTATAGTAAATAAATTTAAACAATATATGTAGACATTTATTTCAACAAAAATGTGCATCAGCCATATAGATCAGAGGTCAAAGTCTGCGACACGAATCTCAGCGCGGCGCCAGGCAAACAAAGCGGTGGGTGTGTCTCCATGGATCCCAAAGGGGAAAAAAGGAAGATGGCTGATAAAACAGAGGATTCAGAGAAGAATGGAGACGATCGTTTGCTTTCATTATGAATGCAGAAGGATTGCTTGCATTTTTGCTTTGGTAAAATCTAAATCACACCAAGGAACGCTGGTGATGGAGGATGTGGGATTTCAGGGTTAGAGAGCTCTGCTCTGATGATGTCACTTCTTGCTTGCTTCCTCATGACTCCATAAGCTCCTCCCAACAGAAACACGTCCACCATAGAAAGATTCCTTCATCCTGTTTCTATCTGTATTATGAAATTTAGGCAGGATCGGGATGAGTCGGCAATAAAGATGACACACACAAACTGTTTCTGCTAGAATCAAAATGTGTCGTTTTATTCCCGCACAGAAAACAGCAAAGCACATCAATCAAGGCACGGTGCTGAATACAAATTATGTTGTCTCAATACAATTTATTAGGCCGTCTGCATCTGTTTCACTAAGATACGCTGGTGAAGATTCTCAGTCATCCAGGTCAGAGTCATTCCAAAAAAAAAAAAACAATCCACTGGACTTTGTTTCCAAGTTTGAAGACGTTTCTCTTCCATCCAGGAAGCTTTTCAATTCAAAATGTCAGAAATAGCGTTGAGTTCCAGGTTTTATCCAGCAGCCCAACAAAGCCTGGTTTTAGTTTAGAAAACATGCAAATAGAAACAGATGAACGGGTCCACCCCTTTGGAATGGGGGACGTTTGGCTTCTTTGTTAGCCTGCAATGCCCCATACCTGTCTATGTCTCTGAAAGGGGGGTCAGTAAGTTAGTATTTCACTGAGTTTTATTTTACCCACACACTTTGAATGCATCATAAGCCCCTCCTTCAAACAGGATTATTTTCCTTGACGCTACAGCGACCGGCTAACTAAATATGGCCAAAGAAGGTGCTCCAGCTGAGTGATATACGGCAGCGGTTTGGATTTCATGCCGACGACGTCGAACAAAAGGCGCTAATTTGTAAGACGTGTCACAAAAATCGTTGCTGCAAAAGGGAGCAGTATAAATCCATTCCACCGCCTAAAAACTTATCAGCTGCAAAATGAAGAATGTTTTAGACTCTGCATGTCGGCGTCTTCCCACACACCAATTAAAACGTTCAATCAGCTGTGACGCCGATGGCGTTGGCCTCGTCGATTGAAACAGCGATCCCATATGAGAGAAACAGAAAGAGATGGAGGGAAATCACAGACGCTGTTTACGACATTATTTCAATGTTTTTTAGATGCTGTAACACCTGTAATGTGATGGTCTGAGGTGTTAAGGCGTTTTCTAAACTTGTCAAATTTACAACTTTTTTCTTTAAAATTCCCAGCAGGCAAAGATCAATGCTAATAGTTTGGAGATAATAATGCTCTAATTTTTGGACAGCATTTCCACTTTTCTTCTTTTAATTTGAGTCAGTTTCTTTTTTCATTATGCATTTTTTTAATTAAGCTCAAAAGAGCCCTTGTTTATTTAGCATTTTATTTAGTATTGTGTGTTTTTGCTTTTTTTCCTGTTTGCTTGCTAGGATCTTGTTAATACTGAAACCCAAAGACATCATGTGGCAGAAAAGCTTTGAGCTACTTAAAATAAAATCTTTTACATTTAAAACCAAAATTTTGTATGAGTTTTTCAGTTTAATTTGATGCACTTTATTGTTTTTTGAAGGTAATTTAAACATATGATATATATCATGTATCACGATTATAGCCCACATATATATCATGATATATATTGTGTATCGCGATTATAGCCCACATATATATCATGATATATATTGTGTATTGCGATTATAGCACACATATATATCATGATATACATTGTGTATCGTTATTATAGCACACATATATATCATGATATATATTGTGTATCGCGATTATAGCCCACATATATATCATGATATATATTGTGTATTGCGATTATAGCCCACATATATATCATGATATATATTGTAGGGATGGGACGATTTATGAAAACCCTCCGAACCGTTCGGTTCGACTGTCTCTGTTCGGTTTGCGTGTGTTGCGTTCGGTTCATGCGCTGCTCCTTTTTCTCATAGGCGAAGCGTTTACACTCCAGAGCAGAAGGTGGCGGTACTGCGACCAAAGCCAACCACCAGTAGTAAACAAGAAGAAGAAGAAGCGAAGCAGCGTAGCCGGGTGTAGCAGAAAAAAATCTGTTGTTGTGGAGAATTGTGTGGGTATGGCGAGTGGGAAAGAATAGGAGTTGGAAGACGCGCCAGCAGCACTTTATAGGTCTGCTGTATCAGACCACTTTGCATTTAGAGTGACCTACGATGACGACAAAAAGAAAGTTGTGGATAAAAGTGCAACAGTGTGCAAGCATTGTGCAACACGTTTTGTTTATGCTAACAGCAACATGACCAACTTGTCATGCTAACCCCAAAATCATACTCCGTCAGCAACCCCCGCTGCGCTCCAGACCGGCTGCTCAAAGCAAACCTTACAGCCTCCACTGTGGCTCCCGTCCGCTCTGCTCTGAGTCCCTTGGAGATGGTAGAGAGCATGCGCCAGATGATTAAATTCAAAACAGCAAAACATACGGAAATGATCCAGGGTTTCCGCGGATCATTTAAAATAATTACAATCCATTATTTTTGGGGGGATTTTTTCATTAATTTCATAAATTGTTATGGGATTTCGGTGTAACAATCAACATGTACCGAATTTATCGAACATTTATCGAACCGAACCGAAAACCGTGACCACGAAATCGTGAATCGAACCAAACCGTGGATTTTGTGAACTGTTCCACCCCTAATATATTGTGTATCGCGATTATAGCCCACATATATATCATGATATGTATTTTGTATCGCGATTGTAACCTAAACATATGATATATATCATGTATCACGATTGCAACCTAAACATATCATGATATATATCGTGTATCACGATTGCAACCTAAACATAGCATGATGTATATTGTGTATCGCGATTGTAACCTAAACATATCATGATATATATCATGTATCACGATTGTAACCTAAACATAGCATGATATATATCATGTATCACGATTGCAACCTAAACATATCATGATATATATTGTGTATCACGATTGCAACCTAAACATAGCATGATATATATTGTGTATCGCGATTGTAACCTAAACATATCATGATATATATCATGTATCACGATTGTAACCTAAACATAGCATGATATATATCATGTATCACGATTGTAACCTAAACATAGCATGATATATATCATGTATCACGATTGTAACCTAAACATAGCATGATATATATCATATATCACGATTGTAACCTAAACATAGCATGATATATATCATGTATCACGATTGTAACCTAAACATAGCATGATATATATCGTGTATCGCGATTGTAACCTAAACATATCATGATATATATCATGTATCACGATTGTAACCTAAACATAGCATGATATATATCATGTATCACGATTGTAACCTAAACATAGCATGATATATATCATATATCACGATTGTAACCTAAACATATCATGATATATATCATGTATCACGATTGTAACCTAAACATATCATGCTATATATCATGTATCACGATTGTAACCTAAACATAGCATGCTATATATCATGTATCACGATTGTAACCTAAACATAGCATGATATATATCATGTATCACAATTGTAACCTAAACATATCATGATATATATCATGTATCACGATTGTAACCTAAACATATCATGATATATATCATGTATCACGATTGTAACCTAAACATATCATGATATATATCATGTATCACGATTGTAACCTAAACATAGCATGATATATATCATGTATCACGATCGTAACCTAAACATAGCATGATATATATCATGTATCACGATTGTAACCTAAACATAGCATGATATATATCATGTATCACGATTGTAACCTAAACATTTCATGATATATATCATGTATCACGATTGTAACCTAAACATAGCATGATATATATCATGTATCACGATCGTAACCTAAACATAGCATGATATATATCATGTATCACGATCGTAACCTAAACATAGCATGATATATATCATGTATCAC
This sequence comes from Cyprinodon diabolis, assembly GCA_030533445.1. Taxonomy (NCBI): domain Eukaryota; kingdom Metazoa; phylum Chordata; class Actinopteri; order Cyprinodontiformes; family Cyprinodontidae; genus Cyprinodon; species Cyprinodon diabolis. Next base: position 48,419,922 of record CM060081.1, read on the forward strand.
GATCGTAACCTAAACATAGCATGATATATATCATGTATCACGATTGTAACCTAAACATAGCATGATATATATCATGTATCACGATTGTAACCTAAACATTTCATGATATATATCATGTATCACGATTGTAACCTAAACATAGCATGATATATATCATGTATCACGATCGTAACCTAAACATAGCATGATATATATCATGTATCACGATTGTAACCTAAACATAGCATGATATATATCATGTATCACGATTGTAACCTAAACATAGCATGATATATATCATGTATCACGATTGTAACCTAAACATAGCATGATATATATCATGTATCACGATTGTAACCTAAACATAGCATGATATATATCATGTATCACGATCGTAACCTAAACATAGCATGATATATATCATGTATCACGATTGTAACCTAAACATATCATGATATATATTGTGTATCGCGATTATAAGTTATAATCGCGATACACAATATATAGCATGATATGTTTAGGTTATTATAACCTAAACATATCATGATATATATTGTGTATCGTGATTGTAACCTAAGCATATCATGATATATATTGTGTATCGCGATTGTAACCTAAACATATCAGGATATATATTGTGTATCACGATTGTAACCTAAACATATGATATATATTGTGTATCGCGATTGTTACCTAAACGTATCATGATATATATTGCATATCGCGACTATAGCCTGAATATATCATGTTAGTTTTTCTTCATATCGCCCAGCCCTTCAGTGGAGATCCAGAGAGATTTCTGAGGCGGGTGGAGTAACGCCTGAACAGGTTCCTTTATAACCTGGTGAACTGAGCCTGGGCTTTAAAAAGGCCGAGACTTTTGAAAAGGGGCTTTGAAACAGAAATGTTTTAGCAGATGTGAATATTTTTCTGTAGGCGTGGATCTTTGACTGACTGATGGGTCTGTGCTTTCAGAGAGAGGAGACACCTGGAAGAGGAGCCTTCAGGCCTTGTTTGTTTTCCCGGAATCCAGAGATTTGTCCAGATACGGTGAGTGAAGTGATCTCTTCTCCTGGACATGATGGACATGAACAACCTCAATGCTGAGAGAGAAGCAACTGGACTTCTGTTGCTTTTGTTCAGAGCTGGAAGTTGTTTTTATTGCCTTGCTTAGCAAATCGGTGATATTTTGGTGCTTTTATTGAAGTTTCTTTCTAAATCCAATCACTGCTCGTCCTCCTGATTGTTTATCTGATGGACATTTTCATTCTGGCTGAATAACTTTCACACTCTGCAGGACAGACTGACCTGCAATGCACCAAAACAAAAGTGAGGGAGTGTCGGCCTAGAGCAAGACCCTTAACCCCACACTGCTCCCTGTGCACCTCACAATGGCAGCCGACTGCTCGCCAATGGGTGGGATGGGTTAAATGCAGAGAAGTAATTTCCCTCTGGGATTATTAGAGTATATACAAAAAAGATGCTAAATGTTACCGTAGCAACATCTGTTTGCATTAATAAATTCATACTTCATTTGAATTTATAAATGGAAACAGATGTAAATTCATACTTCCTGTTCATATTGATTGAATTTTGTTCCATTATTGTTGAAATAATAGAACATGCTTTCAAAGTAAAAAAAAAAAAAAAATGGGGGTTAAAAATAAAAAAAATCATTGTTTGTAAATGGAAATTAGAAAAAATATACAATCCAGAAATAAAACTTTGAAAAACTTCTCAATGATAGAAAGTTTGAGAGAAACTTTTTTTTTCTTCTTTGATTTAATATTTAAAAACATAATTTTCAGATTTTCTTGAAAATTTATAACATGTTTTAATATATATTTTGAAATGACTTTTTTTCAAATTTCCTGTTTGCAGTTTGTTTTTTTATTGTATCCTTTTAAATAGTTTTTTTACATTTTTTTTTTACTTTAAGCCCAAAAATGCTGCTAACATCCAGCAGAGCAAATCAATTTAGCCCCCAGAATATATTAAAGGCGATTTGAAAAGATTTCATTTTGTAAAACTCAGTCGAAATAGGAGACATTTGAAGATATGAAATCTGTACTAAAAAAAAGTTTATTGGTAGTTTATAATAAAAATGTGTAAAATTTCCATTTACAAAACATTTGTCACTAGCAACAATAATGGCAGAAAATTCACCCCATATTAGCACTTCCTAGCGGTTATGTTCTGGAATCATTTTCTATGCCGTTTTTTGGTTCTTTATTTTTTCCAAGTAACACTGACTGCGTATAAAGAGGCTCTGACTAGGCAGGGTGAGCAGATCTATGCAGATATTTTTTTCACTTCTGTCTCTGTGCTATAAACTTAAATTTCCCACATTTGACTTGGACAAATTGTAAAAAATTATTAAAAACATTAAAAAACACTGGCCCCAAGCACCACTTAACAAGTCTGTGCAGCATCTAGAACCAGAACTAACAGAGAATGTGCATCTATTGAAAAAATAATGAGTTCTACGTCCAAAGAAAAGAAAACGGTTTCCATGGTGACTGAGAGGTGATTCCCAGAGAGATCTGGGAAGTTTTCCTATCTTTTTTCCATAAAGAGGTGAGAGAGATACGCCATGCTACCTCCTCTGTCTGACCCTCATTAATTTGTTTTTTTTTTCTGTGAAGCTTAAAGAGGAACCCTATTTTATCCGTTTTCTGTCCTCCTGAACTCCTATCATGGGGAAAGTTTTCTATTTTAATGTTTAATTCGTTGTTTTTGCTCCAGTCAGTTCTCACTGGAAAAAATCCAAATCTAGATGAGTGCATTTGTTCTTGGATTAAGGAGGTAAGAAACATTTTGCCAATGAAACGAGATAATTTATACTTAAAATAAGAAAACACAATTGAATTGTCTCATTTTAAGTGTATATTATCTGATTATCTTATTTTAAGAGGAATAATACTCATTCCATTGGCAAACTGTCTCATTTATCTGCTCAAATTAAGGATAAATACACTTAATTTAAGATATTTCTACTTATTCCTAGATTTTTCCAGTGCTGCTTACTATACATGCGATGTGCGACTCCAAACTGACTCTTTCCTTGTGCGATCCCAATTGGCTTTTAAATGAGCGCTAACCGCCACATCCTAATCGGTGCGATTTTCTGTTGGATCGTAGGGAAATCGGATTCGGTGGGTTGTGGCTTTGAGCCTATTAGAGCCATGCCATTTGATTGGTCAGAAACGCTGATGAACTGCAGCAATTCAAGGGTTTGGAAACTTTAACCCTGTAATGTCTGAATTGTCCTCCTGCTTTTCCTTCCCTGCAGCGTTCCAGCATTCCTCCTCCTCCTCCCAGCAGTGTGTACCGTCCCCCGCCTCGGTGATGCCTCGGCTCTCCCAGTTTGTCCCAGCTTTGCACCACTCTCTGGTTAAAGCCAGGGCCAACCCGCCTCTAAAACTCTCTGCTGGCGTGGAGCTGCAGACGCAGGAATACCTGAGCGGCGTGACCCACGGCAGCGTATGCGCCACCGCCTCCACAAACTCTCTTCATTTGGTTTTACGTGTCTCTTTATGTCACACACGGTTGCGTTGCGTGTCTGCAGGTCCAGCGGTTCCCCATGGCTGAGTATGACTCTGTTCTGGATGACGAGCCCAAACCATGCCCCCCTCATCTGCGGGCCAACTCAGATGGCTACCTGCGCTCCTACATGTCCAACCCCAGCGTATACCTGTTGTCGGTGGCCATTGCCAGGCAATTGGTGGAGACGCACTGCGGCCCCGAGCAGACGCTGGACAAAGCGTCCAGGAAGGAGGACGGCCTCAGGGAGCCAGAAGGACCCAAAACTCAGAAGGTAACATCTGAAATGGCCGTCATCAAAATCCACCCAGGTGTGTAAACATCACAGCCCCATCAGCTCCTGCATCGTTTCCTGCGTTCAATCACCCCACAGATGCAGCAGCTGCTGGACCAGATTTTGACCTTTAAGACCAACGCAGAGGCGGAGGTGAGGAGGGAGGAGCAGGATGTGATCAAGGTACCAGAGAGGAAGAGGAAGCTGGAGCAGAAGATGGCAGAGAGAACGCTGAAATACTTCAAGGCGTCCGTGGAAACAGGAAAGCCAGACAGGATTCCAGGTGAGCCCAACTTCTCCAGAGTCGGAACATTTAACACCAGAACTCCCGACGAAGTCACTTTAACGGTTCTGAGATTTTCTCCCACAGCCGTCATTTTGGCGCCTCTATTAGTTGCATTGTAAATTATTGCTACAGCTGATTGACGTTCTGTACCGTTGCCTAGCAACCAACATTGTATCTAGAACAGGGTTCCCGCGGGTCCTTGAAAAGTCTTAAAAGGCATTGAATTCTTCCAAATAAAACTAAGGCCTTAAATGGTATTAAAATGTCTTAAATCAGTCTTTCTTAGGTCTTAATTTTTAAAACATCATAAATAGGATTATTTTTATTACGATTTATTTTTGTAATCTAAATAAAACGTTAAAATTGACAATTTTTTTTTCTTTTTTCATAAAAAAAAAAAGCTTTTATTGGTTCCCGATAGCGGAACCAATGAAAGCGTTGTTGCGTCCGGGACATTTGGGAGATGCTCCATTAACTTTTTGTCTGGAAAATATGAGCAAGTGTAAATGTAACCAAAATTGTCTCCAGCCAAGAGGTTTCTCCATGGCTAAAACCAGTACCATTCAATTCAAGCTGGGAACGATGGGAATTAAGGCAGTGGAGTCACACATGCGAAGCACGAAACACAAAGGGTCAAATGGAGTTACAGAGAAACAGCCGGTATTTCTCAGTTTAGTTCCTCCCTTGTCTCTGCAACGCCTCCACTTATCACCAAATCAAACATACTAAGAAAACCATACAAAGAAAAATAGCTGCAAAAAGACTTAGCACTGGTTATGTTGGGGCTTTAAAACTGATTTGTTTTGTTCCCTGCTAAAACAAAGTTTGTGAATTCAGTTAAATAATTGTTAAAATATATCTGTCATTTGTGTGTTTTTAGCTTTCTTCCTGTATGGGAAGCTTTTCAACATTTGAAACATTAGTGCAGTGGTTTATGTTAAAATAAACCTTTGGGTTAAGTTGTCACAAGCAGGTTTTTCTTGTGTTTATTGTGAATTTGGTCTTAAATTTTTATTTCAAGTGGCATTAAATAGTCTTAAAAAGTCTTGAATGTAACTTGCCTCATGCTGTAGGAACCATGTAGACCTCTTTGGCTAATACGGGAGGAAATGGCTCTCAAAAAAAAATCAAACAGTGAAACAGGCTTTAGAAATGCTTCAACATGTGAGAGCGATTCTGGCGGAGAGGGAGAGACCGATGAGGAGGACTGGGGAGGAAGCGGCTCAGACTCTGACAGCGAGTCCGAGGATGATGGCAAACCACAGGAAAACCCAGACGCATCAGGGACCCATCTACGGTGGCTGGGAGGTGCAAACCAACATTACCAAATCTAAAACACTTCAACAAGTTTCAAAAACTATTAACATTTCAGAAAACAAATTTACATTTTAAACTTTTATTCAAGGTTTGGATGGCACTTAGACGACGCCCATTCCAAAGGGGGGGACCCGTTCATCCGTTTCTATTTGCATGTTTTCTAAACTAAAACCAGGCTTTGTTGGGCTGCTGGATAAAACCTGGAACTCAACACTATTTCTGACATTTTGAATCGAAAAAGCTTCCTGGATGGAAGAGAAACATCTTCAAACTTGGAAACAAAGTCCAGTGGATTGTTTTTTAACTTTTTCGGTTTGACTATGACCTGGATGACTGAGAATCTTCTTTTGATCCACAAACAAGGACCTAAAACTCTTTAAAATAATCTGAATTGAGCTTGCAGAGGTGGTCCATCATGCAATCACCACAAGCACCACAATTCTAGAATTAAATTTCAAATGCATAAAAATGAGGCGCAATCAGAATGTCATGGATGAAGATGTTAGTTTACCCAAACAGGAGGAACTTCTGCAGATACTAGAGTCGTATTTCCAGATCAGTGCCTTTGCAAAGCCGACAGACGTTAACCTTTTATTATTCCCTCCTTTTTTACCATTTTCTTCTGCTTTTATAATGGAAGAAAAATAATCTAATATAAATCTAGAACAGGAGGATTTTTTTTATTTAATGAGTTCATTTGGCTGATTATAGTCAGATGTTTTTATAATCCTTTCTCTGCTATAAGTTTGGTTTTATGTGCATTATCACACTATTCTGCACAAAAAAAGGTCCTTTCTGGAACCAAAATAACCTCACAGAGGAGAATCTTCAAGCACAGAGCTCATTTTAAAGCTTCTGGGCATATTAGGTTTGAGGCTCCAGGATAATTTATGAACCACTTTGATTGTTTTAATAATTTATTTCAATTAATTCAACTTTAAGTCAGTCTTAGACGGTAGCTATCTATAATCCAGAAGGTTTAGGGCTGATCACAGAGCCCTGAGGTTAACATTTATCATCCTTACCTGTTGGAATAAAAGTTCTTAAAATGAGAAGCATTAGATGCAGAAGGTAAAAAAAAAACAAGTGCGTTATCTCCTGTCATTTTTATTCTTTTTTGTTTTTTTACAGCATTTCTAAATCCTCTCAGATTTCCTGTTTTATGATAATTCTCAGGCTGATGTTTTCTGTCTGCTTTTGTTTCTAGTTGGAGGAAACAAAATCTCAGGATCTCCTCTTTCCTTCGCATCTATAATTACCTCGCTGGGTCTGAAGGATGTCGATCTTAGGGAGGAGGGATCCGAAGTAACAGGCAAATTTCTCTGTCAGCTTAAAGGTGACAGAACCGTTCCTCTCTGGTCTTTATTCCTGCACCGTCCTGTCTGACAGCTTCCGCATTTAATAACGGGTGTTACCGCTTCTCCTCTGCAGCCCTGGTTCATTCTGCCAGTCGGAGCCCCTCCGAGGAGCTGGACGAAGGGCTGAAGGAGTCGAGTCCGTTTGGTCGCTTGGCCGTGAAGCTGGGCCTCCCCGCTAACTGTGATGTCGACCTGAGGAAGCAGGAGGAGCTGGAGGTAAAACCAGACGGTTCACATGTTTAGGAATAATAAGACACCTTAGGATATGTTGAAGATCTCTGATGGAAATGTGACTATGAAGGCTGTTAATTAAAGTCGTAGGGAAATCCTATTTAAATGTCAAATCATTCTGGCTTAAACATGTATATAAATGTTCTCTTTATCGTTATCTCATTCAGGCCAATTAGTCGGTCATCTGTCGATCAAATGTTTTTGGTCATAGCATCTTGATTCATATGCTGTAAGCCGTACATGTCTGTAAGGCTTACAGCCGCTCCACAGAGGCTTCAACTGATTCAGTCCAAATCTGCTTGACTTATAGTCACGATGTGGATCTATAAAGTCTGGGGGTTCATCCAGAGTTTCAAATCGGCTTTCATGGTGTTTTTCAGTGTTTAATTTGGAAACAAATTTGGCGAGGCTACATTTTTTTTCTTTTTCTTCTTTGTTTAATCACCTTTAAATCAGACATGTTAACATTTAAAATAATGGTTCCACCTGAAAAATATTCCTCAATGCCTTTCTGTTATACAAACACAAACAATTGTATTTACAATTTATAGTAAGAACCTCAGGGCTTACGGTGTTAACTTAGAAAACGTAAAGGATAATTAGCTGGTGCAATAACAACGTTTTTATGAATTATTTTTTTATGAAATACTTGGAGCAGTGAGGATGTTAAAGCTTCACTAAGATGCTTCTTCAGCTGCGTGTTTATGTTTTGTCCTGCAGCCCAGCTGAATCTCCATGCTAAAATAAACATCTGACCGTTTTCTGCTTTCATTTGATTAGTGCTTCAGTTTCTGCAGCAGCAAGAAGATGTTTCTCTTATCTTTTTTTTTTTAAACAAACTGGCAGCTGCAGAAATCTCCAATAATCTCTGTTGCGTGTCTGTCTGCGTGTCCGTAGGAGCAGACGGCAGGAAGCGTCAGCAGTTTGGAGGGATTCAGTCCCGGCTCACACAGCGGGGAGCAGAATCACCACGCTGGACGAGGAGCGAAGCTCGGGACGAAGGCGGCGGCTCACGACGAGCAGGAGGGGGAAGACTGGGATATCCCATGGGTCCTTATTCCCATAACAGGTCCGTCTGCTCACCCAAACATTTCCACACCTGCTGCAGACAGACACTTCAGTCCATCAGGGATTTCTCCTTAGACTCTAAAACGAACCTGATTAATCAGCCTCCTAGACGCTGGGCATGGAAACTATTCACCGTTTTATACTTTTACACTTTACTTTTTAATCTGACCTTTCAGATCCTTAAAAGGAACTTTTTTTTTTTTTGGTATGATTCCATTTTATTTCTTCCTTAGCTGCAAGGAGAGATAAAATACGAAGTAAATACAGGGTGAGGGTCGCCAAAATCGATATGATACCGATACTTTTTACAATTAAACTCGATTTGTTATGAAACTGTAGAACTTTTTGTGTTTTTGTTATTTTTATTTTATTGTTACAATTGAGTAACAGTAATATTATGTTCTGTTCATGATTTTTTTCTTAATCCACCCTTTTATATAATATGTTTCAAACTTTATGTGATTTGTTTCTATTGTGTGCACTTGCCTGTTGCTTTAATTCTATAAATGTACACATTGTGGGATAAATAAAGGATTAGTTAATAGGAGTGAAGAAAAAAAAATCGATTTGAGCTCAAATTGCGTTTCTAACATTTAAAGATTCAGAATCGATTCTCGTTTTCTTTAAAAACGATTTTTTTTGTGGGTGCGCATGTGCCTTATCAGGCACCGTAGTGTTTGGCGAAACCACTGAGCAGCGTGAGCTTTGCACAGGCATGCAAGCGTTAGCCTAGCAGGCTACAGAGTGGTGGGAAGCGTAGTGTTGTGTTTTGTGAGCTACTGTGTTTGTTGCCGCTAAAGTATGGAGGACGAAAAAAAAGAAATTCAACCGCCTCCGCGGTCTTTAAAGGCAATCATGTGGAAACACCTTGGATTTTACCTTCAACCCGGTAAGAACGGGCTTGACATGACTCATGCGATTTGCAGAGATTGCAACGGTAAAGTTAAATATTTCGGGAGTACTTCAAATCCAAGTTCTCATCACGAAAGACATCACCCAGAGTTCGTTTTGAAATCCTAAATTAATTGTTTCTGAATCGAATCGTTTGGATTTAAAAGAATCGGAAAAAAATCAAATTCTGACCCCAAGTCAGGGGGGGGGAGAATCAACGGTTGTGGATGATGATGCGGAGAGTAGTATCTATGTTTAACCATCCTGAAAAGATTGTGTTTTTAAGGTGGGGAAAGATCGCTAGATGCGCCACCATCAGTGATGGGACTAACGGCGTTGAAAGTAACGGCGTTACTAACGCCGTTACCTTGTTTTAGTAACGAGTAATCTAACTAATTACTTTGACTGTAACTATAACGCAGTTACCATTGCAGACACCCCGTTACTGCGCGTTACTCAGGTCGCACAATTAACCTTTTTTCATGATAGGACTCGTGCGCAGCTGCGTGAAGCTGACACCCCACCCACGTCCAAAAACTCTGCAAATAGACTGAATGGTTAGTGCAACGTTAGTGCAGATTTGTGCTTTGTGATTTGTTTAAGAGATATTAAAGATTATTTTTTAGGTCATCCAGAGGTGCGCGCCTTGTCATGAGAGAGGGGAGGATGAAAATGGCTGATGTATAGTGAGATTCCGTCTGTCAGTTGGGTAGGTGGGTGTTTCTGCAAGTGGGTGTTAACGTACAGCACACACAGAGAGATGGAGAGTGAGGAGGATCCAGCAGCAAAACAGCGTTTTCCACATGGAAATACCGGTGTCACGTCGAGCTGCGTTTCCCCATCACATACGGTTTCCTCTGCATCTCCGCACAGCGCAGGCGGCAAGAGTCACCGCGCAAGCGACAGGAAACGCGCATGCTCGCTAAAGGCGCGCACCAGTCGCCCTGTGCTCGCGCCACAGGAGAACTATGGAGAGCGTGAACGATCAAATGAAAGGGAGAAATCTAGATGGATGGATGGATGGATGGATGGATGGATGGATGGATGGATGGATGGATGGATGGATGGATGGATACTCTGCCTTTTCAACCTACTGTATTTTTTATTTTAAACATTATTTGATGGCCTTTGTGGCAGGGATGGAGATCCATATTTTATGTCACACGCAGAGTATAGATCTAGTTAGATAGATGTATAGATAGATGTTGCAGTATCTATAACAACCCAAACACACAGGATTTCAGAATTAGACATCCCCAGTTATTAATTTCACCAGATGTCATTTACGTTGAGTTGCAATAAATGCTAAACTCTCTGCAGGTTCTTGTCTTTGTCGTCCGCTCTATTCAGCTGGCTTTGGAAACACACGGCGAGAAGGTGGGGGCTGGGTGGTGAGGGTTACGGGGGCGAGAAACGCAAAAGTAACGCAATAGTTGCTTTTACTAGTAACTAGTTACTTTTATTGTGGAGTAACTCAGTTAGTAACTCAGTTACTTTTTGGGAGAAGTAACTAGTAACTATAACTAATTACTTTTTCAAAGTAACGTGCCCAACACTGGCCACCATCCATGTTTACTTCCGTAAACACAGAGCACGCCGGCCTGTGACATCATTGCGTCCTCTACTGCGCATGCGGGACACTTACTTTGTACGAATGAAGTTCACACAGGAGATAATATACATGTCGCATATATTTAGAAATGTGAACGACAAAGCAAAAAAATTTATTTTGGATTTTACCAAAAAATCTGAACTGAGCATCAAGGCCTGCAGCCATAGATAAAATGCAGGGTTCGTACGGGTGCTGGAAATCCTTGAAAATGCTTGAAATTGTAACTATTTATTTTGCAACAAATACCTATCTAACTGAATGGTGTGTTTATTAAATGGAGAAATAAAATGTTGGAGAGCCCGAAAATGAAAGCTGCTCGCTTATGTGTGACTGCGATCTGCCAGTCTATTTCCATGTGTGACTCCGCCCCCATGAAACCACTACTGCACCATGCTGGGAGGTTGTCGTTTCAATGAACGTTAACTGGAAGATGAAAAATACAAGTTGTGGATTAAACGGGGACAAACCCCACGAGTTGCCTCTTGTAAAGTTTGCAAAAAAGATGTCCAGCTTTTCACAATGGGCGAGTCTGCGCTGTCGAGTCACACGAAGGGTAAGTCATAAACTTTTAAGTAAGCCAACTGAAGTAGCCTAGTACATGTTAACGTTAGCGCCTATTTGTTTACGCTAGTAACTGCTAGCTAGGAATTCACAGGCTAAGTTACTGAGTGACTGAGAGTACGATGTGATAATGTAATGTTAGTATTGCAGTGTTAACCGCAGCACTATCTTGGCAAGGCGGCCGCCTCGCCAAACTCACGCTACCGCCTTGCCAACGTTCCAAAAAAAAACAACAAAGTTTTAATTCATTGCCAGGCCCAGACCTTAAAACAGCATTGATAACTCTACGTCTGCTAATACTAAATTGCGACACCCTCTGGTTGGTTATAGTAATTTAACTTTCTGAGTGGGCTCCACTAACATATAATATCTACTTTGAAAGATAATATGAAGGTGATCACTCTTCTCTACCTGGATATTCTGGAGGTCTGGAACGCCTCTTTCAGTGACATCTGTCTCAGGGTCCAGGGTCTGTCGGGGCAATGAGCGAAGTTTCCTTTCCTCTCTCTGTTTCTTTATCTCTACGTTTTCTTGCTCATGGTTTTTGGTGTGCATATTTAAACTTGTTGTGTGTCCACTGCATTTTTACAAACCATACCACTCGCCGTTGTTTCTTTTACGTCATCTTTTTCTGCTCCGGCGTCTGAGGACCCGCAGCGCTGTTTGTTTATGTGTCGAGTGGAGAGAGAGCTGAGTGGGCGGGGCCTGGCTGCGTCTGCTGAGCCGGTGATAAAAGGGGAGGGGGGAACAGCAAAGTACTGTAACGCAGACGGGGAGACTGGTGAATCTGCCACAGTTAGTGTGTGTGGGGGGGAGTAAAAAGTACTGATCTTGTTAAATGACTGTTCAATATCAGAAACAGTGTTGGTATCGATGGTATCGATCCGCCCTCTAATTGGCGCTGCCCTGATCACCACTGCTTCTCATTAAAGTGATACTTGAAGAACAGTGGTTCTGTAGCTTAGCTTAGGGTTATTTTTCATCAGAAGGTTCATCAGACAGATTTTAGATGCATGCCGATACCCATATCGCATCAGGACTTCGCTTCTAGGAGGTACACTATATTGCCAAAAGTATTTGCTCACCTGCCTTGACTCACATATGAGCTTAAGTGACATCCCGTTCCTAATCCATAGGGTTCAATATGACGTCGGTCCACCCTTTGCAGCTAGAACAGCTTCAACTCTTCTGGGAAGGCTGTCCACAAGGTTTAGGAGTGTGTTTATGGGAATTTTTGACCATTCTTCCAGAAGCGCATTTGTGAGGTCGCACACTGATGTTGGACGAGAAGGCCTGGCTCTCAGTCTCCGCTCTAATTCATCCCAAAGGTGTTCTATCGGGTTGAGGTCAGGACTCTGTGCAGGCCAGTCAAGTTCATCCACACCAGACTCTGTCATCCATGTCTTTATGGACCTTGCTTTGTGCACTGGTGCACAGTCATGTTGGAAGAGGAAGGGGCCAGCTCCAAACTGTTCCCACAAAGTTGGGAGCATGGAATTGTCCAAAATGTCTTGGTATGCTGAAGCATTCAGAGTTCCTTTCACTGGAACTAAGGGGCCAAGCCCAGCTCCTGAAAAACAACCCCACACCATAATCCCCCCTCCATCAAACTTTACACTTGGCACAATGCAGTCAGACAAGTACCGTTCTCCTGGCAACCGCCAAACCCAGACCCGTCCATCAGATTGCCAGATGGAGAAGCGCGATTCGTCACTCCAGAGAACGCGTCTCCACTGCTCTAGAGTCCAGTGGCGGCGTGCTTTACACCACCGCATCCGACGCTTTGCATTGCACTTGGTTATGTATGGCTTGGATGCAGCTGCTCGACCATGGAAACCCATTCCATGAAGCTCTCTGCGCACTGTTCTTGAGCTAATCTGAAGGCCACATGAAGTTTGGAGGTCTGTAGTGATTGACTCTGCAGAAAGTTGGCGACCTCTTCGCACTATGCGCTTCAGCATCCGCTGACCCCGCTCCGTCAGTTTACGTGGCCTACCACTTCGTGGCTGAGTTGCTGTCGTTCCCAAACACTTCCATTTTCTTATAATACAGCTGACAGTTGACTGTGGAATATTTAGGAGCGAGGAAATTTCACGACTGGATTTGTTGCACAGGTGGCATCCTATCACAGTTCCACGCTGGAATTCACTGAGCTCCTGAGAGCGACCCATTCTTTCACAAATGTTTGTAAAAACAGTCTGCATGCCTAGGTGCTTGAATTTATACACCTGTGGCCATGGAAGTGATTGGAACACCTGATTCCAATAATTTGGATGGGTGAGCAAATACTTTTGGCAATATAGTGTACGTCTGGAGCTGGAACCTCCCCAATCTAGAATAAGCCATATGTTATTCGCCAGGTGTCCCACATAGATGCAGGTATGTGTGTGTTAGCAGGTACAGACATGCACATGGCCATGGAGCCGTCCCCTGGGGAGGGGAATAGGATCAAGGTCAGTTCAGTTCATACAGCAGATGTTGCAGGGCGTAAAAGTTTCTTAAACTTTTACATCTTAATTGGAATATTAATGTAATGGAAGCATCCAGCAATAAAATGACAACTCATTAACTGTCCTGTCAGACACATCAGTGCAGAAACCGTCAGTGGGGATGAGGGCAGGGTCAGGCTGCATGAAGCGGTTTGTTCAGACAGAAATCCAAGCAACTTCTGGAAAGGAGGCAAAATATAAAGATGCACGTCAGGTTTTAAATCTTGCTTGAGTAAAAATAATCTGGTTTGGATGCAGAGTGGTTGCTGCTTCTTCTTCTAGGGTTTGGATGCAGAGTGGTTGCTGTTTCTTCTTCTAGGGTTTGGATGCAGAGTGGTTGCTGCTTCTTCTTCTGGGGTTTGGATGCAGAGTGGTTGCTGCTTCTTCTTCTAGGGTTTGGATGCAGAGTGGTTGCTGCTTCTTCTTCTAGGGTTTGGATGCAGAGTGGTTGCTGCTTCTTCTTCTAGGGTTTGGATGCAGAGTGGTTGCTGCTTCTTCTTCTGGGGTTTGGATGCAGAGTGGTTGCTGCTTCTTCTGGGGTTTGGATGCAGAGTGGTTGCTGCTTCTTCTTCTGGGGTTTGGATGCAGAGTGGTTGCTGCTTCTTCTTCTGGGGTTTGGATGCAGAGTGGTTGCTGCTTCTTCTGGGGTTTGGATGCAGAGTGGTTGCTGCTTCTTCTTCTGGGGTTTGGATGCAGAGTGGTTGCTGCTTCTTCTTCTGGGGTTTGGATGCAGAGTGGTTGCTGCCTCTTCTTCTAGGGTTTGGATGCAGAGTGGTTGCTGCTTCTTCTTCTGGGGTTTGGATGCAGAGTGGTTGCTGCTTCTTCTTCTGGGGTTTGGATGCAGAGTGCTTGCTGCTTCTTCTGGGGTTTGGATGCAGAGTGGTTGCTGCTTCTTCTGGGGTTTGGATGCAGAGTGGTTGCTGCTTCTTCTTCTGGGGTTTGGATGCAGAGTGGTTGCTGCTTCTTCTTCTAGGGTTTGGATGCAGAGTGGTTGCTGCTTCTTGTAGGGTTTGGATGCAGAGTGGTTGCTGCTTCTTCTTCTAGGGTTTGGATGCAGAGTGGTTGCTGTTTCTTCTTCTAGGGTTTGGATGCAGAGTGGTTGCTGCTTCTTCTTCTGGGGTTTGGATGCAGAGTGGTTGCTGCTTCTTCTTCTAGGGTTTGGATGCAGAGTGGTTGCTGCTTCTTCTTCTAGGGTTTGGATGCAGAGTGGTTGCTGCTTCTTCTTCTAGGGTTTGGATGCAGAGTGGTTGCTGCTTCTTCTTCTGGGGTTTGGATGCAGAGTGGTTGCTGCTTCTTCTGGGGTTTGGATGCAGAGTGGTTGCTGCTTCTTCTTCTGGGGTTTGGATGCAGAGTGGTTGCTGCTTCTTCTTCTGGGGTTTGGATGCAGAGTGGTTGCTGCTTCTTCTTCTGGGGTTTGGATGCAGAGTGGTTGCTGCTTCTTCTTCTGGGGTTTGGATGCAGAGTGGTTGCTGCTTCTTCTTCTGGGGTTTGGATGCAGAGTGGTTGCTGCCTCTTCTTCTAGGGTTTGGATGCAGAGTGGTTGCTGCTTCTTCTTCTGGGGTTTGGATGCAGAGTGGTTGCTGCTTCTTCTTCTGGGGTTTGGATGCAGAGTGCTTGCTGCTTCTTCTGGGGTTTGGATGCAGAGTGGTTGCTGCTTCTTCTGGGGTTTGGATGCAGAGTGGTTGCTGCTTCTTCTTCTGGGGTTTGGATGCAGAGTGGTTGCTGCTTCTTCTTCTAGGGTTTGGATGCAGAGTGGTTGCTGCTTCTTGTAGGGTTTGGATGCAGAGTGGTTGCTGCTTCTTCTTCTAGGGTTTGGATGCAGAGTGGTTGCTGCTTCTTCTTCTGGGGTTTGGATGCAGTGGTTGCTGCTTCTTCTTCTAGGGTTTGGATGCAGAGTGGTTGCTTCTTCTTCTAGGGTTTGGATGCAGAGTGGTCGCTGCTTCTTCTAGGTTTTGGATGCAGAGTGGTTGCTGCTTCTTCTAGGGTTTGGATGCAGAGTGGTTACTTCTTCTTCTAGGGTTTGGATGCAGAGTGGTAGCTGCTTCTTCTAGGGTTTGGATGCAGAGTGGTAGCTGCTTCTTCTAGGTTTTGGATGCAGAGTGGTTGCTGCTTCTTCTTCTAGGGTTTGGATGCAGAGTGGTTGCTTCTTCTTCTAGGGTTTGGATGCAGAGTGGTTGCTGCTTCTTCTAGGTTTTGGATGCAGAGTGGTTGCTGCTTCTTCTTCTAGGGTTTGGATGCAGAGTGGTTGCTGCTTCTTCTTCTAGGGTTTGGATGCAGAGTGGTCGCTGCTTCTTCTTCTAGGGTTTGGATGCAGAGTGGTTGCTGCTTCTTCTTCTGGGGTTTGGATGCAGAGTTGTTGCTGCTTCTTCTTCTAGGGTTTGGATGCAGAGTGATTGCTGCTTCTTCTAGGGTTTGGATGCAGAGTGGTTGCTGCTTCTTCTTCTGGGGTTTGGATGCAGAGTGGTTGCTGCTTCTTCTTCTAGGGTTTGGATGCAGAGTGGTTGCTGCTTCTTCTGGGGTTTGGATGCAGAGTGGTTGCTGCTTCTTCTTCTGGGGTTTGGATGCAGAGTGGTTGCTGCTTCTTCTGGGGTTTGGATGCAGTGTGGTTGCTGTTTCTTCTGGGGTTTGGATGCAGTGTGGTTGCTGCTTCTTCTTCTGGGGTTTGGATGCAGAGTGGTTGCTGCTGCTTCTTCTTCTGGGGTTTGGATGCAGAGTGGTTGCTGCTGCTTCTTCTTCTGGGGTTTGGATGCAGAGTGGTTGCTGCTGCTTCTTCTTCTGGGGTTTGGATGCAGAGTGGTTGATGCTGCTTCTTCTAGGGTTTGGATGCAGAGTGGTTGCTCCTTCTTCTAGGGTTTGGATGCAGTGTGGTTGCTGCTTCTTCTTCTGGGGTTTGGATGCAGTGTGGTTGCTGCTTCTTCTTCTTCTGGGGTTTGGATGCAGAGTGGTTGCTGCTTCTTCTTCTGGGGTTTGCATGCAGAGTGGTTGCTGCTTCTTCTTCTGGGGTTTGGATGCAGAGTGGTTGCTGCTTCTTCTTCTGGGGTTTGGATGCAGAGTGGTTGCTGCTGCTTCTTCTTCTAGGGTTTGGATGCAGAGTGGTTGCTGCTTCTTTTTCTGGGGTTTGGATGCAGGGTGGTTGCTGCTTCTTCTTCTGGGGTTTGGATACGGAGTGGTTGCTGCTTCTTCTTCTGGGGTTTGGATGCGGAGTGGTTGCTGCTTCTTCTTCTGGGGTTTGGATGCAGAGTGGTTGCCTCTTTCTTCTTCTAGGGTTTGGATGCAGTGTGGTTGCTGCTTCTTCTTCTGGGGTTTGGATGCAGTGTGGTTGCTGCTTCTTCTTCTTCTGGGGTTTGGATGCAGAATGGTTGCTGCTTCTTCTTCTGGGGTTTGCATGCAGAGTGGTTGCTGCTTCTTCTTCTGGGGTTTGGATGCAGAGTGGTTGCTGCTGCTTCTTCTTCTAGGGTTTGGATGCAGAGTGGTTGCTGCTTCTTTTTCTGGGGTTTGGATGCAGGGTGGTTGCTGCTTCTTCTGGGGTTTGGATACGGAGTGGTTGCTGCTTCTTCTTCTGGGGTTTGGATGCGGAGTGGTTGCTGCTTCTTCTTCTGGGGTTTGGATGCAGAGTGGTTGCCTCTTTCTTCTTCTAGGGTTTGGATGCAGTGTGGTTGCTGCTTCTTCTTCTGGGGTTTGGATGCAGAGTGGTTGCTGCTTCTTTTTCTGGGGTTTGGATGCAGGGTGGTTGCTGCTTCTTCTGGGGTTTGGATACGGAGTGGTTGCTGCTTCTTCTTCTGGGGTTTGGATGCGGAGTGGTTGCTGCTTCTTCTTCTGGGGTTTGGATGCAGAGTGGTTGCCTCTTTCTTCTTCTAGGGTTTGGATGCAGTGTGGTTGCTGCTTCTTCTTCTGGGGTTTGGATACAGAGTGGTTGCTGCTTCTTCTGGGGTTTGGATACAGAGTGGTTGCTGCTTCTTCTGGGGTTTGGATGCAGAGTGGTTGCTGCTTCTTCTAGGGTTTAGATGCAGAGTGGTTGCTGCTTCTTCTTTTAGGGGTTGGATGCAGAGTGGTTGCTGCTTCTTCTTCTAGGGTTTAGATGCAAAGTGGTTGCTGCTTCTTCTTCTAGGGTTTGGATGCAGAGTGGTTGCTGCTTCTTCTTCTAGGGTTTGGATGCAGAGTGGTTGCTGCTTCTTCTTTTAGGGGTTGGATGCAGAGTGGTTGCTGCTTCTTCTGCTAGGGTTTGGATGCAGAGTGGTTGCTGTTTCTTCTAGGGTTTGGATGCAGAGTGTTTGCTGCTTCTTCTTCTAGGGTTTGGATGCAGAGTGGTTGCTGCTTCTTCTTCTAGGGTTTGGATGCAGAGTGGTTGCTGCTTCTTCTTCTAGGGTTTGGATGCAGAGTGGTTGCTGCTTCTTCTTCTGGGGTTTGGATGCAGAGTGGTTGCTGCTTCTTCTTTTAGGGTTTGGATGCAGAGTGGTTGCTGCTTCGTCTTCTGGGGTTTGGATGCAGAGTGGTTGCTGCTTCTTCTGGGGTTTGGATGCAGAGTGGTTGCTGCTTCTTCTTCTAGGGTTTGGATGCAGGGTGGTTGCGGCTTCTTCTGGGGTTTGGATGCAGAGTGGTTGCTGCTTCTTCTTCTGGGGTTTGGATGCAGGGTGGTTGCTGCTTCGTCTTCTGGGGTTTGGATGCAGGGTGGTTGCTGCTTCTTCTGGGGTTTGGATGCAGTGTGGTTGCTGCTTCTTCTTCTGGGGTTTGGATGCAGAGTGGTTGCTGCTTCTTCTTCTGGGGTTGGCATGCAGAGTGGTTGCTGCTTCTTCTTCTGGGGTTTGGATGCAGAGTGGTTGCTGCTTCTTCTTCTGGGGTTTGGATGCAGAGTGGTTGCTGCTGCTTCTTCTTCTAGGGTTTGGATGCAGAGTGGTTGCTGCTTCTTCTTCTAGGGTTTGGATGCAGAGTGGTTGCTGCTTCTTTTTCTGGGGTTTGGATGCAGGGTGGTTGCTGCTTCTTCTTCTGGGGTTTGGATACAGAGTGGTTGCTGCTTCTTCTTCTGGGGTTTGGATGCAGAGTGGTTGCTGCTTCTTCTTCTAGGGTTTGGATGCAGTGTGGTTGCTGCTTCTTCTTCTGGGGTTTGGATACAGAGTGGTTGCTGCTTTTTCTTCTGGGGTTTGGATGCAGAGTGGTTGCTCTTTCTTCTAGGGTTTAGATGCAGAGTGGTTGCTGCTTCTTCTTTTAGGGGTTGGATGCAGAGTGGTTGCTGCTTCTTCTTCTAGGGTTTGGATGCAGAGTGGTTGCTGTTTCTTCTAGGGTTTAGATGCAGAGTGGTTGCTGCTTCTTCTTCTAGGGTTTGGATGCAGAGTGGTTGCTGCTTCTTTTTTTAGGGGTTGGATGCAGAGTGGTCGCTGCTTCTTCTGCTAGGGTTTGGATGCAGAGTGGTTGCTGTTTCTTCTAGGGTTTGGATGCAGAGTGGTTGCTGCTTCTTCTAGGGTTTGGATGCAGAGTGGTTGCTGCTTCTTCTTCTAGGGTTTGGATGCAGAGTGGTTGCTGCTTCTTCTTCTAGGGTTTGGATGCAGAGTGGTTGCTGCTTCTTCTTCTGGGGTTTGGATGCAGAGTGGTTGCTGCTGCTTCTTCTTCTAGGGTTTGGATGCAGAGTGGTTGCTGCTTCTTCTTCTAGGGTTTGGATGCAGAGTGGTTGCTGCTTCGTCTTCTGGGGTTTGGATGCAGGGTGGTTGCTGCTTCTTCTTCTGGGGTTTGGATACAGAGTGGTTGCTGCTTCTTCTTCTGGGGTTTGGATGCAGAGTGGTTGCTGCTTCTTCTTCTAGGGTTTGGATGCAGTGTGGTTGCTGCTTCTTCTTCTGGGGTTTGGATACAGAGTGGTTGCTGCTTCTTCTTCTGGGGTTTGGATGCAGAGTGGTTGCTGCTTCTTCTGGGGTTTGGATGCAGAGTGGTTGCTGCTTCTTCTTCTAGGGTTTGGATGCAGAGTGCTTGCTGCTTCGTCTTCTGGGGTTTGGATGCAGGATGGTTGCTGCTTCTTCTTCTGGGGTTTGGATGCAGTGTGGTTGCTGCTTCTTCTTCTGGGGTTTGGATGCAGTGTGGTTGCTGCTTCTTCTTCTGGGGTTTAGATGCAGAGTGGTTGCTGCTTCTTCTTCTAGGGTTTGGATGCAGAGTGGTTGCTGCTTCTTTTTTTAGGGGTTGGATGCAGAGTGGTCGCTGCTTCTTCTGCTAGGGTTTGGATGCAGAGTGGTTGCTGTTTCTTCTAGGGTTTGGATGCAGAGTGGTTGCTGCTTCTTCTTCTAGGGTTTGGATGCAGAGTGGTTGCTGCTTCTTCTTCTAGGGTTTGGATGCAGAGTGGTTGCTGCTTCTTCTAGGGTTTGGATGCAGAGTGGTTGCTGCTTCTTCTTCTGGGGTTTGGATGCAGAGTGGTTGCTGCTGCTTCTTCTTCTAGGGTTTGGATGCAGAGTGGTTGCTGCTTCTTCTTCTAGGGTTTGGATGCAGAGTGGTTGCTGCTTCGTCTTCTGGGGTTTGGATGCAGAGTGGTTGCTGCTTCTGCTTCTAGGGTTTGGATGCAGGGTGGTTGCTGCTTCTTCTCCTGGGGTTTGGATACAGAGTGGTTGCTGCTTCTTCTTCTAGGGTTTGGATGCAGAGTGGTTGCTGCTTCTTCTTCTAGGGTTTGGATGCAGTGTGGTTGCTGCTTCTTCTGGGGTTTGGATACAGAGTGGTTGCTGCTTCTTCTTCTGGGGTTTGGATGCAGAGTGGTTGCTGCTTCTTCTGGGGTTTGGATGCAGAGTGGTTGCTGCTTCTTCTTCTAGGGTTTGGATGCAGAGTGCTTGCTGCTTCGTCTTCTGGGGTTTGGATGCAGGATGGTTGCTGCTTCTTCTTCTGGGGTTTGGATGCAGTGTGGTTGCTGCTTCTTCTTCTGGGGTTTGGATGCAGAGTGGTTGCTGCTTCTTCTTCTGGGGTTTGGATGCAGAGTGGTTGCTGCTGCTTCTTCTGGGGTTTGGATGCAGAGTGGTTGCTGCTTCTTCTTCTAGGGTTTGGATGCAGTGTGGTTGCTGCTTCTTCTTCTAGGGTTTGGATGCAGAGTGGTTGCTGCTTCTTTTTCTAGGGTTTGGATGCAGAGTGTTTGCTGCTTCTTCTTCTAGGGTTTGGATGCAGAGTGGTTGCTGCTTCTTCTTTTAGGGTTTGGATGCAGAGTGGTTGCTGCTTCTTCTTCTAGGGTTTGGATGCAGAGTGGTTGCTGCTTCTTCTTCTGGGGTTTGGATGCAGGGTGGTTGCTGTTTCTTCTTCTGGGGTTTGGATGCAGAGTGGTTGCTGCTTCTTCTTCTAGGGTTTGGATGCAGGGTGGTTGCTGCTTCTTCTTCTGGGGTTTGGATGCAGAGTGCTTGCTGCTTCTTCTTCTGGGGTTTGGGTGCAGAGTGGTTGTTGCTTCTTCTTCTAGGGTTTGGATGTAGTGTGCTTGCTGCTTCTTCTTCTAGGGTTTGGATGCAGAGTGCTTGCTGCTTCTTCTAGGGTTTGGATGCAGAGTGCTTGCTGCTTCTTCTTTTAGGGTTTGGATGCAGAGTGCTTGCTGCTTCTTCTTCTAGGGTTTGGATGCAGAGTGGTTGCTGCTTCTTCTTCTAGGGTTTGGATGCAGAGTGGTTGCTGCTTCTTCTTCTGGGTTTTGGATGCAGAGTGGTTGCTGCTTCTTCTTCTGGGGTTTGGATGCAGAGTGGTTGCTGCTGCTTCTTCTGGGTTTTGGATGCAGAGTGGTTGCTGCTTCTTCTTCCGGGGTTTGGATGCAGAGTGGTTGCTGCTTCTTCTTCTGGGGTTTTGCTGTAGTTTGGATCTAAGGAGTTTCTGTCTCCCCACAGGTCTTTGCTCACAGAGGTACTCGCTGCGGGACGCCAACATCCCACAGGACCCTCGCTTCCAGCAGCTCGACTCCACCGCGGGCATCACCATGGCAACCAAATCGCCCAGGAGGAGCCCCGCCTCTCCCGAGCAAAGCCCCCCTCTGCCGTACCCGTCCCCAGAAGCCAGCCCCCCTCCCTCCCCCTTTCAGTGCTCCTCGCCCATCCCCAGCCCGCCAAACTCGCCCTCTCAGTGCCCCTCTCCTGAGCTCAGTCTGCCGCCGTCACCGTCTCAGTGCCCGTCCCCGGAGCCCAGCCCGCCTTCGTCTCCTTTTCACTGCCCCTCTCCCCAATCCAGCCCCCCCACTTCTCCCGCCCAGTCTGCGCCACCTGAGACTCAGCCCCCCTCCCAGTGTGGGTCTGCGGCTAATGATGGTGAGCCAGCTAACGAGCAGCAGCTTGCCCCCCAGGAGGTTCCAGGTAACAGCCTGTAAAATGAGAAGGTCTCAGCTGCTAATCAGTCTAACCATGTTAGACTTTATTCTTCTTGCAGGTTTTATTCAGACTTCCAGAAAACTAGCTGTTTACTCTGTATAACTGAACTAAATCTATTCTTTCATAAAGTAGGCGCCATGACAATGAAGGAAAGTATCACCTGATCATGTGAGGTGCAGCACTTTCCTCTTTAATTGACCGCACATTAAACAGAGAACATGAATCCAGTGGTTTCATCAAAATCTGCTGTTTGCTGAATTTCTACCAAAGAATAAATCGGAGAAAACACAGTTTTAGACTGGAAACATAAAAAAAGGCAAATCATCATCTCAGAAACCTGGACGGCTTCATACTGGCCCTATATGGCAAATTCCATTCTACTGCTTTTTGCACCATATTAATGTATTTATTGTTTGCACTGCTTAGAAACCTCCACATCAATGTGCCATGTCTCTCCTACACTGTTTACATTTTGATCACTGCTGCACTTTATACAAGGAAATGTTCATTTTGTTCACTGTGGAAAAGCTCTATAGATTCGTTTTGTAAACACTCTGTTTATACAAAACGACAGTAAAATTTGTCAAAGTCTAAGGACGCCTTAAATAAGCAAACAGGCTGACCAGAGAATATTTCTGGACTTTGGGGGTTTATGAGACGCAGCAGCCAACAAAATAAAGGGTGAGGAATCCTTTGGAGAGGAAAGAAAGAGAAAATGAGTTTCAGATTGAGACAAAAACTCAGTTGATCAATTTGTTTGAGGCGTTTAATCTGTGGTAAGACCTCAAAAGAAAACTGATGCAGGAGCTCGCAGTGATGTTATCGGACTTGTAGGTACCGAATGTTCTATTCTATGGAACTACATTGGGGCAATAAAGTTTAGGGGTTTTTTTTACCGAAAAACAGTCATTTGTAACGAAGGACAAATGATTTAAAATGAAAATAGATCTTTAAAAATTTCAAGATTCAATTTTTTTTTTTTAAGTTTTAGATATTTTTTTGTTTTTTGTTTCAAAGTGCTGTTCTCTCAGTGAGGGGGGCGGGCCTTAGATGACGTGGTGTGAAATAAAGTGTGGCGGCTTAGATGTTTGGAAAAAATAGTTCCTCCTGTTGCCTTTTTTGGGGCCGTCTGAACGTCCACTCAGTGCCGCTGTTTTCATTTTTAAAAAAAACTTTTTTGATCGACAGTTTCAAAGTTTTATTTTCATCAGTGTCAAAAATACTAGTTTTTTTATTTTTTTATTTCCAGTTTCAATTTTTATTTTCAGTTTTAACTGTTTTCTACGGAGGAGGATTAGGGCGATTGAAAAAAAAAAAAATTAACTGATTTTTTAATTTATTTCAGTTTAATCTTTTGATATGGGAAAAAAACCCAGAATTCTGACTTTTTTACCTTATTAAATTGAAATAAGTTATAAAAATCAGTTAATAATTTTTTATTTTTTTCCGTGGCCCTAATCTTCTTCCGTAGTTTTCCATTCTTTATTTATTTTTTTTTTTTAGCAGACTCGGATTTAGCTCTATATATTAAACATTCAATTCTATTCTATTCAGTTTATTTCTATAGCTCAATTCAAACTGAAACCAAAAAAAAAACAACTTGGATGGAATAATTTCATTTATAACGAACTTTCAGAAGTTTGAATTGTGAATATGAGCGGACTTTTCCTTTAAACCCTGAAACTCTGACCTCCTTATTTATTTGATCACTAAATAAGCCATAGAAAGGCAGGTTGAAGTTACTTTTGTTAATTTTCATGGAGACGTTTTTGGCCCACATGATTAAAGGTTTGGTCCGGTCCGTTTTGTTCGAGTTCCACCCCTCCCTTTGCACCGAGTGTGATCTATAGGTGTTCACATTGCTTAAACTTTTCCTTATTGATGCGTCACAGGATGAAAGGAAAATCAGGCGCCGTAGATCCGCAGCAGGCAGATCCTCTGCTGTTCTTCCTCAGTGGCCATCTCTATACTCATTCAGTAGAAACCATGTCCTGTATTTATGGAACCATTATTTATCCTGCATTTGCTGCTATT
Organism: Cyprinodon diabolis; assembly: GCA_030533445.1. NCBI lineage: Eukaryota > Metazoa > Chordata > Actinopteri > Cyprinodontiformes > Cyprinodontidae > Cyprinodon > Cyprinodon diabolis. Next base: position 48,443,859 of record CM060081.1, read on the forward strand.
GCACTTATGGTCAGACCTGAACTGCATTTAGTTGCCTTGTACCTGTGTAATGACAATAAAGTTTAATCTAATCTAATCTAAAACATGATCTGTTGCTTTCAGGGGAGTCCGGAGAGAAGGAAACCAGCCTTCAGAGGACGGAGATGACGACCCAAGAAACCCTAAGAGCCCCCCCTCAAGCTCCGGCTCTAAAGTCTTCACTACCTCACTGTGAGGAGGCGGAGCGAGAAGCAAAGATGGAGGGACTGAAGGTTGAACGGATGAGTTCTGGGGAGAAGCAGCAGAAAGGAGAAAGGAAGTCAGTGGAAGAAATGGAGACAGCCGGTGAGCAGGTGGACGAGCCGTCCTCCTCCAGAGCTGCCTGTCCCAGCAGAGATGTAGACAGCGTTGTGGACAAAAACCTCGAGGCCTTTTCCTCTGACCTGCAGCTCCTCCTGCAGGATGAAGGTGTGAACTACAGCTTCCCTCAGCTCTCACACTGGGCTCTGACCACGCAGGCTCACCACAGCATGCTCCCGTACGCGGCGCTGCCTCAGTTTTCACCCTACGTGTCTTTTTACAACCACTACCCCCCTGTCAGCGACTACGTCAGCTCGCTGAGTGACGGCATCGCCCGCCTGCTGGCCCAGTTGGACACGCGCTGGTCGAGGCCAACGGCTGGCGGTCGGACTCCTGTTGACTCCTCGTTGGCCAACACCGTCAGCGACTTTGTGGCCAGCGTCAGAGCAGGTCAGGGGTCATCGGGTGGAGCTGACGACGCCTCGCCTCTCTGCAGCCAGCGGACGGCTGCCGAAGCGCCGCTGGCTGAAGGTCCGCCACCGTCCACAGCGGAGGCGGACTTGGAAGCTAACTCGACCCACTGGAGGAACCAGTCGACGGCAGGCGTCACACATACTCAGGACGCCGCCGCTGAGAGGACTGCACTCTGCACGGCTCCTTTAGAAGGTGAAGGAGGTCAGGCGGTGCTGAGCTGCACTGGAACGGTCCCAGTCCAGAGCTTTGGTTCTGAAACCTTCGACCCCGCCCCCGGTGCGAACTCTGCGGCCGTCCCATCAACCACCCACATAAACTCCGTGATCGACCAGCTGGAGCCCAACGTGTTGAACAACCTGGCGGAGATCATCAAAGACATCAAGAAGAAGTCGCCGCAGTTCTACGTCCACTGCACAGAACCAGGAGACCCGGTGTACGAGGAGGTCCAGGTGAGGAATGTCACTGTGCCTCCTAGTCGTGGCGAGTCAGACGGCGGCACGGTGACTCTGAGATGTTTGTTTGATCTGCAGGAGCATCTGTTAAACCTGGGGAACGTCCATCAGAGCCCGGTGGACTTCCTGCACCAGGACAACACAGAACACGGTCTGCTGGTCATCATCAAGAACAAGGACATAGCTGGACACATTCATCAGGTACTTTTAGTCTCATCTGGAGGCCCTGGTCCAGATGCTGAAGGTCCAAGGAGACAAACCCATCTGAGCTCATTGCTAAAGAAGCTGGCTTTCCACAGGCTGCAGCAAATCAGGAAAGTTGAGTGGAAGGAAAACCTGTAGTCAAAATAGGCCTTTATGCAGCTCTATTTGCCATCCGTCGACACCAGGTTCAAAAGCCTCTCAGTTTTAACTAACTCTTTTTTTTATTTTCCTTATTAGTTATGGTTCTGAATATTTAGATATATGAAAATGAGTTATTTACTCTTTATGCTTAAAGCAGCTTTTTAACGTTTCATAATTTCACCTGCAAATCTTTTTTCAAAGCAGAAAAGGCAATGATCGACTTCAGTTAAAACTCAATGGGAGGTGTGGCCAGCAGGGGGAGCCAAAGAGGTTAACAGTTAATTGGTCTGGGGTCCAGCTCAGCAGCCGGACTAGTTCTGGACCCTTTAAAGCCTCCAATATTTTCATTATTTGTATCAAAGGCTCCAGAACGGCCACAGGCCTCCTCGCAGGTTTAGTCCCTCCCTCTTTTCGGCCCCGCCTTCTCTCCACAGGTTTAGTCCCTCCCTCTTTCAGGCCCCGCCTCCTCGCCACAGGTTTAGTCCCTCCTTCTTTCAGGCTACGCCTCCTCGCTCCTTCTATCAGGCCCCGCCTCCTCGCCACAGGTTTAGTCCCTCCTTCTTTCAGGTAACGCCTTCTCGCTCCTTCTATCAGGCCCCGCCTCCTCGCCACAGGTTTAGTCCCTCCTTCTTTCAGGCAACGCCTTCTCGCTCCTTCTATCAGGCCCCGTCCCGCTCCTTCTATCAGGCCCCGCCTCCTCGCCACAGGTTTAGTCCCTCCTTCTTTCAGGCAACGCCTCCTCGCTCCTTCTATCAGGCCCCAACTCGCTCCTTCTATCAGGCCCCGCCTCCTCGCCACAGGTTCACTCCCTCCTTCTTTCAGGCAACGCCTCCTCGCTCCTTCTATCAGGCCCCGCCTCCTTGCCACAGGTTTAGTCCCTCCTTCTTTCAGGCAACGCCTCCTCGCTCCTTCTATCAGGCCCCGTCTCGCTCCTTCTATCAGGCCCCGCCTCCTCGCCACAGGTTTAGTCCCTCCTTCTTTCAGGCAACGCCTCCTCGCTCCTTCTATCAGGCCCCGTCTCGCTCCTTCTATAAGGCCCCGCCTCCTCGCCACAGGTTCACTCCCTCCTTCTTTCAGGCAACGCCTCCTCGCTCCTTCTATCAGGCCCCGCCTCCTCGCCACAGGTTTAGTCCCTCCTTCTTTCAGGCAACGCCTCCTCGCTCCTTCTATCAGGCCCCGCCTCCTCGCCACAGGTTTAGTCCCTCCTTCTTTCAGGCAAAGCCTCCTCGCTCCTTCTATCAGGCCCCGCCTCCTCGCCACAGGTTTAGTCCCTCCTTCTTTCAGGCAACGCCTCCTCGCTCCTTCTATCAGGCCCCGCCTCCTCGCCACAGGTTTAGTCCCTCCTACTTTCAGGCAACGCCTCCTCGCTCCTTCTATCAGGCCCCGCCTCCTCGCCACAGGTTTAGTCCCTCCTCCTTTCAGGCTACGCCTCCTCGCTCCTTCTATCAGGCCCCGCCTCCTCGCCGCAGGTTTAGTCCCTCCTTCTTTCAGGCTACGCCTCCTCGCTCCTTCTATCAGGCCCCGCCTCCTCGCAGCAGGTTTAGTCCCTCCTTCTTTCAGGCTACGCCTCCTCGCTCCTTCTATCAGGCCCCGCCTCCTCGCCACAGGTTTAGTCCCTCCTACTTTCAGGCAACGCCTCCTCGCTCCTTCTATCAGGCCCCGCCTCCTCGCCACAGGTTTAGTCCCTCCTTCTTTCAGGCAACGCCTCCTCGCTCCTTCTATCAGGCCCCGCCTCCTCGCCACAGGTTTAGTCCCTCCTACTTTCAGGCAACGCCTCCTCGCTCCTTCTATCAGGCCCCGCCTCCTCGCCACAGGTTTAGTCCCTCCTTCTTTCAGGCAAAGCCTCCTCGCTCCTTCTATCAGGCCCCGCCTCCTCGCCACAGGTTTAGTCCCTCCTTCTTTCAGGCAACGCCTCCTCGCTCCTTCTATCAGGCCCCGCCTCCTCGCCACAGGTTCACTCCCTTCCCTTTCTCAGGCCCCGCCTCCTCGCCACAGGTTTAGTCCTTCCTTCTTTCAGGCAACGCCTCCTCACTCCTTCTATCAGGCCCCGCCTCCTCGCCACAGGTTTAGTCCCTCCTTCTTTCAGGCAACGCCTCCTCGCTCCTTCTATCAGGCCCCGCCTCCTCGCCACAGGTTTAGTCCCTCCTTCTTTCAGGCTACGCCTCCTCGCTCCTTCTATCAGGCCCCGCCTCCTCGCCGCAGGTTTAGTCCCTCCTTCTTTCAGGCTAAGCCTCCTCGCTCCTTCTATCAGGCCCCGCCTCCTCGCAGCAGGTTTAGTCCCTCCTTCTTTCAGGCTACGCCTCCTCGCTCCTTCTATCAGGCCCCGCCTCCTCGCCACAGGTTTAGTCCCTCCTACTTTCAGGCAACGCCTCCTCGCTCCTTCTATCAGGCCCCGCCTCCTTGCCACAGGTTTAGGCCCTCCTTCTTTCAGGCAACGCCTCCTCGCTCCTTCTATCAGGCCCCGCCTCCTCGCCACAGGTTTAGTCCCTCCTACTTTCAGGCAACGCCTCCTCGCTCCTTCTATCAGGCCCCGCCTCCTCGCCACAGGTTTAGTCCCTCCTCCTTTCAGGCTACGCCTCCTCGCTCCTTCTATCAGGCCCCGCCTCCTCGCCACAGGTTTAGTCCCTCCTCCTTTCAGGCTACGCCTCCTCGCTCCTTCTATCTGGCCCCGCCTCCTCGCCACAGGTTTAGTCCCTCCTCCTTTCAGGCTACGCCTCCTCGCTCCTTCTATCAGGCCCCGCCTCCTCGCCACAGGTTTAGTCCCTCCTCCTTTCAGGCTACGCCTCCTCGCTCCTTCTATCAGGCCCCGCCTCCTCGCCACAGGTTTAGTCCCTCCTACTTTCAGGCAAAGCCTCCTCGCTCCTTCTATCAGGCCCCGCCTCCTCGCCACAGGTTTAGTCCCTCCTACTTTCAGGCAACGCCTCCTCGCTCCTTCTATCAGGCCCCGCCTCCTCGCCACAGGTTTAGTCCCTCCTCCTTTCAGGCTACGCCTCCTCGCTCCTTCTATCAGGCCCCGCCTCCTCGCCACAGGTTTAGTCCCTCCTACTTTCAGGCAAAGCCTCCTCGCTCCTTCTATCAGGCCCCGCCTCCTCGCCACAGGTTTAGTCCCTCCTACTTTCAGGCAACGCCTCCTCGCTCCTTCTATGAGGCCCCGCCTCCTTGCCGCAGGTTTAGTCCCTCCCTCCTGTGACTAATTTCCCTGCGGCTGATTTCGGTGTCTGTTTCAGATTCCAGGCCTCATGTCCCTAAAGCGTCACGCCTCTGTGGTCTTCGTGGGCATCGATTCGCTGGACGACATCAAGAACAACAGCTGTATGGAGCTTTTCGTGTCCGGGGGCTGCATCGTTTCAGACGAGCTCGTGCTCAATCCCGACGTCATCACCTGCGGTACGTCCCGATCCGGATCCTACTGGGTTCTGCTCTGTCGGCTGTTTGCGTTCGCGATAATGAGATCTGCTCTGCTGTCTCCCTGCAGATCGACTGGCCGCCCTGCTGAGGCTCCTGGAGGAGCACAGCTCTCCAGAGAGTCTGTGGAGGTGGAAGATTCACTGTAAAACCCAAAAAAAGTTAAAAGAACAGGCCAGGTACAGAATCTCTGTCCTTCAGAAGATCTCATCAACGCAGGTCATTTAGCAGCTTTAAGGATCTTAACCCTGGATGTGGCTTTTTCGGGGTCGACTTGTGTGAATTTGAAGAGAAAATGTAATGTTTTTAAGTTGCGACATCCAGATGTTGCAGCTGTTTTCCTGAGCAGCATGTTTGTCCTCCAGGTTCCGGAGGGACGCAGCCAACCTGCTGGATCTGCTGTTAACCTATCAGAAGCGTCAGATCATCGAGTTCCTGCCGTATCACCACTGCGACATGACAAACCACCAGTCGCCCGACTTGGACTGCCTCGTCGAGCTCCAGGCCCGGTACACGCAGTTTCGACACACCGTCTACCTCACCGGTACGTCCTCGTCGCTCTCTGATGTTTAGCATCGGGTTTTTGAATAATGAGAAGTTCAGCTCAATGACTGGAATTCAAGCAGATTCCTGTCATCCTGGCTGTTATCTGATACATCTGTGTGCCAGTGGTGCCTCCCACTGCAGGTTAAGTTCCTCCCTCTTTGAGGCTCCGCCTCTCTTCTGCTGGTTCGCATCTCTGTTGACTTCTGAAATCAGCCTGTATTTCACCAAATCTCTAGAAAATGTAAGCGTTTAGGAGCACAGTTGGAAGAACATCTTCTCATTTTTCACCCGTAGAAGCTCGACTCAGCCATCATCGAAGGATTTAACTTCATCTTCCTCTGAAACGTTCCTGTTTGTGTCCGAACACAGAGCACCCCTTTGATAAGTTCCCAGCCTTCTCCAACGGGGGCATCATCGTGGCCGGCATGGAGGAGATCCAGCAGAGCTTCAGCAGACTGGTCGGCTGCCACAGCATCAAGGACAAGCAGCTGTACGTCGAGGATCTCCTCGCTCCCAAAGGTCGGTTCAAACAATTGAGTCATTTTAGACAAACCACATTAACTGTGTGTTTATTATCATTCAGCAGCACAAGACTATAGAGTCAGAGGCGTCATGAGGAGAGCCGTCTATTTCATGTTCCAAACAAACCTGTTTAATGTCAGCCGACTGTCACAAAGTCAGCTGACATTAAACAATGACATTAGTCCTCAATATGGCCGGTTAGAATACAGCCTGTGGTCCTACATGTCTCCCCCTCTCTCTCATACCCCGTTTCCTGTCAGCATACTGTCAGAAAAACAAGCTACTAGTGCCGTAAAACCTCAAAAATAAAAATAAAAGCGCTTTATAAGTAGAGGACATTTACCAAAGTCTGCCATCTGTGGGGCATCAGTTCCAGGTCAGTTATCTGATGGTTGTCATACCTTCAGTGTTAGTTACTCATCAGTCGTGGCGTCTAGCTTATCCTAAACCTCTGAGTAACTTGTGCGTAACTTATCAAGAACAGAAAAAAACCACTGCAATAATCTCCTTCTGAGCTGTAGGAAAGGTACAGTAGTACCTTCCAGCACTTTCCTTGATGGTCCTCGGCTGGTCCACTACAATTCCTTTTTAAACAGTTGTAGGGGATTTTACTGCCATTCGGCTGGGAGGGGCCATTTTTAATGGGTGCTACTGTAGTCTGACTCGGTCCAGCGAGCGCATTTGGTCGTAGGGAAATCATATTTAAATGTCAAATCATTCTGGCTTAAAATGTCAAATCATTCCGGCTTAAACATGTATATAAATGTACAAAAATGTAGAAAATTTCTATTTGAAAAAAAAATCCTGTCTTAAAATCAGTTTTTTTCAGTTATCTTATGCAGGCCAGTTAGTTCTACGTCAGCCTCAACACCTAAATTCGGCCAATCATATATCAACGGTCATCTGTCAATCATGTTTTTTTGGTCATAGCATCTTGATTCATATGTCGCAGCTAATATACGCAACGGTTGAAATCAGAATAGTTTCCTTTTACTGACTCAAACTCTCATCAAATAAGCAGATATGTAGCTGCTGCGCCATCATTCTGACGGAGTCATGCCTGTGTCCAGCAGTATGGTGCTGTTAGCCTGGAGCGGCTGATACTGTACGCGCCAACAGAAACAAGGAGCTCTGCATTAATGGAGACTCCTCTGAGACTGTTCCCAGGCAATCTTCGGCATCTAGAGGGGAAGCACTGCCCTCTGCAGGTGAAAATGAGGAAAGCACTCTAGATGCTTCCCTGCCAAATGCTGAACCATCCCCAGCCGGTTCCTCCCGCCCCCCTCCGGCTTCCACACCTTCTCCAGCATCGTCTGTCGCTGCTAAACCTGCCGATGGCTCCACTGCTGCTTCAACCACGTCAGCCTCTTTAACCCAGGGGGCTACCACCCTCACAGCATCATCATCATCATCCTCTTCCTACCCTGAGCCAGGAGAAGCGAGCGCTGCAGGAGCTGGAGGCAGTAGCAGCAGCTCAACAACAACAACTGCTGCTGACCTGATCAAGGCTGCACTTTAAGACTTGTTCTAAATGAAATTTATTTTTGTTTGCAATTGTACATACAAAAGGACTAAGGACTGTCTAAGACCATTGAGTTGTTTAACGTTAAATGGTACAATTGCCTTATGAATGAATAAAATAAAAATACACAAATCAATCTGCTTGGATAAAAATCCCAAAGTCTGCTGATCAGAACAGTTTAACTGTAAAACAGGTTCTGTTTAAGCAGGATATCCAGGTCCTGGAACAGAAACTCAGTATCCTTAAACATCCTGGAGCCTCCAAACCTCAACCTCCTGGTTTTCTGTCTTCAGGTCTCAGCAGGCAGCCGGACCTCAGAGACTCCGCCTTCCCGTCTCCCTCCACCTTCCCGGATCACATCCATCCCATCTCTGCTACTAACCCACTCCAAGAGATGCTTCCCGGGCCCAGGGCCGAGCCCACCTTCTGTGCCCACGCGTCTGACCAGATGGTTCCGGACGCCGGCGCTGAGCGGATCTCTCTGACCACCAGCAGAGACATGGAGTTCCTCCAGCAGGCCATCAAAGAGCTGCGAGCGGAGCGTCTGGAGCAGCTGAAGCAGCTCAGACTGCAGCAGGTGATGCTGGAGCAGCAGGTCGAGTCCGATGTCGGACCTTTCTCCAATCCCATCGGCACAGAGGGAGGGGGAGGTCACACCACCCCACTCCCGGGCCCAGCAGCACCTCTGGAGTCGTTGCGACTCACTCCAGGCAGGAAAGCCGTGGCGGCGAAGCTGGACTCGATTCACTCTAGGCTGCAGATCTGGGACAACAAAGGGTTGGAGGACAGACAGCCGCCCGCAGAGGCGGTAAACCCAGGAGCAGTGGTGGGATCCTTGACCGGGCCCCCTCAGAATGACACTGACCCGTCCAGCCTAACTCAGGCTGCAGCCACAGAACTCTGTGACCCACAAGAATCCAACAGAGACAAGAAGCAAGAAGAAACGGATCAGAGACAAAAATCTGATGGACCATCTGGTTCATCTGGAGAGGACAGTGTGTCCAGGTGAGAACATGTCATGGCGGTCTGTCAGCGCTCAGATGGTTTATGGGAGATGGAGGGAAAGAGGATAAAGCAGCTGAACGCAGCCAAAAGGTTCTGAAGGCTCTGCAGATCAGGCTCTTCTTTGCTCCTTTGTCTGATTAGGAATAGGAAGTCAGGACATTAAATAGACCCAGAGCGGCCATTTTGTCTGCAGCAGCGCTTCAGTTTCCTCTGCTGCTGCAGAAACATCTGAATTCATTAAGTGGGGGGGTCATTACAGTAATTAATGTGGTACAAAGAGCAAGAGAAACCAAGTTGTCCTTAACAGTGGAGTTAATTCTCCTCACCACCAACAGCTATCTACATGGTCTGGCTGTTGAGCACCACTTTGGTTGCAGCGGTGGAGATAAACTAATGGAGCTGCTCCATCGCTAGTTCAATCTTATCTAGAATCAAAGGAGCCTCGTTTGTCCAGGCGGACATGAATATGTCTTCTGGGAAAAGTTGGTCCTTTATTACAGGAAAGACACTGATGGATAAATAGGAGATAACGGAATAATACAATAACAGGAGGTAACCTAATAAAACAGGCTGTAACTGGTCGTAACAGGAGGTAACCTAATAAAACAGGTTGTAACGGGTCGTAACAGGAGGTAACCTAATAAAACGGGCTGTAACGGGTTGTAACAGGAGGTAACCTAATAAAACAGGCTGTAACGGGTCGTAACAGGAGGTAACCTAATAAAACAGGCTGTAACGGGTCGTATCAGGAGGTAACCTAATAAAAAGGCGGTAACGGGTCGTAACAGGAGGTAACCTAATAAAAAGGCTGTAACGGGTCGTAACAGGAGGTAACCCAAATAAAACGTGCTGTAACGGGTCGTAACAGGAGGTAACCCAAATAAAACGTGCTGTAACGGGTCGTAACAGGAGGTAACCTAATAAAACGGGCTGTAACAGGAGGTAACCTAATAAAACAGGCTGTAACGGGGCGTAACAGGAGGTAACCTAATAAAACAGGCTGTAACGGGTTCTAACAGGAGGTCACCTAATAAAACAGGCTGTAACGGGTCGTATCAGGAGGTAACCTAATAAAAAGGTGGTAACGGGTCATAACAGGAGGTAACCAAAATAAAACGTGCTGTAACAGGTCGTTACAGGAGGTAACCCAAATAAAACGTGCTGTAACGGGTCGTAACAGGAGCTAACCTAATAAAACGGGGTGTAACGGGTCTAAACAGGAGCTAACCTAATAAAACGTGCTGTAACGGGTCGTAACAGGAGCTAACCTAATAAAAACGGGCTGTAACGGGTCATAACAGGAGCTGACCTAATAAAAATGGGCTGTAATGGGTCGTAACAGGAGTTTACCCAAATAAAACGTGCTGTAACGGGTCGTAACAGGAGGTAACCCAAATAAAACGTGCTGTAACGGGTCGTAACAGGAGCTATCCCAATAAAACGTGCTGTAACGGGTCGTAACAGGAGGTAACCCAAATAAAACGTGCTGTAACGGGTCGTAACAAGAGGTAACCTAATAAAACAGGCTGTAACGGGTCGTAACAGGAGGTAACCCAAATAAAACGTGCTGTAACGGGTCGTAACAGGAGCTATCCTAATAAAACGGGCTGTAACGGGTCGTAACAGGAGCTAACCTAATAAAACAGGCTGTAACGGGTTGTAACAAGAGGTCACCTAATAAAACAGGCTGTAACGGGTCGTATCAGGAGGTAACCCAAATAAAACGTGCTGTAACGGGTCGTAACAGGAGCTATCCTAATAAAACGGGCTGTAACGGGTCGTAACAGGAGCTAACCTAATAAAACGGGCTGTAATGGGTCGTAACAGGAGCTAACCTAATAAAAACGGGCTGTAACGGGTCATAACAGGAGCTGTCCTAATAAAATGGGCTGTAATGGGTCGTAACAGGAGGTAACCTAATAAAACGGGCTGTAACGGGTCGTAACAAGAGGTAACCTAATAAAACGGGCTGTAACGGGTCGTAACAGGATGTAGTCTAATAAAACGGGCTGTAACGGGTCGTAACAGGATGTAGTCTAATAAAACAGGATGTAATGGGTTATAACAAGAGATAACAGGATAGAGCAGGATGTGAAGGGCTGTAACAAGAGGTAACATTTTAAAACTGGATGTAACGGGATAAAACGGAATGGAAAAATAGGTAACAGGATAAAGCGGGATTTAACTGGTTGTTACTAGAGATAATGGTATAAAACAGGATGTAACAATACGTAACAGCATAAAACGGGATGTAATGGCTTGTAACCGTGGGTAACAGGATAAACTTCTTAAGAGGCAGCTGTATTATTTGGTTACCATCCAGAAATTGATTTCCAGCTGGTTTCCATAGAATTAATCGATCCAATCTGAGCCTGTCGGTGTTTACTTCCCAGATCTTCCCATTCCAACCAGGAGCAGGCAGTGGACCAGGCAGCTGCCCCACAGAGCCATGGTACCACGGATTCCAGAATTCCAGTTTTAATGCATCGGGACCGCGATCCAGTGCCCGGTCCGGCAGTTCAGAACCAGCAGCTGATTGCGGCCCGGCTCCCGCCGTGCAGCCAGCAGCCACAACAGAACATGGGCCTCCTGCAAAATCCACACCTGCCTCCGTTCCACGGCCAGCGGTTCCCCCCAGGACCCCTACTGGGACCCCTCCCCCCACTGGGAGGAGGACTCCGAGGCGTCATGGCCGCCCCCAACCTCTGGCCCGGTGGCTTTGGACCCCCAGCAAACCCCCTGGTCTGGGGCTTCCAGCCGAGCGGCATGGACTTCCTGGGCGGGTTCTACGGTCAGGGAGGAAACTCGTACCGAGGCGTCCGACCAGGAGGAGGTTTTAACAGGATGTAGGGAGCTGTTTTTTTCTTAGCTCGTTCCCTCCCACTCCTGATGATGCTCCGCGTGACGAACAGAACCACCAGCAAAGGAAAAGATGCTGAGCCCGCAACTGAAAACCTTCCCGATCGTTTCAGGGAAGAAACTCCTCAACACTAATCAGACCAGGTCTCCGATGCAGAGATTCACCTTCATGTACAGAAACTTTAAACCCTGACTAAGTTGGCAGAGACGCCGGTTCACAGGAGCTCTGACGGTTCCTGAACGCTTCATCTCCTGGAGGAGAAGATTCAGCCGTCTTCCAGCGGAGCGGAGCTTCTGCTCTGGGCTGATTGTTCGCTTTGGTTTGATGTAGAAAGAAAATCTGTAACAAACCGTTTTAACTTAAGTGGATTTTTATGTTTGTGTTGTTTTCTACATCTGATTTTTGTATTAAACTCCTATGAAAACAAAAGTCGCTCTGGATGAATGCAGCGAGAAGCGCTTTGATCCTGTGACTGAAAAAGGTTCTACAGGACATTTATTTATTGTTTTTTATTGTAAAGTTATCCAGAATAAAAGTTTTTCTGAGAGAACGGAGTCATTTCAGCTCAACCATGCTTTAACCTGCAGCCCAAAGGAAATAAAGCGGGACTCAATTATGGAGAGCCATTTGATTCAGAATTAAATAAATAAATCCTGATTTTAATGAATTATTAATAAATATTCCATCAAATAAATAAATATAACCATTCAAATACAATCAAATAGATCATAATATTTCGTCATTTGTTCAGCCATATTTATTCACTTCAGATTTATCTATTTTTATTTAATAATTTATTGCAAAACACATATTTATGTATCTATTAAGTTTCATTTATTTCAATTTGTTTATTTCGGAGGGGTTTTTATTTTGTAAAGCTGCTTTTAGTATTTCAAGGATTTTTTTTAACCTGTGTTTTCATTTTTTAATATTGCACAGATCCCCATATATTATTAAAATAAATGAGTTGAGCTTTTCTCTGTTCTCATCAAAGAATACAGCCCACCACACGTCATTAGAAAAGAATGCTTTAAACATAATTTATATATAAAAAATGCTTTAATAAAGTCATAAAAATAAATTATAAAAACTAAATCTAGGATTAGATTCATCAAAAACATATGGAAGTAAATATACACCAATATTGGAAGAAATTAGTCTTAGATCTACAAGCAAATGACAAAAAAGCAAACAAATAAATGTTTAAATATAGATTTTATTTAGTGGGGAAATTTCAGTCATGTAATATTTAGTAATAATTTATGACGGTATTTTGTTACATTTTGGATAAAATGGCTCTCCATATAAAATAGGCCTAATTATCAAAGGTTCCAACTAAGGAACACTAAATTACACATGCATTTTTTCTTATTTTGCATGTGCATAAATGAGGGCATTGAATGTGATTTACAAGGATTCCTGCGTAAATGTCAAGACGGGCAAACCAGTTTGGTTGCGCCCCTTAAAATGATTGTTCTACTGGCAGTCAGAGAGCGGCCATGAAGGAAAGACGAGGTTCTAAGCCATGGAGATGGAGGAAATTCTGATTATATTAATCATCCCAAATATTATATTAAACATATGCAGCCTGTTTCATAGAACTACGAGCAAAAGTAAAAAATAAAAAGTCAAATATAAGAAGAGAAAATAATTCAATTCAATTCAGTTTATTTATATAGCGCCAAATTCACAACACATGTCATCTCAAGGCACTTTACAGTTCAACCAGATCATACAGTCAAATTGATACAAAGTTTTCTAAGGAAAACCAGTTGATTGCATCGACTCATTGACTCTAATACAATCCCTCACACTAAGCATGCTTGTAGCGACAGTGGAGAGGAAAAAATCCCTTTTAACAGGAAGAAACCTCCAGCAGAACCAGGCTCAGTGTGAGCGGCCATCTGCCGAGGCCGACTGGGGTTCAAGGAGACAGAAGCAGAGATACAAAAAGCAGCTGTAAAAGGCGGCCCCAACCAGGAAACACACAGCCAGGCAGACGAGCTCCAAGGCAGCTCCCATGCCAGAGGATGAAGAGAGCACATCCACCCATCACGGCCAGAGAAACAGGACCACACCTGAAGACAGGCCGATATCCAACATCTACAAACAAGGGTGTTGATGGAAGCAGCACAGCTGATGTTTCTTTCCTGGATGACGTCACAGCCAAACAGGAACAGACGAGGCAAAGCTACTCTGAGGAAAAGCAGAGAGAGCAGAAGGTTAGAGATTGAACAAACAGATTCTGCAGAAAAAGAGAACAGAGAGAGAATGAAGCAGAATGATGAAATGGGGGTCCCTATGTCCTCCAGCAGTCTAAGCCTATAGCAGCAGAACTTTAAAGACAGCTCAGGATAACCTGAGCCACCCTAACTATAAGCTTTATCAAAAAGAAAAGTTTTAAGCCTAGCCTTAAAAGTAGACAGGGTGTCTGCCTCACGGACTAAAACTGGTAGTTGGTTCCACAGTAGAGGAGCCTGATAACTAAAAGATCTGCCTCCCATTCTACTTTTAGAAATTCTAGGAACCACTAGTAAACCTGCAGATTGAGAGCGAAGTGCTCTGTTAGGAACATAAGGAATAATCAGATCTCTGATATAAGATGGAGCTTGGCCATTTAAGGCTTTATATGTGAGAAGGAGGATTTTAAATTCTATTCTTGATTTAACAGGAAGCCAATGAAGAGAAGCCAGGATAGGAGAGATATGATCTCTCTTTTTCATTTTCATCAGAACTCTGGCTGCAGCATTTTGGATCAGCTGAAGGCTTTTAACTACAGTTTGTGGACTTCCTGATAGTAAAGAATTACAATAGTCCAGCCTTGAAGTAACAAATGCATGGACTAGTTTCTCAGCATCACCCCTGGACAGGAGATTTCTAATTTTTGCAATGTTCCTCAGATGAAAGAAGGAAATTCTAGAAACCTCTTTGATCTGGGATTTAAATGACAGGTCCTGATCAAAAATAACACCAAGATTTTTTACTTTATTATCTGAAATCAGTTTAATCCCATCCAAATGAAGTGACTGGCTAATCAGCTTCTTTTTCAGAGACTCTGGTCCAAAGACTATAACTTCTGTTTTGTCTGCATTCAGAAGCAGAAAGTTAAGAGTCATCCAGGTTTTTCTGTCTTCAGACATGCCTGTAGTCTATGTAATGGGTTAGCTTCTTCTGGATTTATAGACAGATATAGCTCGGTATCATCAGCATAACAGTGGAAATTAATCCCATGCTGTCTAATAACTCTACCAATTGGGAGCATGTATAAAGTAAAGAGAATTGGTCCTAGCACTGATCCCTGTGGTACTCCACAGGTAACCTTTGAGCATGTGGAAGATCTATCATTAACATGAACAAACTGAATTCGATCAGATAGATAAGATTTAAACCAGTCTAGTGCTGTTCCTTTAATTCCAACAAAATATTCAAGTCTTTCTAAAAGAATATTATGGTCAACTGTATCAAATGCAGCACTAAGATCCAACAGGACGAGCACAGATACAAGTCCATTATCTGAGAATTACATGAGAATACCATTAGTGACTTTCACCAGAGCTGTTTCAGTGCTATGATGAGCTCTAAAGCCAGACTGAAACTCTTCAAAAAGTTCATTATGGTGTAAGTGATGGCAAACTTGTTTGGCAACTACTTTCTCAAGAATTTTGGATAAGAAAGGAAGATTGGATATAGGTCTATAATTGACCAAGTCATCTGGGTCAAGAGACCGTTTCTTAAGCAGAGGTTTAATTACAGCAACCTTAAAAGCTTTAGGTACATATCCCTGTAACAGAGATAGATTAATCACATCTAAAATGGAGGAGGAGATCAAAGGGAATACCTCCTTAAATAACCTGGTTGGAACTGGATCTAACATACAAGTTGAAGGCTTAGATGAAGACAATAATTTTGCTAATTCAGAAAGTTCAACTGGATCAAAGCAGTCTAAACCCGGTTCAGATTCCATGACTACCTCAGGTACAATCGCGGATAGAGGAGTGCTTATGATCTTATTTTTAATAAGATCAATCCTATTTATAAAGAATCCCATAAAATCATTGCTGCTAAGAGCAGGTGGGATGGACGGTTCAACAGAGCTATGGCTCTGGGTGAGTTTGGCAACTGTATTAAAAAGAAATCTAGGATTATTCTTATTCTCCTCTATTAATGAGGAGAAGTATGCTGCTCTTGCTTTACAAAGGGTCCTCTTATACAGCAGTAAACTATTTTTCCAGACAAGGAAGGACTCCCGCAGGCCTGTGGAGCGATATTTTCTCTCCAGTTTCCTAGCATTTTGCTTCAAAGTACGCAGCTCTGCATAAAACCAAGGAGCAAGTTTTCTATTTTTAAAGGTTTTCATTTTCAAAGGAGCTGCGTTGTCTAAGGCAGTACGCAGAGAACTAGCAACCCCATCAACAAAATCATCAACCTGTGAAGGGGAATAAGCTATGCTTTTGCACTCTGCAGCACTGCTCAGCGACACAGAGGAGAGAGAAAGTGAAGCAGATTCTTTAAAATTTATAACTGCACTATCTGATAAAGATCTACTAAAATGTAACCTTCTTTTGGGGGAGGAGAACTCTGTTAAAGTAATCCTGAAGGTTATTAGAAAGTGGTCAGAGAGGACAGGGTTGTGAGGAAATACTGTTATTTCTTCACATTCTATGCCGTATGTCAGCACAAGATCCAAAGTATGAAGATGAGAATACACAAGGAAAGTTATCGCCCCTCCCTGATAGAGATGGAGCCACAATCGGACTCTCAGCAGATGAGGCTCTGAAGCTGAATTAATCTCAACAGCAGTTTGACTCAATTTACTGCAAACCAAAGGGGGTCCAGAATAAGTTGGTCAAAAAAGCAGCAAGATATTTTACATATTTATTTATTGAAAGATTTTATATCAAGTTTAGTCACCTTTGTCAGCCAATGGTAGCAAAGGAGCGCTCTGAAACTAACAGTATTGGCCAATCAGATGAAAAAGGGGGCGGGCCTTAGGAAAGCGTGTTCCACCTCCTCTCGTTTCTTGCTCAAGTTGTCAGATTGTGGTTCAGTGCAGAAGTTCTACACGGAGAGTCACCATTCAACGGAGAGACGAGTAAAAAGTCAAAAAATAAATACATTAAACTTTGTGTTTTGGAGAGCAGGACAATAGAGAGAACGGAATGGCATGGAGCGGGAACCATGCAGGTCATGAACTCCGGCGAAGATGTCACCACCATAGATAAAGGTCGGAACAATAAATGGCGCTGGGCACGGCTGGAGGAGACATGGCCAGATGCCGTTTAGCAGCTGGAGCAGGAAGTTAGGCCAACCAGGCGCTCGCTTCATGGCTCCAGGAACCTGAACTGCCTAACAGCAAAACTGGATATAAAAAGAAATGTGGTTCATGCAAGTGGTAGATATAGATGCACTTCTGCCATCTTCTGGCCGTTTTTGGTATTGGATTTTCAAAAGTCAGATTTCATTTATTCATGCAATCTCTGATCCCATGCCCCCAAACCCTCCTGGGTTATTTATGCTACGCCAGCATTCATAACATGTAGGCCAATCACTGTCCCCCAGACATCCGCCGTTATATTTTTATATTTATGTATTTTTTTAAAACAAAGCGCAGTGTGTATGACGTCATCCGAGCGCCGGCTACCATTCCTTCATCCTGTCTGTTGAACTGCTGCTAGTTTTACTCACATGCCTGGAAGATGTCTAGTGCTGCTACCACCGATGACCTCGCTCGTTTTCAAAAAATATAAATATAAAAAATCTAACGGCGGATGTCTGGGGGACAGTGATTGGCCTACATGTTCTGAATGCTGGCGTGCCATAAAGAATAAATGATGAACAGTTTAGTTTGTGCCTTCAAGTCGTTGCCCATAGGAAGACGTTCCTTGGATATGACCTAACGGAATATCTTCAGAATGGCTCCAAATGACCCTAAACTCACATGGGAGAGTAGAACATGATGGAATAACGGAAAATCAAGGGACCAATGGAAAAAAAACGGTGTTCCCCTTTAAGTAGAATTTTAATATCTACTGTTTAATAAATAGGGAACCATTGCAGAGGTTTGAGAACAGATGTGATCTAAATGGCTCTGGGACCATTAAGACCAGTACCACTGTGATTCCTACCAGTAAAAACCATCCTTCTGTCTGAAGGTGGAATTTCCTCCCAGTGAAGCAAAGTAAAGATGTTTTGACCTGGAAGAAGATCTTTACCTCCAAGATCTGCTCCGCTGAAACTTTCTCCTCCAGTTTATCTCCTCCCACAGCTTCCAGTATGATGACACTGGGTAGACTGATCTTCCTTCATAGAGATCATTACAGACCATTTTGTTTTGTATTCACAAAATGATAATAAAGTTGTCTTAAGACTTGTTGGGTTTACCCAGCTTCATTCTGTCTCTCTTCTCCTACCCTGCAGAATATATTAGTTAAATCTCTAACGTTCTGCTCTCTCTGCTTTTTCTCATAGTAGCTTCATCTGGTCTGGTATTTACTCACTATAAAAGTTTTCACGCAGTCTGTTATCACCTTCAAGGCCACAGAATTCTGGCACATTAATAATGTTTTTGATAAAATCCTTTGGCTAAAATGCCATCAGAACACTTATAATATTAGGTGTGTCTCCGAGTGGGGAAAACGACAAGAAAAGGGACAAGAAGAGAGGGACAAAACCTAGAACAAATAATGTATGTCTATTCTATTAACATTTCTCTATCTGGATAATGGGTCTGTTTCATGTGATGTCACACAAGGCCCCCTGCCTGTCTTTGCCAAGGGCCTCAAATTTCCTAAATCCACCCCTGGTAGCCTCTTTTATTGATTTGAGGCTTAATAAAAACAGGATATCCGGAAAAATCCAAGTTAATCCGCTGTCTAGGGGTCGAAAACGCACTATTGTATATTTAATCTTTTTATACTTAATAAAGTTTAGAAACAACAACAAAGAACTAGGGGCTCCATTATGGCTCTCTAATGCGGAATTCCATCTCCCAGCGCCTCCGGAGCCAAAATGGCGCCCGTTGCCTTATAAACAAGAGGCCAATTAAATTGACTCTAGTCGGTTGGGAGCACGTGTGGTGAACGTTTGTGCTGGACGCAGAAAAATCAAAAGCAGAAACATTACTTTTGAAAAGGCGGATTTGGCATAAACTGGTATGTGAATGGTTCGGATGGAAATGGAGATAGGAAATAAGGAAGACGAGGATTTTGAAGGGTGGAAGCCTGCGGGGGGAGGGAGAGGTCGTGGAAGAAATAAAACTGATGAAGGAAGGGGAAAAGGTGACAGTCAAGGTAGTAAACGGGAATTGGAAGGAAGTAGCTCAGAAGAAGAAAGGGTGGTTAGGAGGAAAGTTGTGAGGGAGGAATTTAAAGTAATATTAAAACTTAAAAATGAGGAAGAAAAGGATAAAATCAGTCCCATTGTGGTATCAAGAGAAATAAAAAAGAAAATCGGAGATGTTGAAATGGTAAAGATTTTGAGAGACGGAAACCTATTGGTAATATGTAAAGATATAGAACAGAAGAATAAGGCTTTAAATGTGGAGAGTATTTGCAAAAGAACTGTTCTGGAGAAAAAAATCATGGGAGAAAATAAAAAAATAGAGGAGTGATTTATGGGATCCCTCTTGATGAAGATCTTGATAAAATCAAGAGAAGTGTTGTGGGTGCAAAGGTGAACAACTTGAAAAGATTGTCAAAAACAGTGAATGGAGAAAGAGTAGGAAGCTTGTCAATCCTTATTGAATTTGAAGATGAAGAGCTGCCAAAAAACATCAAAATAGGATTCCTCAATTTTCAGGTCAGACCATATGTACCTCCACCACTTCGGTGTTTCAAATGCCAAAGATATGGACACATAGCAGCAGTCTGCAAAGGGAGGCAAAGATGCCCAAAATGTGGAGAAGATCACAAATTAGAAGAGTGTAAAGAAGAACAAGAAAAATGTTGTAACTGTGGAGGGAACCATAGAGTCACGTTTGGAGGATGGGAAGTAAGGAAAAGGGCAAAAGAAATCGTACAGATTAAAACAACTAAAAACATAAGCTATGCAGAAGCAGTTAAGAATGTGAAGGAACAGGAAACAAGAGAGATTAAACAAACAGTGAGACAAACTACACAACAAAGCAAAGTACAGACAGAAGAAAAAGCCACATTTCCAGTGGAAAAACTAATATTATTCATAGCTTATGTTATCAACTGCACTGACCAAGACAAACACAAAACTGAGAAGATTAAAATAATAGTGAGAGGAGCTGAAAAGTTTTTGGGATTTAAAGAGGGGTCATGGGAGAACATAAATAAAAAGTTGGAGGAAGATGGGAGACCAGGACCTTCGGGTGAAAACGGTTCATGTTAATACTACAATGGAACGCTAGAAGTTTAATCGCTAATGGACAGGAACTTAAAGGTTATATTGATGAGCTGGAAGAACAACCGGAAATTGTTTGTGTTCAGGAAAAATGGTTAAAAACAACATTAGATTTTGTGATCAAAGGATATGATAGTGTAAGAAGAGATCGACCAGAGGGAAGTGGAGGAGGATGTGGAATATTTATCAAAAAAGGAATACAATATCAGATATTGGGGAAAGGGAAAGAACTAGAATATGTGGTAATTGAGATATGGGAAAAAGAAGGTAAATTAAAAATAATACATTTTTATAATCCATGTAAAACATTATGGATTGAAATAATGGAGGAGTTAACTGAATATTTGGAAGGGAAGGTAATTTGGTGTGGAGATTTTAATGCAAACAGTACAGTGTGGGGTAAATGTAATGATAAAAACGGACAAATTATAGAAGAAATAATGGAAATGAAAAATCTAGTATGTATTAATGATGGAAAGGGAACAAGAATCAATATAAGAACGGGGATGGAATCAGTTATTGATTTAACAATTGTCTCAAATGTTTTAGCTGGTATTTGTGATTGGTTCATTGATAAAAAATCTACAATAGGTAGCGATCATTACCCCATAATAGTAAGAGTAGGGCTACATTTAAATAATAGGAATATAAAAATTGGGAAAAAATATAATTTTGATAAGGCTGACTGGACTAAATTTAGATATTTGAGTCAAATAAACTTAGAAAAAGTAGACATGAGTATGGATATAAATGATTTAAATTTAATAATTGGTAAAATAATAATGGAAGCAGCAGATAATTCTATAAAGAAATTAGGGAGTAAGAATGATAAGAAAATGGTTCCATGGTGGACAAATGAGTGTAAAGAAGCAACAAAGTTAAGAAATAAAGCATTTAAGACACTCAAACATAATCCAATTTATAAAAATTTAAATTGATTATAAAAGAAAACAAGCAATAGTAAGGAGAACTATAAAGAATGCAAAAAGACAATATTGGAAAAAATTTTGTAATACGATAGGGAAAGAAACAAAAATAATGAATGGTATAAAAAGAGAGTTTGACTATCCTGTACTAAAAATAGATGATACAAACATAATAAGAGATGAAGATAAAGTTGAAATATTGGCAAGAACGTTTAGTAAAATTCATAGTTCAAATAATATTAGTGAAAATGGAAGAAAAGGTAGAGAAAATACAAAAATTAAATATAATGATTTTATACAGAGCGTTGAAGAAACAAATAATTTGTTAAATGTTGAGTTTACAAAAACGGAATTGAACAATGCACTTAAAAGGACAAAAAACACAGCACCAGGTAAAGACCAAATCTGGTATAGAATGATAGGGCAACTTAGTGAAAAATCTAAAGATATAATATTACAACTATATAATAAAATTTGGGAGGAGGGAAAATTACCGTTGAACTGGAAGGAATCAATTATAATACCAATAGCCAAACCAGGAAAAGATCATTCAAACCCAGAAAACTACAGACCAATAGCCTTAACATCTAATTTATGTAAAATAATGGAAAAAATTATTAATAATAGACTAGTATATTATCTAAATAGTAAAGGATATATATCAAAATATCAAAGTGGTTTTCGAAAAGGGAGGAGCACTAACGATCCAACGCTCTGCACGAAATTAGAAGAGCACAAGTAAATAAAGAAAGTGTAGTGGCTGTATTCTTTGATATAGAAAAGGCATATGACATGATGTGGGTGGATGGATTATTAATTAAATTATACAAGTTTGGTATTAAAGGGAGAATATTTAAATGGATTAAAGACTTTTTAACAGGTAGGAAAATACAAGTTAGAATAGGTGAATCTACCTCAGGAAAATGTATAGTAGAAAATGGAACTCCGCAGGGTAGTATCATAAATCCCCTATTGTTCTCAATTATGATAATGACGTATTTAAAGATATTAAAAAAGACATGGGGTGTTCACTATTTGCAGATGATGGAGCTGTTTGGAAACGAGGGAAAAATGTTGATTTTATTGTTAAAAAAATACAAAAGGTTATTATTGAAATAGAGAAATGGGCGTTTCAATGGGGATTTAAGTTCTCAGTTGATAAAACGAAAGTAATGTTATTTACACAGAAAAAAATAAACAAGGAAATAAAATTAAAATTATATAAACAAGAGTTAGAGCAGGTAAAGTGTATAAAATTTTTAGGATTATGGTTTGATGAAAAATTAAAATGGCATATACATATACAAAAAGTTGTTGATAAATGTAAGAAAATTTTGAATATTTTGAGATGTTTGGCTGGCAGTGACTGGGGAGCAGATAGGAAATCACTAAAACAGATTTACTCAGGAATGATAAGATCCAACAGAGACTTTGGTTGTTTAGTTTACGGTTCAGCAGCTAAAACACATCTAACCAAATTAGACATTATCCAACATCAGGCACTAAGATTATGTACTGGAGCATTTAAAACCACACCAACAGCAGCATTAGAAATAGAAATGGGAGAAATGCCGTTAGATTTAAGAAGAACAAAATTAGAAATTAATTACTGGTTAAATTTACAAGGAAATAATGTGGATCACCCAACTTTGGACATTTTAAATCCATGCTGGGAAAAAGAAAAGAAAGAAATGAGGAGTTTTGGATGGACAATTGAAAATAAAATAAAAAAACTTAAAATGAATAGTTTAGAAATGAGTCAAACAACACCAATATCAATTATACCTCCCTGGATTCTACCAGAAGCAACAGTAGATATGTCACTAATGGAAAAGAAACAAGATAAATCGTACACGGTAGATATTAATTTAGTACAGTTACATTTAGACAGTTATTATCAATATATTCAAATTTATACTGATGCATCAAAAATAACTGAGAAACTAGGAATAGCATTTGTAGTACCAGAATTCAATATAAAAATAGGAAAAAGAATTACAGATGGATTATCAGTATACACAGGAGAAATGTTGGCAATATTATTAGCGTTACAATGGGTAGAAGACATAAAACCATTAAAAACAATAATATGTTCAGATTCAAGCTCTGCATTATTAAGTTTAAAAAATAACCAAACAGATAGTAGGATGGACATTTTATTAGAAATAAATCATACACTGTTCAGAATACGAAACATGGGGCTGATAGTTACATTTGTGTGGGTTCCAGCACATATTGGGGTAGAAGGAAACGAGAGGGCAGATAAAATGGCAAAAAGGGCAATTAAACATTCTATTAGTTTTATAGTTAAAATAAGTAAATCAGAAGGAAAGAGTATTATTAAAGAGAAACTTATGGAAATGTGGCAAAAAAGGTGGGATGAAGATAAAACAGGAAGATGGTTTTATAAAATTCAGAAGATGGTAGGAGAAAGAAGAAATGGAAGAAGAAATAGAAAGGAGGAAAGAGTGATAACAAGGTTAAGATTTGGTCATACAGGACTTAATTATACACTTTTTAAAATAAAAAAACATAAAACAGGCAAATGTGATTTCTGTGATAAATATGAAACTATAGAACATGGATAAATATTTAAACCATCACGAACCACACTCCATACCAGTAAGTGGCGGTAATGCTACTAACAGTTTGTTGCCAACCGCCATAAAACTTGACAAGAAGAAGAAGAAGAATTGACTCTAGTCTGTGTCAGCCAATCACAATCCGCCTAATGGGCGGGGTCAGTCCGAACCAGGAGGAGCTGATTTGGGGTGTTGTGAATTCGTGGAACAAACATATCCTGAGTGGGAGTTCTCAGGTCGGTTTGTTTGGTGTTTTCTCTGCCGGTTCGCTTCGATAGGCGACACGCCAGGAGCCGCTATGCCCGGAATAGAGAAGCTGCCGTTGGAGGAGACGTTGGAGGACAGCCCGCAGGTAACTGCTGCTGCTCAGTGGAGCTCTGCTAACCTCTGCTAGCCGCTAGCTAGGCTAACTGTTGGCCAACATCAAACATAGCGCCGCGGCTCATTGATAAACGCTCTTTAACCTCACGAGATCAGCGGAGATCAACCAACCGCTGCTGCCGCTGAGCCTATAACATCTCCCCGCCATGATAAACCCTCATAGCAACCTATTCCCCCACCCCCCCCACCCCCCAAACCGCATCATTTCGCTGGTCACAGCCTACGGACGGACACCCAGCGGCTCTCTGTCACTGTGGATGAAGCAATGTGAAGAAAATGTGAGGTGAAACACCTGCTGTGACATCACAACTCGGGGTGTGTCCTCCATCCTGTACCTTATCACCTCACGTATTTACTTATTATCCTCCTGAATCTTTAAAATAAATTCTTCCAATGTTTTTATTATTTTACTTTTATTCAGTTTATAGAGAGATTATGGAGAGAAAGGTCCAGATTAGCCTGTAATCCCGTTTCACCATGGGGCCAAAAGAAAAGGCTGCTTAGAAGGAGAGGTTCACCCAAAATGTAAGATTTTTTTTACATGTGTTTGTTCACTGGATCCTCTTGGAGAACTCAGGCTTACATTCAAAGCAGAAATGAGAGTTAAAGGAAAAGTCCGGTCAGCAGGGAATAATCAATGGATCATTATTTATACCTAAAACTAATATGTTTGCAGTGATTTAAAGTCATATGGAAATCATATTTAAATGTCAAATCATTCTGGCTTAAACATGTATATAAATGTACTCTTTATCAGACTATATTGTCTCATAAGTTAGAAAATTTCTAATAAGATAAAAAATAATATCTTTTTTCCCGTTATCTTCTGCAGGCCAGTTAGTTCTACGTCAGCCTGAACACCTAAATTCGGCCAATCATATATCAACGGCCATCTGTCAATCAAATTCTTTCAGTCATAGCATCTTGATTCATATGTCCCAGCTAATATACGCAACGGTTGAAACCAGAATCCTTTCCTTTCCCATTGAGTTGCGTCCCAGTGTTCACGGGGATGGACGTCTGTGTCTTCAGCAGGCGTAGAGCTAACAGAACTGGCAGCGTTGCGAGGCAAGGGCTCAAACATGTACGGCTGGAAGCCTTCTACACCAAACCAAGCTTCTGCCGCCCTGCCGTCCTCTTCCACAACATCTTCGTCCCCGCTTTCCTCCTCTAAATAAAAATGGATGACGGAGGAGACTCATCCACGACCTCCGACACTAAACTCTCCTCCTCTTGCATGTTTCCTCTGTCCATAGCGTTCCTTGACAGCGTCGTTTCTAAGTCACCAATTTAGTGCTACTTGGTCCCAATGGAATTTCCCATTGGGAACCTGCTAGCACTAAGTTGCTAACTGGTTAGCTTCCGACAAACCGGCCACAACAATCCCGCCCCCTTGATAAACGACCAATCACATTCACTTTATTCCCTCGTTAAAATAAAGTCGTTTAAAATATTTGACATGTTAGGCTGATATTATTATAAAACAGCACACACACAAACAGCATCACAACTTGATCTGAATGTTTGATTCTGATTTGAATAAAAATAAAACACCTGTGACCTTCAACTTGAACCGAGGCAGAAATGGAGGTGGCTGAGAATGAGGTGGAGAGTCCGATAAAGAAAAGTAACATGACAAATGAAAGGAAGCAGCATCTGATTGATGGACAGAATAATGAGGACATCCAAAGCAGTAGGTGGCATCGTGCTCGGCGCTGGCTGTGATATCTCAGCTTTATGGATACATTTGCAGAATTATTTTGTTCCTAAAAGTCACTTCAGTAAGAGTTTATTAAGATAAGACTTTATTGTTGTCACAATGGAGGAATTCACCTGACATCAGCTCTAATAAACAGGGAGAGAAAATATTCCTAGCTAAAAGCCTGGTGGGCAAACAGTGTCCAGATTTTTATAATTACATGTTTCCTAATCTCTCTTCTGATAAATAAATGAACTTTTTATCGTTAATAAACTACAATCTGAAGCAACATTCATTTTGGGCTCATATTAAATTATCGAACTATACATTTTAAATGTATATCAGTACTTTTAGATACCATAAAATGCTGGATATCTATATTTGTTATTATGTCTTTAGTGCTTTGCACCCCACTAGCCTTCTGGTTGTTGTACATTAGAGGAACAGACCTCCTCCAGTGACTAACAGGAGTACTGAGGGTCATGGCCAGTTCTAGACGGGGGCCAATGGGGGCCAGTGCCCCTGTAGATCATGTCCCAGTCCCTGTTATGGCTCTTGTACTGAAGACATAATACTTAAAAGAAATTCTAATAATGATCTGGGCTGGAACAGACATGGTTTCTGATAGGTCATTTGGATCTATTTCATTGTTTCATTACAAATTCTGTTTTACTTATTAAAAAACAATAAGGTTTCAGTGAGTTTCAGTGGTACTAATATATATAATTTTTTACAGGTGAATTTAACAGTTCTTCTTGAGTTCAAATTTGTAGCAAACTGTAGTTTTAACTTAAATTAAGTAAAAAAATATGTAAAATTCCTAAATTATAAATGTATATTGACCTCCTCAGAATTAGAATTTTTATTTAACCTCATTGAAAAGAAGTTTCCCTTCATGCAGCTCTCTATATATTTGAATCTCTTCCCCTGATTATTTATTTCATGCTTTTCCCGGCCCCCATGAAAACACTCTGGCCCCCTCCTGGCCCCCTGGTACATTTGGTCTAGATCCGCCACTGCTGAGGGTCCAGCAGGTCCGTCTCTCCTGGACTAGACCCGTCCAGCACATGGATCCAAGAGCAATCAGCTGATAATCCAGTTATCATCAGGGGACAGAAAACCATGCTGATTCCTGAAAATGTGTTTCAGACCTTATGCTGTGTGAACACAAGCCTGACCAATCAGAGCCCTGATGCTTGAACTCCAGCTCTACATGGGAGGAGCAGAGACCAGTCAGCCTATCAGGAAGGTCGTTCGGTCTCCTTTAGTTATGATTCATTCCCACAGTCCATTCACTCTGATCATGGAGGTTGGAAAGTTGTCAGAGCTGTAAACTAGAACTCTAGTTCTACACTAGAACTAAACTAGAAAGTCTGGTTGTCTCTAATTCAGAGCCTAATGATGCTAACTGAGGCATATCACCTCCAAAAAGCAAAGGGAAGCCTCCATCCATGGCTGCACCTCTAGATCATCTGGAAAAAAAACACAAACTGGATGGGTGACAAGCAGCAGCCCTGGAGGAGTCCAACCAGAACCAGAACTGGATTCATACTGAGCAGAAGGAACATGCCTCAACACAAACACAGACCATAAAACAGTTCGTTCTTTACTTTATGATCATCAAACCTTTTAGAAACACAGCAAACCTGCTTTGTTTTTCCAAGACAGTCAAAAGAAGTAAGTTTAGTCTACAGTTTGACTCTCTGCTGATCATCAGCTGGATTTGGAAATGTTCAACCAGTTCAGGGTTTTTATGGCTCATTAAAAATCATTAAAGGAGAACACCTTTTTTTTTTTTTTTTTTTTTTTACATTGGGTCCTTGATTTTCCGTTATTCCATCATGTTCTACTCACCCATATGAGTTTAGTGTCATTTGGAGCCGTTCTGGAGATATTCAGAATGGGGGGGGGGGGGCTTTGTTATTCGATTCTGATTCTTAAAGGTGTAGTGGGGGATTTTCACGATTAAAAAAAATGCATGTGCATAACCCTGTACTAGCTCCAGAGAGGGAACGCCTATTAAACGTGTGCGAGAGCGTGCACAAGTTAATTAGGCCCGAGCAGCGAAGGCTGCAAGAGCCTATTGTATTTCGAAAGTTTCTTATTATTATTATTATTATTATTATTATTAGGCCCGAGCAGCAAAGCGCTGCGAAGGCCTATTGTATTTCGAAAGTTTCTTATTATTATTATTATTAGGCCCGAGCAGCTAAGCGCTGCGAAGGCCTATTGTATCTGTAATGTTTATTATTATTATTATTATTATTCTTCTTATTTTTCTCCCCCTAAAACAAACGGCTTTTTGGCGGCTTTAACATGTTCAAAAAGTCACCAAACTTGGCAGTAAATTGTCCCCCTAGTGAAATTTACGTATTATAATGGAATTCATAATGGGCGTGGCCAAATGGCTCTACAGCGCCCCCTGATGTGAGTTGGGGAAAACCGTAAGTCACAGAGATTTGAGATTTGGCAGGTACATAGATATCACCAAATCATGAAAAAAGTTACATTGTGGGTATGCTCTAAAACCTACAGAAAGTCGGCCATTTTGGGTCAAAGGCTGATTTTTGGCAATTTTTCAATTTTGTTGACGTCGAACTTTCGCGAACTCGTCCTAGGGACGGTGAGCCATCGGCTTCAAACTTGGCATGTATGCAGATAAGGCATGTGAGATCTAAACTTATTATTTTTTTGAGTTTTCCAGCATTTTAAAGGGGTGTGGCCACGCCTCGAAGTTGGCGTACTCGCCAACATTTTCAAAATGCAATTACTTTTTCATATGAAACTGAAATGACACCAAACTTGGTAGTATTAATCCTCTCTGGGTTCCCAACAAAACTGTATATTACAATTTTGGCATGATTGAAGCCACGCCCCCTGAGAACCGGAAGTCACGTTTTTTTCTTGGAATGGTCCCTCTCTGTCCTACTTGACCTCATCAACCTAAAACTTTGTCAGCAGACAGACAACATGTTGTCCTAACTTCGTTTAAGGCACAGAGAGCTTTAGTCAAATGGTGTTGCTGTGGCGCCATGGCGAAGTGAGGCGTTTCGCCATGAAAATACGATTGGCTCTCATTTCCTGATTTATAATCAGATCTGCACCAAAATCACAAGAGATGATCCTAGTCCAACTCCAAACAGGAATCCAGAGCAATATTTTGTGGGCGGGGCTTAATTTCATTACAGCGCCCCCTAGAAATAACAACCTTAAAACCACCAGCCCCAAGCCGTTTTTAGTCGAGGAATGTTGAAACTTTGAACACATTTGCATCTCATCAGGCCCTAACTAAAAGCCTCTTGAAGACATGGTCTAAACCCCACCGGAAGTCGGCCATTTTGAATTACATTTTACCCTGTTGTGAAATCACAGACCTCTTTTCAAAAAATTGTATAAAATCAGCCTTTTATCCAAATGAGCTAAAACTTTCAAAATACGTTCTTTACAAAGCCTGCTATAAGCTGGTTACAACAGTAAAGCGCTTCTTTAAAGTCCGTCACTCTGATTTTTCAAAAGTTTGCGTTCTCGCCTAAAATTTGGCCAAGTGGACAGATAATGCCAGGAAATAATTCAGCCCCTAGCCATGCTCGTTCCTAGGATAATAAAACTGGGCACACATCTGTATGAGCTCTCCACCTACAAAATGTTTCATTGGAGCCATGGTCTAAACCTCTCATGAAGTCGGCCATTTTGAATCAAACGGCACCCTTATGAAAATAGAATCACTATGTTAAAATATTTCTAAAAAATCAGTCGTTTTCCCAAAAGAGCTAGGACTTTTGGAATATATTCCTCTAATCGCTACTTGTTTGATGGTAAACACAGCATAGCTCTTCTTAAAAGTCCGTCACTCTGATTTTTCACAAGTTTGTGTTAACAGGAAATTGTTGTATCTCAAAAAGTTTTATAGCAATCCTAGCCAGATTTGGTACAGTTATTTATCCTTTGATTATAGAAAAGACTGCCAAGTTTGGCGTGAATCTATGCATGTTTGAGCATCTTATGGGGTTTTCAACTGCTGCAGTATATGGCATTCAAGTTTAAAGATTTTTCTTTCTTTAAATTATTTAATAAATCACCTAAAAAAAATCTAGGACATGCAAGATGTGTTCCTTGACATTTGCGATTTTTTTCGGGATTTTATTGCAAACTATGGATTTTTAATGATTTTTTTTTTTGTTTTGAGTAGGGTGTAGTACCGCCTTGGATTTTGGCGGTGCTGTTACTCCATCTTTTGAATATATACTTTTGACACATTAACTGAGATGGCCACAGCATCTATCTGACAGATGAGATTCATCCCCAGATATTAACTTTTATCCCTAGTTTAACCCTTTCCTGACCAACGCTGTGGTTGTCTCCGGCTGGTCCAGAGGTGAAGCGTGAAGCTTTTTCCGCTGGCTGGGAAGGTGCAAGGGGGCGGCGGTCGCTTGGCTCCCGCGGTCGCAATAGGCCGAGCGGCGCTGAGCTGCGAGGGCCGTCAATACCGCTCGCGGTTTTAATTAGGCCCGAGCAGCAAAGCGCTGCGAAGGCCTATTGTATTTCGAAAGTTTCTTATTATTATTATTATTAGGCCCGAGCAGCAAAGCGCTGCGAAGGCCTATTGTATTTCGAAAGTTTCTTATTATTATTAGGCCCGAGCAGCAAAGCGCTGCGAAGGCCTATTGTATTTCGAAAGTTTCTTATTATTATTATTATTATTATTATTATTATTATTTTTCTTTTCTCACTTCAAACGCATTTTACGGGGACTTCGCATATTCAAAAACTCAGGAAAACGTGGCAGTAAATTGTCCCCCGCGTGAAATAGCCGGTCTATAATGGAATCCAAAATGGCCGCCCCCAAATTACGCCACAGCGCCCCCTAACGTGAGTTGGGGGAAACTGTAAGTCCCAGAGATTTGAACTTTGGCACACAGGTAGATCACCTCAAATCATGAAAAAAAGTCTCTTGGAGGTATGCCCTAAAACCCACAGGAAGTCAGCCATTTTGGGTCAAAGTGCGATTTTTGGCCATTTTTCATTTTCGCTCATGTCGAACTTTAACGAACTCCTCCTAGGGATAATGAGCTATCGGCTTCAAACTCGGTCATTATGCAGTTAAGGCATTGGAGATTAAAAGTTATCAAAGGTTTTCGTTTTTGAGCATGTTTAAGGGGTCCCCAGGGGCCCCAAAGTTAGGGCACTTTTGAAGAATTTCAAAGTGGAATAACTTTTACAAAAAAAGTTCAAATCAAACCAAGTTTGGCAGTAAGGAGCCCCTTTGGGTGCTTGACCATACTGGATGGTCAAATGATGACATCATCTAAGCCCCGCCCCCTAAGGGAAGAAAGTCACTTTTTTCACTTGGGAGGGTCCCTTTCAGTCATATTAAACACCAGCACCTTGAAACTTTGTCAGATGATAGAAAACATGTTGGTCTAACTTCGTTTAAAGCACAAAGATTTTGAGTTAAATGGTGTTGCTATGGTGACCCGGCAAAGTCAGGTGTTTCGCCGTGATCATACTTTTGGCTCTCATCTCCTCATAGATCCTTCAATCTGCACCAAAGTCACTAGGATGGAACTTGGTCCAAGCCCACACAAGAATCTAGGCCAATAATCGATGGGCGTGGCTTACTTTCTATACAGCGCCCCCTAGAAAAACTAAAACGACCAGCCCCAAGCCATGCAATGACTTAGGATTATGAAAGTTGGCACACATGTTAAACACCCCAGGACCTACAAAAAAGCCTCTTGGACCCATGGTCTAAACCCCACAGGAAGTCGGCCATTTTTGATTGAAGTTCAAATTTTCACCGTAATTTTGCACTTTATAGCCTCTATATTTGAACGAACTCCTCCTACAGCTTTTGAGTCACAGGCTTCAAACTAACTCCAACTTGACTTGAGGCATTGGGGATCAAAAGTTATCAAAGGAATTTTTCTACATCAAAGCATGTGGGCGTGGCCAGGCGTCAAACTTGGTCATTAGGCAGGGAAACAAAGGGTAAGCCCCGTGCCATGTTATGACTGAGAGTTCTGAAACTTGGACCACTTATGTAACCCCTAAGGACCTACAAAAAAGTCTCTTGGGGCCATGGTCCAAATCACACAGGAAGTCGGCCATTTTGAATCAAAGAAATCCCTTTGCTTTCTTACCTTTGTGACCTATTTGAGCAAACTCCTCCTAGAGCTTTTGAGTTACACACTTTATATTCACCGTATAATGACTTGAGACATTGGGGATCAAAAGTTATCAAAGGAATTTTTCTAAATCAAAGCATGTGGGCGTGGCCAAGCGCCAAACTTGGTCATTAGGCAGGGAAACAAAGGGTAAGCCCCGTGCCATGTTATGACTGAGAGTTCTGAAACTTGGACCACTTATGTAACCCCTCAGGACCTACAAAAAAGTCTCTTGGGGCCATGGTCTAAACCTCTCATGAAGTCGGCCATTTTGAATCAAACGTCACCCTTATGAAAATAGAATCACTATGTTAAAATATTTCTAAAAAATCAGTCGTTTTCCCAAAAGAGCTAGGACTTTTGGAATATATTCCTCTAATAGCTACTTGTTTGACGGTAAACACAGCATAGCTCTTCTTAAAAGTCCGTCACTCTAATTTTTCAAAAGTTTGTGTTAACAGGAAATTGTTGTATTTCAAAAAGTTTTATAGCAATCGTAGCCAAATTTGGAATAGTTATTTATCCTTTGATTATAGAAAAGACTGCCAAGTTTGGCATGAATCTATGCATGTTTGAGCATCTTATGGGGTTTTCAACTGCCGCAGTATATGGCATTCAAGTTTAAAGATTTTTCTTTCTTTAAATTATTTCATAAATCATCTAAAAAAAAATCTAGGACATGCAAGATGTGTTCCTTGACATTTGCGATTTTTTTCAGGATTTTATTGCAAACTATGGATTTTTAGTGATTTTTTTTGTTTTGAGTAGGGTGTAATACCGCTAACCGTGGATTTTGGCGGTGCTGTTTCTTCATCTTTTGAACATATACTTTTGACCCACCACCTGAGATGGCTGCAGCATCTATCTCACAGATGAGATTCATCCCAGATATTATATTTTATCCCTAGTTTAACCCTTCCTGACCAAAGCTGTGGTTGTCTCAGCAGGCCCAGAGGTAAAGCATGGAACCCATTTTGCTGGGTTGGGAGGAGCAAGAAGGAGGCGGTCGCTTGGTTCCCGCGGTCGCAGCATACCAGGCGGTGCGAGCTGCGAGGGCCGCCCAATGCCACTTGTGGCTTTAATTATTATTAGGCCCGAGCAGCAAAGCGCTGCGAAGGCCTATTGTATTTCGAAAGTTTCTTATTATTATTATTATTATTATTATTATTAGGCCCGAGCAGCAAAGTGCTGCGAAGGCCTATTGTATTTCGAAAGTTTCTTATTATTATTATTATTACGATTCTTGTAGCACTTTGAACGCATTTTACGGGGACTTCGCATATTCAAAAACTCAGGAAAACGTGGCAGTAAATTGTCCCCCGCGTGAAATAGCCGGTCTATAATAGAATCAAAAATGGCCGCCCCCAAATTACGCCACAGCGCCCCCTAACGTGAGTTGGGGGAAACTGTAAGTCCCAGAGATCTGAATTTTGGCACACAGGTAGATCTCCTCAAATCATGAAAAAAAGTCTCTTGGAGGTATGCCCTAAAACCCACAGGAAGTCAGCCATTTTGGGTCAAAGTGCGATTTTTGGCCATTTTTCATTTTCGCTCATGTCGAACTTTAACGAACTCCTCCTAGAGATTATGAGCTATCGGCTTCAAACTCGGTCATTATGCAGTTAAGGCATTGGAGATTAAAAGTTATCAAAGGTTTTCGTTTTTGAGCATGTTTAAGGGGTCCCCAGGGGCCCCAAAGTTAGGCTACTTTTGAAGAATTTCAAAGTTGAATAACTTTTACAAAAAAAATTCAAATCAAACCAAGTTTGGCAGTAAGGAGCCCCTTTGGGTGCTTGACCATACTGGATGGTCAAATGATGACATCATCTAAGCCCCGCCCCCTAAGGGAAGAAAGTTACTTTTTTCACTTGGGAGGGTCCCTTTCACTCATTTTAAACACCAGCACCTTGAAACTTTGTCAGATGATAGAAAACAGGTTGGTCTAACTTCGTTTAAAGCACAGAGAGTCTGAGTTAAATGGTGTTGCCGTGGCACCATGGCGAAGTGAGGCGTTTCGCCATGAAAATACGATTGGCTCTCATTTCCTCAATAATAATCAGATCTGCACCAAAATAACAAGAGATGATCCTAGTCCAACTCCCAACAGGAATCCAGAGCAATATTTTGTGGGCGGGGCTTAATTTCCCTACAGCGCCCCCTAGAAATAACAAACTTCAAACCATCAGCCCCAAGCCGTTTTTAGTCCAGGAATATTGAAACTTTGAACACATTTGCATCTCATCAGGCCCCAACTAAAAGCCTCTTGAAGACACGGTCTAAACCCCACCGGAAGTCGGCCATTTTGAATTACATTTTACCCTGTTGTGAAATCACAGACCTCTTTTCAAAAAATTGTATAAAATCAGCCTTTTATCCAAATGAGCTAAAACTTTCAAAATACGTTCTTTACAAAGCCTGCTATAAGCTGGTTACAATAGTAAAGCGCTTCTTTAAAGTCCGTCACTCTGATTTTTCAAAAGTTTGCGTTCTCGCCTAATAGTTGGTCAAGTGGACAGATAATGCCAGGAAATAATTCAGCCCCTAGCCATGCTCGTTCCTAGGATAATAAAACTGGGCACACATCTGTATGAGCTCTCCACCTACAAAAAGTTTCATTGGAGCCATGGTCTAAACCTCTCATGAAGTCGGCCATTTTTAATCAAACGGCACCCTTATGAAAATAGAATCACTATGTTAAAATATTTCTAAAAAATCAGTCGTTTTCCTAAAAGAGCTAGGACTTTTGGAATATATTCCTCTAATCGCTACTGGTTTGATGGTAAACACAGCATAGCTCTTCTTAAAAGTCCGTCACTCTGATTTTTCACAATTTTTTGTTAACAGGAAATTGTTGTATCTCAAAAAGTTTTATAGCAATCGTAGCCAAATTTGGTACAGTTATTTATCCTTTGATTATAGAAAAGACTGCCAAGTTTGGCGTGAATCTATGCATGTTTGAGCATCTTATGGGGTTTTCAACTGCCGCAGTATATGGCATTCAAGTTTAAAGATTTTTCTTTCTTTAAATTATTTAATAAATCATCTAAAAAAAATCTAGGATATGCAAGATGTGTTCCTTGACATTTGTGATTTTTTTCGGGATTTTATTGCAAACTATGGATTTTTAATGATTTTTTTTGTTTTGAGTAGAGTCGGCCATTTTGAATTACATTTTACCCTGTTGTGAAATCACGGACCTCTTTTCAAAAAATTGTATAAAATCAGCCTTTTATCCAAATGAGCTAATACTTTCAAAATACGTTCTTTACAAAGCCTGCTGTAAGCTGGTTACAATAGCAAAGCGCTTCTTTAAAGTCTGTCACTCTGATTTTTCACAAGTTTGTGTTAACAGGAAATTGTTGTATCGCAAAAAGTTTTATAGCAATCCTAGCCAAATTTGGAACAGTTATTTATCCTTTGATTATAGAAAAGACTGCCAAGTTTGGCGTAAATCTATGCATGTTTGAGCATCTTATGAGGTTTTCAACTGCCGCAGTATAAGGCATTCACGTTTAAAGATTTTTCTTTCTTTAAATTATTTAATAAATCATCTAAAAAAAATCTAGGACATGCGAGATGTGTTCCTTGACATTTGCGATTTTTTTCGGGATTTTATTGCAAACTATGGATTTTTAATGATTTCTGTTGTTTTGAGTAGAGTCGGCCATTTTGAATTACATTTCACCCTGTTGTGAAATCACTGACCTCTTTTCCAAAATTTTTATAAAATCAGCCTTTTATCCAAATGAGCTAATACTTTCAAAATACGTTCTTTACAAAGCCTGCTGTAAGCTGGTTACAATAGCAAAGCGCTTCTTTAAAGTCTGTCACTCTGATTTTTCAAAAGTTTGTGTTAACAGGAAATTGTTGTATCGCAAAAAGTTTTATAGCAATCCTAGCCAAATTTGGAACAGTTATTTATCCTTTGATTATAGAAAAGACTGCCAAGTTTGGCGTAAATCTATGCATGTTTGAGCATCTTATGAGGTTTTCAACTGCCGCAGTATAAGGCATTCACGTTTAAAGATTTTTCTTTCTTTAAATTATTTAATAAATCATCTAAAAAAAATCTAGGACATGCGAGATGTGTTCCTTGACATTTGCGATTTTTTTCGGGATTTTATTGCAAACTATGGATTTTTAATGATTTTTTTTGTTTTGAGTAGGGTGTATTACCGCTAACCGTGGATTTTGGCGGTGGTGTTTCTCCATCTTTTGAACATATACTTTTGACCCACCACCTGAGATGGCCGCAGCATCTATCTCACAGATGAGATTCATCCCAGATATTATATTTTATCCCTAGTTTAACCCTTCCTGACCAAAGCTGTGGTTGTCTCAGCAGGCCCAGAGGTAAAGCGTGGAACCCATTTTGCTGGGTCGGGAGGAGCAAGAAGGAGGCGGTCGCTTGGTTCCCGCGGTCGCAGCATACCAGGCGGTGCGAGCTGCGAGGGCCGCCCAATGCCACTTGTGGCTTTAATTAGGCCCGAGCAGCAAAGTGCTGCGAAGGCCTATTGTATTTCGAAAGTTTCTTATTATTATTATTATTACGATTCTTGTAGCACTTTGAACGCATTTTACGGGGACTTCGCATATTCAAAAACTCAGGAAAACGTGGCAGTAAATTGTCCCCCGCGTGAAATAGCCGGTCTATAATAGAATCAAAAATGGCCGCCCCCAAATTACGCCACAGCGCCCCCTAACGTGAGTTGGGGGAAACTGTAAGTCCCAGAGATCTGAATTTTGGCACACAGGTAGATCTCCTCAAATCATGAAAAAAAGTCTCTTGGAGGTATGCCCTAAAACCCACAGGAAGTCAGCCATTTTGGGTCAAAGTGCGATTTTTGGCCATTTTTCATTTTCGCTCATGTCGAACTTTAACGAACTCCTCCTAGGGATTATGAGCTATCGGCTTCAAACTCGGTCATTATGCAGTTAAGGCATTGGAGATTAAAAGTTATCAAAGGTTTTCGTTTTTGAGCATGTTTAAGGGGTCCCCAGGGGCCCCAAAGTTAGGCTACTTTTGAAGAATTTCAAAGTTGAATAACTTTTACAAAAAAAATTCAAATCAAACCAAGTTTGGCAGTAAGGAGCCCCTTTGGGTGCTTGACCATACTGGATGGTCAAATGATGACATCATCTAAGCCCCGCCCCCTAAGGGAAGAAAGTTACTTTTTTCACTTGGGAGGGTCCCTTTCACTCATTTTAAACACCAGCACCTTGAAACTTTGTCAGATGATAGAAAACAGGTTGGTCTAACTTCGTTTAAAGCACAGAGAGTCTGAGTTAAATGGTGTTGCCGTGGCACCATGGCGAAGTGAGGCGTTTCGCCATGAAAATACGATTGGCTCTCATTTCCTCAATAATAATCAGATCTGCACCAAAATAACAAGAGATGATCCTAGTCCAACTCCCAACAGGAATCCAGAGCAATATTTTGTGGGCGGGGCTTAATTTCCCTACAGCGCCCCCTAGAAATAACAAACTTCAAACCATCAGCCCCAAGCCGTTTTTAGTCCAGGAATATTGAAACTTTGAACACATTTGCATCTCATCAGGCCCCAACTAAAAGCCTCTTGAAGACACGGTCTAAACCCCACCGGAAGTCGGCCATTTTGAATTACATTTTACCCTGTTGTGAAATCACAGACCTCTTTTCAAAAAATTGTATAAAATCAGCCTTTTATCCAAATGAGCTAAAACTTTCAAAATACGTTCTTTACAAAGCCTGCTATAAGCTGGTTACAATAGTAAAGCGCTTCTTTAAAGTCCGTCACTCTGATTTTTCAAAAGTTTGCGTTCTCGCCTAATAGTTGGTCAAGTGGACAGATAATGCCAGGAAATAATT
This sequence comes from Cyprinodon diabolis, assembly GCA_030533445.1. Lineage (NCBI taxonomy): Eukaryota > Metazoa > Chordata > Actinopteri > Cyprinodontiformes > Cyprinodontidae > Cyprinodon > Cyprinodon diabolis. The sequence goes on from CM060081.1 coordinate 48,481,236, forward strand.
CAGCCCCTAGCCATGCTCGTTCCTAGGATAATAAAACTGGGCACACATCTGTATGAGCTCTCCACCTACAAAAAGTTTCATTGGAGCCATGGTCTAAACCTCTCATGAAGTCGGCCATTTTTAATCAAACGGCACCCTTATGAAAATAGAATCACTATGTTAAAATATTTCTAAAAAATCAGTCGTTTTCCTAAAAGAGCTAGGACTTTTGGAATATATTCCTCTAATCGCTACTGGTTTGATGGTAAACACAGCATAGCTCTTCTTAAAAGTCCGTCACTCTGATTTTTCACAATTTTTTGTTAACAGGAAATTGTTGTATCTCAAAAAGTTTTATAGCAATCGTAGCCAAATTTGGTACAGTTATTTATCCTTTGATTATAGAAAAGACTGCCAAGTTTGGCGTGAATCTATGCATGTTTGAGCATCTTATGGGGTTTTCAACTGCCGCAGTATATGGCATTCAAGTTTAAAGATTTTTCTTTCTTTAAATTATTTAATAAATCATCTAAAAAAAATCTAGGATATGCAAGATGTGTTCCTTGACATTTGTGATTTTTTTCGGGATTTTATTGCAAACTATGGATTTTTAATGATTTTTTTTGTTTTGAGTAGAGTCGGCCATTTTGAATTACATTTTACCCTGTTGTGAAATCACGGACCTCTTTTCAAAAAATTGTATAAAATCAGCCTTTTATCCAAATGAGCTAATACTTTCAAAATACGTTCTTTACAAAGCCTGCTGTAAGCTGGTTACAATAGCAAAGCGCTTCTTTAAAGTCTGTCACTCTGATTTTTCACAAGTTTGTGTTAACAGGAAATTGTTGTATCGCAAAAAGTTTTATAGCAATCCTAGCCAAATTTGGAACAGTTATTTATCCTTTGATTATAGAAAAGACTGCCAAGTTTGGCGTAAATCTATGCATGTTTGAGCATCTTATGAGGTTTTCAACTGCCGCAGTATAAGGCATTCACGTTTAAAGATTTTTCTTTCTTTAAATTATTTAATAAATCATCTAAAAAAAATCTAGGACATGCGAGATGTGTTCCTTGACATTTGCGATTTTTTTCGGGATTTTATTGCAAACTATGGATTTTTAATGATTTCTGTTGTTTTGAGTAGAGTCGGCCATTTTGAATTACATTTCACCCTGTTGTGAAATCACTGACCTCTTTTCCAAAATTTTTATAAAATCAGCCTTTTATCCAAATGAGCTAATACTTTCAAAATACGTTCTTTACAAAGCCTGCTGTAAGCTGGTTACAATAGCAAAGCGCTTCTTTAAAGTCTGTCACTCTGATTTTTCAAAAGTTTGTGTTAACAGGAAATTGTTGTATCGCTAAATTTTTTATAGCAATCCTAGCCAAATTTGGAACATTTATTTATCCTTTGATTATAGAAAAGACTGCCAAGTGTGGCCTAAATCTATGCATGTTTGAGCATCTTATGAGGTTTTCAACTGCCGCAGTATAAGGCATTCACGTTTAAAGATTTTTCTTTCTTTAAATTATTGAATAAATCATCTAAAAAAAATCTAGGACATGCGAGATGTGTTCCTTGACATTTGCGATTTTTTTCGGGATTTTATTGCAAACTATGGATTTTTAATGATTTTTTTTGTTTTGAGTAGAGTCGGCCATTTTGAATTACATTTCACCCTGTTGTGAAATCACTGACCTCTTTTCAAAAAATTTTATAAAATCAGCCTTTTATCCAAATGAGCTAATACTTTCAAAATACGTTCTTTACAAAGCCTGCTGTAAGCTGGTTACAATAGCAAAGCGCTTCTTTAAAGTCTGTCACTCTGATTTTTCAAAAGTTTGTGTTAACAGGAAATTGTTGTATCGCAAAAAGTTTTATAGCAATCCTAGCCAAATTTGGAACAGTTATTTATCCTTTGATTATAGAAAAGACTGCCAAGTTTGGCGTAAATCTATGCATGTTTGAGCATCTTATGAGGTTTTCAACTGCCGCAGTATAAGGCATTCACGTTTAAAGATTTTTCTTTCTTTAAATTATTTAATAAATCATCTAAAAAAAATCTAGGACATGCGAGATGTGTTCCTTGACATTTGCGATTTTTTTCGGGATTTTATTGCAAACTATGGATTTTTAATGATTTTTTTTGTTTTGAGTAGGGTGTATTACCGCTAACCGTGGATTTTGGCGGTGGTGTTTCTCCATCTTTTGAACATATACTTTTGACCCACCACCTGAGATGGCCGCAGCATCTATCTCACAGATGAGATTCATCCCAGATATTATATTTTATCCCTAGTTTAACCCTTCCTGACCAAAGCTGTGGTTGTCTCAGCAGGCCCAGAGGTAAAGCGTGGAACCCATTTTGCTGGGTCGGGAGGAGCAAGAAGGAGGCGGTCGCTTGGTTCCCGCGGTCGCAGCATACCAGGCGGTGCGAGCTGCGAGGGCCGCCCAATGCCACTTGTGGCTTTAATTATTAGGCCCGAGCAGCAAAGCGCTGCGAAGGCCTATTGTATTTCGAAAGTTTCTTATTATTATTATTATTATTATTATTATTATTATTATTATTATTATTATTATTTTTCTTTTCTCACTTCAAACGCATTTTACGGGGACTTCGCATATTCAAAAACTCAGGAAAACGTGGCAGTAAATTGTCCCCCGCGTGAAATAGCCGGTCTATAATGGAATCCAAAATGGCCGCCCCCAAATTACGCCACAGCGCCCCCTAACGTGAGTTGGGGGAAACTGTAAGTCCCAGAGATTTGAACTTTGGCACACAGGTAGATCACCTCAAATCATGAAAAAAAGTCTCTTGGAGGTATGCCCTAAAACCCACAGGAAGTCAGCCATTTTGGGTCAAAGTGCGATTTTTGGCCATTTTTCATTTTCGCTCATGTCGAACTTTAACGAACTCCTCCTAGGGATAATGAGCTATCGGCTTCAAACTCGGTCATTATGCAGTTAAGGCATTGGAGATTAAAAGTTATCAAAGGTTTTCGTTTTTGAGCATGTTTAAGGGGTCCCCAGGGGCCCCAAAGTTAGGGCACTTTTGAAGAATTTCAAAGTGGAATAACTTTTACAAAAAAAGTTCAAATCAAACCAAGTTAGGCAGTAAGGAGCCCCTTTGGGTGCTTGACCATACTGGATGGTCAAATGATGACATCATCTAAGCCCCGCCCCCTAAGGGAAGAAAGTCACTTTTTTCACTTGGGAGGGTCCCTTTCAGTCATATTAAACACCAGCACCTTGAAACTTTGTCAGATGATAGAAAACATGTTGGTCTAACTTCGTTTAAAGCACAAAGATTTTGAGTTAAATGGTGTTGCTATGGTGACCCGGCAAAGTCAGGTGTTTCGCCGTGATCATACTTTTGGCTCTCATCTCCTCATAGATCCTTCAATCTGCACCAAAGTCACTAGGATGGAACTTGGTCCAAGCCCACACAAGAATCTAGGCCAATAATCGATGGGCGTGGCTTACTTTCTATACAGCGCCCCCTAGAAAAACTAAAACGACCAGCCCCAAGCCATGCAATGACTTAGGATTATGAAAGTTGGCACACATGTTAAACACCCCAGGACCTACAAAAAAGCCTCTTGGACCCATGGTCTAAACCCCACAGGAAGTCGGCCATTTTTGATTGAAGTTCAAATTTTCACCGTAATTTTGCACTTTATAGCCTCTATATTTGAACGAACTCCTCCTACAGCTTTTGAGTCACAGGCTTCAAACTAACTCCAACTTGACTTGAGGCATTGGGGATCAAAATTTATCAAAGGAATTTTTCTACATCAAAGCATGTGGGCGTGGCCAGGCGTCAAACTTGGTCATTAGGCAGGGAAACAAAGGGTAAGCCCCGTGCCATGTTATGACTGAGAGTTCTGAAACTTGGACCACTTATGTAACCCCTCAGGACCTACAAAAAAGTCTCTTGGGGCCATGGTCCAAATCACACAGGAAGTCGGCCATTTTGAATCAAAGAAATCCCTTTGCTTTCTTACCTTTGTGACCTATTTGAGCGAACTCCTCCTAGAGCTTTTGAGTTACACACTTTATATTCACCGTATAATGACTTGAGACATTGGGGATCAAAAGTTATCAAAGGAATTTTTCTAAATCAAAGCATGTGGGCGTGGCCAAGCGCCAAACTTGGTCATTAGGCAGGGAAACAAAGGGTAAGCCCCGTGCCATGTTATGACTGAGAGTTCTGAAACTTGGACCACTTATGTAACCCCTCAGGACCTACAAAAAAGTCTCTTGGGCCCATGGTCTAAACCTCTCATGAAGTCGGCCATTTTGAATCAAACGTCACCCTTATGAAAATAGAATCACTATGTTAAAATATTTCTAAAAAATCAGTCGTTTTCCCAAAAGAGCTAGGACTTTTGGAATATATTCCTCTAATAGCTACTTGTATGACGGTAAACACAGCATAGCTCTTCTTAAAAGTCCGTCACTCTAATTTTTCAAAAGTTTGTGTTAACAGGAAATTGTTGTATTTCAAAAAGTTTTATAGCAATCGTAGCCAAATTTGGAATAGTTATTTATCCTTTGATTATAGAAAAGACTGCCAAGTTTGGCATGAATCTATGCATGTTTGAGCATCTTATGGGGTTTTCAACTGCCGCAGTATATGGCATTCAAGTTTAAAGATTTTTCTTTCTTTAAATTATTTCATAAATCATCTAAAAAAAATCTAGGACATGCAAGATGTGTTCCTTGACATTTGCGATTTTTTTCGGGATTTTATTGCAAACTATGGATTTTTTATGATTTTTTTTGTTTTGAGTAGAGTCGGCCATTTTGAATTACATTTCACCCTGTTGTGAAATCACGGACCTCTTTTCAAAAAATTGTATAAAATCAGCCTTTTATCCAAATGAGCTAAAACTTTCAAAATACGTTCTTTACAAAGCCTGCTGTAAGCTGGTTACAATAGGAAAGCGCTTCTTTAAAGTCCGTCACTCTGATTTCTCAAAGGTTTGTGTTAACAGGAAATTGTTGTATCTCAAAAAGTTTTATAGCAATCCTAGCCAAATTTGGAACATTTATTTATCCTTTGATTATAGAAAAGACTGCCAAGTTTGGCGTGAATCTATGCATGTTTGAGCATCTTATGGGGTTTTCAACTGCCGCACTATAAGGCATTCACGTTTAAAGATTTTTCTTTCTTTAAATTATTTAATAAATCATCTAAAAAAAATCTAGGACATGCGAGATGTGTTCCTTGACATTTGCGATTTTTTTCTGGATTTTATTTCAAAATATGGATTTTTTATGATTTTTTTTTGTTTTGAGTAGAGTCGGCCATTTTGAATTACATTTCACCCTGTTGTGAAATCACGGACCTCTTTTCAAAAAATTGTATAAAATCAGTCTTTTATCCAAATGAGCTAATACTTTCAAAATACGTTCTTTCCAAAGCCTGCTGTAAGCTGGTTACAATAGCAAAGCGCTTTTTTAAAGTCTGTCACTCCTATTTTTCAAAAGTTTGTGTTAACAGGAAATTGTTATATCGCAAAAAGTTTTATAGCAATCCTAGCCAAATTTGGAACAGTTATTTATCCTTTGATTATAGAAAAGACTGCCAAGTTTGGCGTAAATCTATGCATGTTTGAGCATCTTATGGGGTTTTCAACTGCCGCAGTATATGGCATTCAAGTTTAAAGATTTTTCTTTCTTTAAATTATTTAATAAATCATCTAAAAAAAATCTAGGACATGCAAGATGTGTTCCTTGACATTTGTGATTTTTTTCGGGATTTTATTGCAAACTATGGATTTTTAATGATTTTTTTTGTTTTGAGTAGAGTCGGCCATTTTGAATTACATTTTACCCTGTTGTAAAATCACGGACCTCTTTTCAAAAAATTGTATAAAATCAGCCTTTTATCCAAATGAGCTAAAACTTTCAAAATACGTTCTTTACAAAGCCTGCTGTAAGCTGGTTACAATAGGAAAGCGCTTCTTTAAAGTCCGTCACTCTGATTTCTCAAAAGTTTGTGTTAACAGGAAATTGTTGTATCTCAAAAAGTTTTATAGCAATCCTAGCCAAATTTGGAACATTCATTTATCCTTTGATTATAGAAAAGACTGCCAAGTTTGGCGTACATCTATGCATGTTTGAGCATCTTATGGGGTTTTCAACTGCCGCAGTATAAGGCATTCACGTTTAAAGATTTTTCTTTCTTTAAATTATTTAATAAATCATCTAAAAAAAATCTAGGACATGCGAGATGTGTTCCTTGACATTTGCGATTTTTTTCTGGATTTTATTTCAAAATATGGATTTTTTATGATTTTTTTTGTTTTGAGTAGAGTCGGCCATTTTGAATTACATTTCACCCTGTTGTGAAATCACGGACCTCTTTTCAAAAAATTGTATAAAATCAGCCTTTTATCCAAATGAGCTAATACTTTCAAAATACGTTATTTACAAAGCCTGCTGTAAGCTGGTTACAATAGCAAAGCGCTTCTTTGAAGTCTGTCACTCTGATTTTTCAAAAGTTTGTGTTAACAGGAAATTGTTGTATCGCAAAAAGTTTTATAGCAATCCTAGCCAAATTTGGAACAGTTATTTATCCTTTGATTATAGAAAAGACTGCCAAGTTTGGCGTAAATCTATGCATGTTTGAGCATCTTATGAGGTTTTCAACTACCGCAGTATAAGGCATTCACGTTTAAAGATTTTTCTTTCTTTAAATTATTTAATAAATCATCTAAAAAAAATCTAGGACATGCGAGATGTGTTCCTTGACATTTGTGATTTTTTTCGGGATTTTATTGCAAACTATGGATTTTTAATGATTTTTTTTGTTTTGAGTAGGGTGTATTACCGCTAACCGTGGATTTTGGCAGTGGTGTTTCTCCATCTTTTGAACATATACTTTTGACCCACCACCTGAGATGGCCGCAGCATCTATCTCACAGATGAGATTCATCCCAGATATTATATTTTATCCCTAGTTTAACCCTTCCTGACCAAAGCTGTGGTTGTCTCAGCAGGCCCAGAGGTAAAGCGTGGAACCCATTTTGCTGGGTCGGGAGGAGCAAGAAGGAGGCGGTCGCTTGGTTCCCGCGGTCGCAGCATACCAGGCGGTGTGAGCTGCGAGGGCCGCCCAATGCCACTTGTGGCTTTAATTATTAGGCCCGAGCAGCAAAGCGCTGCGAAGGCCTATTGTATTTCGAAAGTTTCTTATTATTATTATTATTATTATTATTTTTCTTTTCTCACTTCGAACGCATTTTACGGGGACTTCGCATATTCAAAAACTCAGGAACATGTGGCAGAAAATTGTCCCCCGCGTGAAATAGCCGGTCTATAATGGAATCCAAAATGGCCGCACCCAAATTACGCCACAGCGCCCCCTAACGTGAGTTGGGGGAAACTGTAAGTCCCAGAGATCTGAAATTTGGCACACAGGTAGATCTCCTCAAATCATGAAAAAAAGTCTCTTGGAGGTATGCCCTAAAACCCACAGGAAGTCAGCCATTTTGGGTCAAAGTGCGATTTTTGGCCATTTTTCATTTTCGCTCATGTCGAACTTTAACGAACTCCTCCTAGGGATAATGAGCTATCGGCTTCAAACTCGGTCATTATGCAGTTAAGGCATTGGAGATTAAAAGTTATCAAAGGTTTTCGTTTTTGAGCATGTTTAAGGGGTCCCCAGGGGCCCCAAAGTTAGGCTACTTTTGAAGAATTTCAAAGTTGAATAACTTTTACAAAAAAAATTCAAATCAAACCAAGTTTGGCAGTAAGGAGCCCCTTTGGGTGCTTGACCATACTGGATGGTCAAATGATGACATCATCTAAGCCCCGCCCCCTAAGGGAAGAAAGTTACTTTTTTCACTTGGGAGGGTCCCTTTCACTCATTCAAAACACCGGCACCTTGAAACTTTGTCAGATGATAGAAAACATGTTGGTCTAACTTCGTTTAAAGCACAGAGAGTCTGAGTTAAATGGTGTTGCCATGGTGCCATGGCGAAGTGAGGCGTTTCGCCATGAAAATACGATTGGCTCTCATTTCCTCATTATTAATCAGATCTGCACCAAAATCACAAGAGATGATCCTAGTCCAACTCCAAACAGGAATCCAGAGCAATATTTTGTGGGCGGGGCTTAATTACACTACAGCGCCCCCTAGAAATAACAAACTTCAAACCACCAGCCCCAAGCTGTTTTTAGTCCTAGAATATTGAAACTTTGAACACATTTGCATCTCATCAGGCCCTAACTAAAAGCCTCTTGAAGCCATGGTCTAAACCCCACCGGAAGTCGGCCATTTTGAATTACAATTTACTCTCTTGTGAAAGCACTGACCTTTTTTCAAAAAATTGCATAAAATCAGCCTTTTATCCAAATGAGCTAAAACTTTCAAAATACGTTCTTTACAAAGCCTGCTGTAAGCTGGTTACAATAGCAAAGCGCTTCTTTAAAGTCCGTCACTCTGATTTTTCAAAAGTTTGCGTTCTCGCCTAATAGTTGGTCAAGTGGACAGATAATGCCAGGAAATAATTCAGCCCCTAGCCATGCTCGTTCCTAGGATAATGAAACTTGGCACACATCTGTATGAGCTCTCCGCCTACAAAAAGTTTCATTGGAGCCATGGTCTAAACCTCTCATGAAGTCAGCCATTTTGAATCAAACGGCACCCTTATGAAAATAGAATCACTATGTTAAAATATTTCTAAAAAATCAGTCGTTTTCCCAAAAGAGCTAAGACTTTTGAAATATATTCCTCTAATCACTACTTGTTTGATGGTAAAAACAGCATAGCTCTTCTTAAAAGTCTGTCACTCTGATTTTTCAAAAGTTTGTGTTAACAGGAAATTGTTGTATATCAAAAAGTTTTATAGCAATCCTAGCCAAATTTGGAACAGTTATTTATCCTCTGATTATAGAAAAGACTGCCAAGTTTGGCGTGAATCTATGCATGTTTGAGCATCTTATGGGGTTTTCAACTGCCGCAGTATATGGCATTCAAGTTTAAAGATTTTTCTTTCTTTAAATTATTTAATAAATCATCTAAAAAAAATCTAGGACATGCAAGATGTGTTCCTTGACATTTGTGATTTTTTTCGGGATTTTATTGCAAACTATGGATTTTTAATGATTTTTTTTGTTTTGAGTAGAGTCGGCCAATTTGAATTACATTTCACCCTGTTGTGAAATCACTGACCTCTTTTCAAAAAATTGTATAAAATCAGCCTTTTATCCAAATGAGCTAATACTTTCAAAATACGTTCTTTACAAAGCCTGCTGTAAGCTGGTTACAATAGCAAAGCGCTTCTTTAAAGTCTGTCACTCTGATTTTTCAAAAGTTTATGTTAACAGGAAATTATTGTATCGCAAAAAGTTTTATAGCAATCCTAGCCAAATTTGGAACATTTATTTATCCTTTGATTATAGAAAAGACTGCCAAGTTTGGCGTAAATCTATGTATGTTTGAGCATCTTATGAGGTTTTCAACTGCCGCAGTATAAGGCATTCACGTTTAAAGATTTTTCTTTCTTTAAATTATTTAATAAATCATCTAAAAAAAATCTAGGACATGTAAGATGTGTTCCTTGACATTTGTGATTTTTTTCGGGATTTTATTGCAAACTATGGATTTTTAATGATTTTTTTTGTTTTGAGTAGAGTCGGCCATTTTGAATTACATTTCACCCTGTTGTGAAATCACTGACCTCTTTTCAAAAAATTGTATAAAATCAGCCTTTTATCCAAATGAGCTAATACTTTCAAAATACGTTCTTTACAAAGCCTGCTGTAAGCTGGTTACAATAGCAAAGCGCTTCTTTAAAGTCTGTCACTCTGATTTTTCAAAAGTTTGTGTTAACAGGAAATTGTTGTATCGCAAAAAGTTTTATAGCAATCCTAGCCAAATTTGGAACAGTTATTTATCCTTTGATTATAGAAAAGAGTGCCAAGTTTGGCGTGAATCTATGCATGTTTGAGCATCTTATGGGGTTTTCAACTGCCGCAGTATATGGCATTCAAGTTTAAAGATTTTTCTTTCTTTAAATTATTTAATAAATCATCTAAAAGAAATCTAGGATATGCAAGATGTGTTCCTTGACATTTGTGATTTTTTTCGGGATTTTATTGCAAACTATGGATTTTTAATGATTTTTTTTGTTTTGAGTAGAGTCGGCCATTTTGAATTACATTTTACCCTGTTGTAAAATCACGGACCTCTTTTCAAAAAATTTTATAAAATCAGCCTTTTATCCAAATGAGCTAAAACTTTCAAAATACGTTCTTTACAAAGCCTGCTGTAAGCTGGTTACAATAGGAAAGCGCTTCTTTAAAGTCCGTCACTCTGATTTGTCAAAAGTTTGTGTTAACAGGAAATTGTTGTATCTCAAAAAGTTTTATAGCAATCCTAGCCAAATTTGGAACATTTATTTATCCTTTGATTCTATGCATGTTTGAGCATCTTATGGGGTTTTCAACTGCCGCAGTATAAGGCATTCACGTTTAAAGATTTTTCTTTCTTTAAATTATTTAATAAATCATCTAAAAAAAATCTAGGACATGCGAGATGTGTTCCTTGACATTTGCGATTTTTTTCTGGATTTTATTTCAAAATATGGATTTTTTATGATTTTTTTTGTTTTGAGTAGAGTCGGCCATTTTGAATTACATTTCACCCTGTTGTGAAATCACGGACCTCTTTTCAAAAAATTGTATAAAATCAGCCTTTTATCCAAATGAGCTAATACTTTCAAAATACGTTCTTTACAAAGCCTGCTGTAAGCTGGTTACAATAGCAAAGCGCTTCTTTGAAGTCTGTCACTCTGATTTTTCAAAAGTTTGTGTTAACAGGAAATTGTTGTATCGCAAAAAGTTTTATAGCAATCCTAGCCAAATTTGGAACAGTTATTTATCCTTTGATTATAGAAAAGACTGCCAAGTTTGGCGTAAATCTATGCATGTTTGAGCATCTTATGAGGTTTTCAACTGCCGCAGTATAAGGCATTCACGTTTAAAGATTTTTCTTTCTTTAAATTATTTAATAAATCATCTAAAAAAAATCTAGGACATGCGAGATGTGTTCCTTGACATTTGCGATTTTTTTCGGGATTTTATTGCAAACTATGGATTTTTAATGATTTTTTTTGTTTTGAGTAGGGTGTATTACCGCTAACCGTGGATTTTGGCGGTGGTGTTTCTCCATCTTTTGAACATATACTTTTGACCCACCACCTGAGATGGCCGCAGCATCTATCTCACAGATGAGATTCATCCCAGATATTATATTTTATCCCTAGTTTAACCCTTCCTGACCAAAGCTGTGGTTGTCTCAGCAGGCCCAGAGGTAAAGCGTGGAACCCATTTTGCTGGGTCGGGAGGAGCAAGAAGGAGGTGGTCGCTTGGTTCCCGCGGTCGCAGCATACCAGGCGGTGCGAGCTGCGAGGGCCGCCCAATGCCACTTGTGGCTTTAATTATTATTATTTTTCTTTTCTCACTTCAAACGCATTTTACGGGGACTTCGCATATTCAAAAACTCAGGAAAACGTGGCAGTAAATTGTCCCCCGCGTGAAATAGCCGGTCTATAATGGAATCCAAAATGGCCGCCCCCAAATTACGCCACAGCGCCCCCTAACGTGAGTTGGGGGAAACTGTAAGTCCCAGAGATTTGAACTTTGGCACACAGGTAGATCACCTCAAATCATGAAAAAAAGTCTCTTGGAGGTATGCCCTAAAACCCACAGGAAGTCAGCCATTTTGGGTCAAAGTGCGATTTTTGGCCATTTTTCATTTTCGCTCATGTCGAACTTTAACGAACTCCTCCTAGGGATAATGAGCTATCGGCTTCAAACTCGGTCATTATGCAGTTAAGGCATTGGAGATTAAAAGTTATCAAAGGTTTTCGTTTTTGAGCATGTTTAAGGGGTCCCCAGGGGCCCCAAAGTTAGGGCACTTTTGAAGAATTTCAAAGTGGAATAACTTTTACAAAAAAAGTTCAAATCAAACCAAGTTTGGCAGTAAGGAGCCCCTTTGGGTGCTTGACCATACTGGATGGTCAAATGATGACATCATCTAAGCCCCGCCCCCTAAGGGAAGAAAGTCACTTTTTTCACTTGGGAGGGTCCCTTTCAGTCATATTAAACACCAGCACCTTGAAACTTTGTCAGATGATAGAAAACATGTTGGTCTAACTTCGTTTAAAGCACAAAGATTTTGAGTTAAATGGTGTTGCTATGGTGACCCGGCAAAGTCAGGTGTTTCGCCGTGATCATACTTTTGGCTCTCATCTCCTCATAGATCCTTCAATCTGCACCAAAGTCACTAGGATGGAACTTGGTCCAAGCCCACACAAGAATCTAGGCCAATAATCGATGGGCGTGGCTTACTTTCTATACAGCGCCCCCTAGAAAAACTAAAACGACCAGCCCCAAGCCATGCAATGACTTAGGATTATGAAAGTTGGCACACATGTTAAACACCCCAGGACCTACAAAAAAGCCTCTTGGACCCATGGTCTAAACCCCACAGGAAGTCGGCCATTTTTGATTGAAGTTCAAATTTTCACCGTAATTTTGCACTTTATAGCCTCTATATTTGAACGAACTCCTCCTACAGCTTTTGAGTCACAGGCTTCAAACTAACTCCAACTTGACTTGAGGCATTGGGGATCAAAAGTTATCAAAGGAATTTTTCTACATCAAAGCATGTGGGCGTGGCCAGGCGTCAAACTTGGTCATTAGGCAGGGAAACAAAGGGTAAGCCCCGTGCCATGTTATGACTGAGAGTTCTGAAACTTGGACCACTTATGTAACCCCTAAGGACCTACAAAAAAGTCTCTTGGGGCCATGGTCCAAATCACACAGGAAGTCGGCCATTTTGAATCAAAGAAATCCCTTTGCTTTCTTACCTTTGTGACCTATTTGAGCAAACTCCTCCTAGAGCTTTTGAGTTACACACTTTATATTCACCGTATAATGACTTGAGACATTGGGGATCAAAAGTTATCAAAGGAATTTTTCTAAATCAAAGCATGTGGGCGTGGCCAAGCGCCAAACTTGGTCATTAGGCAGGGAAACAAAGGGTAAGCCCCGTGCCATGTTATGACTGAGAGTTCTGAAACTTGGACCACTTATGTAACCCCTCAGGACCTACAAAAAAGTCTCTTGGGGCCATGGTCTAAACCTCTCATGAAGTCGGCCATTTTGAATCAAACGTCACCCTTATGAAAATAGAATCACTATGTTAAAATATTTCTAAAAAATCAGTCGTTTTCCCAAAAGAGCTAGGACTTTTGGAATATATTCCTCTAATAGCTACTTGTTTGACGGTAAACACAGCATAGCTCTTCTTAAAAGTCCGTCACTCTAATTTTTCAAAAGTTTGTGTTAACAGGAAATTGTTGTATTTCAAAAAGTTTTATAGCAATCGTAGCCAAATTTGGAATAGTTATTTATCCTTTGATTATAGAAAAGACTGCCAAGTTTGGCATGAATCTATGCATGTTTGAGCATCTTATGGGGTTTTCAACTGCCGCAGTATATGGCATTCAAGTTTAAAGATTTTTCTTTCTTTAAATTATTTCATAAATCATCTAAAAAAAAATCTAGGACATGCAAGATGTGTTCCTTGACATTTGCGATTTTTTTCAGGATTTTATTGCAAACTATGGATTTTTAGTGATTTTTTTTGTTTTGAGTAGGGTGTAATACCGCTAACCGTGGATTTTGGCGGTGCTGTTTCTTCATCTTTTGAACATATACTTTTGACCCACCACCTGAGATGGCTGCAGCATCTATCTCACAGATGAGATTCATCCCAGATATTATATTTTATCCCTAGTTTAACCCTTCCTGACCAAAGCTGTGGTTGTCTCAGCAGGCCCAGAGGTAAAGCATGGAACCCATTTTGCTGGGTTGGGAGGAGCAAGAAGGAGGCGGTCGCTTGGTTCCCGCGGTCGCAGCATACCAGGCGGTGCGAGCTGCGAGGGCCGCCCAATGCCACTTGTGGCTTTAATTATTATTATTGCGGTTCTTTTGGCATTTCGAACGCATTTTACGGGGACTTCGCATATTCAAAAACTCAGGAAAACGTGGCAGTAAATTGTCCCCCGCGTGAAATAGCCGGTCTATAATGGAATCCAAAATGGCCGACCCCAAATTACGCCACAGCGCCACCTAACGTGAGTTGGGGGAAACTGTAAGTCCCAGAGATTTGAATTTTGGCACACAGGTAGATCTCATCAAATCATGAAAAAAAGTCTCTTGGAGGTATGCCCTAAAACCCACAGGAAGTCAGCCATTTTGGGTCAAAGTGCGATTTTTGGCCATTTTTCATTTTCGCTCATGTCGAACTTTAACGAACTCCTCCTAGGGATAATGAGCTATCGGCTTCAAACTCGGTCATTTTGCAGTTAAGGCATTGGAGATTAAAAGTTATCAAAGGTTTTCGTTTTTGAGCATGTTTAAGGGGTCCCCAGGGGCCCCAAAGTTAGGCTACTTTTGAAGAATTTCAAAGTTGAATAACTTTTACAAAAAAAATTCAAATCAAACCAAGTTTGGCAGTAAGGAGCCCCTTTGGGTGCTTGACCATACTGGATGGTCAAATGATGACATCATCTAAGCCCCGCCCCCTAAGGGAAGAAAGTTACTTTTTTCATTTGGGAGGGTCCCTTTCACTCATTTTAAACACCAGCACCTTGAAACTTTGTCAGATGATAGAAAACATGTTGGTCTAACTTCGTTTAAAGCACAGAGAGTCTGAGTTAAATGGTGTTGCCGTGGCGCCATGGCGAAGTGAGGCGTTTCGCCATGAAAATACGATTGGCTCTCATTTCCTCATTAATAATCAGATCTGCACCAAAATAACAAGAGATGATCCTAGTCCAACTCCCAACAGGAATCCAGAGCAATATTTTGTGGGCAGGACTTAATTTCCCTACAGCGCCCCCTAGAACTAACAAACTTCAAACCACCAGCCCCAAGCCGTTTTTAGTCCAACAATATTGAAACTTTGAACACATTTGCATCTCATCAGGCCCTAACTACAAGCCTCTTGGAGCCATGGTCTAAACCCCACCGGAAGTCGGCCATTTTGAATTACATTTTACCCTGTTGTGAAATCACGGACCTCTTTTCAAAAAATTGTATAAAATCAGCCTTTTATCCAAATGAGCTAAAACTTTCAAAATACGTTCTTTACAAAGCCTGCTGTAAGCTGGTTACAATAGCAAAGCGCTTCTTTAAAGTCTGTCACTCTGATTTTTCAAAAGTTTGCGTTCTTGCCTAATAGTTGGTCAAGTGGACAGATAATGCCAGGAAATAATTCAGCCCCTAGCCATGCTCGATCCTAGGATAATGAAATTTGGCACACATCTGTATGAGTTCTCCACCTACAAAAAGTTTCATTGGAGCCATGGTCTAAACCTCTCATGAAGTCGGCCATTTTGAATCAAACGGCACCCTTATGAAAATAGAATCACTCTGTTAAAATATTTCTAAAAAATCAGTCGTTTTCTCAAAAGAGCTAGGACTTTTGGAATATATTCCTCTAATCGCTACTTGTTTGATGGTAAACACAGCATAGCTCTTCTTAAAAGTCCGTCACTCTGATTTTTCACAAGTTTGTGTTAACAGGAAATTGTTGTATCTCAAAAAGTTTTATAGCAATCCTAGCCAAATTTGGAACATTTATTTATCCTTTGATTATAGAAAAGACGGCCAAGTTTGGCGTGAATCTATGCATGTTTGAGCATCTTATGGGGTTTTCAACTGCCGCAGTATATGGCATTCAAGTTTAAAGATTTTTCTTTCTTTAAATTATTTAATAAATCATCTAAAAAAAATCTAGGACATGCAAGATGTGTTCCTTGACATTTGTGATTTTTTTTGGGATTTTATTTCAAAATATGGATTTTTTATGATTTTTTTTGTTTTGAGTAGAGTCGGCCATTTTGAATTACATTTCACCCTGTTGTAAAATCACGGACCTCTTTTCAAAAAATTGTATAAAATCAGCCTTTTATCCAAATGAGCTAAAACTTTCAAAATACGTTCTTTACAAAGCCTGCTGTAAGATGGTTACAATAGGAAAGCGCTTCTTTAAAGTCCGTCACTCTGATTTCTCAAAGGTTTGTGTTAACAGGAAATTGTTGTATCTCAAAAAGTTTTATAGCAATCCTAGCCAAATTTGGAACATTTATTTATCCTTTGATTATAGAAAAGACTGCCAAGTTTGGCGTGAATCTATGCATGTTTGAGCATCTTATGGGGTTTTCAACTGCCGCAGTATAAGGCATTCACGTTTAAAGATTTTTCTTTCTTTAAATTATTTAATAAATCATCTAAAAAAAATCTAGGACATGCGAGATGTGTTCCTTGACATTTGCGATTTTTTTCTGGATTTTATTTCAAAATATGGATTTTTTATGATTTCTTTTGTTTTGAGTAGAGTCGGCCATTTTGAATTACATTTCACCCTGTTGTGAAATCACGGACCTCTTTTCAAAAAATTGTATAAAATCAGTCTTTTATCCAAATGAGCTAATACTTTCAAAATACGTTCTTTCCAAAGCCTGCTGTAAGCTGGTTACAATAGCAAAGCGCTTTTTTAAAGTCTGTCACTCCTATTTTTCAAAAGTTTGTGTTAACAGGAAATTGTTATATCGCAAAAAGTTTTATAGCAATCCTAGCCAAATTTGGAACAGTTATTTATCCTTTGATTATAGAAAAGACTGCCAAGTTTGGCGTGAATCTATGCATGTTTGAGCATCTTATGGGGTTTTCAACTGCCGCAGTATATGGCATTCAAGTTTAAAGATTTTTCTTTCTTTGAATTATTTAATAAATCATCTAAAAAAAATCTAGGACATGCAAGATGTGTTCCTTGACATTTGTGATTTTTTTCGGGATTTTATTGCAAACTATGGATTGTTAATGATTTGTTTTGTTTTGAGTAGAGTCGGCCATTTTGAATTACAATTTACCCTGTTGTAAAATCACGGACCTCTTTTCAAAAAATTGTATAAAATCAGCCTTTTATCCAAATGAGCTAAAACTTTCAAAATACGTTCTTTACAAAGCCTGCTGTAAGCTGGTTACAATAGGAAAGCGCTTCTTTAAAGTCCGTCACTCTGATTTCTCAAAAGTTTGTGTTAACAGGAAATTGTTGTATCTCAAAAAGTTTTATAGCAATCCTAGCCAAATTTGGAACATTTATTTATCCTTTGATTATAGAAAAGACTGCCAAGTTTGGCGTGAATCTATGCATGTTTGAGCATCTTATGGGGTTTTCAACTGCCGCAGTATAAGGCATTCACGTTCAAAGATTTTTCTTTCTTTAAATTATTTAATAAATCATCTAAAAAAAATCTAGGACATGCGAGATGTGTTCCTTGACATTTGCGATTTTTTTCTGGATTTTATTTCAAAATATGGATTTTTTATGATTTTTTTTGTTTTGAGTAGAGTCGGCCATTTTGAATTACATTTCACCCTGTTGTGAAATCACGGACCTCTTTTCAAAAAATTGTATAAAATCAGCCTTTTATCCAAATGAGCTAATACTTTCAAAATACGTTCTTTACAAAGCCTGCTGTAAGCTGGTTACAATAGCAAAGCGCTTCTTTGAAGTCTGTCACTCTGATTTTTCAAAAGTTTGTGTTAACAGAAAATTGTTGTATCGCAAAAAGTTTTATAGCAATCCTAGCCAAATTTGGAACAGTTATTTATCCTTTGATTATAGAAAAGACTGCCAAGTTTGGCGTAAATCTATGCATGTTTGAGCATCTTATGAGGTTTTCAACTGCCGCAGTATAAGGCATTCACGTTTAAAGATTTTTCTTTCTTTAAATTATTTAATAAATCATCTAAAAAAAATCTAGGACATGCGAGATGTGTTCCTTGACATTTGCGATTTTTTTCGGGATTTTATTGCAAACTATGGATTTTTAATGATTTTTTTTGTTTTGAGTAGGGTGTATTACCGCTAACCGTGGATTTTGGCGGTGGTGTTTCTCCATCTTTTGAACATATACTTTTGACCCACCACCTGAGATGGCCGCAGCATCTATCTCACAGATGAGATTCATCCCAGATATTATATTTTATCCCTAGTTTAACCCTTCCTGACCAAAGCTGTGGTTGTCTCAGCAGGCCCAGAGGTAAAGCGTGGAACCCATTTTGCTGGGTCGGGAGGAGCAAGAAGGAGGCGGTCGCTTGGTTCCCACGGTCGCAGCATACCAGGCGGTGCGAGCTGCGAGGGCCGCCCAATGCCACTTGTGGCTTTAATTATTATTATTATTGCGGTTCTTTTGGCATTTCGAACGCATTTTACGGGGACTTCGCATATTCAAAAACTCAGGAAAACGTGGCAGTAAATTGTCCCCCGCGTGAAATAGCCGGTCTATAATGGAATCCAAAATGGCCGACCCCAAATTACGCCACAGCGCCACCTAACGTGAGTTGGGGGAAACTGTAAGTCCCAGAGATTTGAATTTTGGCACACAGGTAGATCTCATCAAATCATGAAAAAAAGTCTCTTGGAGGTATGCCCTAAAACCCACAGGAAGTCAGCCATTTTGGGTCAAAGTGCGATTTTTGGCCATTTTTCATTTTCGCTCATGTCGAACTTTAACAAACTCCTCCTAGGGATAATGAGCTATCGGCTTCAAACTCGGTCATTTTGCAGTTAAGGCATTGGAGATTAAAAGTTATCAAAGGTTTTCGTTTTTGAGCATGTTTAAGGGGTCCCCAGGGGCCCCAAAGTTAGGGTACTTTTCAAGAATTTCAAAGTGGAATAACTTTTACAAAAAAAATTCTAATCAAACCAAGTTTGGCAGTAAGGAGCCCCTTTGGGTGCTTGACCATACTGGATGGTCAAATGATGACATCATCTAAGCCCCGCCCCCTAAGGGAAGAAAGTTACTTTTTTCATTTGGGAGGGTCCCTTTCACTCATTTTAAACACCAGCACCTTGAAACTTTGTCAGATGATAGAAAACATGTTGGTCTAACTTCGTTTAAAGCACAGAGAGTCTGAGTTAAATGGTGTTGCCGTGGCACCATGGCGAAGTGAGGCGTTTCGCCATGAAAATACGATTGGCTCTCATTTCCTCATTAATAATCAGATCTGCACCAAAATAACAAGAGATGATCCTAGTCCAACTCCCAACAGGAATCCAGAGCAATATTTTGTGGGCAGGACTTAATTTCCCTACAGCGCCCCCTAGAACTAACAAATTTCAAACCACCAGCCCCAAGCCGTTTTTAATCCAACAATATTGAAACTTTGAACACATTTGCATCTCATCAGGCCCTAACTAAAAGCCTCTTGGAGCCATGGTCTAAACCCCACCGGAAGTCGGCCATTTTGAATTACATTTTACCCTGTTGTGAAATCACGGACCTCTTTTCAAAAAATTGTATAAAATCAGCCTTTTATCCAAATGAGCTAAAACTTTCAAAATACGTTCTTTACAAAGCCTGCTGTAAGCTGGTTACAATAGCAAAGCGCTTCTTTAAAGTCTGTCACTCTGATTTTTCAAAAGTTTGCGTTCTTGCCTAATAGTTGGTCAAGTGGACAGATAGTGCCAGGAAATAATTCAGCCCCTAGCCATGCTCGTTCCTAGGATAATGAAACTTGGCACACATCTGTATGAGCTCTCCGCCTACAAAAAGTTTCATTGGAGCCATGGTCTAAACCTCTCATGAAGTCAGCCATTTTGAATCAAACGGCACCCTTATGAAAATAGAATCACTATGTTAAAATATTTCTAAAAAATCAGTCGTTTTCCCAAAAGAGCTAGGACTTTTGAAATATATTCCTCTAATCACTACTTGTTTGATGGTAAAAACAGCATAGCTCTTCTTAAAAGTCTGTCACTCTGATTTTTCAAAAGTTTGTGTTAACAGGAAATTGTTGTATCTCAAAAAGTTTTATAGCAATCCTAGCCAAATTTGGAACAGTTATTTATCCTCTGATTATAGAAAAGACGGCCAAGTTTGGCGTGAATCTATGCATGTTTGAGCATCTTATGGGGTTTTCAACTGCCGCAGTATATGGCATTCAAGTTTAAAGATTTTTCTTTCTTTAAATTATTTAATAAATCATCTAAAAAAAATCTAGGACATGCAAGATGTGTTCCTTGACATTTGTGATTTTTTTCGGGATTTTATTGCAAACTATGGATTTTTAATGATTTTTTTTGTTTTGAGTAGAGTCGGCCATTTTGAATTACATTTTACCCTGTTGTGAAATCACTGACCTCTTTTCAAAAAATTTTATAAAATCAGCCTTTTATCCAAATGAGCTAATACTTTCAAAATACGTTTTTTACAAAGCCTGCTGTAAGCTGGTTACAATAGCAAAGCGCTTCTTTAAAGTCTGTCACTCTGATTTTTCAAAAGTTTGTGTTAACAGGAAATTGTTGTATCGCAAAAAGTTTTATAGCAATCCTAGCCAAATTTGGAACATTTATTTATCCTTTGATTATAGAAAAGACTGCCAAGTTTGGCGTAAATCTATGCATGTTTGAGCATCTTATGAGGTTTTCAACTGCCGCAGTATAAGGCATTCACGTTTAAAGATTTTTCTTTCTTTAAATTATTTAATAAATCATCTAAAAAAAATCTAGGACATGCAAGATGTGTTCCTTGACATTTGTGATTTTTTTCGGGATTTTATTGCAATCTATGGATTTTTAATGATTTTTTTTGTTTTGAGTAGAGTCGGCCATTTTGAATTACATTTTACCCTGTTGTGAAATCACGGACGTCTTTTCAAAAAATTTTATAAAATCAGCCTTTTATCCAAATGAGCTAATACTTTCAAAATACGTTTTTTACAAAGCCTGCTGTAAGCTGGTTACAATAGCAAAGCGCTTCTTTAAAGTCTGTCACTCTGATTTTTCAAAAGTTTGTGTTAACAGGAAATTGTTGTATCGCAAAAAGTTTTATAGCAATCCTAGCCAAATTTGGAACATTTATTTATCCTTTGATTATAGAAAAGACTGCCAAGTTTGGCGTAAATCTATGCATGTTTGAGCATCTTATGAGGTTTTCAACTGCCGCAGTATAAGGCATTCACGTTTAAAGATTTTTCTTTCTTTAAATTATTTAATAAATCATCTAAAAAAAATCTAGGACATGCAAGATGTGTTCCTTGACATTTGCGATTTTTTTCGGGATTTTATTGCAAACTATGGATTTTTAATGATTTTCTTTGTTTTGAGTAGAGTCGGCCATTTTGAATTACATTTCACCCTGTTGTGAAATCACTGACCTCTTTTCAAAAAATTTTATAAAATCAGCCTTTTATCCAAATGAGCTAATACTTTCAAAATACGTTCTTTACAAAGCCTGCTGTAAGCTGGTTACAATAGCAAAGCGCTTCTTTAAAGTCTGTCACTCTGATTTTTCAAAAGTTTGTGTTAACAGGAAATTGTTGTATCGCAAAAAGTTTTATAGCAATCCTAGCCAAAATTTGGAACAGTTATTTATCCTTTGATTATAGAAAAGACTGCCAAGTTTGGCGTGAATCTATGCATGTTTGAGCATCTTATGGGGTTTTTAACTGCCGCAGTATATGGCATTCAAGTTTAAAGATTTTTCTTTCTTTAAATGATTTTTCGGGATTTTATTGCAAACTATGGATTTTTAATGATTTTTTTTTGTTTTGAGTAGAGTCGGCCATTTTGAATTACATTTTACCCTGTTGTGAAATCACTGACCTCTTTTCAAAAAATTTTATAAAATCAGCCTTTTATCCAAATGAGCTAATACTTTCAAAATACGTTCTTTACAAAGCCTGCTGTAAGCTGGTTACAATAGCAAAGCGCTTCTTTAAAGTCTGTCACTCTGATTTTTCAAAAGTTTGTGTTAACAGGAAATTGTTGTATCGCAAAAAGTTTTATAGCAATCCTAGCCAAAATTTGGAACAGTTATTTATCCTTTGATTATAGAAAAGACTGCCAAGTTTGGCGTGAATCTATGCATGTTTGAGCATCTTATGGGGTTTTTAACTGCCGCAGTATATGGCATTCAAGTTTAAAGATTTTTCTTTCTTTAAATGATTTTTCGGGATTTTATTGCAAACTATGGATTTTTAATGATTTTTTTTTGTTTTGAGTAGAGTCGGCCATTTTGAATTACATTTTACCCTGTTGTGAAATCACGGACCTCTTTTCAAAAAATTGTATAAAATCAGCCTTTTATCCAAATGAGCTAAAACTTTCAAAATACGTTCTTTACAAAGCCTGCTGTAAGCTGGTTACAATAGCAAAGCGCTTCTTTAAAGTCTGTCACTCTGATTTTTCAAAAGTTTGTGTTAACAGGAAATTGTTGTATCGCAAAAAGTTTTATATCAATCCTAGCCAAATTTGGAACATTTATTTATCCTTTGATTATAGAAAAGACTGCCAAGTTTGGCGTAAATCTATGCATGTTTGAGCATCTTATGAGGTTTTCAACTGCCGCAGTATAAGGCATTCACGTTTAAAGATTTTTCTTTCTTTAAATTATTTAATAAATCATCTAAAAAAAATCTAGGACATGCAAGATGTGTTCCTTGACATTTGCGATTTTTTTCGGGATTTTATTGCAAACTATGGATTTTTAATGATTTTTTTTGTTTTGAGTAGGGTGTATTACCGCTAACCGTGGATTTTGGCGGTGGTGTTTCTCCATCTTTTGAACATATACTTTTGACCCACCACCTGAGATGGCCGCAGCATCTATCTCACAGATGAGATTCATCCCAGATATTATATTTTATCCCTAGTTTAACCCTTCCTGACCAAAGCTGTGGTTGTCTCAGCAGGCCCAGAGGTAAAGCGTGGAACCCATTTTGCTGGGTTGGGAGGAGCGAGAAGGAGGCGGTCGCTTGGTTCCCGCGGTCGCAGCATACCAGGCGGTGCGAGCTGCGAGGGCCGCCCAATGCCACTTGTGGCTTTAATTAGGCCCGAGCAGCAAAGCGCTGCGAAGGCCTATTGTATTTCGAAAGTTTCTTATTATTATTATTATTATTATTATTATTAGGCCCGAGCAGCAAAGTGCTGCGAAGGCCTATTGTATTTCGAAAGTTTCTTATTATTATTATTATTACGATTCTTGTAGCACTTTGAACGCATTTTACGGGGACTTCGCATATTCAAAAACTCAGGAAAACGTGGCAGTAAATTGTCCCCCGCGTGAAATAGCCGGTCTATAATAGAATCAAAAATGGCCGCCCCCAAATTACGCCACAGCGCCCCCTAACGTGAGTTGGGGGAAACTGTAAGTCCCAGAGATCTGAATTTTGGCACACAGGTAGATCTCCTCAAATCATGAAAAAAAGTCTCTTGGAGGTATGCCCTAAAACCCACAGGAAGTCAGCCATTTTGGGTCAAAGTGCGATTTTTGGCCATTTTTCATTTTCGCTCATGTCGAACTTTAACGAACTCCTCCTAGGGATTATGAGCTATCGGCTTCAAACTCGGTCATTATGCAGTTAAGGCATTGGAGATTAAAAGTTATCAAAGGTTTTCGTTTTTGAGCATGTTTAAGGGGTCCCCAGGGGCCCCAAAGTTAGGCTACTTTTGAAGAATTTCAAAGTTGAATAACTTTTACAAAAAAAATTCAAATCAAACCAAGTTTGGCAGTAAGGAGCCCCTTTGGGTGCTTGACCATACTGGATGGTCAAATGATGACATCATCTAAGCCCCGCCCCCTAAGGGAAGAAAGTTACTTTTTTCATTTGGGAGGGTCCCTTTCACTCATTTTAAACACCAGCACCTTGAAACTTTGTCAGATGATAGAAAACATGTTGGTCTAACTTCGTTTAAAGCACAGAGAGTCTGAGTTAAATGGTGTTGCTGTGGCGCCATGGCGAAGTGAGGCGTTTCGCCATGAAAATACGATTGGCTCTCATTTCCTCATTAATAATCAGATCTGCACCAAAATAACAAGAGATGATCCTAGTCCAACTCCCAACAGGAATCCAGAGCAATATTTTGTGGGCGGGGCTTAATTTCCCTACAGCGCCCCCTAGAAATAACAAACTTCAAACCATCAGCCCCAAGCCGTTTTTAGTCCAGGAATATTGAAACTTTGAACACATTTGCATCTCATCAGGCCCCAACTAAAAGCCTCTTGAAGACACGGTCTAAACCCCACCGGAAGTCGGCCATTTTGAATTACATTTTACCCTGTTGTGAAATCACAGACCTCTTTTCAAAAAATTGTATAAAATCAGCCTTTTATCCAAATGAGCTAAAACTTTCAAAATACGTTCTTTACAAAGCCTGCTATAAGCTGGTTACAATAGTAAAGCGCTTCTTTAAAGTCCGTCACTCTGATTTTTCAAAAGTTTGCGTTCTCGCCTAATAGTTGGTCAAGTGGACAGATAATGCCAGGAAATAATTCAGCCCCTAGCCATGCTCGTTCCTAGGATAATAAAACTGGGCACACATCTGTATGAGCTCTCCACCTACAAAAAGTTTCATTGGAGCCATGGTCTAAACCTCTCATGAAGTCGGCCATTTTTAATCAAACGGCACCCTTATGAAAATAGAATCACTATGTTAAAATATTTCTAAAAAATCAGTCGTTTTCCTAAAAGAGCTAGGACTTTTGGAATATATTCCTCTAATCGCTACTTGTTTGATGGTAAACACAGCATAGCTCTTCTTAAAAGTCCGTCACTCTGATTTTTCACAATTTTTTGTTAACAGGAAATTGTTGTATCTCAAAAAGTTTTATAGCAATCGTAGCCAAATTTGGTACAGTTATTTATCCTTTGATTATAGAAAAGACTGCCAAGTTTGGCGTGAATCTATGCATGTTTGAGCATCTTATGGGGTTTTCAACTGCCGCAGTATATGGCATTCAAGTTTAAAGATTTTTCTTTCTTTAAATTATTTAATAAATCATCTAAAAAAAATCTAGGATATGCAAGATGTGTTCCTTGACATTTGTGATTTTTTTTGGGATTTTATTGCAAACTATGGATTTTTAATGATTTTTTTTGTTTTGAGTAGAGTCGGCCATTTTGAATTACATTTTACCCTGTTGTGAAATCACGGACCTCTTTTCAAAAAATTGTATAAAATCAGCCTTTTATCCAAATGAGCTAATACTTTCAAAATACGTTCTTTACAAAGCCTGCTGTAAGCTGGTTACAATAGCAAAGCGCTTCTTTAAAGTCTGTCACTCTGATTTTTCACAAGTTTGTGTTAACAGGAAATTGTTGTATCTCAAAAAGTTTTATAGCAATCGTAGCCAAATTTGGTACAGTTATTTATCCTTTGATTATAGAAAAGACTGCCAAGTTTGGCGTGAATCTATGCATGTTTGAGCATCTTATGAGGTTTTCAACTGCCGCAGTATAAGGCATTCACGTTTAAAGATTTTTCTTTCTTTAAATTATTTAATAAATCATCTAAAAAAAATCTAGGACATGCACGATGTGTTCCTTGACATTTGCGAAATTTTTCGGGATTTTATTGCAAACTATGGATTTTTAATGATTTTTTTTGTTTTGAGTAGAGTCGGCCATTTTGAATTACATTTCACCCTGTTGTGAAATCACTGACCTCTTTTCAAAAATTTTTATAAAATCAGCCTTTTATCCAAATGAGCTAATACTTTCAAAATACGTTCTTTACAAAGCCTGCTGTAAGCTGGTTACAATAGCAAAGCGCTTCTTTAAAGTCTGTCACTCTGATTTTTCAAAAGTTTGTGTTAACAGGAAATTGTTGTATCGCAAAAATTTTTATAGCAATCCTAGCCAAATTTGGAACAGTTATTTATCCTTTGATTATAGAAAAGACTGCCAAGTTTGGCGTAAATCTATGCATGTTTGAGCATCTTATGAGGTTTTCAACTGCCGCAGTATAAGGCATTCACGTTTAAAGATTTTTCTTTCTTTAAATTATTTAATAAATCATCTAAAAAAAATCTAGGACATGCGAGATGTGTTCCTTGACATTTGCGATTTTTTTCGGGATTTTATTGCAAACTATGGATTTTTAATGATTTTTTTTGTTTTGAGTAGAGTCGGCCATTTTGAATTACATTTCACCCTGTTGTGAAATCACTGACCTCTTTTCAAAAAATTTTATAAAATCAGCCTTTTATCCAAATGAGCTAATACTTTCAAAATACGTTCTTTACAAAGCCTGCTGTAAGCTGGTTACAATAGCAAAGCGCTTCTTTAAAGTCTGTCACTCTGATTTTTCAAAAGTTTGTGTTAACAGGAAATTGTTGTATCGCAAAAAATTTTATAGCAATCCTAGCCAAATTTGGAACAGTTATTTATCCTTTGATTATAGAAAAGACTGCCAAGTTTGGCGTAAATCTATGCATGTTTGAGCATCTTATGAGGTTTTCAACTGCCGCAGTATAAGGCATTCACGTTTAAAGATTTTTCTTTCTTTAAATTATTTAATAAATCATCTAAAAAAAATCTAGGACATGCGAGATGTGTTCCTTGACATTTGCGATTTTTTTCGGGATTTTATTGCAAACTATGGATTTTTAATGATTTCTGTTGTTTTGAGTAGAGTCGGCCATTTTGAATTACATTTCACCCTGTTGTGAAATCACTGACCTCTTTTCAAAAAATTTTATAAAATCAGCCTTTTATCCAAATGAGCTAATACAGGTGCTGGTCATAAAATTAGAATATCATGAAAAAGTAGATTGATTTCAGTAATTCCATTTAAAAAGTGAAACTTGTATATTATATTCATACATTACATACAAACTCATATATTTCAGATGTTTATTTTGTTTAATTTTGATGATTACAAATGACAACAAATGAAAATCTCAAATTCATCATATCAGAAAATTAGAATATTACTGAAGACCAATAAAAACAAAGGATTTATAGAAATGTTGGCCAACTGAAAAGTATGAACATGAAAAGTATGAGCATGTACAGCACTCAGTATTTAGTTGGGCCTCCTTTGGCCTGTATTACTGCAGCAATGCGGCGTGGCATGGAGTCGATCAGTCTGTGGCACTGCTCAGGTGTTATGATAGCCCAGGTTGCTCTAATAGTGGCTTTTAGCTCTTCTGAATTGTTGGGTCTGGTGTATTGCATCTTCTTCTTCACAATACCCCATAGATTTTCTATGGGGTTAAGGTCAGGAGAGTTTGCTGGCCAATTAAGAACAGGGATACCATGGTCCTTCAACCAGGTACTGGTAGCTTTGGCACTGTGTGCAGGTGCCAAGTCCTGTTGGAAAATGAAATCTGCATCTCCAAAAAGTTGGTCAGCTGCAGGAAGCATGAAGTGCTCTAAAACTTCCTGGTATGTGGCTGCGTTGACCCTGGACCTCAGAAAACACAATGGACCAACACCAGCAGATGACATGGCACCCCAAACCATCACTGACTGTGGAAACTTTACACTGGACTTCAAGCAACGTGGATGAAGTGCCTCTCTTCTTTTCCTCCAGACTCTGGGACCTTGATTTCCAAAGGAAATGCAAAATTTACTTTCATCAGAGAACATGACTTTGGACCACTCACCAGCAGTCCAGTCCTGTTTCTCTTTAGCCCAGGCAAGACGCTTCTGACGCTGTCTGTGGTTCAAGAGTGGCTTGACACAAGGAATGCGACAGCAGAAACCCATGTCTTTCATACGTCTGTGTGTGGTGGTTCTTGAAGCACTCACTCCAGCTGCAGTCCACTCTTTGTGAATCTCCCCCACATTTTTGAATGGGTTTTGTTTCACAATCCTCTCCAGGGTGCGGTTATCTCTCTTGCTTGTACACTTTTTTCGACCACATCTTTTCCTTCCCTTCGCCTCTCTATTAATGTGCTTGGACACTGAGCTCTGTGAACAGCCAGCCTCTTTAGCGATGACCTTTTGTGTCTTGCCCTCCTTGTGCAAGGTGTCGATGGTCGTCTTTTGGACAACTGTCAAGTCAGCAGTCTTCCCCATGATTGTGTAGCCTATAGAACTAGACTGAAAGACCATTTAAAGGCTTTTGCAGGTGGTTTGAGTTAATTAGCTGATTAGAGTGTGGCACCAGGGGCCATCAATTTTGAACCTTTTCACAATATTCTAATTTTCTGATATGATGAATTTGAGATTTTCATTTGTTGTCATTTGTAATCATCAAAATTAAACAAAATAAACATCTGAAATATATGAGTTTGTATGTAATGTATGAATATAATATACAAGTTTCACTTTTTAAATGGAATTACTGAAATCAATCTACTTTTTCATGATATTCTAATTTTATGACCAGCACCTGTACTTTCAAAATACGTTCTTTACAAAGCCTGCTGTAAGCTGGTTACAATAGCAAAGCGCTTCTTTAAAGTCTGTCACTCTGATTTTTCAAAAGTTTGTGTTAACAGGAAATTGTTGTATCGCAAAAAATTTTATAGCAATCCTAGCCAAATTTGGAACAGTTATTTATCCTTTGATTATAGAAAAGACTGCCAAGTTTGGCGTAAATCTATGCATGTTTGAGCATCTTATGAGGTTTTCAACTGCCGCAGTATAAGGCATTCACGTTTAAAGATTTTTCTTTCTTTAAATTATTTAATAAATCATCTAAAAAAAATCTAGGACATGCGAGATGTGGTCCTTGACATTTGCGATTTTTTTCGTGATTTTATTGCAAACTATGGATTTTTAATGATTTTTTTTGTTTTGAGTAGAGTCGGCCATTTTGAATTACATTTCACCCTGTTGTAAAATCACTGACCTCTTTTCAAAAAATTGTATAAAATCAGCCTTTTATCCAAATGAGCTAATACTTTCAAAATACGTTCTGTACAAAGCCTGCTGTAAGCTGGTTACAATAGCAAAGCGCTTCTTTAAAGTCTGTCACTCTGATTTTTCAAAAGTTTGTGTTAACAGGAAATTGTTGTATCGCAAAAAATTTTATAGCAATCCTAGCCAAATTTGGAACAGTTATTTATCCTTTGATTATAGAAAAGACTGCCAAGTTTGGCGTAAATCTATGCATGTTTGAGCATCTTATGAGGTTTTCAACTGCCGCAGTATAAGGCATTCACGTTTAAAGATTTTTCTTTCTTTAAATTATTTAATAAATCATCTAAAAAAAATCTAGGACATGCGAGATGTGGTCCTTGACATTTGCGATTTTTTTCGTGATTTTATTGCAAACTATGGATTTTTAATGATTTTTTTTGTTTTGAGTAGAGTTGTCTATTTTGAATTACATTTCACCCTGTTGTAAAATCACTGACCTCTTTTCAAAAAATTGTATAAAATCAGCCTTTTATCCAAATGAGCTAATACTTTCAAAATACGTTCTGTACAAAGCCTGCTGTAAGCTGGTTACAATAGCAAAGCGCTTCTTTAAAGTCTGTCACTCTGATTTTTCAAAAGTTTGTGTTAACAGGAAATTGTTGTATCGCAAAAATTTTTATAGCAATCCTAGCCAAATTTGGAACATTTATTTATCCTTTGATTATAGAAAAGACTGCCAAGTGTGGCCTAAATCTATGCATGTTTGAGCATCTTATGAGGTTTTCAACTGCCGCAGTATAAGGCATTCACGTTTAAAGATTTTTCTTTCTTTAAATTATTGAATAAATCATCTAAAAAAAATCTAGGACATGCGAGATGTGTTCCTTGACATTTGCGATTTTTTTCGGGATTTTATTGCAAACTATGGATTTTTAATGATTTTTTTTGTTTTGAGTAGAGTCGGCCATTTTGAATTACATTTCACCCTGTTGTGAAATCACTGACCTCTTTTCAAAAAATTTTATAAAATCAGCCTTTTATCCAAATTAGCTAATACTTTCAAAATACGTTCTTTACAAAGCCTGCTGTAAGCTGGTTACAATAGCAAAGCGCTTCTTTAAAGTCTGTCACTCTGATTTTTCAAAAGTTTGTGTTAACAGGAAATTGTTGTATCGCAAAAAGTTTTATAGCAATCGTAGCCAAATTTGGAACATTTATTTATCCTTTGATTATAGAAAAGACTGCCAAGTTTGGCGTAAATCTATGCATGTTTGAGCATCTTATGAGGTTTTCAACTGCCGCAGTATAAGGCATTCACGTTTAAAGATTTTTCTTTCTTTAAATTATTTAATAAATCATCTAAAAAAAATCTAGGACATGCGAGATGTGTTCCTTGACATTTGCGATTTTTTTCGTGATTTTATTGCAAACTATGGATTTTTAATGATTTTTTTTGTTTTGAGTAGGGTGTATTACCGCTAACCGTGGATTTTGGCGGTGCTGTTTCTCCATCTTTCGAACATATACTTTTGACCCACCACCTGAGATGGCCGCAGCATCTATCTCACAGATGAGATTCATCCCAGATATTATATTTTATCCCTAGTTTAACCCTTCCTGACCAAAGCTGTGGTTGTCTCAGCAGGCCCAGAGGTAAAGCGTGGAACCCATTTTGCTGGGTTGGGAGGAGCAAGAAGGAGGCGGTCGCTTGGTTCCCGCGGTCGCAGCATACCAGGCGGTGCGAGCTGCGAGGGCCGCCCAATGCCACTTGTGGCTTTAATTATTATTATTATTGCGGTTCTTTTGGCATTTCGAACGCATTTTACGGGGACTTCGCATATTCAAAAACTCAGGAAAACGTGGCAGTAAATTGTCCCCCGCGTGAAATAGCCGGTCTATAATGGAATCCAAAATGGCCGACCCCAAATTACGCCACAGCGCCACCTAACGTGAGTTGGGGGAAACTGTAAGTCCCAGAGATTTGAATTTTGGCACACAGGTAGATCTCATCAAATCATGAAAAAAAGTCTCTTGGAGGTATGCCCTAAAACCCACAGGAAGTCAGCCATTTTGGGTCAAAGTGCGATTTTTGGCCATTTTTCATTTTCGCTCATGTCAAACTTTAACGAACTCCTCCTAGGGATAATGAGCTATCGGCTTCAAACTCGGTCATTTTGCAGTTAAGGCATTGGAGATTAAAAGTTATCAAAGGTTTTCGTTTTTGAGCATGTTTAAGGGGTCCCCAGGGGCCCCAAAGTTAGGCTACTTTTGAAGAATTTCAAAGTTGAATAACTTTTACAAAAAAAATTCAAATCAAACCAAGTTTGGCAGTAAGGAGCCCCTTTGGGTGCTTGACCATACTGGATGGTCAAATGATGACATCATCTAAGCCCCGCCCCCTAAGGGAAGAAAGTTACTTTTTTCATTTGGGAGGGTCCCTTTCACTCATTTTAAACACCAGCACCTTGAAACTTTGTCAGATGATAGAAAACATGTTGGTCTAACTTCGTTTAAAGCACAGAGAGTCTGAGTTAAATGGTGTTGCCGTGGCGCCATGGCGAAGTGAGGCGTTTCGCCATGAAAATACGATTGGCTCTCATTTCCTCATTAATAATCAGATCTGCACAAAAATCACAAGAGATGATCCTAGTCCAACTCCAAACAGGAATCCAGAGCAATATTTTGTGGGCAGGACTTAATTTCCCTACAGCGCCCCCTAGAACTAACAAACTTCAAACCACCAGCCCCAAGCCGTTTTTAGTCCAACAATATTGAAACTTTGAACACATTTGCATCTCATCAGGCCCTAACTAAAAGCCTCTTGGAGCCATGGTCTAAACCCCACCGGAAGTCGGCCATTTTGAATTACATTTTACCCTGTTGTGAAATCACGGACCTCTTTTCAAAAAATTGTATAAAATCA
Source organism: Cyprinodon diabolis (assembly GCA_030533445.1). NCBI lineage: Eukaryota > Metazoa > Chordata > Actinopteri > Cyprinodontiformes > Cyprinodontidae > Cyprinodon > Cyprinodon diabolis. Next base: position 48,512,828 of record CM060081.1, read on the forward strand.
GCCTTTTATCCAAATGAGCTAAAACTTTCAAAATACGTTCTTTACAAAGCCTGCTGTAAGCTGGTTACAATAGCAAAGCGCTTCTTTAAAGTCTGTCACTCTGATTTTTCAAAAGTTTGCGTTCTTGCCTAATAGTTGGTCAAGTGGACAGATAATGCCAGGAAATAATTCAGCCCCTAGCCATGCTCGTTCCTAGGATAATGAAATTTGGCACACATCTGTATGAGTTCTCCACCTACAAAAAGTTTCATTGGAGCCATGGTCTAAACCTCTCATGAAGTCGGCCATTTTGAATCAAACGGCACCCTTATGAAAATAGAATCACTCTGTTAAAATATTTCTAAAAAATCAGTCGTTTTCTCAAAAGAGCTAGGACTTTTGGAATATATTCCTCTAATCGCTACTTGTTTGATGGTAAACACAGCATAGCTCTTCTTAAAAGTCCGTCACTCTGATTTTTCAAAAGTTTGTGTTAACAGGAAATTGTTGTATCTCAAAAAGTTTTATAGCAATCCTAGCCAAATTTGGAACATTTATTTATCCTTTGATTATAGAAAAGACGGCCAAGTTTGGCGTGAATCTATGCATGTTTGAGCATCTTATGGGGTTTTCAACTGCCGCAGTATATGGCATTCAAGTTTAAAGATTTTTCTTTCTTTAAATTATTTAATAAATCATCTATAAAAAATCTAGGACATGCAAGATGTGTTCCTTGACATTTGTGATTTTTTTCGGGATTTTATTGCAAACTATGGATTTTTAATGATTTTTTTTGTTTTGAGTAGAGTCGGCCATTTTGAATTACATTTTACCCTGTTGTAAAATCACGGACCTCTTTTCAAAAAATTGTATAAAATCAGCCTTTTATCCAAATGAGCTAAAACTTTCAAAATACGTTCTTTACAAAGCCTGCTGTAAGCTGGTTACAATAGGAAAGCGCTTCTTTAAAGTCCGTCACTCTGATTTCTCAAAGGTTTGTGTTAACAGGAAATTGTTGTATCTCAAAAAGTTTTATAGCAATCCTAGCCAAATTTGGAACATTTATTTATCCTTTGATTATAGAAAAGACTGCCAAGTTTGGCGTGAATCTATGCATGTTTGAGCATCTTATGGGGTTTTCAACTGCCGCAGTATAAGGCATTCACGTTTAAAGATTTTTCTTTCTTTAAATTATTTAATAAATCATCTAAAAAAAATCTAGGACATGCGAGATGCGTTACTTGACATTTGCGATTTTTTTCTGGATTTTATTTCAAAATATGGATTTTTTATGATTTTTTTTGTTTTGAGTAGAGTCGGCCATTTTGAATTACATTTCACCCTGTTGTAAAAGCACGGACCTCTTTTCAAAAAATTGTATAAAATCAGCCTTTTATCCAAATGAGCTAAAACTTTCAAAATACGTTCTTTACAAAGCCTGCTGTAAACTGGTTACAATAGGAAAGCGCTTCTTTAAAGTCCGTCACTCTGATTTCTCAAAGGTTTGTGTTAACAGGAAATTGTTGTATCTCAAAAAGTTTTATAGCAATCCTAGCCAAATTTGGAACATTTATTTATCCTTTGATTATAGAAAAGACTGCCAAGTTTGGCGTGAATCTATGCATGTTTGAGCATCTTATGGGGTTTTCAACTGCCGCAGTATAAGGCATTCACGTTTAAAGATTTTTCTTTCTTTAAATTATTTAATAAATCATCTAAAAAAAATCTAGGACATGCGAGATGTGTTCCTTGACATTTGCGATTTTTTTCTGGATTTTATTTCAAAATATGGATTTTTTATGATTTTTTTTGTTTTGAGTAGAGTCGGCCATTTTGAATTACATTTCACCCTGTTGTGAAATCACGGACCTCTTTTCAAAAAATTGTATAAAATCAGCCTTTTATCCAAATGAGCTAATACTTTCAAAATACGTTCTTTCCAAAGCCTGCTGTAAGCTGGTTACAATAGCAAAGCGCTTTTTTAAAGTCTGTCACTCCTATTTTTCAAAAGTTTGTGTTAACAGGAAATTGTTATATCGCAAAAAGTTTTATAGCAATCCTAGCCAAATTTGGAACAGTTATTTATCCTTTGATTATAGAAAAGACTGCCAAGTTTGGGGTGAATCTATGCATGTTTGAGCATCTTATGGGGTTTTCAACTGCCGCAGTATATGGCATTCAAGTTTAAAGATTTTTCTTTCTTTAAATTATTTAATAAATCATCTAAAAAAATCTAAGACATGCAAGATGTGTTCCTTGACATTTGTGATTTTTTTCGGGATTTTATTGCAAACTATGGATTTTTAATGATTTCTTTTGTTTTGAGTAGAGTCGGCCATTTTGAATTACATTTTACCCTGTTGTAAAATCACGGACCTCTTTTCAAAAAATTGTATAAAATCAGCCTTTTATCCAAATGAGCTAAAACTTTCAAAATACGTTCTTTACAAAGCCTGCTGTAAGCTGGTTACAATAGGAAAGCGCTTCTTTAAAGTCCGTCACTCTGATTTCTCAAAAGTTTGTGTTAACAGGAAATTGTTGTATCTCAAAAAGTTTTATAGCAATCCTAGCCAAATTTGGAACATTTATTTATCCTTTGATTATAGAAAAGACTGCCAAGTTTGGCGTGAATCTATGCATGTTTGAGCATCTTATGGGGTTTTCAACTGCCGCAGTATAAGGCATTCACGTTTAAAGATTTTTCTTTCTTTAAATTATTTAATAAATCATCTAAAAAAAATCTAGGACATGCGAGATGTGTTCCTTGACATTTGCGATTTTTTTCTGGATTTTATTTCAAAATATGGATTTTTTATGATTTTTTTTGTTTTGAGTAGAGTCGGCCATTTTGAATTACATTTCACCCTGTTGTGAAATCACGGACCTCTTTTCAAAAAATTGTATAAAATCAGCCTTTTATCCAAATGAGCTAATACTTTCAAAATACGTTCTTTACAAAGCCTGCTGTAAGCTGGTTACAATAGCAAAGCGCTTCTTTGAAGTCTGTCACTCTGATTTTTCAAAAGTTTGTGTTAACAGGAAATTGTTGTATCGCAAAAAGTTTTATAGCAATCCTAGCCAAATTTGGAACAGTTATTTATCCTTTGATTATAGAAAAGACTGCCAAGTTTGGCGTAAATCTATGCATGTTTGAGCATCTTATGAGGTTTTCAACTGCCGCAGTATAAGGCATTCACGTTTAAAGATTTTTCTTTCTTTAAATTATTTAATAAATCATCTAAAAAAAATCTAGGACATGCGAGATGTGTTCCTTGACATTTGCGATTTTTTTCGGGATTTTATTGCAAACTATGGATTTTTAATGATTTTTTTTTGTTTTGAGTAGGGTGTATTACCGCTAACCGTGGATTTTGGCGGTGGTGTTTCTCCATCTTTTGAACATATACTTTTGACCCACCACCTGAGATGGCCGCAGCATCTATCTCACAGATGAGATTCATCCCAGATATTATATTTTATCCCTAGTTTAACCCTTCCTGACCAAAGCTGTGGTTGTCTCAGCAGGCCCAGAGGTAAAGCGTGGAACCCATTTTGCTGGGTCGGGAGGAGCGAGAAGGAGGCGGTCGCTTGGTTCCCGCGGTCGCAGCATACCAGGCGGTGCGAGCTGCGAGGGCCGCCCAATGCCACTTGTGGCTTTAATTAGGCCCGAGCAGCAAAGCGCTGCGAAGGCCTATTGTATTTCGAAAGTTTCTTATTATTATTATTATTAGGCCCGAGCAGCAAAGCGCTGCGAAGGCCTATTGTATTTCGAAAGTTTCTTATTATTATTATTAGGCCCGAGCAGCAAAGCGCTGCGAAGGCCTATTGTATTTCGAAAGTTTCTTATTATTATTATTATTATTATTATTATTATTATTATTATTATTATTATTTTTCTTTTCTCACTTCAAACGCATTTTACGGGGACTTCGCATATTCAAAAACTCAGGAAAACGTGGCAGTAAATTGTCCCCCGCGTGAAATAGCCGGTCTATAATGGAATCCAAAATGGCCGCCCCCAAATTACGCCACAGCGCCCCCTAACGTGAGTTGGGGGAAACTGTAAGTCCCAGAGATTTGAACTTTGGCACACAGGTAGATCACCTCAAATCATGAAAAAAAGTCTCTTGGAGGTATGCCCTAAAACCCACAGGAAGTCAGCCATTTTGGGTCAAAGTGCGATTTTTGGCCATTTTTCATTTTCGCTCATGTCGAACTTTAACGAACTCCTCCTAGGGATAATGAGCTATCGGCTTCAAACTCGGTCATTATGCAGTTAAGGCATTGGAGATTAAAAGTTATCAAAGGTTTTCGTTTTTGAGCATGTTTAAGGGGTCCCCAGGGGCCCCAAAGTTAGGGCACTTTTGAAGAATTTCAAAGTGGAATAACTTTTACAAAAAAAGTTCAAATCAAACCAAGTTAGGCAGTAAGGAGCCCCTTTGGGTGCTTGACCATACTGGATGGTCAAATGATGACATCATCTAAGCCCCGCCCCCTAAGGGAAGAAAGTCACTTTTTTCACTTGGGAGGGTCCCTTTCAGTCATATTAAACACCAGCACCTTGAAACTTTGTCAGATGATAGAAAACATGTTGGTCTAACTTCGTTTAAAGCACAAAGATTTTGAGTTAAATGGTGTTGCTATGGTGACCCGGCAAAGTCAGGTGTTTCGCCGTGATCATACTTTTGGCTCTCATCTCCTCATAGATCCTTCAATCTGCACCAAAGTCACTAGGATGGAACTTGGTCCAAGCCCACACAAGAATCTAGGCCAATAATCGATGGGCGTGGCTTACTTTCTATACAGCGCCCCCTAGAAAAACTAAAACGACCAGCCCCAAGCCATGCAATGACTTAGGATTATGAAAGTTGGCACACATGTTAAACACCCCAGGACCTACAAAAAAGCCTCTTGGACCCATGGTCTAAACCCCACAGGAAGTCGGCCATTTTTGATTGAAGTTCAAATTTTCACCGTAATTTTGCACTTTATAGCCTCTATATTTGAACGAACTCCTCCTACAGCTTTTGAGTCACAGGCTTCAAACTAACTCCAACTTGACTTGAGGCATTGGGGATCAAAAGTTATCAAAGGAATTTTTCTACATCAAAGCATGTGGGCGTGGCCAGGCGTCAAACTTGGTCATTAGGCAGGGAAACAAAGGGTAAGCCCCGTGCCATGTTATGACTGAGAGTTCTGAAACTTGGACCACTTATGTAACCCCTCAGGACCTACAAAAAAGTCTCTTGGGGCCATGGTCCAAATCACACAGGAAGTCGGCCATTTTGAATCAAAGAAATCCCTTTGCTTTCTTACCTTTGTGACCTATTTGAGCGAACTCCTCCTAGAGCTTTTGAGTTACACACTTTATATTCACCGTATAATGACTTGAGACATTGGGGATCAAAAGTTATCAAAGGAATTTTTCTAAATCAAAGCATGTGGGCGTGGCCAAGCGCCAAACTTGGTCATTAGGCAGGGAAACAAAGGGTAAGCCCCGTGCCATGTTATGACTGAGAGTTCTGAAACTTGGACCACTTATGTAACCCCTCAGGACCTACAAAAAAGTCTCTTGGGCCCATGGTCTAAACCTCTCATGAAGTCGGCCATTTTGAATCAAACGTCACCCTTATGAAAATAGAATCACTATGTTAAAATATTTCTAAAAAATCAGTCGTTTTCCCAAAAACGCTAGGACTTTTGGAATATATTCCTCTAATAGCTACTTGTATGACGGTAAACACAGCATAGCTCTTCTTAAAAGTCCGTCACTCTAATTTTTCAAAAGTTTGTGTTAACAGGAAATTGTTGTATTTCAAAAAGTTTTATAGCAATCCTAGCCAAATTTGGAACATTTATTTATCCTTTGATTATAGAAAAGACTGCCAAGTTTGGCGTGAATCTATGCATGTTTGAGCATCTTATGGGGTTTTCAACTGCCGCACTATAAGGCATTCACGTTTAAAGATTTTTCTTTCTTTAAATTATTTAATAAATCATCTAAAAAAAATCTAGGACATGCGAGATGTGTTCCTTGACATTTGCGATTTTTTTCTGGATTTTATTTCAAAATATGGATTTTTTATGATTTTTTTTGTTTTGAGTAGAGTCGGCCATTTTGAATTACATTTCACCCTGTTGTGAAATCACGGACCTCTTTTCAAAAAATTGTATAAAATCAGTCTTTTATCCAAATGAGCTAATACTTTCAAAATACGTTCTTTCCAAAGCCTGCTGTAAGCTGGTTACAATAGCAAAGCGCTTTTTTAAAGTCTGTCACTCCTATTTTTCAAAAGTTTGTGTTAACAGGAAATTGTTATATCGCAAAAAGTTTTATAGCAATCCTAGCCAAATTTGGAACAGTTATTTATCCTTTGATTATAGAAAAGACTGCCAAGTTTGGCGTGAATCTATGCATGTTTGAGCATCTTATGGGGTTTTCAACTGCCGCAGTATATGGCATTCAAGTTTAAAGATTTTTCTTTCTTTAAATTATTTAATAAATCATCTAAAAAAAATCTAGGACATGCAAGATGTGTTCCTTGACATTTGTGATTTTTTTCGGGATTTTATTGCAAACTATGGATTTTTAATGATTTTTTTTGTTTTGAGTAGAGTCGGCCATTTTGAATTACATTTTACCCTGTTGTAAAATCACGGACCTCTTTTCAAAAAATTGTATAAAATCAGCCTTTTATCCAAATGAGCTAAAACTTTCAAAATACGTTCTTTACAAAGCCTGCTGTAAGCTGGTTACAATAGGAAAGCGCTTCTTTAAAGTCCGTCACTCTGATTTCTCAAAAGTTTGTGTTAACAGGAAATTGTTGTATCTCAAAAAGTTTTATAGCAATCCTAGCCAAATTTGGAACATTCATTTATCCTTTGATTATAGAAAAGACTGCCAAGTTTGGCCTACATCTATGCATGTTTGAGCATCTTATGGGGTTTTCAACTGCCGCAGTATAAGGCATTCACGTTTAAAGATTTTTCTTTCTTTAAATTATTTAATAAATCATCTAAAAAAAATCTAGGACATGCGAGATGTGTTCCTTGACATTTGCGATTTTTTTCTGGATTTTATTTCAAAATATGGATTTTTTATGATTTTTTTTGTTTTGAGTAGAGTCGGCCATTTTGAATTACATTTCACCCTGTTGTGAAATCACGGACCTCTTTTCAAAAAATTGTATAAAATCAGCCTTTTATCCAAATGAGCTAATACTTTCAAAATACGTTCTTTACAAAGCCTGCTGTAAGCTGGTTACAATAGCAAAGCGCTTCTTTGAAGTCTGTCACTCTGATTTTTCAAAAGTTTGTGTTAACAGGAAATTGTTGTATCGCAAAAAGTTTTATAGCAATCCTAGCCAAATTTGGAACAGTTATTTATCCTTTGATTATAGAAAAGACTGCCAAGTTTGGCGTAAATCTATGCATGTTTGAGCATCTTATGAGGTTTTCAACTGCCGCAGTATAAGGCATTCACGTTTAAAGATTTTTCTTTCTTTAAATTATTTAATAAATCATCTAAAAAAAATCTAGGACATGCGAGATGTGTTCCTTGACATTTGCGATTTTTTTCGGGATTTTATTGCAAACTATGGATTTTTAATGATTTTTTTTGTTTTGAGTAGGGTGTATTACCGCTAACCGTGGATTTTGGCGGTGGTGTTTCTCCATCTTTTGAACATATACTTTTGACCCACCACCTGAGATGGCCGCAGCATCTATCTCACAGATGAGATTCATCCCAGATATTATATTTTATCCCTAGTTTAACCCTTCCTGACCAAAGCTGTGGTTGTCTCAGCAGGCCCAGAGGTAAAGCGTGGAACCCATTTTGCTGGGTCGGGAGGAGCAAGAAGGAGGCGGTCGCTTGGTTCCCGCGGTCGCAGCATACCAGGCGGTGCGAGCTGCGAGGGCCGCCCAATGCCACTTGTGGCTTTAATTATTATTATTATTTTTCTTTTCTCACTTCAAACGCATTTTACGGGGACTTCGCATATTCAAAAACTCAGGAAAACGTGGCAGTAAATTGTCCCCCGCGTGAAATAGCCGTTCTATAATGGAATCCAAAATGGCCGCCCCCAAATTACGCCACAGCGCCCCCTAACGTGAGTTGGGGGAAACTGTAAGTCCCAGAGATTTGAACTTTGGCACACAGGTAGATCACCTCAAATCATGAAAAAAAGTCTCTTGGAGGTATGCCCTAAAACCCACAGGAAGTCAGCCATTTTGGGTCAAAGTGCGATTTTTGGCCATTTTTCATTTTCGCTCATGTCGAACTTTAACGAACTCCTCCTAGGGATAATGAGCTATCGGCTTCAAACTCGGTCATTATGCAGTTAAGGCATTGGAGATTAAAAGTTATCAAAGGTTTTCGTTTTTGAGCATGTTTAAGGGGTCCCCAGGGGCCCCAAAGTTAGGGCACTTTTGAAGAATTTCAAAGTGGAATAACTTTTACAAAAAAAGTTCAAATCAAACCAAGTTTGGCAGTAAGGAGCCCCTTTGGGTGCTTGACCATACTGGATGGTCAAATGATGACATCATCTAAGCCCCGCCCCCTAAGGGAAGAAAGTCACTTTTTTCACTTGGGAGGGTCCCTTTCAGTCATATTAAACACCAGCACCTTGAAACTTTGTCAGATGATAGAAAACATGTTGGTCTAACTTCGTTTAAAGCACAAAGATTTTGAGTTAAATGGTGTTGCTATGGTGACCCGGCAAAGTCAGGTGTTTCGCCGTGATCATACTTTTGGCTCTCATCTCCTCATAGATCCTTCAATCTGCACCAAAGTCACTAGGATGGAACTTGGTCCAAGCCCACACAAGAATCTAGGCCAATAATCGATGGGCGTGGCTTACTTTCTATACAGCGCCCCCTAGAAAAACTAAAACGACCAGCCCCAAGCCATGCAATGACTTAGGATTATGAAAGTTGGCACACATGTTAAACACCCCAGGACCTACAAAAAAGCCTCTTGGACCCATGGTCTAAACCCCACAGGAAGTCGGCCATTTTTGATTGAAGTTCAAATTTTCACCGTAATTTTGCACTTTATAGCCTCTATATTTGAACGAACTCCTCCTACAGCTTTTGAGTCACAGGCTTAAAACTAACTCCAACTTGACTTGAGGCATTGGGGATCAAAATTTATCAAAGGAATTTTTCTACATCAAAGCATGTGGGCGTGGCCAGGCGTCAAACTTGGTCATTAGGCAGGGAAACAAAGGGTAAGCCCCGTGCCATGTTATGACTGAGAGTTCTGAAACTTGGACCACTTATGTAACCCCTCAGGACCTACAAAAAAGTCTCTTGGGGCCATGGTCCAAATCACACAGGAAGTCGGCCATTTTGAATCAAAGAAATCCCTTTGCTTTCTTACCTTTGTGACCTATTTGAGCGAACTCCTCCTAGAGCTTTTGAGTTACACACTTTATATTCACCGTATAATGACTTGAGACATTGGGGATCAAAAGTTATCAAAGGAATTTTTCTAAATCAAAGCATGTGGGCGTGGCCAAGCGCCAAACTTGGTCATTAGGCAGGGAAACAAAGGGTAAGCCCCGTGCCATGTTATGACTGAGAGTTCTGAAACTTGGACCACTTATGTAACCCCTCAGGACCTACAAAAAAGTCTCTTGGGCCCATGGTCTAAACCTCTCATGAAGTCGGCCATTTTGAATCAAACGTCACCCTTATGAAAATAGAATCACTATGTTAAAATATTTCTAAAAAATCAGTCGTTTTCCCAAAAGAGCTAGGACTTTTGGAATATATTCCTCTAATAGCTACTTGTTTGACGGTAAACACAACATAGCTCTTCTTAAAAGTCCGTCACTCTAATTTTTCAAAAGTTTGTGTTAACAGGAAATTGTTGTATTTCAAAAAGTTTTATAGCAATCGTAGCCAAATTTGGAATAGTTATTTAACCTTTGATTATAGAAAAGACTGCCAAGTTTGGCATGAATCTATGCATGTTTGAGCATCTTATGGGGTTTTCAACTGCCGCAGTATATGGCATTCAAGTTTAAAGATTTTTCTTTCTTTAAATTATTTCATAAATCATCTAAAAAAAATCTAGGACATGCAAGATGTGTTCCTTGACATTTGCGATTTTTTTCGGGATTTTATTGCAAACTATTGATTTTTAATGATTTTTTTTGTTTTGAGTAGGGTGTAATACCGCTAACCGTGGATTTTGGCGGTGCTGTTTCTTCATCTTTTGAACATATACTTTTGACCCACCACCTGAGATGGCCGCAGCATCTATCTCACAGATGAGATTCATCCCAGATATTATATTTTATCCCTAGTTTAACCCTTCCTGACCAAAGCTGTGGTTGTCTCAGCAGGCCCAGAGGTAAAGCATGGAACCCATTTTGCTGGGTTGGGAGGAGCAAGAAGGAGGCGGTCGCTTGGTTCCCGCGGTCGCAGCATACCAGGCGGTGCGAGCTGCGAGGGCCGCCCAATGCCACTTGTGGCTTTAATTAGGCCCGAGCAGCAAAGCGCTGCGAAGGCCTATTGTATTTCGAAAGTTTCTTATTATTATTATTATTATTATTAGGCCCGAGCAGCAAAGCGCTGCGAAGGCCTATTGTATTTCGAAAGTTTCTTATTATTATTATTATTATTATTATTATTATTATTATTATTATTATTATTAGGCCCGAGCAGCAAAGCGCTGCGAAGGCCTATTGTATTTCGAAAGTTTCTTATTATTATTATTATTATTATTATTATTATTATTATTATTATTATTATTTTTCTTTTCTCACTTCAAACGCATTTTACGGGGACTTCGCATATTCAAAAACTCAGGAAAACGTGGCAGTAAATTGTCCCCCGCGTGAAATAGCCGGTCTATAATGGAATCCAAAATGGCCGCCCCCAAATTACGCCACAGCGCCCCCTAACGTGAGTTGGGGGAAACTGTAAGTCCCAGAGATTTGAACTTTGGCACACAGGTAGATCACCTCAAATCATGAAAAAAAGTCTCTTGGAGGTATGCCCTAAAACCCACAGGAAGTCAGCCATTTTGGGTCAAAGTGCGATTTTTGGCCATTTTTCATTTTCGCTCATGTCGAACTTTAACGAACTCCTCCTAGGGATAATGAGCTATCGGCTTCAAACTCGGTCATTATGCAGTTAAGGCATTGGAGATTAAAAGTTATCAAAGGTTTTCGTTTTTGAGCATGTTTAAGGGGTCCCCAGGGGCCCCAAAGTTAGGGCACTTTTGAAGAATTTCAAAGTGGAATAACTTTTACAAAAAAAGTTCAAATCAAACCAAGTTAGGCAGTAAGGAGCCCCTTTGGGTGCTTGACCATACTGGATGGTCAAATGATGACATCATCTAAGCCCCGCCCCCTAAGGGAAGAAAGTCACTTTTTTCACTTGGGAGGGTCCCTTTCAGTCATATTAAACACCAGCACCTTGAAACTTTGTCAGATGATAGAAAACATGTTGGTCTAACTTCGTTTAAAGCACAAAGATTTTGAGTTAAATGGTGTTGCTATGGTGACCCGGCAAAGTCAGGTGTTTCGCCGTGATCATACTTTTGGCTCTCATCTCCTCATAGATCCTTCAATCTGCACCAAAGTCACTAGGATGGAACTTGGTCCAAGCCCACACAAGAATCTAGGCCAATAATCGATGGGCGTGGCTTACTTTCTATACAGCGCCCCCTAGAAAAACTAAAACGACCAGCCCCAAGCCATGCAATGACTTAGGATTATGAAAGTTGGCACACATGTTAAACACCCCAGGACCTACAAAAAAGCCTCTTGGACCCATGGTCTAAACCCCACAGGAAGTCGGCCATTTTTGATTGAAGTTCAAATTTTCACCGTAATTTTGCACTTTATAGCCTCTATATTTGAACGAACTCCTCCTACAGCTTTTGAGTCACAGGCTTCAAACTAACTCCAACTTGACTTGAGGCATTGGGGATCAAAAGTTATCAAAGGAATTTTTCTACATCAAAGCATGTGGGCGTGGCCAGGCGTCAAACTTGGTCATTAGGCAGGGAAACAAAGGGTAAGCCCCGTGCCATGTTATGACTGAGAGTTCTGAAACTTGGACCACTTATGTAACCCCTCAGGACCTACAAAAAAGTCTCTTGGGGCCATGGTCCAAATCACACAGGAAGTCGGCCATTTTGAATCAAAGAAATCCCTTTGCTTTCTTACCTTTGTGACCTATTTGAGCGAACTCCTCCTAGAGCTTTTGAGTTACACACTTTATATTCACCGTATAATGACTTGAGACATTGGGGATCAAAAGTTATCAAAGGAATTTTTCTAAATCAAAGCATGTGGGCGTGGCCAAGCGCCAAACTTGGTCATTAGGCAGGGAAACAAAGGGTAAGCCCCGTGCCATGTTATGACTGAGAGTTCTGAAACTTGGACCACTTATGTAACCCCTCAGGACCTACAAAAAAGTCTCTTGGGCCCATGGTCTAAACCTCTCATGAAGTCGGCCATTTTGAATCAAACGTCACCCTTATGAAAATAGAATCACTATGTTAAAATATTTCTAAAAAATCAGTCGTTTTCCCAAAAACGCTAGGACTTTTGGAATATATTCCTCTAATAGCTACTTGTATGACGGTAAACACAGCATAGCTCTTCTTAAAAGTCCGTCACTCTAATTTTTCAAAAGTTTGTGTTAACAGGAAATTGTTGTATTTCAAAAAGTTTTAAAGCAATCGTAGCCAAATTTGGAATAGTTATTTATCCTTTGATTATAGAAAAGACTGCCAAGTTTGGCATGAATCTATGCATGTTTGAGCATCTTATGGGGTTTTCAACTGCCGCAGTATATGGCATTCAAGTTTAAAGATTTTTCTTTCTTTAAATTATTTCATAAATCATCTAAAAAAAATCTAGGACATGCAAGATGTGTTCCTTGACATTTGCGATTTTTTTCGGGATTTTATTGCAAACTATGGATTTTTTATGATTTTTTTTGTTTTGAGTAGAGTCGGCCATTTTGAATTACATTTCACCCTGTTGTGAAATCACGGACCTCTTTTCAAAAAATTGTATAAAATCAGCCTTTTATCCAAATGAGCTAAAACTTTCAAAATACGTTCTTTACAAAGCCTGCTGTAAGCTGGTTACAATAGGAAAGCGCTTCTTTAAAGTCCGTCACTCTGATTTCTCAAAGGTTTGTGTTAACAGGAAATTGTTGTATCTCAAAAAGTTTTATAGCAATCCTAGCCAAATTTGGAACATTTATTTATCCTTTGATTATAGAAAAGACTGCCAAGTTTGGCGTGAATCTATGCATGTTTGAGCATCTTATGGGGTTTTCAACTGCCGCACTATAAGGCATTCACGTTTAAAGATTTTTCTTTCTTTAAATTATTTAATAAATCATCTAAAAAAAATCTAGGACATGCGAGATGTGTTCCTTGACATTTGCGATTTTTTTCTGGATTTTATTTCAAAATATGGATTTTTTATGATTTTTTTTGTTTTGAGTAGAGTCGGCCATTTTGAATTACATTTCACCCTGTTGTGAAATCACGGACCTCTTTTCAAAAAATTGTATAAAATCAGTCTTTTATCCAAATGAGCTAATACTTTCAAAATACGTTCTTTCCAAAGCCTGCTGTAAGCTGGTTACAATAGCAAAGCGCTTTTTTAAAGTCTGTCACTCCTATTTTTCAAAAGTTTGTGTTAACAGGAAATTGTTATATCGCAAAAAGTTTTATAGCAATCCTAGCCAAATTTGGAACAGTTATTTATCCTTTGATTATAGAAAAGACTGCCAAGTTTGGCGTGAATCTATGCATGTTTGAGCATCTTATGGGGTTTTCAACTGCCGCAGTATATGGCATTCAAGTTTAAAGATTTTTCTTTCTTTAAATTATTTAATAAATCATCTAAAAAAAATCTAGGACATGCAAGATGTGTTCCTTGACATTTGTGATTTTTTTCGGGATTTTATTGCAAACTATGGATTTTTAATGATTTTTTTTGTTTTGAGTAGAGTCGGCCATTTTGAATTACATTTTACCCTGTTGTAAAATCACGGACCTCTTTTCAAAAAATTGTATAAAATCAGCCTTTTATCCAAATGAGCTAAAACTTTCAAAATACGTTCTTTACAAAGCCTGCTGTAAGCTGGTTACAATAGGAAAGCGCTTCTTTAAAGTCCGTCACTCTGATTTCTCAAAAGTTTGTGTTAACAGGAAATTGTTGTATCTCAAAAAGTTTTATAGCAATCCTAGCCAAATTTGGAACATTCATTTATCCTTTGATTATAGAAAAGACTGCCAAGTTTGGCCTACATCTATGCATGTTTGAGCATCTTATGGGGTTTTCAACTGCCGCAGTATAAGGCATTCACGTTTAAAGATTTTTCTTTCTTTAAATTATTTAATAAATCATCTAAAAAAAATCTAGGACATGCGAGATGTGTTCCTTGACATTTGCGATTTTTTTCTGGATTTTATTTCAAAATATGGATTTTTTATGATTTTTTTTGTTTTGAGTAGAGTCGGCCATTTTGAATTACATTTCACCCTGTTGTGAAATCACGGACCTCTTTTCAAAAAATTGTATAAAATCAGCCTTTTATCCAAATGAGCTAATACTTTCAAAATACGTTCTTTACAAAGCCTGCTGTAAGCTGGTTACAATAGCAAAGCGCTTCTTTGAAGTCTGTCACTCTGATTTTTCAAAAGTTTGTGTTAACAGGAAATTGTTGTATCGCAAAAAGTTTTATAGCAATCCTAGCCAAATTTGGAACAGTTATTTATCCTTTGATTATAGAAAAGACTGCCAAGTTTGGCGTAAATCTATGCATGTTTGAGCATCTTATGAGGTTTTCAACTGCCGCAGTATAAGGCATTCACGTTTAAAGATTTTTCTTTCTTTAAATTATTTAATAAATCATCTAAAAAAAATCTAGGACATGCGAGATGTGTTCCTTGACATTTGCGATTTTTTTCGGGATTTTATTGCAAACTATGGATTTTTAATGATTTTTTTTGTTTTGAGTAGGGTGTATTACCGCTAACCGTGGATTTTGGCGGTGGTGTTTCTCCATCTTTTGAACATATACTTTTGACCCACCACCTGAGATGGCCGCAGCATCTATCTCACAGATGAGATTCATCCCAGATATTATATTTTATCCCTAGTTTAACCATTCCTGACCAAAGCTGTGGTTGTCTCAGCAGGCCCAGAGGTAAAGCGTGGAACCCATTTTGCTGGGTCGGGAGGAGCAAGAAGGAGGCGGTCGCTTGGTTCCCGCGGTCGCAGCATACCAGGCGGTGCGAGCTGCGAGGGCCGCCCAATGCCACTTGTGGCTTTAATTATTATTATTATTTTTCTTTTCTCACTTCAAACGCATTTTACGGGGACTTCGCATATTCAAAAACTCAGGAAAACGTGGCAGTAAATTGTCCCCCGCGTGAAATAGCCGGTCTATAATGGAATCCAAAATGGCCGCCCCCAAATTACGCCACAGCGCCCCCTAACGTGAGTTGGGGGAAACTGTAAGTCCCAGAGATTTGAACTTTGGCACACAGGTAGATCACCTCAAATCATGAAAAAAAGTCTCTTGGAGGTATGCCCTAAAACCCACAGGAAGTCAGCCATTTTGGGTCAAAGTGCGATTTTTGGCCATTTTTCATTTTCGCTCATGTCGAACTTTAACGAACTCCTCCTAGGGATAATGAGCTATCGGCTTCAAACTCGGTCATTATGCAGTTAAGGCATTGGAGATTAAAAGTTATCAAAGGTTTTCGTTTTTGAGCATGTTTAAGGGGTCCCCAGGGGCCCCAAAGTTAGGGCACTTTTGAAGAATTTCAAAGTGGAATAACTTTTACAAAAAAAGTTCAAATCAAACCAAGTTAGGCAGTAAGGAGCCCCTTTGGGTGCTTGACCATACTGGATGGTCAAATGATGACATCATCTAAGCCCCGCCCCCTAAGGGAAGAAAGTCACTTTTTTCACTTGGGAGGGTCCCTTTCAGTCATATTAAACACCAGCACCTTGAAACTTTGTCAGATGATAGAAAACATGTTGGTCTAACTTCGTTTAAAGCACAAAGATTTTGAGTTAAATGGTGTTGCTATGGTGACCCGGCAAAGTCAGGTGTTTCGCCGTGATCATACTTTTGGCTCTCATCTCCTCATAGATCCTTCAATCTGCACCAAAGTCACTAGGATGGAACTTGGTCCAAGCCCACACAAGAATCTAGGCCAATAATCGATGGGCGTGGCTTACTTTCTATACAGCGCCCCCTAGAAAAACTAAAACGACCAGCCCCAAGCCATGCAATGACTTAGGATTATGAAAGTTGGCACACATGTTAAACACCCCAGGACCTACAAAAAAGCCTCTTGGACCCATGGTCTAAACCCCACAGGAAGTCGGCCATTTTTGATTGAAGTTCAAATTTTCACCGTAATTTTGCACTTTATAGCCTCTATATTTGAACGAACTCCTCCTACAGCTTTTGAGTCACAGGCTTCAAACTAACTCCAACTTGACTTGAGGCATTGGGGATCAAAATTTATCAAAGGAATTTTTCTACATCAAAGCATGTGGGCGTGGCCAGGCGTCAAACTTGGTCATTAGGCAGGGAAACAAAGGGTAAGCCCCGTGCCATGTTATGACTGAGAGTTCTGAAACTTGGACCACTTATGTAACCCCTCAGGACCTACAAAAAAGTCTCTTGGGGCCATGGTCCAAATCACACAGGAAGTCGGCCATTTTGAATCAAAGAAATCCCTTTGCTTTCTTACCTTTGTGACCTATTTGAGCGAACTCCTCCTAGAGCTTTTGAGTTACACACTTTATATTCACCGTATAATGACTTGAGACATTGGGGATCAAAAGTTATCAAAGGAATTTTTCTAAATCAAAGCATGTGGGCGTGGCCAAGCGCCAAACTTGGTCATTAGGCAGGGAAACAAAGGGTAAGCCCCGTGCCATGTTATGACTGAGAGTTCTGAAACTTGGACCACTTATGTAACCCCTCAGGACCTACAAAAAAGTCTCTTGGGCCCATGGTCTAAACCTCTCATGAAGTCGGCCATTTTGAATCAAACGTCACCCTTATGAAAATAGAATCACTATGTTAAAATATTTCTAAAAAATCAGTCGTTTTCCCAAAAGAGCTAGGACTTTTGGAATATATTCCTCTAATAGCTACTTGTATGACGGTAAACACAGCATAGCTCTTCTTAAAAGTCCGTCACTCTAATTTTTCAAAAGTTTGTGTTAACAGGAAATTGTTGTATTTCAAAAAGTTTTATAGCAATCGTAGCCAAATTTGGAATAGTTATTTATCCTTTGATTATAGAAAAGACTGCCAAGTTTGGCATGAATCTATGCATGTTTGAGCATCTTATGGGGTTTTCAACTGCCGCAGTATATGGCATTCAAGTTTAAAGATTTTTCTTTCTTTAAATTATTTCATAAATCATCTAAAAAAAATCTAGGACATGCAAGATGTGTTCCTTGACATTTGCGATTTTTTTCGGGATTTTATTGCAAACTATGGATTTTTTATGATTTTTTTTGTTTTGAGTAGAGTCGGCCATTTTGAATTACATTTCACCCTGTTGTGAAATCACGGACCTCTTTTCAAAAAATTGTATAAAATCAGCCTTTTATCCAAATGAGCTAAAACTTTCAAAATACGTTCTTTACAAAGCCTGCTGTAAGCTGGTTACAATAGGAAAGCGCTTCTTTAAAGTCCGTCACTCTGATTTCTCAAAGGTTTGTGTTAACAGGAAATTGTTGTATCTCAAAAAGTTTTATAGCAATCCTAGCCAAATTTGGAACATTTATTTATCCTTTGATTATAGAAAAGACTGCCAAGTTTGGCGTGAATCTATGCATGTTTGAGCATCTTATGGGGTTTTCAACTGCCGCACTATAAGGCATTCACGTTTAAAGATTTTTCTTTCTTTAAATTATTTAATAAATCATCTAAAAAAAATCTAGGACATGCGAGATGTGTTCCTTGACATTTGCGATTTTTTTCTGGATTTTATTTCAAAATATGGATTTTTTATGATTTTTTTTGTTTTGAGTAGAGTCGGCCATTTTGAATTACATTTCACCCTGTTGTGAAATCACGGACCTCTTTTCAAAAAATTGTATAAAATCAGTCTTTTATCCAAATGAGCTAATACTTTCAAAATACGTTCTTTCCAAAGCCTGCTGTAAGCTGGTTACAATAGCAAAGCGCTTTTTTAAAGTCTGTCACTCCTATTTTTCAAAAGTTTGTGTTAACAGGAAATTGTTATATCGCAAAAAGTTTTATAGCAATCCTAGCCAAATTTGGAACAGTTATTTATCCTTTGATTATAGAAAAGACTGCCAAGTTTGGCGTGAATCTATGCATGTTTGAGCATCTTATGGGGTTTTCAACTGCCGCAGTATATGGCATTCAAGTTTAAAGATTTTTCTTTCTTTAAATTATTTAATAAATCATCTAAAAAAAATCTAGGACATGCAAGATGTGTTCCTTGACATTTGTGATTTTTTTCGGGATTTTATTGCAAACTATGGATTTTTAATGATTTTTTTTGTTTTGAGTAGAGTCGGCCATTTTGAATTACATTTTACCCTGTTGTAAAATCACGGACCTCTTTTCAAAAAATTGTATAAAATCAGCCTTTTATCCAAATGAGCTAAAACTTTCAAAATACGTTCTTTACAAAGCCTGCTGTAAGCTGGTTACAATAGGAAAGCGCTTCTTTAAAGTCCGTCACTCTGATTTCTCAAAAGTTTGTGTTAACAGGAAATTGTTGTATCTCAAAAAGTTTTATAGCAATCCTAGCCAAATTTGGAACATTCATTTATCCTTTGATTATAGAAAAGACTGCCAAGTTTGGCGTACATCTATGCATGTTTGAGCATCTTATGGGGTTTTCAACTGCCGCAGTATAAGGCATTCACGTTTAAAGATTTTTCTTTCTTTAAATTATTTAATAAATCATCTAAAAAAAATCTAGGACATGCGAGATGTGTTCCTTGACATTTGCGATTTTTTTCTGGATTTTATTTCAAAATATGGATTTTTTATGATTTTTTTTGTTTTGAGTAGAGTCGGCCATTTTGAATTACATTTCACCCTGTTGTGAAATCACGGACCTCTTTTCAAAAAATTGTATAAAATCAGCCTTTTATCCAAATGAGCTAATACTTTCAAAATACGTTCTTTACAAAGCCTGCTGTAAGCTGGTTACAATAGCAAAGCGCTTCTTTGAAGTCTGTCACTCTGATTTTTCAAAAGTTTGTGTTAACAGGAAATTGTTGTATCGCAAAAAGTTTTATAGCAATCCTAGCCAAATTTGGAACAGTTATTTATCCTTTGATTATAGAAAAGACTGCCAAGTTTGGCGTAAATCTATGCATGTTTGAGCATCTTATGAGGTTTTCAACTACCGCAGTATAAGGCATTCACGTTTAAAGATTTTTCTTTCTTTAAATTATTTAATAAATCATCTAAAAAAAATCTAGGACATGCGAGATGTGTTCCTTGACATTTGTGATTTTTTTCGGGATTTTATTGCAAACTATGGATTTTTAATGATTTTTTTTGTTTTGAGTAGGGTGTATTACCGCTAACCGTGGATTTTGGCAGTGGTGTTTCTCCATCTTTTGAACATATACTTTTGACCCACCACCTGAGATGGCCGCAGCATCTATCTCACAGATGAGATTCATCCCAGATATTATATTTTATCCCTAGTTTAACCCTTCCTGACCAAAGCTGTGGTTGTCTCAGCAGGCCCAGAGGTAAAGCGTGGAACCCATTTTGCTGGGTCGGGAGGAGCAAGAAGGAGGCGGTCGCTTGGTTCCCACGGTCGCAGCATACCAGGCGGTGTGAGCTGCGAGGGCCGCCCAATGCCACTTGTGGCTTTAATTAGGCCCGAGCAGCAAAGTGCTGCGAAGGCCTATTGTATTTCGAAAGTTTCTTATTATTATTATTATTACGATTCTTGTAGCACTTTGAACGCATTTTACGGGGACTTCGCATATTCAAAAACTCAGGAAAACGTGGCAGTAAATTGTCCCCCGCGTGAAATAGCCGGTCTATAATAGAATCAAAAATGGCCGCCCCCAAATTACGCCACAGCGCCCCCTAACGTGAGTTGGGGGAAACTGTAAGTCCCAGAGATCTGAATTTTGGCACACAGGTAGATCTCCTCAAATCATGAAAAAAAGTCTCTTGGAGGTATGCCCTAAAACCCACAGGAAGTCAGCCATTTTGGGTCAAAGTGCGATTTTTGGCCATTTTTCATTTTCGCTCATGTCGAACTTTAACGAACTCCTCCTAGGGATTATGAGCTATCGGCTTCAAACTCGGTCATTATGCAGTTAAGGCATTGGAGATTAAAAGTTATCAAAGGTTTTCGTTTTTGAGCATGTTTAAGGGGTCCCCAGGGGCCCCAAAGTTAGGCTACTTTTGAAGAATTTCAAAGTTGAATAACTTTTACAAAAAAAATTCAAATCAAACCAAGTTTGGCAGTAAGGAGCCCCTTTGGGTGCTTGACCATACTGGATGGTCAAATGATGACATCATCTAAGCCCCGCCCCCTAAGGGAAGAAAGTTACTTTTTTCACTTGGGAGGGTCCCTTTCACTCATTTTAAACACCAGCACCTTGAAACTTTGTCAGATGATAGAAAACAGGTTGGTCTAACTTCGTTTAAAGCACAGAGAGTCTGAGTTAAATGGTGTTGCCGTGGCACCATGGCGAAGTGAGGCGTTTCGCCATGAAAATACGATTGGCTCTCATTTCCTCAATAATAATCAGATCTGCACCAAAATAACAAGAGATGATCCTAGTCCAACTCCCAACAGGAATCCAGAGCAATATTTTGTGGGCGGGGCTTAATTTCCCTACAGCGCCCCCTAGAAATAACAAACTTCAAACCATCAGCCCCAAGCCGTTTTTAGTCCAGGAATATTGAAAGTTTGAACACATTTGCATCTCATCAGGCCCCAACTAAAAGCCTCTTGAAGACACGGTCTAAACCCCACCGGAAGTCGGCCATTTTGAATTACATTTTACCCTGTTGTGAAATCACAGACCTCTTTTCAAAAAATTGTATAAAATCAGCCTTTTATCCAAATGAGCTAAAACTTTCAAAATACGTTCTTTACAAAGCCTGCTATAAGCTGGTTACAATAGTAAAGCGCTTCTTTAAAGTCCGTCACTCTGATTTTTCAAAAGTTTGCGTTCTCGCCTAATAGTTGGTCAAGTGGACAGATAATGCCAGGAAATAATTCAGCCCCTAGCCATGCTCGTTCCTAGGATAATAAAACTGGGCACACATCTGTATGAGCTCTCCACCTACAAAAAGTTTCATTGGAGCCATGGTCTAAACCTCTCATGAAGTCGGCCATTTTTAATCAAACGGCACCCTTATGAAAATAGAATCACTATGTTAAAATATTTCTAAAAAATCAGTCGTTTTCCTAAAAGAGCTAGGACTTTTGGAATATATTCCTCTAATCGCTACTGGTTTGATGGTAAACACAGCATAGCTCTTCTTAAAAGTCCGTCACTCTGATTTTTCACAATTTTTTGTTAACAGGAAATTGTTGTATCTCAAAAAGTTTTATAGCAATCGTAGCCAAATTTGGTACAGTTATTTATCCTTTGATTATAGAAAAGACTGCCAAGTTTGGCGTGAATCTATGCATGTTTGAGCATCTTATGGGGTTTTCAACTGCCGCAGTATATGGCATTCAAGTTTAAAGATTTTTCTTTCTTTAAATTATTTAATAAATCATCTAAAAAAAATCTAGGATATGCAAGATGTGTTCCTTGACATTTGTGATTTTTTTCGGGATTTTATTGCAAACTATGGATTTTTAATGATTTTTTTTGTTTTGAGTAGAGTCGGCCATTTTGAATTACATTTTACCCTGTTGTGAAATCACGGACCTCTTTTCAAAAAATTGTATAAAATCAGCCTTTTATCCAAATGAGCTAATACTTTCAAAATACGTTCTTTACAAAGCCTGCTGTAAGCTGGTTACAATAGCAAAGCGCTTCTTTAAAGTCTGTCACTCTGATTTTTCACAAGTTTGTGTTAACAGGAAATTGTTGTATCGCAAAAAGTTTTATAGCAATCCTAGCCAAATTTGGAACAGTTATTTATCCTTTGATTATAGAAAAGACTGCCAAGTTTGGCGTAAATCTATGCATGTTTGAGCATCTTATGAGGTTTTCAACTGCCGCAGTATAAGGCATTCACGTTTAAAGATTTTTCTTTCTTTAAATTATTTAATAAATCATCTAAAAAAAATCTAGGACATGCGAGATGTGTTCCTTGACATTTGCGATTTTTTTCGGGATTTTATTGCAAACTATGGATTTTTAATGATTTCTGTTGTTTTGAGTAGAGTCGGCCATTTTGAATTACATTTCACCCTGTTGTGAAATCACTGACCTCTTTTCCAAAATTTTTATAAAATCAGCCTTTTATCCAAATGAGCTAATACTTTCAAAATACGTTCTTTACAAAGCCTGCTGTAAGCTGGTTACAATAGCAAAGCGCTTCTTTAAAGTCTGTCACTCTGATTTTTCAAAAGTTTGTGTTAACAGGAAATTGTTGTATCGCTAAATTTTTTATAGCAATCCTAGCCAAATTTGGAACATTTATTTATCCTTTGATTATAGAAAAGACTGCCAAGTGTGGCCTAAATCTATGCATGTTTGAGCATCTTATGAGGTTTTCAACTGCCGCAGTATAAGGCATTCACGTTTAAAGATTTTTCTTTCTTTAAATTATTGAATAAATCATCTAAAAAAAATCTAGGACATGCGAGATGTGTTCCTTGACATTTGCGATTTTTTTCGGGATTTTATTGCAAACTATGGATTTTTAATGATTTTTTTTGTTTTGAGTAGAGTCGGCCATTTTGAATTACATTTCACCCTGTTGTGAAATCACTGACCTCTTTTCAAAAAATTTTATAAAATCAGCCTTTTATCCAAATGAGCTAATACTTTCAAAATACGTTCTTTACAAAGCCTGCTGTAAGCTGGTTACAATAGCAAAGCGCTTCTTTAAAGTCTGTCACTCTGATTTTTCAAAAGTTTGTGTTAACAGGAAATTGTTGTATCGCAAAAAGTTTTATAGCAATCCTAGCCAAATTTGGAACAGTTATTTATCCTTTGATTATAGAAAAGACTGCCAAGTTTGGCGTAAATCTATGCATGTTTGAGCATCTTATGAGGTTTTCAACTGCCGCAGTATAAGGCATTCACGTTTAAAGATTTTTCTTTCTTTAAATTATTTAATAAATCATCTAAAAAAAATCTAGGACATGCGAGATGTGTTCCTTGACATTTGCGATTTTTTTCGGGATTTTATTGCAAACTATGGATTTTTAATGATTTTTTTTGTTTTGAGTAGGGTGTATTACCGCTAACCGTGGATTTTGGCGGTGGTGTTTCTCCATCTTTTGAACATATACTTTTGACCCACCACCTGAGATGGCCGCAGCATCTATCTCACAGATGAGATTCATCCCAGATATTATATTTTATCCCTAGTTTAACCCTTCCTGACCAAAGCTGTGGTTGTCTCAGCAGGCCCAGAGGTAAAGCGTGGAACCCATTTTGCTGGGTCGGGAGGAGCAAGAAGGAGGCGGTCGCTTGGTTCCCGCGGTCGCAGCATACCAGGCGGTGCGAGCTGCGAGGGCCGCCCAATGCCACTTGTGGCTTTAATTATTATTATTATTTTTCTTTTCTCACTTCGAACGCATTTTACGGGGACTTCGCATATTCAAAAACTCAGGAAAATGTGGCAGAAAATTGTCCCCCGCGTGAAATAGCCGGTCTATAATGGAATCCAAAATGGCCGCACCCAAATTACGCCACAGCGCCCCCTAACGTGAGTTGGGGGAAACTGTAAGTCCCAGAGATCTGAAATTTGGCACACAGGTAGATCTCCTCAAATCATGAAAAAAAGTCTCTTGGAGGTATGCCCTAAAACCCACAGGAAGTCAGCCATTTTGGGTCAAAGTGCGATTTTTGGCCATTTTTCATTTTCGCTCATGTCGAACTTTAACGAACTCCTCCTAGGGATAATGAGCTATCGGCTTCAAACTCGGTCATTATGCAGTTAAGGCATTGGAGATTAAAAGTTATCAAAGGTTTTCGTTTTTGAGCATGTTTAAGGGGTCCCCAGGGGCCCCAAAGTTAGGCTACTTTTGAAGAATTTCAAAGTTGAATAACTTTTACAAAAAAAATTCAAATCAAACCAAGTTTGGCAGTAAGGAGCCCCTTTGGGTGCTTGACCATACTGGATGGTCAAATGATGACATCATCTAAGCCCCGCCCCCTAAGGGAAGAAAGTTACTTTTTTCACTTGGGAGGGTCCCTTTCACTCATTCAAAACACCAGCACCTTGACACTTTGTCAGATGATAGAAAACATGTTGGTCTAACTTCGTTTAAAGCACAGAGAGTCTGAGTTAAATGGTGTTGCCATGGTGCCATGGCGAAGTGAGGCGTTTCGCCATGAAAATACGATTGGCTCTCATTTCCTCATTATTAATCAGATCTGCACCAAAATCACAAGAGATGATCCTAGTCCAACTCCAAACAGGAATCCAGAG
Organism: Cyprinodon diabolis; assembly: GCA_030533445.1. Taxonomy (NCBI): domain Eukaryota; kingdom Metazoa; phylum Chordata; class Actinopteri; order Cyprinodontiformes; family Cyprinodontidae; genus Cyprinodon; species Cyprinodon diabolis. The sequence goes on from CM060081.1 coordinate 48,537,416, forward strand.
CAATATTTTGTGGGCGGGGCTTAATTACACTACAGCGCCCCCTAGAAATAACAAACTTCAAACCACCAGCCCCAAGCTGTTTTTAGTCCTAGAATATTGAAACTTTGAACACATTTGCATCTCATCAGGCCCTAACTAAAAGCCTCTTGAAGCCATGGTCTAAACCCCACCGGAAGTCGGCCATTTTGAATTACAATTTACTCTCTTGTGAAAGCACTGACCTTTTTTCAAAAAATTGTATAAAATCAGCCTTTTATCCAAATGAGCTAAAACTTTCAAAATACGTTCTTTACAAAGCCTGCTGTAAGCTGGTTACAATAGCAAAGCGCTTCTTTAAAGTCCGTCACTCTGATTTTTCAAAAGTTTGCGTTCTCGCCTAATAGTTGGTCAAGTGGACAGATAATGCCAGGAAATAATTCAGCCCCTAGCCATGCTCGTTCCTAGGATAATGAAACTTGGCACACATCTGTATGAGCTCTCCGCCTACAAAAAGTTTCATTGGAGCCATGGTCTAAACCTCTCATGAAGTCAGCCATTTTGAATCAAACGGCACCCTTATGAAAATAGAATCACTATGTTAAAATATTTCTAAAAAATCAGTCGTTTTCCCAAAAGAGCTAAGACTTTTGAAATATATTCCTCTAATCACTACTTGTTTGATGGTAAAAACAGCATAGCTCTTCTTAAAAGTCTGTCACTCTGATTTTTCAAAAGTTTGTGTTAACAGGAAATTGTTGTATATCAAAAAGTTTTATAGCAATCCTAGCCAAATTTGGAACAGTTATTTATCCTCTGATTATAGAAAAGACTGCCAAGTTTGGCGTGAATCTATGCATGTTTGAGCATCTTATGGGGTTTTCAACTGCCGCAGTATATGGCATTCAAGTTTAAAGATTTTTCTTTCTTTAAATTATTTAATAAATCATCTAAAAAAATCTAGGACATGCAAGATGTGTTCCTTGACATTTGTGATTTTTTTCGGGATTTTATTGCAAACTATGGATTTTTAATGATTTTTTTTGTTTTGAGTAGAGTCGGCCATTTTGAATTACATTTCACCCTGTTGTGAAATCACTGACCTCTTTTCAAAAAATTGTATAAAATCAGCCTTTTATCCAAATGAGCTAATACTTTCAAAATACGTTCTTTACAAAGCCTGCTGTAAGCTGGTTACAATAGCAAAGCGCTTCTTTAAAGTCTGTCACTCTGATTTTTCAAAAGTTTGTGTTAACAGGAAATTGTTGTATATCAAAAAGTTTTATAGCAATCCTAGCCAAATTTGGAACAGTTATTTATCCTCTGATTATAGAAAAGACTGCCAAGTTTGGCGTGAATCTATGCATGTTTGAGCATCTTATGGGGTTTTCAACTGCCGCAGTATATGGCATTCACGTTTAAAGATTTTTCTTTCTTTAACTTATTTAATAAATCATCTAAAAAAAATCTAGGACATGCAAGATGTGTTCCTTGACATTTGTGATTTTTTTCGGGATTTTATTGCAAACTATGGATTTTTAATGATTTTTTTTGTTTTGAGTAGAGTCGGCCATTTTGAATTACATTTCACCCTGTTGTAAAATCACTGACCTCTTTTCAAAAAATTGTATAAAATCAGCCTTTTATCCAAATGAGCTAATACTTTCAAAATACGTTCTTTACAAAGCCTGCTGTAAGCTGGTTACAATAGCAAAGCGCTTCTTTAAAGTCTGTCACTCTGATTTTTCAAAAGTTTGTGTTAACAGGAAATTGTTGTATCGCAAAAAGTTTTATAGCAATCCTAGCCAAATTTGGAACAGTTATTTATCCTTTGATTATAGAAAAGAGTGCCAAGTTTGGCGTGAATCTATGCATGTTTGAGCATCTTATGGGGTTTTCAACTGCCGCAGTATATGGCATTCAAGTTTAAAGATTTTTCTTTCTTTAAATTATTTAATAAATCATCTAAAAAAAATCTAGGACATGCAAGATGTGTTCCTTGACATTTGTGATTTTTTTCGGGATTTTATTGCAAACTATGGATTTTTAATGATTTTTTTTGTTTTGAGTAGAGTCGGCCATTTTGAATTACATTTCACCCTGTTGTGAAATCACTGACCTCTTTTCAAAAAATTGTATAAAATCAGCCTTTTATCCAAATGAGCTAATACTTTCAAAATACGTTCTTTACAAAGCCTGCTGTAAGCTGGTTACAATAGCAAAGCGCTTCTTTAAAGTCTGTCACTCTGATTTTTCAAAAGTTTGTGTTAACAGGAAATTGTTGTATATCAAAAAGTTTTATAGCAATCCTAGCCAAATTTGGAACAGTTATTTATCCTCTGATTATAGAAAAGACTGCCAAGTTTGGCGTGAATCTATGCATGTTTGAGCATCTTATGGGGTTTTCAACTGCCGCAGTATATGGCATTCACGTTTAAAGATTTTTCTTTCTTTAACTTATTTAATAAATCATCTAAAAAAAATCTAGGACATGCAAGATGTGTTCCTTGACATTTGTGATTTTTTTCGGGATTTTATTGCAAACTATGGATTTTTAATGATTTTTTTTGTTTTGAGTAGAGTCGGCCATTTTGAATTACATTTCACCCTGTTGTGAAATCACTGACCTCTTTTCAAAAAATTGTATAAAATCAGCCTTTTATCCAAATGAGCTAATACTTTCAAAATACGTTCTTTACAAAGCCTGCTGTAAGCTGGTTACAATAGCAAAGCGCTTCTTTAAAGTCTGTCACTCTGATTTTTCAAAAGTTTGTGTTAACAGGAAATTATTGTATCGCAAAAAGTTTTATAGCAATCCTAGCCAAATTTGGAACAGTTATTTATCCTTTGATTATAGAAAAGAGTGCCAAGTTTGGCGTGAATCTATGCATGTTTGAGCATCTTATGGGGTTTTCAACTGCCGCAGTATATGGCATTCAAGTTTAAAGATTTTTCTTTCTTTAAATTATTTCATAAATCATCTAAAAGAAATCTAGGATATGCAAGATGTGTTCCTTGACATTTGTGATTTTTTTCGGGATTTTATTGCAAACTATGGATTTTTAATGATTTTTTTTGTTTTGAGTAGAGTCGGCCATTTTGAATTACATTTTACCCTGTTGTAAAATCACGGACCTCTTTTCAAAAAATTGTATAAAATCAGCCTTTTATCCAAATGAGCTAAAACTTTCAAAATACGTTCTTTACAAAGCCTGCTGTAAGCTGGTTACAATAGGAAAGCGCTTCTTTAAAGTCCGTCACTCTGATTTGTCAAAAGTTTGTGTTAACAGGAAATTGTTGTATCTCAAAAAGTTTTATAGCAATCCTAGCCAAATTTGGAACAGTTATTTATCCTTTGATTATAGAAAAGACTGCCAAGTTTGGCGTGAATCTATGCATGTTTGAGCATCTTATGGGGTTTTCAACTGCCGCAGTATAAGGCATTCACGTTTAAAGATTTTTCTTTCTTTAAATTATTTAATAAATCATCTAAAAAAAATCTAGGACATGCGAGATGTGTTCCTTGACATTTGCGATTTTTTTCTGGATTTTATTTCAAAATATGGATTTTTTATGATTTTTTTTGTTTTGAGTAGAGTCGGCCATTTTGAATTACATTTCACCCTGTTGTGAAATCACGGACCTCTTTTCAAAAAATTGTATAAAATCAGCCTTTTATCCAAATGAGCTAATACTTTCAAAATACGTTCTTTACAAAGCCTGCTGTAAGCTGGTTACAATAGCAAAGCGCTTCTTTGAAGTCTGTCACTCTGATTTTTCAAAAGTTTGTGTTAACAGGAAATTGTTGTATCGCAAAAAGTTTTATAGCAATCCTAGCCAAATTTGGAACAGTTATTTATCCTTTGATTATAGAAAAGACTGCCAAGTTTGGCGTAAATCTATGCATGTTTGAGCATCTTATGAGGTTTTCAACTGCCGCAGTATAAGGCATTCACGTTTAAAGATTTTTCTTTCTTTAAATTATTTAATAAATCATCTAAAAAAAATCTAGGACATGCGAGATGTGTTCCTTGACATTTGCGATTTTTTTCGGGATTTTATTGCAAACTATGGATTTTTAATGATTTTTTTTGTTTTGAGTAGGGTGTATTACCGCTAACCCTGGATTTTGGCGGTGGCGTTTCTCCATCTTTTGAACATATACTTTTGACCCACCACCTGAGATGGCCGCAGCATCTATCTCACAGATGAGATTCATCCCAGATATTATATTTTATCCCTAGTTTAACCCTTCCTGACCAAAGCTGTGGTTGTCTCAGCAGGCCCAGAGGTAAAGCGTGGAACCCATTTTGCTGGGTCGGGAGGAGCAAGAAGGAGGCGGTCGCTTGGTTCCCGCGGTCGCAGCATACCAGGCGGTGCGAGCTGCGAGGGCCGCCCAATGCCACTTGTGGCTTTAATTAGGCCCGAGCAGCAAAGCGCTGCGAAGGCCTATTGTATTTCGAAAGTTTCTTATTATTATTATTATTATTATTATTATTATTATTATTATTATTATTATTTTTCTTTTCTCACTTCAAACGCATTTTACGGGGACTTCGCATATTCAAAAACTCAGGAAAACGTGGCAGTAAATTGTCCCCCGCGTGAAATAGCCGGTCTATAATGGAATCCAAAATGGCCGCCCCCAAATTACGCCACAGCGCCCCCTAACGTGAGTTGGGGGAAACTGTAAGTCCCAGAGATTTGAACTTTGGCACACAGGTAGATCACCTCAAATCATGAAAAAAAGTCTCTTGGAGGTATGCCCTAAAACCCACAGGAAGTCAGCCATTTTGGGTCAAAGTGCGATTTTTGGCCATTTTTCATTTTCGCTCATGTCGAACTTTAACGAACTCCTCCTAGGGATAATGAGCTATCGGCTTCAAACTCGGTCATTATGCAGTTAAGGCATTGGAGATTAAAAGTTATCAAAGGTTTTCGTTTTTGAGCATGTTTAAGGGGTCCCCAGGGGCCCCAAAGTTAGGGCACTTTTGAAGAATTTCAAAGTGGAATAACTTTTACAAAAAAAGTTCAAATCAAACCAAGTTAGGCAGTAAGGAGCCCCTTTGGGTGCTTGACCATACTGGATGGTCAAATGATGACATCATCTAAGCCCCGCCCCCTAAGGGAAGAAAGTCACTTTTTTCACTTGGGAGGGTCCCTTTCAGTCATATTAAACACCAGCACCTTGAAACTTTGTCAGATGATAGAAAACATGTTGGTCTAACTTCGTTTAAAGCACAAAGATTTTGAGTTAAATGGTGTTGCTATGGTGACCCGGCAAAGTCAGGTGTTTCGCCGTGATCATACTTTTGGCTCTCATCTCCTCATAGATCCTTCAATCTGCACCAAAGTCACTAGGATGGAACTTGGTCCAAGCCCACACAAGAATCTAGGCCAATAATCGATGGGCGTGGCTTACTTTCTATACAGCGCCCCCTAGAAAAACTAAAACGACCAGCCCCAAGCCATGCAATGACTTAGGATTATGAAAGTTGGCACACATGTTAAACACCCCAGGACCTACAAAAAAGCCTCTTGGACCCATGGTCTAAACCCCACAGGAAGTCGGCCATTTTTGATTGAAGTTCAAATTTTCACCGTAATTTTGCACTTTATAGCCTCTATATTTGAACGAACTCCTCCTACAGCTTTTGAGTCACAGGCTTCAAACTAACTCCAACTTGACTTGAGGCATTGGGGATCAAAAGTTATCAAAGGAATTTTTCTACATCAAAGCATGTGGGCGTGGCCAGGCGTCAAACTTGGTCATTAGGCAGGGAAACAAAGGGTAAGCCCCGTGCCATGTTATGACTGAGAGTTCTGAAACTTGGACCACTTATGTAACCCCTCAGGACCTACAAAAAAGTCTCTTGGGGCCATGGTCCAAATCACACAGGAAGTCGGCCATTTTGAATCAAAGAAATCCCTTTGCTTTCTTACCTTTGTGACCTATTTGAGCGAACTCCTCCTAGAGCTTTTGAGTTACACACTTTATATTCACCGTATAATGACTTGAGACATTGGGGATCAAAAGTTATCAAAGGAATTTTTCTAAATCAAAGCATGTGGGCGTGGCCAAGCGCCAAACTTGGTCATTAGGCAGGGAAACAAAGGGTAAGCCCCGTGCCATGTTATGACTGAGAGTTCTGAAACTTGGACCACTTATGTAACCCCTCAGGACCTACAAAAAAGTCTCTTGGGCCCATGGTCTAAACCTCTCATGAAGTCGGCCATTTTGAATCAAACGTCACCCTTATGAAAATAGAATCACTATGTTAAAATATTTCTAAAAAATCAGTCGTTTTCCCAAAAGAGCTAGGACTTTTGGAATATATTCCTCTAATAGCTACTTGTATGACGGTAAACACAGCATAGCTCTTCTTAAAAGTCCGTCACTCTAATTTTTCAAAAGTTTGTGTTAACAGGAAATTGTTGTATTTCAAAAAGTTTTAAAGCAATCGTAGCCAAATTTGGAATAGTTATTTATCCTTTGATTATAGAAAAGACTGCCAAGTTTGGCATGAATCTATGCATGTTTGAGCATCTTATGGGGTTTTCAACTGCCGCAGTATATGGCATTCAAGTTTAAAGATTTTTCTTTCTTTAAATTATTTCATAAATCATCTAAAAAAAATCTAGGACATGCAAGATGTGTTCCTTGACATTTGCGATTTTTTTCGGGATTTTATTGCAAACTATGGATTTTTTATGATTTTTTTTGTTTTGAGTAGAGTCGGCCATTTTGAATTACATTTCACCCTGTTGTGAAATCACGGACCTCTTTTCAAAAAATTGTATAAAATCAGCCTTTTATCCAAATGAGCTAAAACTTTCAAAATACGTTCTTTACAAAGCCTGCTGTAAGCTGGTTACAATAGGAAAGCGCTTCTTTAAAGTCCGTCACTCTGATTTCTCAAAGGTTTGTGTTAACAGGAAATTGTTGTATCTCAAAAAGTTTTATAGCAATCCTAGCCAAATTTGGAACATTTATTTATCCTTTGATTATAGAAAAGACTGCCAAGTTTGGCGTGAATCTATGCATGTTTGAGCATCTTATGGGGTTTTCAACTGCCGCACTATAAGGCATTCACGTTTAAAGATTTTTCTTTCTTTAAATTATTTAATAAATCATCTAAAAAAAATCTAGGACATGCGAGATGTGTTCCTTGACATTTGCGATTTTTTTCTGGATTTTATTTCAAAATATGGATTTTTTATGATTTTTTTTGTTTTGAGTAGAGTCGGCCATTTTGAATTACATTTCACCCTGTTGTGAAATCACGGACCTCTTTTCAAAAAATTGTATAAAATCAGTCTTTTATCCAAATGAGCTAATACTTTCAAAATACGTTCTTTCCAAAGCCTGCTGTAAGCTGGTTACAATAGCAAAGCGCTTTTTTAAAGTCTGTCACTCCTATTTTTCAAAAGTTTGTGTTAACAGGAAATTGTTATATCGCAAAAAGTTTTATAGCAATCCTAGCCAAATTTGGAACAGTTATTTATCCTTTGATTATAGAAAAGACTGCCAAGTTTGGCGTGAATCTATGCATGTTTGAGCATCTTATGGGGTTTTCAACTGCCGCAGTATATGGCATTCAAGTTTAAAGATTTTTCTTTCTTTAAATTATTTAATAAATCATCTAAAAAAAATCTAGGACATGCAAGATGTGTTCCTTGACATTTGTGATTTTTTTCGGGATTTTATTGCAAACTATGGATTTTTAATGATTTTTTTTGTTTTGAGTAGAGTCGGCCATTTTGAATTACATTTTACCCTGTTGTAAAATCACGGACCTCTTTTCAAAAAATTGTATAAAATCAGCCTTTTATCCAAATGAGCTAAAACTTTCAAAATACGTTCTTTACAAAGCCTGCTGTAAGCTGGTTACAATAGGAAAGCGCTTCTTTAAAGTCCGTCACTCTGATTTCTCAAAAGTTTGTGTTAACAGGAAATTGTTGTATCTCAAAAAGTTTTATAGCAATCCTAGCCAAATTTGGAACATTCATTTATCCTTTGATTATAGAAAAGACTGCCAAGTTTGGCGTGAATCTATGCATGTTTGAGCATCTTATGGGGTTTTCAACTGCCGCAGTATAAGGCATTCACGTTTAAAGATTTTTCTTTCTTTAAATTATTTAATAAATCATCTAAAAAAAATCTAGGACATGCGAGATGTGTTCCTTGACATTTGCGATTTTTTTCTGGATTTTATTTCAAAATATGGATTTTTTATGATTTTTTTTGTTTTGAGTAGAGTCGGCCATTTTGAATTACATTTCACCCTGTTGTGAAATCACGGACCTCTTTTCAAAAAATTGTATAAAATCAGCCTTTTATCCAAATGAGCTAATACTTTCAAAATATGTTCTTTACAAAGCCTGCTGTAAGCTGGTTACAATAGCAAAGCGCTTCTTTGAAGTCTGTCACTCTGATTTTTCAAAAGTTTGTGTTAACAGGAAATTGTTGTATCGCAAAAAGTTTTATAGCAATCCTAGCCAAATTTGGAACAGTTATTTATCCTTTGATTATAGAAAAGACTGCCAAGTTTGGCGTAAATCTATGCATGTTTGAGCATCTTATGAGGTTTTCAACTGCCGCAGTATAAGGCATTCACGTTTAAAGATTTTTCTTTCTTTAAATTATTTAATAAATCATCTAAAAAAAATCTAGGACATGCGAGATGTGTTCCTTGACATTTGTGATTTTTTTCGGGATTTTATTGCAAACTATGGATTTTTAATGATTTTTTTTATTTTGAGTAGGGTGTATTACCGCTAACCGTGGATTTTGGCGGTGGTGTTTCTCCATCTTTTGAACATATACTTTTGACCCACCACCTGAGATGGCCGCAGCATCTATCTCACAGATGAGATTCATCCCAGATATTATATTTTATCCCTAGTTTAACCCTTCCTGACCAAAGCTGTGGTTGTCTCAGCAGGCCCAGAGGTAAAGCGTGGAACCCATTTTGCTGGGTCGGGAGGAGCAAGAAGGAGGCGGTCGCTTGGTTCCCGCGGTCGCAGCATACCAGGCGGTGCGAGCTGCGAGGGCCGCCCAATGCCACTTGTGGCTTTAATTATTATTATTATTTTTCTTTTCTCACTTCAAACGCATTTTACGGGGACTTCGCATATTCAAAAACTCAGGAAAACGTGGCAGTAAATTGTCCCCCGCGTGAAATAGCCGGTCTATAATGGAATCCAAAATGGCCGCCCCCAAATTACGCCACAGCGCCCCCTAACGTGAGTTGGGGGAAACTGTAAGTCCCAGAGATTTGAACTTTGGCACACAGGTAGATCACCTCAAATCATGAAAAAAAGTCTCTTGGAGGTATGCCCTAAAACCCACAGGAAGTCAGCCATTTTGGGTCAAAGTGCGATTTTTGGCCATTTTTCATTTTCGCTCATGTCGAACTTTAACGAACTCCTCCTAGGGATAATGAGCTATCGGCTTCAAACTCGGTCATTATGCAGTTAAGGCATTGGAGATTAAAAGTTATCAAAGGTTTTCGTTTTTGAGCATGTTTAAGGGGTCCCCAGGGGCCCCAAAGTTAGGGCACTTTTGAAGAATTTCAAAGTGGAATAACTTTTACAAAAAAAGTTCAAATCAAACCAAGTTTGGCAGTAAGGAGCCCCTTTGGGTGCTTGACCATACTGGATGGTCAAATGATGACATCATCTAAGCCCCGCCCCCTAAGGGAAGAAAGTCACTTTTTTCACTTGGGAGGGTCCCTTTCAGTCATATTAAACACCAGCACCTTGAAACTTTGTCAGATGATAGAAAACATGTTGGTCTAACTTCGTTTAAAGCACAAAGATTTTGAGTTAAATGGTGTTGCTATGGTGACCCGGCAAAGTCAGGTGTTTCGCCGTGATCATACTTTTGGCTCTCATCTCCTCATAGATCCTTCAATCTGCACCAAAGTCACTAGGATGGAACTTGGTCCAAGCCCACACAAGAATCTAGGCCAATAATCGATGGGCGTGGCTTACTTTCTATACAGCGCCCCCTAGAAAAACTAAAACGACCAGCCCCAAGCCATGCAATGACTTAGGATTATGAAAGTTGGCACACATGTTAAACACCCCAGGACCTACAAAAAAGCCTCTTGGACCCATGGTCTAAACCCCACAGGAAGTCGGCCATTTTTGATTGAAGTTCAAATTTTCACCGTAATTTTGCACTTTATAGCCTCTATATTTGAACGAACTCCTCCTACAGCTTTTGAGTCACAGGCTTCAAACTAACTCCAACTTGACTTGAGGCATTGGGGATCAAAAGTTATCAAAGGAATTTTTCTACATCAAAGCATGTGGGCGTGGCCAGGCGTCAAACTTGGTCATTAGGCAGGGAAACAAAGGGTAAGCCCCGTGCCATGTTATGACTGAGAGTTCTGAAACTTGGACCACTTATGTAACCCCTCAGGACCTACAAAAAAGTCTCTTGGGGCCATGGTCCAAATCACACAGGAAGTCGGCCATTTTGAATCAAAGAAATCCCTTTGCTTTCTTACCTTTGTGACCTATTTGAGCGAACTCCTCCTAGAGCTTTTGAGTTACACACTTTATATTCACCGTATAATGACTTGAGACATTGGGGATCAAAAGTTATCAAAGGAATTTTTCTAAATCAAAGCATGTGGGCGTGGCCAAGCGCCAAACTTGGTCATTAGGCAGGGAAACAAAGGGTAAGCCCCGTGCCATGTTATGACTGAGAGTTCTGAAACTTGGACCACTTATGTAACCCCTCAGGACCTACAAAAAAGTCTCTTGGGCCCATGGTCTAAACCTCTCATGAAGTCGGCCATTTTGAATCAAACGTCACCCTTATGAAAATAGAATCACTATGTTAAAATATTTCTAAAAAATCAGTCGTTTTCCCAAAAGAGCTAGGACTTTTGGAATATATTCCTCTAATAGCTACTTGTATGACGGTAAACACAGCATAGCTCTTCTTAAAAGTCCGTCACTCTAATTTTTCAAAAGTTTGTGTTAACAGGAAATTGTTGTATTTCAAAAAGTTTTATAGCAATCGTAGCCAAATTTGGAATAGTTATTTATCCTTTGATTATAGAAAAGACTGCCAAGTTTGGCATGAATCTATGCATGTTTGAGCATCTTATGGGGTTTTCAACTGCCGCAGTATATGGCATTCAAGTTTAAAGATTTTTCTTTCTTTAAATTATTTCATAAATCATCTAAAAAAAATCTAGGACATGCAAGATGTGTTCCTTGACATTTGCGATTTTTTTCTGGATTTTATTTCAAAATATGGATTTTTTATGATTTTTTTTGTTTTGAGTAGAGTCGGCCATTTTGAATTACATTTCACCCTGTTGTGAAATCACGGACCTCTTTTCAAAAAATTGTATAAAATCAGCCTTTTATCCAAATGAGCTAAAACTTTCAAAATACGTTCTTTACAAAGCCTGCTGTAAGCTGGTTACAATAGGAAAGCGCTTCTTTAAAGTCCGTCACTCTGATTTCTCAAAGGTTTGTGTTAACAGGAAATTGTTGTATCTCAAAAAGTTTTATAGCAATCCTAGCCAAATTTGGAACATTTATTTATCCTTTGATTATAGAAAAGACTGCCAAGTTTGGCGTGAATCTATGCATGTTTGAGCATCTTATGGGGTTTTCAACTGCCGCAGTATAAGGCATTCACGTTTAAAGATTTTTCTTTCTTTAAATTATTTAATAAATCATCTAAAAAAAAATCTAGGACATGCGAGATGTGTTCCTTGACATTTGCGATTTTTTTCTGGATTTTATTTCAAAATATGGATTTTTTATGATTTTTTTTTGTTTTGAGTAGAGTCGGCCATTTTGAATTACATTTCACCCTGTTGTGAAATCACGGACCTCTTTTCAAAAAATTGTATAAAATCAGTCTTTTATCCAAATGAGCTAATACTTTCAAAATACGTTCTTTCCAAAGCCTGCTGTAAGCTGGTTACAATAGCAAAGCGCTTTTTTAAAGTCTGTCACTCCTATTTTTCAAAAGTTTGTGTTAACAGGAAATTGTTATATCGCAAAAAGTTTTATAGCAATCCTAGCCAAATTTGGAACATTCATTTATCCTTTGATTATAGAAAAGACTGCCAAGTTTGGCGTGAATCTATGCATGTTTGAGCATCTTATGGGGTTTTCAACTGCCGCAGTATATGGCATTCAAGTTTAAAGATTTTTCTTTCTTTAAATTATTTAATAAATCATCTAAAAAAAATCTAGGACATGCAAGATGTGTTCCTTGACATTTGCGATTTTTTTCTGGATTTTATTTCAAAATATGGATTTTTAATGATTTTTTTTGTTTTGAGTAGAGTCGGCCATTTTGAATTACATTTCACCCTGTTGTGAAATCACGGACCTCTTTTCAAAAAATTGTATAAAATCAGCCTTTTATCCAAATGAGCTAATACTTTCAAAATACGTTCTTTACAAAGCCTGCTGTAAGCTGGTTACAATAGCAAAGCGCTTCTTTGAAGTCTGTCACTCTGATTTTTTAAAAGTTTGTGTTAACAGGAAATTGTTGTATCGCAAAAAGTTTTATAGCAATCCTAGCCAAATTTGGAACAGTTATTTATCCTTTGATTATAGAAAAGACTGCCAAGTTTGGCGTAAATCTATGCATGTTTGAGCATCTTATGAGGTTTTCAACTGCCGCAGTATAAGGCATTCACGTTTAAAGATTTTTCTTTCTTTAAATTATTTAATAAATCATCTAAAAAAAATCTAGGACATGCGAGATGTGTTCCTTGACATTTGTGATTTTTTTCGGGATTTTATTGCAAACTATGGATTTTTAATGATTTTTTTTGTTTTGAGTAGGGTGTATTACCGCTAACCGTGGATTTTGGCGGTGGTGTTTCTCCATCTTTTGAACATATACTTTTGACCCACCACCTGAGATGGCCGCAGCATCTATCTCACAGATGAGATTCATCCCAGATATTATATTTTATCCCTAGTTTAACCCTTCCTGACCAAAGCTGTGGTTGTCTCAGCAGGCCCAGAGGTAAAGCGTGGAACCCATTTTGCTGGGTCGGGAGGAGCAAGAAGGAGGCGGTCGCTTGGTTCCCGCGGTCGCAGCATACCAGGCGGTGCGAGCTGCGAGGGCCGCCCAATGCCACTTGTGGCTTTAATTAGGCCCGAGCAGCAAAGCGCTGCGAAGGCCTATTGTATTTCGAAAGTTTCTTATTATTATTATTGCGGTTCTTTTGGCATTTCGAACGCATTTTACGGGGACTTCGCATATTCAAAAACTCAGGAAAACGTGGCAGTAAATTGTCCCCCGCGTGAAATAGCCGGTCTATAATGGAATCCAAAATGGCCGCCCCCAAATTACGCCACAGCGCCCCCTAACGTGAGTTGGGGGAAACTGTAAGTCCCAGAGATTTGAACTTTGGCACACAGGTAGATCACCTCAAATCATGAAAAAAAGTCTCTTGGAGGTATGCCCTAAAACCCACAGGAAGTCAGCCATTTTGGGTCAAAGTGCGATTTTTGGCCATTTTTCATTTTCGCTCATGTCGAACTTTAACGAACTCCTCCTAGGGATAATGAGCTATCGGCTTCAAACTCGGTCATTATGCAGTTAAGGCATTGGAGATTAAAAGTTATCAAAGGTTTTCGTTTTTGAGCATGTTTAAGGGGTCCCCAGGGGCCCCAAAGTTAGGGCACTTTTGAAGAATTTCAAAGTGGAATAACTTTTACAAAAAAAGTTCAAATCAAACCAAGTTTGGCAGTAAGGAGCCCCTTTGGGTGCTTGACCATACTGGATGGTCAAATGATGACATCATCTAAGCCCCGCCCCCTAAGGGAAGAAAGTCACTTTTTTCACTTGGGAGGGTCCCTTTCAGTCATATTAAACACCAGCACCTTGAAACTTTGTCAGATGATAGAAAACATGTTGGTCTACCTTCGTTTAAAGCACAAAGATTTTGAGTTAAATGGTGTTGCTATGGTGACCCGGCAAAGTCAGGTGTTTCGCCGTGATCATACTTTTGGCTCTCATCTCCTCATAGATCCTTCAATCTGCACCAAAGTCACTAGGATGGAACTTGGTCCAAGCCCACACAAGAATCTAGGCCAATAATCGATGGGCGTGGCTTACTTTCTATACAGCGCCCCCTAGAAAAACTAAAATGACCAGCCCCAAGCCATGCAATGACTTAGGATTATGAAAGTTGGCACACATGTTAAACACCCCAGGACCTACAAAAAAGCCTCTTGGACCCATGGTCTAAACCCCACAGGAAGTCGGCCATTTTTGATTGAAGTTCAAATTTTCACCGTAATTTTGCACTTTATAGCCTCTATATTTGAACGAACTCCTCCTACAGCTTTTGAGTCACAGGCTTCAAACTAACTCCAACTTGACTTGAGGCATTGGGGATCAAAAGTTATCAAAGGAATTTTTCTACATCAAAGCATGTGGGCGTGGCCAGGCGTCAAACTTGGTCATTAGGCAGGGAAACAAAGGGTAAGCCCCGTGCCATGTTATGACTGAGAGTTCTGAAACTTGGACCACTTATGTAACCCCTCAGGACCTACAAAAAAGTCTCTTGGGGCCATGGTCCAAATCACACAGGAAGTCGGCCATTTTGAATCAAAGAAATCCCTTTGCTTTCTTACCTTTGTGACCTATTTGAGCGAACTCCTCCTAGAGCTTTTGAGTTACACACTTTATATTCACCGTATAATGACTTGAGACATTGGGGATCAAAATTTATCAAAGGAATTTTTCTAAATCAAAGCATGTGGGCGTGGCCAAGCGCCAAACTTGGTCATTAGGCAGGGAAACAAAGGGTAAGCCCCGTGCCATGTTATGACTGAGAGTTCTGAAACTTGGACCACTTATGTAACCCCTCAGGACCTACAAAAAAGTCTCTTGGGCCCATGGTCTAAACCTCTCATGAAGTCGGCCATTTTGAATCAAACGGCACCCTTATGAAAATAGAATCACTCTGTTAAAATATTTCTAAAAAATCAGTCGTTTTCTCAAAAGAGCTAGGACTTTTGGAATATATTCCTCTAATCGCTACTTGTTTGATGGTAAACACAGCATAGCTCTTCTTAAAAGTCCGTCACTCTGATTTTTCAAAAGTTTGTGTTAACAGGAAATTGTTGTCTCTCAAAAAGTTTTATAGCAATCCTAGCCAAATTTGGAACATTTATTTATCCTTTGATTATAGAAAAGACGGCCAAGTTTGGCGTGAATCTATGCATGTTTGAGCATCTTATGGGGTTTTCAACTGCCGCAGTATATGGCATTCAAGTTTAAAGATTTTTCTTTCTTTAAATTATTTAATAAATCATCTAAAAAAAATCTAGGACATGCAAGATGTGTTCCTTGACATTTGTGATTTTTTTCGTGATTTTATTGCAAACTATGGATTTTTAATGATTTTTTTTGTTTTGAGTAGAGTCGGCCATTTTGAATTACATTTTACCCTGTTGTAAAATCACGGACCTCTTTTCAAAAAATTGTATAAAATCAGCCTTTTATCCAAATGAGCTAAAACTTTCAAAATACGTTCTTTACAAAGCCTGCTGTAAGCTGGTTACAATAGGAAAGCGCTTCTTTAAAGTCTGTCACTCTGACTTCTCAAAGGTTTGTGTTAACAGGAAATTGTTGTATCTCAAAAAGTTTTATAGCAATCCTAGCCAAATTTGGAACATTTATTTATCCTTTGATTATAGAAAAGACTGCCAAGTTTGGCGTGAATCTATGCATGTTTGAGCATCTTATGGGGTTTTCAACTGCCGCAGTATAAGGCATTCACGTTTAAAGATTTTTCTTTCTTTAAATTATTTAATAAATCATCTAAAAAAAATCTAGGACATGCGAGATGTGTTCCTTGACATTTGCGATTTTTTTCTGGATTTTATTTCAAAATATGGATTTTTTATGATTTTTTTTGTTTTGAGTAGAGTCGGCCAGTTTGAATTACATTTCACCCTGTTGTGAAATCACGGACCTCTTTTCAAAAAATTTTATAAAATCAGTCTTTTATCCAAATGAGCTAATACTTTCAAAATACGTTCTTTCCAAAGCCTGCTGTAAGCTGGTTACAATAGCAAAGCGCTTTTTTAAAGTCTGTCACTCCTATTTTTCAAAAGTTTGTGTTAACAGGAAATTGTTATATCGCAAAAAGTTTTATAGCAATCCTAGCCAAATTTGGAACAGTTATTTATCCTTTGATTATAGAAAAGACTGCCAAGTTTGGCGTGAATCTATGCATGTTTGAGCATCTTATGGGGTTTTCAACTGCCGCAGTATATGGCATTCAAGTTTAAAGATTTTTCTTTCTTTAAATTATTTAATAAATCATCTAAAAAAAATCTAGGACATGCAAGATGTGTTCCTTGACATTTGCGATTTTTTTCGGGATTTTATTGCAAACTATGGATTTTTAATGATTTTTTTTGTTTTGAGTAGAGTCGGCCATTTTGAATTACATTTTACCCTGTTGTAAAATCACGGACCTCTTTTCAAAAAATTGTATAAAATCAGCCTTTTATCCAAATGAGCTAAAACTTTCAAAATACGTTCTTTACAAAGCCTGCTGTAAGCTGGTTACAATAGGAAAGCGCTTCTTTAAAGTCCGTCACTCTGATTTCTCAAAAGTTTGTGTTAACAGGAAATTGTTGTATCTCAAAAAGTTTTATAGCAATCCTAGCCAAATTTGGAACATTTATTTATCCTTTGATTATAGAAAAGACTGCCAAGTTTGGCGTGAATCTATGCATGTTTGAGCATCTTATGGGGTTTTCAACTGCCGCAGTATAAGGCATTCACGTTTAAAGATTTTTCTTTCTTTAAATTATTTAATAAATCATCTAAAAAAAATCTAGGACATGCGAGATGTGTTCCTTGACATTTGCGATTTTTTTCGGGATTTTATTGCAAACTATGGATTTTTAATGATTTTTTTTGTTTTGAGTAGAGTCGGCCATTTTGAATTACATTTCACCCTGTTGTGAAATCACTGACCTCTTTTCAAAAAATTGTATAAAATCAGCCTTTTATCCAAATGACCTAATACTTTCAAAATACGTTCTTTACAAAGCCTGCTGTAAGCTGGTTACAATAGCAAAGCGCTTCTTTAAAGTCTGTCACTCTGATTTTTCAAAAGTTTGTGTTAACAGGAAATTGTTGTATCGCAAAAAGTTTTATAGCAATCCTAGCCAAATTTGGAACATTTATTTATCCTTTGATTATAGAAAAGACTGCCAAGTTTGGCGTAAATCTATGCATGTTTGAGCATCTTATGAGGTTTTCAACTGCCGCAGTATAAGGCATTCACGTTTAAAGATTTTTCTTTCTTTAAATTATTTAATAAATCATCTAAAAAAAATCTAGGACATGCAAGATGTGTTCCTTGACATTTGCGATTTTTTTCGGGATTTTATTGCAAACTATGGATTTTTAATGATTTTTTTTGTTTTGAGTAGAGTCGGCCATTTTGAATTACATTTCATTCTGTTGTGAAATCACGGACCTCTTTTCAAAAAATTGTATAAAATCAGCCTTTTATCCAAATGAGCTAATACTTTCAAAATACGTTCTTTACAAAGCCTGCTGTAAGCTGGTTACAATAGCAAAGCGCTTCTTTGAAGTCTGTCACTCTGATTTTTCAAAAGTTTGTGTTAACAGGAAATTGTTGTATCGCAAAAAGTTTTATAGCAATCCTAGCCAAATTTGGAACAGTTATTTATCCTTTGATTATAGAAAAGACTGCCAAGTTTGGCGTAAATCTATGCATGTTTGAGCATCTTATGAGGTTTTCAACTGCCGCAGTATAAGGCATTCACGTTTAAAGATTTTTCTTTCTTTAAATTATTTAATAAATCATCTAAAAAAAATCTAGGACATGCAAGATATGTTCCTTGATATTTGTGATTTTTTTCGGGATTTTATTGCAAACTATGGATTTTTAATGATTTTTTTTGTTTTGAGTAGGGTGTATTACCGCTAACCGTGGATTTTGGCGGTGGTGTTTCTCCATCTTTTGAACATATACTTTTGACCCACCACCTGAGATGGCCGCAGCATCTATCTCACAGATGAGATTTCCCAGATATTATATTTTATCCCTAGTTTAACCCTTCCTGACCAAAGCTGTGGTTGTCTCAGCAGGCCCAGAGGTAAAGCATGGAACCCATTTTGCTGGGTTGGGAGGAGCAAGAAGGAGGCGGTCGCTTGGTTCCCGCGGTCGCAGCATACCAGGCGGTGCGAGCTGCGAGGGCCGCCCAATGCCACTTGTGGCTTTAATTATTATTATTATTATTATTATTTTTCTTTTCTCACTTCAAACGCATTTTACGGGGACTTCGCATATTCAAAAACTCAGGAAAACGTGGCAGTAAATTGTCCCCCGCGTGAAATAGCCGGTCTATAATGGAATCCAAAATGGCCGCCCCCAAATTACGCCACAGCGCCCCCTAACGTGAGTTGGGGGAAACTGTAAGTCCCAGAGATTTGAACTTTGGCACACAGGTAGATCACCTCAAATCATGAAAAAAAGTCTCTTGGAGGTATGCCCTAAAACCCACAGGAAGTCAGCCATTTTGGGTCAAAGTGCGATTTTTGGCCATTTTTCATTTTCGCTCATGTCGAACTTTAACGAACTCCTCCTAGGGATAATGAGCTATCGGCTTCAAACTCGGTCATTATGCAGTTAAGGCATTGGAGATTAAAAGTTATCAAAGGTTTTCGTTTTTGAGCATGTTTAAGGGGTCCCCAGGGGCCCCAAAGTTAGGGCACTTTTGAAGAATTTCAAAGTGGAATAACTTTTACAAAAAAAGTTCAAATCAAACCAAGTTTGGCAGTAAGGAGCCCCTTTGGGTGCTTGACCATACTGGATGGTCAAATGATGACATCATCTAAGCCCCGCCCCCTAAGGGAAGAAAGTCACTTTTTTCACTTGGGAGGGTCCCTTTCAGTCATATTAAACACCAGCACCTTGAAACTTTGTCAGATGATAGAAAACATGTTGGTCTAACTTCGTTTAAAGCACAAAGATTTTGAGTTAAATGGTGTTGCTATGGTGACCCAGCAAAGTCAGGTGTTTCGCCGTGATCATACTTTTGGCTCTCATCTCCTCATAGATCCTTCAATCTGCACCAAAGTCACTAGGATGGAACTTGGTCCAAGCCCACACAAGAATCTAGGCCAATAATCGATGGGCGTGGCTTACTTTCTATACAGCGCCCCCTAGAAAAACTAAAACGACCAGCCCCAAGCCATGCAATGACTTAGGATTATGAAAGTTGGCACACATGTTAAACACCCCAGGACCTACAAAAAAGCCTCTTGGACCCATGGTCTAAACCCCACAGGAAGTCGGCCATTTTTGATTGAAGTTCAAATTTTCACCGTAATTTTGCACTTTATAGCCTCTATATTTGAACGAACTCCTCCTACAGCTTTTGAGTCACAGGCTTCAAACTAACTCCAACTTGACTTGAGGCATTGGGGATCAAAAGTTATCAAAGGAATTTTTCTACATCAAAGCATGTGGGCGTGGCCAGGCGTCAAACTTGGTCATTAGGCAGGGAAACAAAGGGTAAGCCCCGTGCCATGTTATGACTGAGAGTTCTGAAACTTGGACCACTTATGTAACCCCTCAGGACCTACAAAAAAGTCTCTTGGGGCCATGGTCCAAATCACACAGGAAGTCGGCCATTTTGAATCAAAGAAATCCCTTTGCTTTCTTACCTTTGTGACCTATTTGAGCGAACTCCTCCTAGAGCTTTTGAGTTACACACTTTATATTCACCGTATAATGACTTGAGACATTGGGGATCAAAAGTTATCAAAGGAATTTTTCTAAATCAAAGCATGTGGGCGTGGCCAAGCGCCAAACTTGGTCATTAGGCAGGGAAACAAAGGGTAAGCCCCGTGCCATGTTATGACTGAGAGTTCTGAAACTTGGACCACTTATGTAACCCGTCAGGACCTACAAAAAAGTCTCTTGGGCCCATGGTCTAAACCTCTCATGAAGTCGGCCATTTTGAATCAAACGTCACCCTTATGAAAATAGAATCACTATGTTAAAATATTTCTAAAAAATCAGTCGTTTTCCCAAAAGAGCTAGGACTTTTGGAATATATTCCTCTAATAGCTACTTGTTTGACGGTAAACACAGCATAGCTCTTCTTAAAAGTCCGTCACTCTAATTTTTCAAAAGTTTGTGTTAACAGGAAATTGTTGTATTTCAAAAAGTTTTATAGCAATCGTAGCCAAATTTGGAATAGTTATTTATCCTTTGATTATAGAAAAGACTGCCAAGTTTGGCATGAATCTATGCATGTTTGAGCATCTTATGGGGTTTTCAACTGCCGCAGTATATGGCATTCAAGTTTAAAGATTTTTCTTTCTTTAAATTATTTCATAAATCATCTAAAAAAAATCTAGGACATGCAAGATGTGTTCCTTGACATTTGCGATTTTTTTCGGGATTTTATTGCAAACTATGGATTTTTAATGATTTTTTTTGTTTTGAGTAGGGTGTAATACCGCTAACCGTGGATTTTGGCGGTGCTGTTTCTTCATCTTTTGAACATATACTTTTGACCCACCACCTGAGATGGCCTCAGCATCTATCTCACAGATGAGATTCATCCCAGATATTATATTTTATCCCTAGTTTAACCCTTCCTGACCAAAGCTGTGGTTGTCTCAGCAGGCCCAGAGGTAAAGCATGGAACCCATTTTGCTGGGTTGGGAGGAGCAAGAAGGAGGCGGTCGCTTGGTTCCCGCGGTCGCAGCATACCAGGCGGTGCGAGCTGCGAGGGCCGCCCAATGCCACTTGTGGCTTTAATTAGGCCCGAGCAGCAAAGCGCTGCGAAGGCCTATTGTATTTCGAAAGTTTCTTATTATTATTATTATTATTATTATTATTATTATTATTATTATTAGGCCCGAGCAGCGAAGGCTGCAAGAGCCTATTGTATTTCGAAAGTTTCTTATTAGGCCCGAGCAGCAAAGTGCTGCGAAGGCCTATTGTATTTCGAAAGTTTCTTATTATTATTATTATTACGATTCTTGTAGCACTTTGAACGCATTTTACGGGGACTTCGCATATTCAAAAACTCAGGAAAACGTGGCAGTAAATTGTCCCCCGCGTGAAATAGCCGGTCTATAATAGAATCAAAAATGGCCGCCCCCAAATTACGCCACAGCGCCCCCTAACGTGAGTTGGGGGAAACTGTAAGTCCCAGAGATCTGAATTTTGGCACACAGGTAGATCTCCTCAAATCATGAAAAAAAGTCTCTTGGAGGTATGCCCTAAAACCCACAGGAAGTCAGCCATTTTGGGTCAAAGTGCGATTTTTGGCCATTTTTCATTTTCGCTCATGTCGAACTTTAACGAACTCCTCCTAGGGATTATGAGCTATCGGCTTCAAACTCGGTCATTATGCAGTTAAGGCATTGGAGATTAAAAGTTATCAAAGGTTTTCGTTTTTGAGCATGTTTAAGGGGTCCCCAGGGGCCCCAAAGTTAGGCTACTTTTGAAGAATTTCAAAGTTGAATAACTTTTACAAAAAAAATTCAAATCAAACCAAGTTTGGCAGTAAGGAGCCCCTTTGGGTGCTTGACCATACTGGATGGTCAAATGATGACATCATCTAAGCCCCGCCCCCTAAGGGAAGAAAGTTACTTTTTTCACTTGGGAGGGTCCCTTTCACTCATTTTAAACACCAGCACCTTGAAACTTTGTCAGATGATAGAAAACAGGTTGGTCTAACTTCGTTTAAAGCACAGAGAGTCTGAGTTAAATGGTGTTGCCGTGGCACCATGGCGAAGTGAGGCGTTTCGCCATGAAAATACGATTGGCTCTCATTTCCTCAATAATAATCAGATCTGCACCAAAATAACAAGAGATGATCCTAGTCCAACTCCCAACAGGAATCCAGAGCAATATTTTGTGGGCGGGGCTTAATTTCCCTACAGCGCCCCCTAGAAATAACAAATTTCAAACCATCAGCCCCAAGCCGTTTTTAGTCCAGGAATATTGAAACTTTGAACACATTTGCATCTCATCAGGCCCCAACTAAAAGCCTCTTGAAGACATGGTCTAAACCCCACCGGAAGTCGGCCATTTTGAATTACATTTTACCCTGTTGTGAAATCACAGACCTCTTTTCAAAAAATTGTATAAAATCAGCCTTTTATCCAAATGAGCTAAAACTTTCAAAATACGTTCTTTACAAAGCCTGCTATAAGCTGGTTACAATAGTAAAGCGCTTTTTTAAAGTCCGTCACTCTGATTTTTCAAGTTTGCGTTCTCGCCTAATAGTTGGTCAAGTGGACAGATAATGCCAGGAAATAATTCAGCCCCTAGCCATGCTCGTTCCTAGGATAATAAAACTGGGCACACATCTGTATGAGCTCTCCACCTACAAAAAGTTTCATTGGAGCCATGATCTAAACCTCTCATGAAGTCGGCCATTTTTAATCAAACGGCACCCTTATGAAAATAGAATCACTATGTTAAAATATTTCTAAAAAATCAATCGTTTTCCTAAAAGAGCTAGGACTTTTGGAATATATTCCTCTAATCGCTACTTGTTTGATGGTAAACACAGCATAGCTCTTCTTAAAAGTCCGTCACTCTGATTTTTCACAAGTTTGTGTTAACAGGAAATTGTTGTATCTCAAAAAGTTTTATAGCAATCGTAGCCAAATTTGGTACAGTTATTTATCCTTTGATTATAGAAAAGACTGCCAAGTTTGGCGTGAATCTATGCATGTTTGAGCATCTTATGGGGTTTTCAACTGCCGCAGTATATGAAATTTAAGTTTAAAGATTTTTCTTTCTTTGAATTATTTAATAAATCATCTAAAAAAAATCTAGGATATGCAAGATGTGTTCCTTGACATTTGTGATTTTTTTCGGGATTTTATTGCAAACTATGGATTTTTAATGATTTCTGTTGTTTTGAGTAGAGTCGGCCATTTTGAATTACATTTTACCCTGTTGTGAAATCACGGACCTCTTTTCAAAAAATTTTATAAAATCAGCCTTTTATCCAAATGAGCTAATACTTTCAAAATACGTTCTTTACAAAGCCTGCTGTAAGCTGGTTACAATAGCAAAGCGCTTCTTTAAAGTCTGTCACTCTGATTTTTCAAAAGTTTGTGTTAACAGGAAATTGTTGTATCGCAAAAAATTTTATAGCAATCCTAGCCAAATTTGGAACAGTTATTTATCCTTTGATTATAGAAAAGACTGCCAAGTTTGGCGTAAATCTATGCATGTTTGAGCATCTTATGAGGTTTTCAACTGCCGCAGTATAAGGCATTCACGTTTAAAGATTTTTCTTTCTTTAAATTATTTAATAAATCATCTAAAAAAAATCTAGGACATGCGAGATCTGTTCCTTGACATTTGCGATTTTTTTCGGGATTTTATTGCAAACTATGGATTTTTAATGATTATTTTTGTTTTGAGTAGAGTCGGCCATTTTGAATTACATTTCACCCTGTTGTGAAATCAGTGACCTCTTTTCAAAAAATTGTATAAAATCAGCCTTTTATCCAAATGAGCTAATACTTTCAAAATACGTTCTTTACAAAGCCTGCTGTAAGCTGGTTACAATAGCAAAGCGCTTCTTTAAAGTCTGTCACTCTGATTTTTCAAAAGTTTGTGTTAACAGGAAATTGTTGTATCGCAAAAATTTTTATAGCAATCCTAGCCAAATTTGGAACAGTTATTTATCCTTTGATTATAGAAAAGACTGCCAAGTTTGGCGTAAATCTATGCATGTTTGAGCATCTTATGAGGTTTTCAACTGCCGCAGTATAAGGCATTCACGTTTAAAGATTTTTCTTTCTTTAAATTATTTAATAAATCATCTAAAAAAAATCTAGGACATGCGAGATCTGTTCCTTGACATTTGCGATTTTTTTCGGGATTTTATTGCAAACTATGGATTTTTAATGATTTTTTTTGTTTTGAGTAGAGTCGGCCATTTTGAATTACATTTCACCCTGTTGTGAAATCAGTGACCTCTTTTCAAAAAATTGTATAAAATCAGCCTTTTATCCAAATGAGCTAATACTTTCAAAATACGTTCTTTACAAAGCCTGCTGTAAGCTGGTTACAATAGCAAAGCGCTTCTTTAAAGTCTGTCACTCTGATTTTTCAAAAGTTTGTGTTAACAGGAAATTGTTGTATCGCAAAAATTTTTATAGCAATCCTAGCCAAATTTGGAACATTTATTTATCCTTTGATTATAGAAAAGACTGCCAAGTGTGGCCTAAATCTATGCATGTTTGAGCATCTTATGAGGTTTTCAACTGCCGCAGTATAAGGCATTCACGTTTAAAGATTTTTCTTTCTTTAAATTATTGAATAAATCATCTAAAAAAAATCTAGGACATGCGAGATGTGTTCCTTGACATTTGCGATTTTTTTCGGGATTTTATTGCAAACTATGGATTTTTAATGATTTTTTTTGTTTTGAGTAGAGTCGGCCATTTTGAATTACATTTCACCCTGTTGTGAAATCACTGACCTCTTTTCAAAAAATTTTATAAAATCAGCCTTTTATCCAAATGAGCTAATACTTTCAAAATACGTTCTTTACAAAGCCTGCTGTAAGCTGGTTACAATAGCAAAGCGCTTCTTCAAAGTCTGTCACTCTGATTTTTCAAAAGTTTGTGTTAACAGGAAATTGTTGTATCGCAAAAAGTTTTATAGCAATCCTAGCCAAATTTGGAACAGTTATTTATCCTTTGATTATAGAAAAGACTGCCAAGTTTGGCGTAAATCTATGCATGTTTGAGCATCTTATGAGGTTTTCAACTGCCGCAGTATAAGGCATTCACGTTTAAAGATTTTTCTTTCTTTAAATTATTTAATAAATCATCTAAAAAAAATCTAGGACATGCGAGATGTGTTCCTTGACATTTGCGATTTTTTTCGTGATTTTATTGCAAACTATGGATTTTTAATGATTTTTTTTGTTTTGAGTAGGGTGTATTACCGCTAACCGTGGATTTTGGCGGTGCTGTTTCTCCATCTTTTGAACATATACTTTTGACCCACCACCTGAGATGGCCGCAGCATCTATCTCACAGATGAGATTCATCCCAGATATTATATTTTATCCCTAGTTTAACCCTTCCTGACCAAAGCATTGGTTGTCTCAGCAGGCCCAGAGGTAAAGCGTGGAACCCATTTTGCTGGGTTGGGAGGAGCAAGAAGGAGGCGGTCGCTTGGTTCCCGCGGTCGCAGCATACCAGGCGGTGCGAGCTGCGAGGGCCGCCCAATGCCACTTGTGGCTTTAATTATTATTATTTTTCTTTTCTCACTTCAAACGCATTTTACGGGGACTTCGCATATTCAAAAACTCAGGAAAACGTGGCAGTAAATTGTCCCCCGCGTGAAATAGCCGGTCTATAATGGAATCCAAAATGGCCGCCCCCAAATTACGCCACAGCGCCCCCTAACGTGAGTTGGGGGAAACTGTAAGTCCCAGAGATTTGAACTTTGGCACACAGGTAGATCACCTCAAATCATGAAAAAAAGTCTCTTGGAGGTATGCCCTAAAACCCACAGGAAGTCAGCCATTTTGGGTCAAAGTGCGATTTTTGGCCATTTTTCATTTTCGCTCATGTCGAACTTTAACGAACTCCTCCTAGGGATAATGAGCTATCGGCTTCAAACTCGGTCATTATGCAGTTAAGGCATTGGAGATTAAAAGTTATCAAAGGTTTTCGTTTTTGAGCATGTTTAAGGGGTCCCCAGGGGCCCCAAAGTTAGGGCACTTTTGAAGAATTTCAAAGTGGAATAACTTTTACAAAAAAAGTTCAAATCAAACCAAGTTAGGCAGTAAGGAGCCCCTTTGGGTGCTTGACCATACTGGATGGTCAAATGATGACATCATCTAAGCCCCGCCCCCTAAGGGAAGAAAGTCACTTTTTTCACTTGGGAGGGTCCCTTTCAGTCATATTAAACACCAGCACCTTGAAACTTTGTCAGATGATAGAAAACATGTTGGTCTAACTTCGTTTAAAGCACAAAGATTTTGAGTTAAATGGTGTTGCTATGGTGACCCGGCAAAGTCAGGTGTTTCGCCGTGATCATACTTTTGGCTCTCATCTCCTCATAGAT
This sequence comes from Cyprinodon diabolis, assembly GCA_030533445.1. Taxonomy (NCBI): domain Eukaryota; kingdom Metazoa; phylum Chordata; class Actinopteri; order Cyprinodontiformes; family Cyprinodontidae; genus Cyprinodon; species Cyprinodon diabolis. The sequence goes on from CM060081.1 coordinate 48,563,527, forward strand.
CCTTCAATCTGCACCAAAGTCACTAGGATGGAACTTGGTCCAAGCCCACACAAGAATCTAGGCCAATAATCGATGGGCGTGGCTTACTTTCTATACAGCGCCCCCTAGAAAAACTAAAACGACCAGCCCCAAGCCATGCAATGACTTAGGATTATGAAAGTTGGCACACATGTTAAACACCCCAGGACCTACAAAAAAGCCTCTTGGACCCATGGTCTAAACCCCACAGGAAGTCGGCCATTTTTGATTGAAGTTCAATTTTCACCGTAATTTTGCACTTTATAGCCTCTATATTTGAACGAACTCCTCCTACAGCTTTTGAGTCACAGGCTTCAAACTAACTCCAACTTGACTTGAGGCATTGGGGATCAAAATTTATCAAAGGAATTTTTCTACATCAAAGCATGTGGGCGTGGCCAGGCGTCAAACTTGGTCATTAGGCAGGGAAACAAAGGGTAAGCCCCGTGCCATGTTATGACTGAGAGTTCTGAAACTTGGACCACTTATGTAACCCCTCAGGACCTACAAAAAAGTCTCTTGGGGCCATGGTCCAAATCACACAGGAAGTCGGCCATTTTGAATCAAAGAAATCCCTTTGCTTTCTTACCTTTGTGACCTATTTGAGCGAACTCCTCCTAGAGCTTTTGAGTTACACACTTTATATTCACCGTATAATGACTTGAGACATTGGGGATCAAAAGTTATCAAAGGAATTTTTCTAAATCAAAGCATGTGGGCGTGGCCAAGCGCCAAACTTGGTCATTAGGCAGGGAAACAAAGGGTAAGCCCCGTGCCATGTTATGACTGAGAGTTCTGAAACTTGGACCACTTATGTAACCCCTCAGGACCTACAAAAAAGTCTCTTGGGCCCATGGTCTAAACCTCTCATGAAGTCGGCCATTTTGAATCAAACGTCACCCTTATGAAAATAGAATCACTATGTTAAAATATTTCTAAAAAATCAGTCGTTTTCCCAAAAGAGCTAGGACTTTTGGAATATATTCCTCTAATAGCTACTTGTATGACGGTAAACACAGCATAGCTCTTCTTAAAAGTCCGTCACTCTAATTTTTCAAAAGTTTGTGTTAACAGGAAATTGTTGTATTTCAAAAAGTTTTATAGCAATCGTAGCCAAATTTGGAATAGTTATTTATCCTTTGATTATAGAAAAGACTGCCAAGTTTGGCATGAATCTATGCATGTTTGAGCATCTTATGGGGTTTTCAACTGCCGCAGTATATGGCATTCAAGTTTAAAGATTTTTCTTTCTTTAAATTATTTCATAAATCATCTAAAAAAAATCTAGGACATGCAAGATGTGTTCCTTGACATTTGCGATTTTTTTCGGGATTTTATTGCAAACTATGGATTTTTTATGATTTTTTTTGTTTTGAGTAGAGTCGGCCATTTTGAATTACATTTCACCCTGTTGTGAAATCACGGACCTCTTTTCAAAAAATTGTATAAAATCAGCCTTTTATCCAAATGAGCTAAAACTTTCAAAATACGTTCTTTACAAAGCCTGCTGTAAGCTGGTTACAATAGGAAAGCGCTTCTTTAAAGTCCGTCACTCTGATTTCTCAAAGGTTTGTGTTAACAGGAAATTGTTGTATCTCAAAAAGTTTTATAGCAATCCTAGCCAAATTTGGAACATTTATTTATCCTTTGATTATAGAAAAGACTGCCAAGTTTGGCGTGAATCTATGCATGTTTGAGCATCTTATGGGGTTTTCAACTGCCGCACTATAAGGCATTCACGTTTAAAGATTTTTCTTTCTTTAAATTATTTAATAAATCATCTAAAAAAAATCTAGGACATGCGAGATGTGTTCCTTGACATTTGCGATTTTTTTCTGGATTTTATTTCAAAATATGGATTTTTTATGATTTTTTTTGTTTTGAGTAGAGTCGGCCATTTTGAATTACATTTCACCCTGTTGTGAAATCACGGACCTCTTTTCAAAAAATTGTATAAAATCAGTCTTTTATCCAAATGAGCTAATACTTTCAAAATACGTTCTTTCCAAAGCCTGCTGTAAGCTGGTTACAATAGCAAAGCGCTTTTTTAAAGTCTGTCACTCCTATTTTTCAAAAGTTTGTGTTAACAGGAAATTGTTATATCGCAAAAAGTTTTATAGCAATCCTAGCCAAATTTGGAACAGTTATTTATCCTTTGATTATAGAAAAGACTGCCAAGTTTGGCGTGAATCTATGCATGTTTGAGCATCTTATGGGGTTTTCAACTGCCGCAGTATATGGCATTCAAGTTTAAAGATTTTTCTTTCTTTAAATTATTTAATAAATCATCTAAAAAAAATCTAGGACATGCAAGATGTGTTCCTTGACATTTGTGATTTTTTTCGGGATTTTATTGCAAACTATGGATTTTTAATGATTTTTTTTGTTTTGAGTAGAGTCGGCCATTTTGAATTACATTTTACCCTGTTGTAAAATCACGGACCTCTTTTCAAAAAATTGTATAAAATCAGCCTTTTATCCAAATGAGCTAAAACTTTCAAAATACGTTCTTTACAAAGCCTGCTGTAAGCTGGTTACAATAGGAAAGCGCTTCTTTAAAGTCCGTCACTCTGATTTCTCAAAAGTTTGTGTTAACAGGAAATTGTTGTATCTCAAAAAGTTTTATAGCAATCCTAGCCAAATTTGGAACATTCATTTATCCTTTGATTATAGAAAAGACTGCCAAGTTTGGCGTACATCTATGCATGTTTGAGCATCTTATGGGGTTTTCAACTGCCGCAGTATAAGGCATTCACGTTTAAAGATTTTTCTTTCTTTAAATTATTTAATAAATCATCTAAAAAAAATCTAGGACATGCGAGATGTGTTCCTTGACATTTGCGATTTTTTTCTGGATTTTATTTCAAAATATGGATTTTTTATGATTTTTTTTGTTTTGAGTAGAGTCGGCCATTTTGAATTACATTTCACCCTGTTGTGAAATCACGGACCTCTTTTCAAAAAATTGTATAAAATCAGCCTTTTATCCAAATGAGCTAATACTTTCAAAATACGTTCTTTACAAAGCCTGCTGTAAGCTGGTTACAATAGCAAAGCGCTTCTTTGAAGTCTGTCACTCTGATTTTTCAAAAGTTTGTGTTAACAGGAAATTGTTGTATCGCAAAAAGTTTTATAGCAATCCTAGCCAAATTTGGAACAGTTATTTATCCTTTGATTATAGAAAAGACTGCCAAGTTTGGCGTAAATCTATGCATGTTTGAGCATCTTATGAGGTTTTCAACTACCGCAGTATAAGGCATTCACGTTTAAAGATTTTTCTTTCTTTAAATTATTTAATAAATCATCTAAAAAAAATCTAGGACATGCGAGATGTGTTCCTTGACATTTGTGATTTTTTTCGGGATTTTATTGCAAACTATGGATTTTTAATGATTTTTTTTGTTTTGAGTAGGGTGTATTACCGCTAACCGTGGATTTTGGCAGTGGTGTTTCTCCATCTTTTGAACATATACTTTTGACCCACCACCTGAGATGGCCGCAGCATCTATCTCACAGATGAGATTCATCCCAGATATTATATTTTATCCCTAGTTTAACCCTTCCTGACCAAAGCTGTGGTTGTCTCAGCAGGCCCAGAGGTAAAGCGTGGAACCCATTTTGCTGGGTCGGGAGGAGCAAGAAGGAGGCGGTCGCTTGGTTCCCGCGGTCGCAGCATACCAGGCGGTGCGAGCTGCGAGGGCCGCCCAATGCCACTTGTGGCTTTAATTAGGCCCGAGCAGCAAAGCGCTGCGAAGGCCTATTGTATTTCGAAAGTTTCTTATTATTATTATTATTATTATTATTATTATTATTATTATTATTTTTCTTTTCTCACTTCAAACGCATTTTACGGGGACTTCGCATATTCAAAAACTCAGGAAAACGTGGCAGTAAATTGTCCCCCGCGTGAAATAGCCGGTCTATAATGGAATCCAAAATGGCCGCCCCCAAATTACGCCACAGCGCCCCCTAACGTGAGTTGGGGGAAACTGTAAGTCCCAGAGATTTGAACTTTGGCACACAGGTAGATCACCTCAAATCATGAAAAAAAGTCTCTTGGAGGTATGCCCTAAAACCCACAGGAAGTCAGCCATTTTGGGTCAAAGTGCGATTTTTGGCCATTTTTCATTTTCGCTCATGTCGAACTTTAACGAACTCCTCCTAGGGATAATGAGCTATCGGCTTCAAACTCGGTCATTATGCAGTTAAGGCATTGGAGATTAAAAGTTATCAAAGGTTTTCGTTTTTGAGCATGTTTAAGGGGTCCCCAGGGGCCCCAAAGTTAGGGCACTTTTGAAGAATTTCAAAGTGGAATAACTTTTACAAAAAAAGTTCAAATCAAACCAAGTTAGGCAGTAAGGAGCCCCTTTGGGTGCTTGACCATACTGGATGGTCAAATGATGACATCATCTAAGCCCCGCCCCCTAAGGGAAGAAAGTCACTTTTTTCACTTGGGAGGGTCCCTTTCAGTCATATTAAACACCAGCACCTTGAAACTTTGTCAGATGATAGAAAACATGTTGGTCTAACTTCGTTTAAAGCACAAAGATTTTGAGTTAAATGGTGTTGCTATGGTGACCCGGCAAAGTCAGGTGTTTCGCCGTGATCATACTTTTGGCTCTCATCTCCTCATAGATCCTTCAATCTGCACCAAAGTCACTAGGATGGAACTTGGTCCAAGCCCACACAAGAATCTAGGCCAATAATCGATGGGCGTGGCTTACTTTCTATACAGCGCCCCCTAGAAAAACTAAAACGACCAGCCCCAAGCCATGCAATGACTTAGGATTATGAAAGTTGGCACACATGTTAAACACCCCAGGACCTACAAAAAAGCCTCTTGGACCCATGGTCTAAACCCCACAGGAAGTCGGCCATTTTTGATTGAAGTTCAAATTTTCACCGTAATTTTGCACTTTATAGCCTCTATATTTGAACAAACTCCTCCTACAGCTTTTGAGTCACAGGCTTCAAACTAACTCCAACTTGACTTGAGGCATTGGGGATCAAAAGTTATCAAAGGAATTTTTCTACATCAAAGCATGTGGGCGTGGCCAGGCGTCAAACTTGGTCATTAGGCAGGGAAACAAAGGGTAAGCCCCGTGCCATGTTATGACTGAGAGTTCTGAAACTTGGACCACTTATGTAACCCCTCAGGACCTACAAAAAAGTCTCTTGGGGCCATGGTCCAAATCACACAGGAAGTCGGCCATTTTGAATCAAAGAAATCCCTTTGCTTTCTTACCTTTGTGACCTATTTGAGCGAACTCCTCCTAGAGCTTTTGAGTTACACACTTTATATTCACCGTATAATGACTTGAGACATTGGGGATCAAAAGTTATCAAAGGAATTTTTCTAAATCAAAGCATGTGGGCGTGGCCAAGCGCCAAACTTGGTCATTAGGCAGGGAAACAAAGGGTAAGCCCCGTGCCATGTTATGACTGAGAGTTCTGAAACTTGGACCACTTATGTAACCCCTCAGGACCTACAAAAAAGTCTCTTGGGCCCATGGTCTAAACCTCTCATGAAGTCGGCCATTTTGAATCAAACGTCACCCTTATGAAAATAGAATCACTATGTTAAAATATTTCTAAAAAATCAGTCGTTTTCCCAAAAACGCTAGGACTTTTGGAATATATTCCTCTAATAGCTACTTGTATGACGGTAAACACAGCATAGCTCTTCTTAAAAGTCCGTCACTCTAATTTTTCAAAAGTTTGTGTTAACAGGAAATTGTTGTATTTCAAAAAGTTTTAAAGCAATCGTAGCCAAATTTGGAATAGTTATTTATCCTTTGATTATAGAAAAGACTGCCAAGTTTGGCATGAATCTATGCATGTTTGAGCATCTTATGGGGTTTTCAACTGCCGCAGTATATGGCATTCAAGTTTAAAGATTTTTCTTTCTTTAAATTATTTCATAAATCATCTAAAAAAAATCTAGGACATGCAAGATGTGTTCCTTGACATTTGCGATTTTTTTCGGGATTTTATTGCAAACTATGGATTTTTTATGATTTTTTTTGTTTTGAGTAGAGTCGGCCATTTTGAATTACATTTCACCCTGTTGTGAAATCACGGACCTCTTTTCAAAAAATTGTATAAAATCAGCCTTTTATCCAAATGAGCTAAAACTTTCAAAATACGTTCTTTACAAAGCCTGCTGTAAGCTGGTTACAATAGGAAAGCGCTTCTTTAAAGTCCGTCACTCTGATTTCTCAAAGGTTTGTGTTAACAGGAAATTGTTGTATCTCAAAAAGTTTTATAGCAATCCTAGCCAAATTTGGAACATTTATTTATCCTTTGATTATAGAAAAGACTGCCAAGTTTGGCGTGAATCTATGCATGTTTGAGCATCTTATGGGGTTTTCAACTGCCGCACTATAAGGCATTCACGTTTAAAGATTTTTCTTTCTTTAAATTATTTAATAAATCATCTAAAAAAAATCTAGGACATGCGAGATGTGTTCCTTGACATTTGCGATTTTTTTCTGGATTTTATTTCAAAATATGGATTTTTTATGATTTTTTTTGTTTTGAGTAGAGTCGGCCATTTTGAATTACATTTCACCCTGTTGTGAAATCACGGACCTCTTTTCAAAAAATTGTATAAAATCAGTCTTTTATCCAAATGAGCTAATACTTTCAAAATACGTTCTTTCCAAAGCCTGCTGTAAGCTGGTTACAATAGCAAAGCGCTTTTTTAAAGTCTGTCACTCCTATTTTTCAAAAGTTTGTGTTAACAGGAAATTGTTATATCGCAAAAAGTTTTATAGCAATCCTAGCCAAATTTGGAACAGTTATTTATCCTTTGATTATAGAAAAGACTGCCAAGTTTGGCGTGAATCTATGCATGTTTGAGCATCTTATGGGGTTTTCAACTGCCGCAGTATATGGCATTCAAGTTTAAAGATTTTTCTTTCTTTAAATTATTTAATAAATCATCTAAAAAAAATCTAGGACATGCAAGATGTGTTCCTTGACATTTGTGATTTTTTTCGGGATTTTATTGCAAACTATGGATTTTTAATGATTTTTTTTGTTTTGAGTAGAGTCGGCCATTTTGAATTACATTTTACCCTGTTGTAAAATCACGGACCTCTTTTCAAAAAATTGTATAAAATCAGCCTTTTATCCAAATGAGCTAAAACTTTCAAAATACGTTCTTTACAAAGCCTGCTGTAAGCTGGTTACAATAGGAAAGCGCTTCTTTAAAGTCCGTCACTCTGATTTCTCAAAAGTTTGTGTTAACAGGAAATTGTTGTATCTCAAAAAGTTTTATAGCAATCCTAGCCAAATTTGGAACATTCATTTATCCTTTGATTATAGAAAAGACTGCCAAGTTTGGCCTACATCTATGCATGTTTGAGCATCTTATGGGGTTTTCAACTGCCGCAGTATAAGGCATTCACGTTTAAAGATTTTTCTTTCTTTAAATTATTTAATAAATCATCTAAAAAAAATCTAGGACATGCGAGATGTGTTCCTTGACATTTGCGATTTTTTTCTGGATTTTATTTCAAAATATGGATTTTTTATGATTTTTTTTGTTTTGAGTAGAGTCGGCCATTTTGAATTACATTTCACCCTGTTGTGAAATCACGGACCTCTTTTCAAAAAATTGTATAAAATCAGCCTTTTATCCAAATGAGCTAATACTTTCAAAATACGTTCTTTACAAAGCCTGCTGTAAGCTGGTTACAATAGCAAAGCGCTTCTTTGAAGTCTGTCACTCTGATTTTTCAAAAGTTTGTGTTAACAGGAAATTGTTGTATCGCAAAAAGTTTTATAGCAATCCTAGCCAAATTTGGAACAGTTATTTATCCTTTGATTATAGAAAAGACTGCCAAGTTTGGCGTAAATCTATGCATGTTTGAGCATCTTATGAGGTTTTCAACTGCCGCAGTATAAGGCATTCACGTTTAAAGATTTTTCTTTCTTTAAATTATTTAATAAATCATCTAAAAAAAATCTAGGACATGCGAGATGTGTTCCTTGACATTTGTGATTTTTTTCGGGATTTTATTGCAAACTATGGATTTTTAATGATTTTTTTTGTTTTGAGTAGGGTGTATTACCGCTAACCGTGGATTTTGGCGGTGGTGTTTCTCCATCTTTTGAACATATACTTTTGACCCACCACCTGAGATGGCCGCAGCATCTATCTCACAGATGAGATTCATCCCAGATATTATATTTTATCCCTAGTTTAACCCTTCCTGACCAAAGCTGTGGTTGTCTCAGCAGGCCCAGAGGTAAAGCGTGGAACCCATTTTGCTGGGTCGGGAGGAGCAAGAAGGAGGCGGTCGCTTGGTTCCCGCGGTCGCAGCATACCAGGCGGTGCGAGCTGCGAGGGCCGCCCAATGCCACTTGTGGCTTTAATTATTATTATTATTGCGGTTCTTTTGGCATTTCGAACGCATTTTACGGGGACTTCGCATATTCAAAAACTCAGGAAAACGTGGCAGTAAGTTGTCCCCCGCGTGAAATAGCCGGTCTATAATGGAATCCAAGATGGCCGCCCCCAAATTACGCCACAGCGCCACCTAACGTGAGTTGGGGGAAACTGTAAGTCCCAGAGATTTGAATTTTGGCACATAGGTAGATCTCCTCAAATCATGAAAAAAAGTCTCTTGGAGGTATGCCCTAAAACCCACAGGAAGTCAGCCATTTTGGGTCAAAGTGCGATTTTTGGCCATTTTTCATTTTCGCTCATGTCGAACTTTAACGAACTCCTCCTAGGGATAATGAGCTATCGGCTTCAAACTCGGTCATTATGCAGTTAAGGCATTGGAGATTAAAAGTTATCAAAGGTTTTCGTTTTTGAGCATGTTTAAGGGGTCCCCAGGGGCCCCAAAGTTAGGGCACTTTTGAAGAATTTCAAAGTGGAATAACTTTTACAAAAAAAATTCAAATCAAACCAAGTTTGGCAGTAAGGAGCCCCTTTGGGTGCTTGACCATACTGGATGGTCAAATGATGACATCATCTAAGCCCCGCCCCCTAAGGGAAGAAAGTCACTTTTTTCACTTGGGAGGGTCCCTTTCAGTCATTTTAAACACCAGCACCTTGAAACTTTGTCAGATGATAGAAAACATGTTGGTCTAACTTCGTTTAAAGCACAAAGATTTTGAGTTAAATGGTGTTGCTATGGTGACCCGGCAAAGTCAGGTGTTTCGCCGTGATCATACTTTTGGCTCTCATCTCCTCATAGATCCTTCAATCTGCACCAAAGTCACTAGGATGGAACTTGGTCCAAGCCCACACAAGAATCTAGGCCAATAATCGATGGGCGTGGCTTACTTTCTATACAGCGCCCCCTAGAAAAACTAAAACGACCAGCCCCAAGCCATGCAATGACTTAGGATTATGAAAGTTGGCACACATGTTAAACACCCCAGGACCTACAAAAAAGCCTCTTGGACCCATGGTCTAAACCCCACAGGAAGTCGGCCATTTCTGATTGAAGTTCAAATTTTCACCGTAATTTTGCACTTTATAGCCTCTATATTTGAACGAACTCCTCCTACAGCTTTTGAGTCACAGGCTTCAAACTAACTCCAACTTGACTTGAGGCATTGGGGATCAAAAGTTATCAAAGGAATTTTTCTAAATCAAAGCATGTGGGCGTGGCCAAGCGCCAAACTTGGTCATTAGGCAGGGAAACAAAGGGTAAGCCCCGTGCCATGTTATGACTGAGAGTTCTGAAACTTGGACCACTTATGTAACCCCTCAGGACCTACAAAAAAGTCTCTTGGGGCCATGGTCTAAACCTCTCATGAAGTCGGCCATTTTGAATCAAACGTCACCCTTATGAAAATAGAATCACTATGTTAAAATATTTCTAAAAAATCAGTCGTTTTCCCAAAAGAGCTAGGACTTTTGGAATATATTCCTCTAATAGCTACTTGTTTGATGGTAAACACAGCATAGCTCTTCTTAAAGTCCGTCACTCTAATTTTTCAAAAGTTTGTGTTAACAGTAAATTGTTGTATCTCAAAAAGTTTTATAGCAATCGTAGCCAAATTTGGAACAGTTATTTATCATTTGATTATAGAAAAGACTGCCAAGTTTGGCGTGAATCTATGCATGTTTGAGCATCTTATGGGGTTTTCAACTGCCGCAGTATAAGGCATTCAAGTTTAAAGATTTTTCTTTCTTTAAATTATTTAATAAATCATCTAAAAAAAATCTAGGACATGCAAGATGTGTTCCTTGACATTTGTGATTTTTTTCGGGATTTTATTGCAAACTATGGATTTTTAATGATTTTTTTTGTTTTGATTAGAGTCGGCCATTTTGAATTACATTTTCCCCTGTTGTGAAATCACGGACCTCTTTTCAAAAAATTGTATAAAATCAGCCTTTTATCCAAATGAGCTAATACTTTCAAAATACGTTCTTTACAAAGCCTGCTGTAAGCTGGTTACAATAGCAAAGCGCTTCTTTAAAGTCTGTCACTCTGATTTTTCAAAAGTTTGTGTTAACAGGAAATTGTTGTATCGCAAAAAGTTTTATAGCAATCCTAGCCAAATTTGGAACAGTTATTTATCCTTTGATTATAGAAAAGACTGCCAAGTTTGGCGTAAATCTATGCATGTTTGAGCATCTTATGAGGTTTTCAACTGAGGCAGTATAAGGCATTCACGTTTAAAGATTTTTCTTTCTTTAAATTATTTAATAAATCATCTAAAAAAAATCTAGGACATGCGAGATGTGTTCCTTGACATTTGCGATTTTTTTCGGGATTTTATTGCAAACTATGGATTTTTAATGATTTTTTTTGTTTTGAGTAGAGTCGGCCATTTTGAATTACATTTCACCCTGTTGTGAAATCACTGACCTCTTTTCAAAAAAATTTATAAAATCAGCCTTTTATCCAAATGAGCTAATACTTTCAAAATACGTTCTTTACAAAGCCTGCTGTAAGCTGGTTACAATAGCAAAGCGCTTTTTTAAAGTCTGTCACTCTGATTTTTCAAAAAGTTGTGTTAACAGGAAATTGTTGTATCTCAAAAAGTTTTATAGCAATCCTAGCCAAATTTGGAACAGTTATTTATCCTTTGATTATAGAAAAGACTGCCAAGTTTGGCGTGAATCTATGCATGTTTGAGCATCTTATGGGGTTTTCAACTGCCGCAGTATAAGGCATTCAAGTTTAAAGATTTTTCTTTCTTTAAATTATTTAATAAATCATCTAAAAAAAATCTAGGACATGCAAGATGTGTTCCTTGACATTTGTGATTTTTTTCGGGATTTTATTGCAAACTATGGATTTTTAATGATTTTTTTTGTTTTGAGTAGAGTCGGCCATTTTGAATTACATTTCACCCTGTTGTGAAATCACTGACCTCTTTTCAAAAAATTTTATAAAATCAGCCTTTTATCCAAATGAGCTAATACTTTCAAAATACGGTCGTTACAAAGCCTGCTGTAAGCTGGTTACAATAGCAAAGCGCTTCTTTAAAGTCTGTCACTCTGATTTTTCAAAAGTTTGTGTTAACAGGAAATTGTTGTATCGCAAAAAGTTTTATAGCAATCCTAGCCAAATTTGGAACAGTTATTTATCCCTTGATTATAGAAAAGACTGCCAAGTTTGGCATAAATCTATGCATGTTTGAGCATCTTATGAGGTTTTCAACTGCCGCAGTATAAGGCATTCACGTTTAAAGATTTTTCTTTCTTTAAATTATTTAATAAATCATCTAAAAAAAATCTAGGACATGCGAGATGTGTTCCTTGACAGTTGCGATTTTTTTCGGGATTTTATTGCAAACTATGGATTTTTTATGTTTTTTTTGTTTTGAGTAGAGTCGGCCATTTTGAATTACATTTCACCCTGTTGTGAAATCACTGACCTCTTTTCAAAAATTTTTATAAAATCAGCCTTTTATCCAAATGAGCTAATACTTTCAAAATACGTTCTTTACAAAGCCTGCTGTAAGCTGGTAACAATAGCAAAGCGCTTTTTTAAAGTCTGTCACTCTGATTTTTCAAAAAGTTGTGTTAACAGGAAATTGTTGTATCTCAAAAAGTTTTATAGCAATCCTAGCCAAATTTGGAACAGTTATTTATCCTTTGATTATAGAAAAGACTGCCAAGTTTGGCGTAAATCTATGCATGTTTGAGCATCTTATGAGGTTTTCAACTGCCGCAGTATAAGGCATTCACGTTTAAAGATTTTTCTTTCTTTAAATTATTTAATAAATCATCTAAAAAAAATCTAGGACATGCAAGATATGTTCCTTGATATTTGTGATTTTTTTCGGGATTTTATTGCAAACTATGGATTTTTAATGATTTTTTTTGTTTTGAGTAGGGTGTATTACCGCTAACCGTGGATTTTGGCGGTGGTGTTTCTCCATCTTTTGAACATATACTTTTGACCCACCACCTGAGATGGCCGCAGCATCTATCTCACAGATGAGATTTCCCAGATATTATATTTTATCCCTAGTTTAACCCTTCCTGACCAAAGCTGTGGTTGTCTCAGCAGGCCCAGAGGTAAAGCATGGAACCCATTTTGCTGGGTTGGGAGGAGCAAGAAGGAGGCGGTCGCTTGGTTCCCGCGGTCGCAGCATACCAGGCGGTGCGAGCTGCGAGGGCCGCCCAATGCCACTTGTGGCTTTAATTTGTCCTTGTTTCACTAGCAGTGGTGTGAAATGAATTTCTCCAAATAGCCAAACCTTTCCTATCGAGTAGAAACTTCGCAGCCGAGGCCTCAGCCGGAAGCCAACCTGTGCTTTCAGTGTACACCATCCCGTGAACAAATCTCTTCTGTTCTTTGTAGATACTTTTTCTCGAAGCGAAGTTTCAGCGTGTTTCAATGACTGAAGGTGCGCATGCGCAGAAAAAGATAAACGGGACGAGCACGTAGGACGGTCTTATGTAAACATATCACCAGAATGATTGACAGTTAGGAGGACCAATGATTGAGATGATCCACCCGGGATCATGATTGGATGCTGACTTCCTTCTTGTTTCCGTCGTTCTCTGCTTTTCGTCTGCAGACACGATCTCTGCTGGGAGTGTTCGAGGAGGATACCGCAGCCATCTCCAACTACTGCACTCAGCTCTACCAGGCCATGCAGAGGATTTATGATGCACAGGTACAAACTTACCGACCTAATACCTCTTAACTTTTTATTAGAGGAAGCTCATCATAGTTTTTGTTTTGCAGAATGAACTGAGTGCAGCGACACACCTGACCTCCAGGCTGCTGAAAGAGTACGACAAACAGGTAGAAGAGGAGAACATATGTTTAGCTTGATCTGTCTGCATCGCCACGATGCAGGGCTAATCCTTATTAGGGTAAAGTCATCAGGTATCTGTCAGTGATATGTGGCCCAGAGGATGCAAACAGGACAGAGATCAGCACACAGGATACTCTGATGGGCCAACAGGGTGGATCGTTACCACAAAATATTAGGGCCAGGCTAGAGATGCTATTTTTCTATTTCGAGAATAAAGTGGTAACATTACGAGAATAAAGTCGTAAAATTATGAGAATAAAGTCGTAAAATTATGAGAATAAAGTCGTAAAATTATGATAATAAAGTCGTAAAATTATGAGAATAAAGTCGTAAAATTATGAGAATAAAGTCACAATATTACGAGAATAAAGTCAGAAAATTACAAGAATAAAGTTGAAATATTACAAGAATAAAGTTGTAACATTACGAGAATAAAGTCACAAAAATACGAGAATGTCATAACATTACATGAAGAAAGTAACAAAGAGAATAGTCATAAAATTACGAGAATAAAGTCACAATATTACGAGAATAAAGTCAGAAAATTACAAGAATAAAGTTGTAACATTACGAGAATAAAGTCACAAAAATACGAGAATAATTCCATAACATTACATGAAGAAAGTAACAAAGAGAATAGTTATAAAATTACGAGAATAAAGTCACAATATTACGAGAATAAAGTCAGAAAATTACAAGAATAAAGTTGAAATATTACAAGAATAAAGTTGTAACATTACGAGAATAAAGTCACAAAAATACGAGAATGTCATAACATTACATGAAGAAAGTCACAAAGAGAATAGTCATAAAATTACGAGAATAAAGTCACAATATTACGAGAATAAAGTCAGAAAATTACAAGAATAAAGTTGTAACATTACGAGAATAAAGTCACAAAAATACGAGAATAATTCCATAACATTACATGAAGAAAGTAACAAAGAGAATAGTCATAAAATTACGAGAATAAAGTCACAATATTACGAGAATAAAGTCAGAAAATTACAAGAATAAAGTTGAAATATTACAAGAATAAAGTTGTAACATTACGAGAATAAAGTCACAAAAATACGAGAATAATTCCATAACATTACATGAAGAAAGTAACAAAGAGAATAGTCATAAAATTACGAGAATAAAGTCACAATATTACGAGAATAAAGTCAGAAAATTACAAGAATAAAGTTGAAATATTACAAGAATAAAGTTGTAACATTACGAGAATAAAGTCACAAAAATACGAGAATGTCATAACATTACATGAAGAAAGTCACAAAGAGAATAGTCATAAAATTACGAGAATAAAGTCACAATATTACGAGAATAAAGTCAGAAAATTACAAGAATAAAGTTGAAATATTACAAGAATAAAGTTGTAACATTACGAGAATAAAGTCACAAAAATACGAGAATAATGTCATAACATTACATGAAGAAAGTCACAAAGAGAATAGTCATAAAATTTTGAAAATAGAGTCACAACATTACGAGAATAAAGTTTGAAAATTATGAGAATAAAGTCGTAAAATTATGATAATAAAGTCGTAAAATTATGAGAATAAAGTCGTAAAATTATGAGAATAAAGTCACAATATTACGAGAATAAAGTCAGAAAATTACAAGAATAAAGTTGAAATATTACAAGAATAAAGTTGTAACATTACGAGAATAAAGTCACAAAAATACGAGAATGTCATAACATTACATGAAGAAAGTCACAAAGAGAATAGTCATAAAATTACGAGAATAAAGTCACAATATTACGAGAATAAAGTCAGAAAATTACAAGAATAAAGTTGTAACATTACGAGAATAAAGTCACAAAAATACGAGAATAATTCCATAACATTACATGAAGAAAGTAACAAAGAGAATAGTCATAAAATTACGAGAATAAAGTCACAATATTACGAGAATAAAGTCACAATATTACGAGAATAAAGTCAGAAAATTACAAGAATAAAGTTGAAATATTACAAGAATAAAGTTGTAACATTACGAGAATAAAGTCACAAAAATACGAGAATGTCATAACATTACATGAAGAAAGTCACAAAGAGAATAGTCATAAAATTACGAGAATAAAGTCACAATATTACGAGAATAAAGTCAGAAAATTACAAGAATAAAGTTGAAATATTACAAGAATAAAGTTGTAACATTACGAGAATAAAGTCACAAAAATACGAGAATAATGTCATAACATTACATGAAGAAAGTCACAAAGAGAATAGTCATAAAATTTTGAAAATAGAGTCACAACATTACGAGAATAAAGTTTGAAAATTATGAGAATAAAGTCGTAAATTTCCGAGAATAAAGTCGTTATATTTCGATAAACAAGTTGTATTTTATATCATATCTTCCAAGAATCTCTTTCTTCCCTAAAATGAGGAATGTGGAGCATCATGTGAAGTTATACTTTAGCATCAGTTTGACAAATCAGGAAATCTTTTAGCAGCAGCATCAAACTGGGCAGGAGGTCAAAGTGGACTCTGGTTGCTGATTGGTGGAGCTGGTCGGACGTCATCTGCTGGGCGGAGCTCCAAGCTTTTTTTCTGAAACGGGTTGTTCTATGATGACTTCATTCTCATAAATTACGACTTCATTCTACAAATAAAAAAATCTCTAGCCTGGCCCTAATACACAGTCATAGGATCATCATTGTAAAGGAAACTAAACTTTTTAAATAAACATTTATAAAGTGTTTGTGTTCACCTCCTTCACTCCATGTCTATAAATCAATTCAGTGTAAACAACTGCCCTGATTAATTCAGCTGTGTTTAATTGGTGGTACATGATTAAAAGTTTCCATTGAGTTAATTACATAATCTGTTATTAAAGAATCAAAGTTTTTCATATTTTAATCAATAGCCATATATATACAGAATAAACCACCTGTTCAATTAAAAAACCCTTTTTACTCCATAATTATTGAATAAGTAATTTTATAAGCACAATAACTCATATATGTATTGTTTAACTTTCTGTGAAAAACTAATTCTACAGTCCAAGATCATCAATTAGTTTAAGTTTAATTTCTATCACTGACCAAACTATGACCGTTCAGCTCTGCATTGAGCTTTCGAAGCTGAACAACCGCTATTCAATATGGAGCATAACCAGCTCCACAGGAAGCACACAGCCAGGCAGACGAGCTCCGAGCCAGCTCCCATGTCAGAGGATGAAGAGAGCACATCCAGTTAGTCACAGTCAGAGAAACAGGACTACACTGGAAAACAGGCCAAGCTCCAACATCTAGAAACAAAGGTGTTGATGGCAGCAGCACAGCTGATATTTCTCTCCAGGATGGAGTCACAGCCAAACAGGAACAGACCAGATGAAGCTACTATGAGAAAAAGCAGAGAGAGCAGAACGTTAGAGATTGAACTAACAGATTCTGCAGAATAGGAGAACAGAGAGAGAATGAAGCAGAATGATGAAATGGGGGTCCCTATGTCCTCCAAAAGTCTAAGCCTATAGCAGCAGAACTATAGAGATAGCTCAGGATAACCTGAGCCACCCTAACTATAAACTTTATCAAAGAGGAAAGTTTTAAGCCTAGTCTTAAAAGTAGACAGGGTGTCTGTCTCACGGACTAAAACTGGTAGTTGGTTCCACAGGAGAGGAGCCTGATAACTAAAAGATCTGCCTCCCATTCTACTTTTAGAAATTCTGTCCAGGATATACCCTCATTTTAGCCCAGTGACTGCTGGAAAACAGCACCACCCCCACCATGACCCTGATGGATAGATGGTCTCTTAAATAAAAAATTATTCCGGCTGACTAATTATATCCCCGTAAAATGAATTTCTTTTAGTGTTGCAAATTTACCGCCGTCCAGCAGAGGGCTGTTCATTCTTCAGCAGAGCCTTACTTATATTTTCTAGAGTAGAAACATGAAAAGATCCAGAGTCTGATCCAGATAGTTTAGGCTGTTTAATGGATCTAGGATGTAGAATGTGATTCCATAGAAACAGTGGATAAGCTCCTTAATTTATCACCTAAAGAGCTCGTCTCATCTGCTCTGCTCACAAGACAACAACGTGATGATAGAAAAGAGGAGAATGTTACAAAACGTTGGTAACATGAGATAAATGGCATCCTCTCTTTTTGTTTTTGCTGCTCTGTGCAGCGTTTTCCTCTAGGGGGCGACGATGAGGTGATGAGCTCCACCCTGCAGCAGTTTTCAAAGGTCATTGATGAGGTGAGCTACTTTTTCTCTCCGGGGGACTACTGGCTGGAATGTGTCCTAACGTCTTGTCTTTGTCCAGCTAAGCTCCTGCCATGCCGTCCTGTCCACCCAGCTTGCTGATGCAATGATGTTTCCCATCACTCAGTTCAAGGAGCGAGACCTGAAGGGTAGGAAGCACTTTTTCTCTACATCTGAAAATGTAGAAACAGCAGCAGCTTGAGCTCATGATCCCTACTAATCAAATCACAGATTTAGAGATTCTGCATCATTGAGTCAGCTTTAGTTTAATCTTTTCCATGAGTTTTAATTCTATTCAGTTTATTTCTATAGCTCCAATTCACATCATGTCACTTTATAGATCCACATAAACTAGATCATCCAGTTAGATTGATACAAAGTTTTCTATCTAAGGAAAACCAGCTGATTGCATCGACTCATTGGCTCTGTTCGAAAACCTAGGACGCATCCTCCAAGGACGCGGTCTACCTAGACTGGATCCTTCGAAGTCCTTGAAAATAAGGAGACCGGAAGAGTTTAGGCTGTGAATTCGACCAGGTCTACCCTTCGGCGGGTTTTATCGCCGTATGCTCTGTTGCTTAGCAACCGTAAACGTTGACACACAAAGCAGGAAAAGAATGAATACAGAAGTTTTCAAAACTGTTTATTTCTTTTTTATTGTGAAGGGAACAAAGACTACACTCACAAGAATCCAGAATGGAATAAATGTTCCAGCAGCCGGGAGCAGGAACAAATAAAATCAAATGTAATGATAGAAACCTTAGTCAGTTAAATAACATGCTGCTGTCATTCTGCACATCTCTGATGTTGCTGCTATTTTCAAATATCCATTACTGTAAAAATGTCCATAGCTGCATATTGGTTATTTATTCTCCAGGTTTATATTGTTAAAACACTTTACAGAATTGTATTGTTTATATTTTAACTCTTCCCTATTATGTTATTCTTATACATTTTTCTAAGGTCCACATTTGTGTGACCATTTTCAATAATCTTTCTGCTGCTGTAAATTTGCCTATTGTGGTACAATAAAGGGATTTTCTATTCTATTCTATAAAAGGGGTAGAAAGATATAAGTAAATCTAAACAATGTATTTATAAAAAATATATCTGCAAAATCTCTAATATTCAACAACAAAAAATACGTAGTTAAGCATATTGTGCAAAACAGCAATAAAAAGATAAAAATCCTATCAGATTTATAGTCCCCACCCTGCAGATCTATTAGAATCTGTCCTTAAATTATAGCCAAACCCATTTACACAGTAACAGATAAAAACCTTTAGATAAATCAAACATTACCGCCACATATCTGACTCAATAACCATTAAAACAACTATTTTCATTAATCTCAGACGGAACTATTATATGAATTGTATTATATTAAACTGAACTTCCAATTTTCACCACTGTTCGGCGCCAAGTAACCTTTACTCTGATCACAGCTTGCTTGGTCTCGCAATGAATCCTGGGATATCCAAGAATACCGAGGATACATCAGACCCGTCCTTCAAATCGGGCAAAAAGAAGGACGCATTTGTAGGCCGCATAACGAGTAGTCTTGGAATCCGACCAGACCTCGGCGCCGCGCTATGACGTAATCGGCCTTCGAATCCGGTCTTCTAAGGATGCGTCCTAGGTTTTCGAACAGAGCCATTGACTCTTCAGCAATCCCTCACACTAAGCATGCTTTTAGAGACAGTGGAGAGGAAAAACTCCCTTTGAACAGGAAGAAACCTCCAGCAGAACCAGGCTCAGTGTGAGCGGCCATCATTTTAATGTAATCTTAGTTTCATTCTCCCTGAAGGAGTTTTAAGAACCAGTATTACCGAGACAAAGCAAAACAATGTTCAGTGTGTCGCTTTTTATTGCAGTTGCACAACAGAAAGAAGCAAATTATCTGCTGCTGATGTTAATGGTCATTAAAAATCATTAAAAGTAATTATATAGTTATTTTTAAATGGCATTAAAATTATTTAATCGTGATTATCGTGGCATTTAAAATGCTTTTAGAAAAAAAATGTTTCTGAAAACAATTTCGTCAGATACATTAGATGTAACTGGTTCCGCGTATTTGTTCGGAAATGAAGCTGGTGGCGGAGAAAAGGCTAGAGAATGGGAAAATGCTCATTTCAACAAAAGTGGCTGGAAAATGAGGAAATCAGGACGTGGCTGCAACCTGTCAATGGTAAAGATGATTATATATATATATATATATATATATATATATATATATATATATATATATATATATATATATATATATATGTAAAAGTCATGGTTACTTGTTAAAGGCATTAAATTATTTCTAAGAGCATTAAATGAGAGTTACTCAAACCCAGCAATTAAGTTTAGGTTCAATAGAAACAGTTCAAAGATATTTGCTTAACTTGCTGATCTGTTATGTTTTTTTACAGAGATCCTCACGCTGAAAGAAGTCTTCCAGATCGCCAGCGATGGTAAGACAGTGACGTTACGCTCCATCAATTCAGTTTGGTTTATTTATTTAGCAGCGATTCACAGCACATATCCCCTTCTAGCACTTTACAGAACAAGTTCATTCAATCCGGTCGATTCCAAGTTCATTACCTGCATTACAAGCGATCCAAGTCATCAGTGCAATCAAATTCAGTTTCTAAATCTAAGTTAAGTTTGCTGTCTGAAGAAACCAGCAGATCCCATCGAGTCATTCACATTTGTTTCAGGGGAGATAAAAATTTATCTTTTTTTATATATAACTGTTAATTGATCATCTGTTTAGGTGAAACCTTCTTTTGGGGGAGAAAACTAAATTTAATGAGGAGGTAACTTAAAACAGTCAGGTAGAAGGGGATTGTGAAAAAACCCTTTTCAATTCAGTTTATTTCTATAGCTCCAATTCACATCATGTCATCTCAGGTCACTTTCCAGTTCACCAGATCATCCAGTCAGATTGATTCAAAGTTTTCTATCTAAGGAAAACCAGTTGATTGCATCGACTCATTGACTCTTCAGCAATCCCTCACACTGAGCATGCTTGTAGCGACAGTGGAGAGGAAAAACTCCCTTTGAACAGGAAGAAACCTCCATTAGAACCAGGCTCAGTGTGAGCGGCCATCTGCTGAGGCCGACTGGGGTTCAAGGAGACAGAAGCAGACATAGAAAAAGAAGCATAGATACAAAAGGCAACTGTCTACCAGCTCCACAGGCGGACCCGTCCAGGAAACACACAGCCAGGCAGACGAGCTCCGAGCCAGCTCCCATGTCAGAGGATGAAGAGAGCACATCCAGTTAGTCACAGTCAGAGAAACAGGACTACACTGGAAAACAGGCCAAGCTCCAACATCTAGAAACAAAGGTGTTGATGGCAGCAGCACAGCTGATATTTCTCTCCAGGATGGAGTCACAGCCAAACAGGAACAGACCAGAGGAAGCTACTATGAGAAAAAGCAGAGAGAGCAGAACGTTAGAGATTGAACTAACAGATTCTGCAGAGTGGGAGAATAGAGATAGAATGAAGCAGAATGATGAAATGGGGGTCCCTATGTCCTCCAGCAGTCTAAGCCTATAGCAGCAGAACTATAGAGATAGCTCAGGATAACCTGAGCCACCCTAACTATAAGCTTTATCAAAAAGGAAAGTAAAGGTCCAAAGTAAAAAGATGAAAATCTATGGGTGTTATAAGGTGATGTAATTAAACGCTGATATGAGTTTGTTATTTAGTCTAATGACTTTTGGACTGCTGAGTTGTGGGTGTGTCAGTACAACAGATTAAAGCTCAGATTACAGTCAGTTAACTCGGCTCACATATGGAATCAAATCACAACTTCTATTCAGTATATCTACATTTTTAAACAAATCAATCAACTCCAAGTCAAACTTATATCAGTTCGAAACTCTTGACTAAACTAATTAGCTGCTATACTGCAAAAATTTTCTGAAAATTAGAAGAAAATTCTTCAAATAAGTGGTATTTAACCTTAATTAGAGTAGGAAAATAAGATTATCTGCTAATGGCAGGAGCATTTTTACTTTTAGAATAAAAACATTACATAATATGCACTTGAGACTGCAGTTGTTTTTTCTTATTTTAAATGTAAATTGTCTCATTCCATTGGCAAAGTGTCTCACTAACCTGCTCAATTCAAGAAAAATGCTCTTATTTTAAGAAACAATGTCTTACTTAGATGTACATTTTTTCAGTGTACAAGGACATAGGTAAAGGTAAATACAAATAGCTGGAAACCATTATCAATAAAATAATTCAATTATCTCACAGTCTGGCATGAATTTTATGTTGACGAACAAACATTTATACTGAACAGTTTGGAAAGAGCTCAAATTATATGTAGAGGAATTGGAATGTGTTCAAATCCAAGATGTAAATAAAACATTATTTGTTGAATATTGCACCTGGTTTTATTAGAAGAGAAAATGTTTTTATTAAAGCCCCTTTCTTTGTTCCCTTTTGTGTGCAGATCAGGACACGGCCATTAACAGATACAGCCGCCTGTCTAAGAGGAAGGACAATGACAAGGTAGCAACAAACTTTACGTCTGAACATTACTGCTTATCGTGACTAAAGGGAAATCTGTGCTTCAGTCAGCAGTTAGAGTTTGGATATGGTTTTCTTTTTATTTTTTTGCAAAGCGTTTGGTCTCCTTATTTGGATTTTTTAAAGGAAAAGTCTGGTCAGCAAATCACTCGGGGAGAATGCAGAATAAATCTGAGTCAATTGGACGCGTACTGATGACATCACCACATTCACAGCTAGTCTGGAGTCTGCAGTTCACGAACTATTATTAATAGAATATAGAGAATAATAAATTCTTACAGTCAGATAAACACAAATCAAACTAACATTTTGCCAAATAAAACAAAAAAGTCGTCATCAGAGCCAGTGGTCCTTCACACACGACTATGCAGAGAGAGGGCTGCTGCAGACGGGCTGACGTTAGCCCTGGCTGCTGCAGACGGGCTGACGTTAGCCCTGGATGCTGCAGACGGGCTGACGTTAGCCCTGGCTGCAGCAGACGGGCTGACGTTAGCCCTGGCTGCAGCAGACGGGCTGACGTTAGCCCTGGCTGCAGCAGACGGGCTGACGTTATCCCTTGCTGCTGCAGACGGGCTGACGTTAGCCCTGGATGCTGCAGACGGGCTGACGTTAGCCCTGGATGCTGCAGACGGGCTGACGTTAGCCCTGGCTGCAGCAGACGGGCTGACGTTAGCCCTGGATGCTGCAGACGGGCTGACGTTAGCCCTGGCTGCAGCAGACGGGCGGACGTTAGCCCTGGATGCTGCAGACGGGCTGACGTTAGCCCTGGATGCTGCAGACGGGCTGACGTTAGCCCTGGCTGCAGCAGACGGGCTGACGTTATCCCTTGCTGCAGCAGACGGGCTGACGTTAGCCCTGGCTGCTGCAGCAGACGGGCTGACGTTAGCCCTGGCTGCAGCAGACGGGCTGACGTTAGCCCTGGCTGCAGCAGACGGGCTGACGTTAGCCCTGGCTGCAGCAGACGGGCTGACGTTAGCCCTGGCTGCAGCAGACGGGCTGACGTTAGCCCTGGCTGCAGCAGACGGGCTGACGTTAGCCCTGGCTGCAGCAAACGGGCTGACGTTAGCCCTGGCTGCTGCAGACGGGCTGACGTTAGCCCTTTCCGCTGCAGACGGGCTGACGTTAGCCCTTAGCCCTGGCTGCAGCAGACGGGCTGACGTTAGCCCTGGCTGCAGCAGACGGGCTGACGTTAGCCCTGGCTGCTGCAGACGGGCTGACGTTAGCCCTGGCTGCAGCAGACGGGCTGACGTTAGCCCTTTCCGCTGCAGACGGGCTGACGTTAGCCCTTAGCCCTGGCTGCAGCAGACGGGCTGACGTTAGCCCTGGCTGCAGCAGACGGGCTGACGTTAGCCCTGGCTGCTGCAGACGGGCTGACGTTAGCCCTGGCTGCAGCAGACGGGCTGACGTTATCCCTTGCTGCTGCAGACGGGCTGACGTTAGCCCTGGCTGCAGCAGACGGGCTGACGTTAGCCCTGGATGCTGCAGACGGGCTGACGTTAGCCCTGGATGCTGCAGACGGGCTGACGTTAGCCCTGGATGCTGCAGCAGACGGGCTGACGTTAGCCCTGGATGCTGCAGACGGGCTGACGTTAGCCCTGGCTGCAGCAGACGGGCTGACGTTAGCCCTGGATGCTGCAGACGGGCTGACGTTAGCCCTGGATGCTGCAGACGGGCTGACGTTAGCCCTGGCTGCAGCAGACGGGCTGACGTTATCCCTTGCTGCTGCAGACGGGCTGACGTTAGCCCTGGCTGCTGCAGCAGACGGGCTGACGTTAGCCCTGGCTGCAGCAGACGGGCTGACGTTAGCCCTGGCTGCAGCAGACGGGCTGACGTTAGCCCTGGCTGCAGCAGACGGGCTGACGTTAGCCCTGGCTGCAGCAAACGGGCTGACGTTAGCCCTGGCTGCTGCAGACGGGCTGACGTTAGCCCTTTCCGCTGCAGACGGGCTGACGTTAGCCCTTAGCCCTGGCTGCAGCAGACGGGCTGACGTTAGCCCTGGCTGCAGCAGACGGGCTGACGTTAGCCCTGGCTGCTGCAGACGGGCTGACGTTAGCCCTGGCTGCAGCAGACGGGCTGACGTTAGCCCTTTCCGCTGCAGACGGGCTGACGTTAGCCCTTAGCCCTGGCTGCAGCAGACGGGCTGACGTTAGCCCTGGCTGCAGCAGACGGGCTGACGTTAGCCCTGGCTGCTGCAGACGGGCTGACGTTAGCCCTTAGCCCTGGCTGCAGCAGACGGGCTGACGTTAGCCCTGGCTGCTGCAGACGGGCTGACGTTAGCCCTGGCTGCTGCAGACGGGCTAATGTTAGCCCTGGACACTGTTACCCCTCGGAGGTCCGCTGATGGCCTCGGTCCTCTCAACTTCAGAATTCTTTTTTTTTTATTACTCATTAAATCAGTAAATGGGCCATATATTGAAGCTTAAAGTATAATGTTCTCTCCTTAAATAATCTTAAAACATACTTTTATTGGACAACAGCAACAGAAAAGAGGATTTTTAATTTAATCCTCTGAGCTCTGTGAGCGATAACCTGGAAGCCGCTGCTGCTGCAGTGCATGCTGGGACAGCTGTTAGTCTGGAGAATGATCCAGGCTTCTCTGATGCATGCTGGGTAAAGAGGGAGGGGCAAGAAAACATTCTGCTGTTCCTGTGAATTGGGACAGTACTAGGGCTGAGGCTGATGACGTTTCACAAGGACACGAGAACGCACAAGTACACAGATTGAGAAACGACCAATCATTTAGGTCATGATCACTGAGTCTGGGAGCGGCCATTTTTGCCCAAATATAGTAGCCCCTCCCTCCTGCCATCTTCCAGCAGTGACGTCACGGTGCGGTAAGCCTAGCGCCATTTTCCCCGCTTTACAAGCTAAATCAATGGGAACTACTAGACACATCTGCAATCAACAACAATTATTGAAGATTTCCAGAGGACTTCACCATTGAAATTCACCAGAGCTATAGTGAAACTGACAATGCCCACGTGCATGGCAGCTGGATGCTGGAATACATCGGGTAAAAGTGAAAAAGAAAGAGTTATTCCACCTTTCTGATTCCTGATCCTCCACGGACGGGTTGGTCGTTGGATCGCCAACTTGAAGAGGGAGGATTTGCCATCGAACTTCTGGCCAGAGAAAAAACCCGTAATATGTAGCCAACATTTGGAAGAAGAATGTTTTCAAGATGACTTGGATAATAGCGCGTTGTGACAAACACCAGATACAGCACTGGGACTTGATCAACAGCCGATACCGCACCGTGACGTCACAAACCAGTAGGTGGCAGTAGTGTTCTTTGACAAACATGGATGCCTCCAGTAAAGCACATTCACGTGAAAATTACTCTGAATTAAAAACACTGATCATTTATTGAACAGGATGGAATCATTTCATATTTAAAGAACTTTCAGAAGTTTGAATTTTGACTCTGACCCGACTTTTCCTTTAAAGCTTTATATAAAATTAAAATGGATTCAGCTCCCTCGTTCAGTGGTAAATCCTACCCATAA
This sequence comes from Cyprinodon diabolis, assembly GCA_030533445.1. Classification (NCBI taxonomy): domain Eukaryota; kingdom Metazoa; phylum Chordata; class Actinopteri; order Cyprinodontiformes; family Cyprinodontidae; genus Cyprinodon; species Cyprinodon diabolis. Next base: position 48,589,052 of record CM060081.1, read on the forward strand.
ATACGTTTGTTTTTCCTTTTGTCTGTAGGTGAGAGCGGAGGTGGTAGAGGACGTCTACACCTCACGCAAGAAGCAGCACCAGACCATGATGCACTACTTCTGTGCCCTGAACACCCTGCAGTACAAGAAAAAGACGGCTCTGTTGGAGCCACTGCTGGGTTACATGCAGGCCCAGGTTTGTGCAAACGCACTCACACTCACGTGTTTTCACATGTACTGCCCTCTGGATTGATTTCAATCCTTGTGACTCCAGTTCCAGATTTTTACTGGCGAGGCATCTGTCCCTCAGTAGATCCCGTAGCAGCATCAAGTCAAACACAGTAAACCTTAATGTACTTGATATCAGAAAATGTCGAGGTGAAACTATGTCTCTGGTGAATTTATTATTCCTAACAGTTTTAGAGGGAGAGCAAACTCTCCTCACTGTCGTTCAGACCCAAGAATAGGACAGAAATTTCATTTTATACTGGATTATTTTTGGAAAAATGTATGTCTGTATATGGGATGTAAAAAAAATTAATTGTTGATTGTTTTTTTTGATAAAAATTGTTCCATCTAGGGCTGAAAAAATTAATCGGATTAATCCATTATTGAAATTATCCTAAATTAATTTAGTAATCAATTAATAATTAACTGGAGTATAGAGACTCTACAACACGCCTTTAGCTGACAGAGAGACCAACAAGATTGTAAAAAAAATATATATAAATATTTTGAGTTTAAGATAAAAAAAAAAAATGTCCATTAATATATTCTACCCAGAACTCCTGAAAAAAGTTTGTTTCACTTGGTTGAATTCTGTAAAAAATCTGCTTTAAGGAACCTTTGCTATCCGATTAAAAAATAATCAAAAGAGTAGGCGAGTAGCAAAATAGTCTTTGGCTGCTGCACAGTTCTTCTGTTGCACCTTTGATTAAAAAAATATTTTATATATGAATATATTAAAGTTGTATTTATTTGGGAAATATACTTTTTTTCTTAATGTTTGAAGCTACTATGAACGAACGCTGAATGATGAAAAAGGGGTCCCCATGTCCTCCAGCAGTCTAAGCCTATAGCAGCATAACTATAGAGACAGCTCAGGATAACATTCATCTACCAAAGGTTAAAGCCTTTGGTTAAAACGAGAGTAAAGTTGGTTTTGAGTTAAAATATATGAGGGTAAGGGCTGCGGAGTGTTAACATGGGCGGGGAGGAAAGGTGTTCTAGTTCTGATGACACAGATCTGTATACACTGTACAAAATTTTGACTACCTGTGGTTGGTGCAAATGTTCCTCCTCTAATGTATAAAATGTGAAAAACAATAAAAAAATTGATCACAAAAAAAAAAAATAAATATATATATATATATTTTTTTTTTCTGTTTAGATCAGCTTCTTTAAGTTGGGGTCAGAGAACCTCACCCAGCAGTGGGAAGACTTCCTGGGAACCATCGGAACCAGCGTCCAGAAGTAAGAGCCTGATTCTGTGTCTGGTTCTGTGCTGAGCAGTTAGTTGGAGATAAACACTTTATCGTGTCTGCAGCGTACGTCGGGAGATGGAGGAAGAGGTGGGGCAGATGCAGCAGACCATCCAGCAGATGGAAAGGTCATGTGACGCTCTTTATGCGCCGTGTGACCCTGACCCCGCCCATTCGCCGGTCTGTCGCAGCCTGACCAGGAAACAAGGCTACCTATTCATCCGCAAGTAAGGCGCACGTTAATCAGTGGGAAACGGTTGGTTAAACTTTTAGAAACCTGCAGCTTTTCTGTTTGTAACACATGTGTGACGCATCAGAGGAACACATAGATCTATAGATATTCTGACATCATCCAAGCTTCTGATCCTACAAATTCTTCTCAATGAAAACTAGGATTCAGAGACGGAGAAGCTCTGAGATCAATAGAACCAAAGCGACATAAACCTTTCCTTCAGTCTCATCCCTACTAGTGATGTTAATGAGGCATCTTGAAGCTCAGTAAAAACATTAAATAAACTAAGAATCAATTTGAAATAAAGTTTAATTCAGATAAGTTGAGTGATAACTGAGAGGAAAAGGATGACACAACGAAAACAAAATAAAAACGCAACGGCTGAAATGCAGTGTTGTGCCTGAACGCGTTCATTGAACAAAAGTTCATGAACTCGTTCATATTTTGGGCGAAAGTGAACTGAACGTACTGCATTACTGCCTGATGAACGTTATTGTGAACTCGTTCATTCTGGTGTCTGTGAACGGCGTGCTCTTTCAGTTCAACTTCGTTCAATAGGTTGCCAAATTTCTATAGAGCCCTCCAGGCGAAACCCCGGCTAAATCACACCGTAAACAGGCCTTAATATGTAGCGGGAAAAACACCCAATCTGGCAACACCAGCTACCAGTGTCGTAGCCTACAGCCGCGGGCGTCATCAAAACAAAATGCAGCGTGGAAGCCACAGCAGCATGGAGGTGACAAAGCAGCAGTATGATCACTTAAAACGGTTTTATGACCAGGTGGTCGGTGAGGATGATGGCAACAATCTTACATTTCTCTGCAAACTTTGCCCGCCGGCTTTCAGTAAAAAAATCCGCAATTAAACCTGCCTGGTATAATTTTCCAGGATTCCAGTATTCCTTTTTAGTACGTACTGAAAGAAAAAACACACATTTGCACCTTAAGGACTACTTTCCTGTTTTTATTTTAATAATTACTCATAAAAAGACCATTCAAGCAGCACATTTTTCCTGATGTTTTTGAGAATATACTGTAGGGGTGAAAGCTGCAGCTGCTACTAGTGTGAAGTGAATGGACAGCAACAAAGCGTTAAAGCAACAATGGGGAAATGGTGTCCCCTCAATGCTAATGTAAACCCTGGTTGGATAAGGATTCAAAACTGGATATGAAGATGAAATCTGACGCAGTTTCAGTGTTACAACTGATAAAATAATTACCTGTGGTTCTATCTGTGGTTCTACAGTAGGCTATGATGTAATTGAGCAATATATGAAAAAAAAAGAACTATGATCTAGTTCATTTTTTGGAACTGTGAACTTAGTTCAAAATTTTGAATTATGAACTATAAACTGAACTAGTTCATTTTCAAATGTGTGAACTGAACTTTGAACCAGTTCATGTAGAAAAAGAACTTTCTCAACACTGCTGAAATGTTCCTATTCCTTTTAGGCTCCAAAGTTCTTGATCATTTTAATGAGAAACAGCAAAAGATGAGACTTTTTTTTTTTTTATCAGATGCATCATATTAACAGATATGCTTTTAAACCGTTTAGAGAGTCAGTCAGTTAGAAACAACTGGATACAGTGCTTAGCTCTAATGGCTCCATGCATTGGTGTTACTGCACCCATCACCAGTCCCTACTGATCCCCAGGGGGCGGAGCTAAAGCACTGAATGGCTGAAACCAACTCTGTCTTAGAGGAAACTTGAAGGTATTCCTCTCAGAGAAGATCCTGGCAGAAGAACCTGGCCTAGTATAGGAAGGAATTAGTTCAGTGTTACTGAAAGGGAAAGAACATGTTTTGAAAAAGATCTGAGGATGATGTTTTTCAAAAAATGGAACTTTGAAGTTTTTGAGAGTGATTTATAGTCTTTTATTTGTTCATGCTCCCGGTGGTTGGCCACTTTATTCCACTTTACAAACAAAAAAATTAAAAAGAAACAGTTTTGAAAAGTATCCATTCTTTTCCTGCTTTGTGTCAACTTTCACGGTTGCTAAGCGACAGAACATAGGGCGGAGAAAGCTTGGAAGGCCGGACCTGTTTGAATCCACAGCCAAAACTCTTCCTGTCTCCTTATTTTCACGGGCTTGGAAGGATCCAGTCCAGGGTAGACCGCGTCCTTGGAAGACGCAGCCCATGAATTGAGGAGATCCTTCGCAGCTGAGGCCTCCTTTCCTTTACTGGCCGCCTCACATGACAGCCTGTCAGGGACTGGTTACTCAAATGACAGTAATTATAATAATAATAATAATATTGTTATATTATAATTACAGTAAACCAAAAAGGCGAGAAATTACAAAATGAGTCAACTAAATGTGTGCACCAAAGTGGTTAACCAATGCCACGTCAAAGTAAAAAAGTGAAATACAGTGCAGTAAAATATAAAAGATTTATTGAAATGAAAGAATTATCAGACCATTTGTTGTGTGGTTGCACATGCGGCCATCACAATGTTAAAGATAACAAATCCAGATTTTCCAACTCGACCGTCTGGAGCTTTGAACCATCTTTTAGGCGCATTGATGCGCTGCGCCCGATTGCTCGAAACGCTTCAAGACCTGAGTCACCTGATGGTTGAGGCGCTCCACCGGACCTCTCCACGCCAATCAGCACTCGTCCGCTTTGACTTTCTTTATAAACTGGACGACACTCGGTGTGAATGTAGCATAAACACATCTTCTCCTTAGATCAAAGTGTTTCTATAAATGAACAGAAAGCTGCAGGTTTTCCTGGACGTTTGAATCTAAACGCGTCTCCGCTGCGTGTCTGGCAGTAAAACCGGCCTGGTGTCGTCATCCTGGGAGCGTCAGTACTTCTTCACCCAGGGGGGAAACCTGATGCAGCAGGGTCGAGGCGAGGTGGCGGGCGGCCTGGTCACCGACCTCGACAACTGCTCCGTCATGGCCGTCGACTCTGACGACCGTCGATTCTGCTTCCAGGTCACCTCCTTTGACGGGAAAAAGTGTGTTTGCAGCATCTCCTTCATCTGTTGCTCTCAGTGTTTCCTATTTTATCATTTAAAAATCTATTTTGTTACTTTTTGTCTCATCAGGGTTGTGACCCTGCAGGCGGAGAGCAGGAAGGATTGCGAAGAGGTAAAACCGTTTCCTGTGATCTAACCCGCTCTCTGCTAGCTGATCATTTTAGACTCAAATCTCTGCGTCTTCCTCTGACAGTGGATCGCAACCATCAACAACATCTCCAGGAGGATCTACCTGAGCGAAAATGCAGAGGTGTGTGTCTGTTTTCACACATGGTTCATGTTTAGACCCAGTTTCCATTGCCATAGATGAATAACGATGGTTCAGTGGGTGAAATGGACGTATGGAGAAGTTCAAACCCATCAACTCCTCCTTTCTCTGCAAATCTCACTATTCTAAACATCCGCCATAAAACGGGCGAATCCAAACGAAGCACAGAGTTGACGTCAATTCGGGGATGTTGCCTTATTTGGTTCTGGCCTGCTGCACTTCAGTCGACCAAAATCCCGGACGATTTTGAAATTCATCCCTGGCATTTTTTTAGGTCTGAAAAGTAGGATACAGTGGGGCAAAAAGTATTTAGTCAGCCACCAATAGTGCAAGTTCTCCCACTTAAAAAGATGAGAGAGGCTGGTAATTTTCATCATAGATATACCTCAACTATGAGAGACAAAATGAGAAAAAAAATCCAGAAAATCACATTGTCTGATTTTTAAAGAATTTATTTGCAAAATATGGTGGAAAATAAGTATTTGGTCAATAACAAAAGTTCATCTCAATACTTTGTTATATACCCTTTGTTGGCAATGACAGAGATCAAACGTTTTCTGTAAGTCTTCACAAGGTTTTCACACACTGTTGCTGGTATTTTGGCCCATTCCTCCATGCAGATCTCCTCTAGAGCAGTGATGTTCTGGGGCTGTCGCTGGGCAACACGGACTTTCAACTCCCTCCAAAGATTTTCTATGGGGTTGAGATCTGGAGACTGGCTAGGCCACTCCAGGACCTTGAAATGCTTCTTACGAAGCCACTCCTTCGTTACCCGGGCGGTGTGTTTGGGATCATTGTCATGCTGAAAGACCCAGCCACGTTTCATCTTCAATGCCCTTGCTGATGGAAGGAGGTTTTCACTCAAAATGTGACGATACATGGCCCCATTCATTCTTTCCTTCACACGGATCAGTCGTCCTGGTCCCTTAGCAGAAAAACAGCCCCAAAGCATGATGTTTCCACCCCCATGCTTCACTGTAGGTATGGTGTTCTTTGGATGCAACTCAGCATTCTCTCTCCTCCAAACACGACGAGTAGAGTTTTTACCAAAAAGTTCTATTTTGGTTTCATCTGACCATATGATATTCTCCCAGTCATCGTCTGGATCATCCAAATGCTCTCTAGCAAACTTGAGACGGGCCTTGACATGTACTGGCTTAAGCAGGGGGACACGTCTGATACTGCAGGATTTGAGTCCCTGGCGGCGTAGTGTGTTACTGATGGTAGCCTTTGTTACTTTGGTCCCAGCTCTCTGCAGGTCATTCACTAGGTCCCCCCGTGTGGTTCTGGGATTTTTACTCACCGTTCTTGTGATCATTTTGACCCCACGGGGTGAGATCTTGCGTGGAGCCCCAGATCGAGGAAGATTATCAGTGGTCTTGTATGTTTTCCATTTTCTAATAATTGATCCCACAGTTGATTTCTTCACACCAAGCTGTTTACCTATTGCAGATTCAGACTTCCCAGCCTGGTGCAGGTCTATAATTTTGTTTCGGGTGTCCTTTGACAGCTCTCTAGTTTTGGCCATGGTGGAGTTTAGAGTGTGACTGTTTGAGGTTGTGGACAGGTGTCTTTTATACTGATAACGGGTTCAAACAGGTGCCATTAATGAAGGTAACGAGTGGAGGACAGAGGAGCCTCTTACAGAAGAAGTTACAGGTCTGTGAGAGCCAGAAATCTTGCTTGTTTGTAACTGACCAAATACTTATTTTCCACCATATTTTGCAAATAAATTCTTTAAAAATCAGACAATGTGATTTTCTGGATTTTTTTTTTCTCATTTTGTCTCTCATAGTTGAGGTATATCTATGATGAAAATTACCGGCCTCTCTCATCTTTTTAAGTGGGAGAACTTGCACTATTGGTGGCTGACTAAATACTTTTTTGCCCCACTGTATGTCTGGGAAAGAGGACGTCTGGTCCCCCTACCATATCAACAATCTGATGTTTCAGTGGGTGAGTGCTTGTTGCTATGATGCATCTTTGCTCAGCAGCTTGGCTCGTTGTAAACCAACCAATCAGAGCACAGCTCATCTAAATATTCATGATCGTACCATAAAAGGAAGATAAACCTGTGGTTTAATTCTAGGGCTTTTAACCAGGCTATTAGGGCTCATAGAACAGCTGATATGCCCTTTTCAGCCCAACCAATGTTACACACCCTATTAGAGACCTGAAGGACCAGATACCCTATAGAATCATTCTATCACCACTTTAATGAAAAAATATGGTCAGCAAGGATTAATCAATGGATTATTATTTATACCTAAAACTAATACATTTCAGTGATTTAATGAATTTAGCGTTAATCAATAAAAAAATAAAAGAAGTAATCTTTGTCACTGAGTCTGGAAGCGGCCATTTTTGCCCTAAAATATAGTAACCCCTCCCTCCTGCCATCTTTCGGCAGTGATATGTAGCCAACATTCTGAAGAAGAATGTTTTCAAGATGACTTGGATAATAGGGCGTTGTGACAAACACCAGATACAGCACTGGGACTTGAAATTTACTTTACTTAATTTTATTGAACAGGATGTAATAATTTCATTTTTAAAACACTTTCAGAAGTTAACTTTATTTTTTCCTCAAATATTATTTTTTTTATTTAAAAAAAATAATATTTGAGGATAAAATAGTTATTAAACTTTATTTTTTTCAAATTTTATATGTTCCAATAATAATTAACATTTTTTATTTTTATTGCAAGTTTCTCTTTTTTAGATTGAGATTTATGAATTGCATTCTTTTCAAATTGCATTTTTCAGGTGACATGTTCTTGATAGCTGGGGGCGGGTTTTCTTCTGGAGTGACAAGGAAAGCTTCATTGCTATTGGTCTGCATTAGCAACAGCATTTTTAATTGGCCAAGAATGAGTGTTTGCAGGAGAATAAGAAAAATGCAAAACTCAACCTGAAAAATTTGAAAAAAAAAATACAAATCTTAAACCTGAAATGAAATAAAAAAAAAAACTAAATTTGAGCATGAGGAAATATTTTAAAGCTACAGTGTGTAATGATTACAGGGATATACAGTCAGAAATGTAATATATTATACATAACTATGTTATTTATCATCATCTACGAGCTCAGCCTCTTAACCTTAATATTTGCGTTGCCTTAGAATTCGTTATTTATAATTACATAGGAGCGGGTCCCGCAGCCATGGAGGCAGACATCTTTGCGCTATGGCAGCGCAGAGCCAACAAACTAGAGATTGCGAGATCGCCCATTACGCTCGAATGTAACTACGGCAAGTTGAGAGAGATGAACTGAGACGGTACTGAACAATAGATGGCAGTATTATGCCTGAGAATACTATCTGTAAAATTATCTATGTAAACAAACCTCATCACTTGAGAAGGTAGGTGATGCGGACATCGTGGAAGACATTTTGTCCCGTAACGCACGCTGTACTGTTGGGGGGGAGAAGCGGTGGGGGGGAGATGTTCATGTTGCTGCGGTCTGCAGTCTGACCGCTAGATGTCGCTAAAAGTTACACACTGTAGTTTTAAAACATATTTAAATATTTTTCACAAAGAACTTTTTATAAAGCTTCATTTCTGTTTTTAATAATAATACATTTATTTATTTATTTTATTTATTTATTTATTTAACAGCGCCTTTCTGGACACTCAAGGTCACTTTACAGAAAATACAAAAGATAAATAAAAAGAAAGATGAAAATACAGGAACATAAAAACAAATTTTAATTGAACAAATTCCGTCCATCCCTGCTCTGGACTCCTCCAGAGGAAAGATTAATGCCAATTAGCTCTGATGCTGTGTTTCTGTTAGGAGCTGGCAGCCAGAGTGAACCAAACAGCCCTGGAAGCTGTGACGCCATCACCTTCATTCCAGCAGAGACACGAGAGCATGAGACCAAGCAGGTAGGGGGGGGTTTAGAGAAGGAGAAGGTTTTATAGTGACCATAATCTGCTAAATGTGGATAAACTGATAGCACTTCATGAACTTTTTGGTTTTTAGTGTTTTATTTATGTGTGTTTAATACAGCCTGTTCCCATCATTGCTGTTTTAGCTGGACAGAGCTAGTGCTACAGGACATAGAATACGTCATTTACCCAGAATGCATTGCAGCGTAAACAACATGGCCTCATCTGTGTGGCAAGATTTGATTTAAATTTGTAAAAACTCAAGGAACATACAGTATTTCTACTGCATTGTATTGACATTGATAATAAATAATTGTAATGTTATGGTTGCTGCTGAAGATTCTCAGTCATCCAGGTCAGAGTCATTCCAAAAAAATTTAAAACAATCCACTGGACTTTGTTTCGTAGTTTGAAGACGTTTCTCTTCCATCCATTGCAGGCTAACAAAGAAGCCAAACGACCTCCATTCCAAAGGGGGGGACCCGTTCATCCGTTTCAATTCGCATGTTTTCTAAACTAAAACCAGGCTTTGTTGGGCTGCTGGATAAAACCTGGAACTCAACGCTATTTCTGACATTTTGAATTGAAAAAGCTTCCTGGATGGAAGAGAAACGTCTTCAAACTTGGAAACTAAATCCAGTGGATTGATTTTAATGTTTTTTTTTTATTGTTACAGTTACGGGTGGATCTGTTAAACATGAACTCGTCTGCCTCCGTCTGATTGATTTTTGTTTGTGTTTTTCCAGTAAGGGCCGAACGGGCCGAACCAGCAGCATCAGCTCCGTTGGTTCGGAGCCGTCGCCTGCCCTCTCTGTCCTCTCATTGGACGCTCTGGTTGCTCCGGATACGCCCATCCAGTTTGACATCATCTCCCCCGTCACAGAGGAGAACTCGGGCCAGAGCAAGACGGCGGCACAGCCCGGCAGGTGCCTCAGAAAACCCTAAATCCTTTTCTGTGTGGGATAAACAGAGTTTTACTGTGTTTATTAAAATGATGTGGATGTATCTGACACTGGTATTAAATCAAACTTTCCATTCTTTGAAATTCATTTTCACACAAATGCATTTCATTTTATATTGCATGATTACAGACTTGACGTGGGCAATTCCAATTCAATCTCTAATGAGGCTCCTGTCACACCCTGCTGATTTATCCAGCGTCTGCCTGACGTCCCAGGATCTCCTAAAACGCTGGCAGACGCTGAACTTTCTATGGATTGTTTCTAGGGGTGGAACGGTTCACAAGATCCACGGTTCGGTTCGGTTCACGGTTTCCTGGTCACGGTGTTCGGTTCAGTATATGTTGATTGTTAGCCTGGCATGTTGGTGGTGTTGCTGTTAGCATAAACAAAACGTGTTGCACAATGCTTGCACACTGTTGCACTTTTATCCACAACTTTCTTTCCTCCGTCATCGTAGGTCACTCTAAATGCAAAGTGGTCCCATACAGCAGACCTATAAAGTGCTGCTGGCGCGTCTTCCAACTCCTGTTCTTTCCCACTCGCCATACCCACACAATTCTCCACAACAACTGATTTTTTTCTGCTACACCCGGCTACGCTGCTTCGCTTCTTCTTCTTCTTGTTTACTACTGGTGGTTGGCTTTGGTGGCAGTACTGCCACCTTCTGCTCTGGAGTGTAAACGCTTCGCCTATGAGAAAAAGGAGCAGCGGATGAACCGAACGAAACACACGCAAATCGAACCAAGACAGTCAAACCGAACGGTTTGGACGGTTTTTATAAACCGTTCCATCCCTAATTGTTTCCATTCTGGGCGTAAACATAGAGTATTCATAATAAGTCCAGAACTTCTGTCCCACGACAGCCTAACTTCTGCATAATGCACAGCAGTGTAATGCCCATGAAACGATGCATAGTGACCTGAGGGGGGCAGCGATGCACCTGGCCTGCAGAAAAAAATTATCTGATTGCAGAATTAATCTAGCTGTTGTTTACCACCCACCAAAAAAAAAAGAAATAGAAAGAAAGAAGGTTTTTGGTGGCAGCAGATTCAGCATCATGTCTGCTAGGAAGTGTGTTGGTGGTGGGCGTGAACGCAGGGAGGATCCGTCACTCACCTTCTGGCTCACCCTATGATGGGGATGAAGTCTGGAGGAGAACTGACGGTTTCCTCCTGTGAACCCCCTTTATACCAAAACGCTGCCAATACGCCATTATGCAGTAGCTGGAAGTTAGAAACACGTTCAGCGCTCGTCTGGAACACGTCAGATACGCTGATATGCGTTGGAGAGAAGTTCTGGATAAGTTACGCAGAAGTTACTCAGAGGTTTAGGATAAGCTAGACGCCACGACTGATGAGGAACTGACTCTGAACGGATGTCAACCATCAGATAGCTGACCTAGAATTGATGGCCCACGTATAGCATAGGCTGGCATACGTAGTCGCGGTATGTCTACGTGTTTCAGCGTACTTCAGCGTGCTCATAGCTTATCCAACGTATGCCAGCGTTTTTTCCAGATTTTCCGTACGACAGGCAAACGCTGGTCTAAATTTTCATGGTGTGACGGGCTTAACTAAAGATAGTTTGACGATTGATGGTGAAATAGAACAATTCACCTTTTTTTTCCAAGGATTGGAAGAGAGTGTAGTTTTACTGTGATGGAATAGCAAAACCATAGAAAGCCTAACTCCTTTTAAATTAGGTCAGTGATGTATTTCTATGGGATTTGAAAGAGGAAAAAAATATAATCCTCAGGTTTAGTTGAGGTTTGGGTTTGTTTTTGTCACGGATTAACACGACTACCTGTGTTTCTGCAGGAGGAGTAATCCGTTTGGAGAGTCAGGAGACGATTCACCCGACGCTGAAGGTACATCCTGTTCGCCTGCAGAGGCTACATGTCTTCTCTAATTTAATTAAGACTTCCATCCAGCATTACTGGATCTCAGATGCATTTTTAAAACAGAGTGTTCAGGGTGGTTCCATCCTTTAATGACTAAAATCCGACAATTATGCAGACTAAACTCCAACTAAACATTCACTAATGTTTAGCTTGTGTATAAATGTTGGTGATTTAACCAAGTTTGTGTCTTTTAAAATTGATATTGTTCCAACTTTCCAACGTTGTCGCTCTGATTCTGAAGCTTTAAGGCCGTTCAGGATTGATAGATCTGCCTTCTATAAAGGAAGGAAACAGCTGCTTCGTTTCATCCTAGAGAGACGGTTATTTATTCCCCAGAGTTGTTGATTGCGGTGATATTTATGGGCCAAACATTGAGATCTTTAGATGCTTTAATTTGCAAACCCCTTTAGCATTAACCTTTGTTTGAATTTGAACAATTCTGATTGTTTTAATAAGAAAGATTATAAAAGTTTACATAATTTCAAGTCTTTTTGAAAAAATCAAAAACATTTACACACATCCAGTGTCTGATGCTGCAGGTACTTATACTTTATGATATAAAAGTATTTTTTCATTTAACTGATAAGTTTTGGAGTGGGAGAGAAACGTAGCGTGTCGTTATAACAAAGTTATCTCTACAGAACCTACATTCTCAGCAATGAGCTTTCACACTCTGTTACTCAGAGGGTTTCAAATGAAATGGATTACAAAGGAAGTGACAAGTTGCAGTTAAAATTATTTGTAAATCTGACAGATTTAGAGTGATTTACATTCTATCAAAAGCAGGTAAAAATGAGGCAGATGTCTGTTAAAATGTGACGTGAAAGGTTGATGACAATAAAAATGATCTACCGTATTTTCACGACCATAAGGCGCACTGTACTAAAAGGCGCAGTCCCATTTATGTGTGCCATTTCTGTATTTAACACACATAAGGCGCGGACTATAGGGCGCGTTTTTTATATACAGGTACATGTCCTCTACTACATTTAAATAGCTCTACTGCGTATTTAAAAATACAGCGGGAGCAGAACTGAGTATGACTGTGCTTTATTCATGTATTTATTACAAAGTATTAATCAAACCTGGGAGCTGGCCGTGAGACAGACACATCGCAGATGACAGAGCGCTGTGATCACTTCTAAATTAAATTAAAATCCTGAAACCTGCCGACGGAATATGTTCGCTTTTATTACCGGTATCCTGCTGCCTGCAGGTAAATTATTTAGATGAAAAACACCTGCCAGCCGCCGCGGTGAACCCGGAGGCTACCCGGCCTAGAGGCTGCTGTTGAAGGGATTTCTACTGTCGGCACACCGCTGGTATGTGGGGGTCTGAGCGCCTCCGACAGAAATAGATAATCTGGATGAACTGACTGCAATGATTAAGTTTTCAGGTGGACTTTCTCACTTAAAAACATATTAAAACTACTTTATTCCCACTGATCACAGCAAATATAGCTCCAAGATTTAGATTATTTAGATGAAAAACACCTGCCAGCCGCCGCGGTGAACCCGGAGGAGATCCGGCCCAGAGGCTGCTGTTGAATTAAGTTTTCAGGTAGAAAAATAGAGCGGGAGCAAAACTGAGTATGTTTGTGCTTTATTCAAGTATTTATTACAAAGTATTAATCAAACCCATCAAAGTCATCATCCTCTGTTTCTGAATTATACAGCTGCGCTAAATCAGACATGCCAGTTTCCCCTTCTTCGCTGTCAGAGTCACTTTCCGTGCCGTGCGGCTCCTCAGAAATGATGCCGGCTTTTGCGAAAGCTCGAACTACAGTGCCAGCAGACACGTCAGTCCAAGCATCAACAATCCATCCGCTAACGGTGGCGTAACTTGCCGGCGCTGCCTTCCACTTTTCGTGAAACTGTGGTCTCCGTCTGTCATCCATCGCTCCAACGCCGCTCGCAGCCTTACTGTGAACGGCCGGTTCACACTGATGTCGAGCGGTTGAAGTTCCTTTGTCAGACCCCCGGGATAACGGCAAGCACAGCGTTCATTTGATTCACCTTTTTTTCACATCAGCTGTGAGATGGGCACGCATGGAGTCCCAGATTAACAGCGATGGTGATGCATAGAAAAAACCACCTGGTCTCCTTACATACACCGGCCTCAGCCACTCTTTCATCATCTCCTCATCCATCCAGCCCTTTTCATTTGCCTTAATATCATATGTCATCAGAGCGCTGTGTCTGTCTCGCTGTCAGCTCCCAGATCAGCTTCTCTGATTAGTGATGCGGCGCTTCCAGCAGGAAAACTTCAATTTTTCCATCTCGAGCAGCAGCAGCGTGTTGGCGGCGCGTCAGATGCTTAAACGCTCCCGACGCTGCGCCTGCTGCTCAAAACGCGCTGCGGGACCTTTTGCTGCGTCTATACGCACGTCAACCATTGACTTTGCACGTAAACTCGCTGCTTCTGCTGCGTCCGGTTCACACCAATGTCAAGCGGTTGAATAACAGCGAGCACAGCATTCATTTGTTTCACCATGTTTTTCTCATCAGCTGTGAGATGGGCACGCATGGAGTCACAGATTAACAGCGATGGTGATGCGTGGAAAAAAACCACCTGGTCTCCTTACATTCACCTCCCTCAGCCACTCTTTCATCATCTCCTCAATGAGGTGGTCTCAAAAGTGGCAGTTACAACACACATAGGGTGCATCGCACCAAAGGGCGCACCGCACATTTTGAGGGGAAAAAAAGACGTTTATGTGCGCCTTATAGTCGTGAAAATACGGTAAGTCTATTTCTAAGGGTAAGCCTGCAGCCTGAAGTGACCGGAATCAGTTTTTCTCCCAGATGTGACCTCGATCTGATCTTTTCATGGCAGTCTGAACAACACAGATCCGATTTGTTCCAATGCGATCCATGCCGCCTGGCTCGGTGGTCCTGAATACGATATGAATCTGAGCTTTTCAAATGCGACCTTTGTCTGAACGGCCAGGTGGCATTCATCCCACCTGAACGCCATTAATACCCGACTCCATGTTTACTTCCATAAACACAGAGGTCACTGGCTTGTGAATATTTAGCAATTTTAACTGATATTAACACTAATTACTTAGTGATATTAACTGATATTAACACTGATTATTTAACGATTTTAACTGATATTAACACTGATTATTTAGCAATTTTAACTGATATTAACACTAATTATTTAACAATTTTAAATGAAATTAACACTGATTATTTAGCGATTTTAACTGATATTAACACTAATTAATGAACAATTTTAAATGAAATTAACACTGATTATTTAGCGATTTTAACTGATATTAACACTAATTATTGAACAATTTTAAATGAAATTAACACTGATTATTTAGCAATTTTAACTGATATTAACACTAATTACTTAGTGATATTAACTGATATTAACACTGATTATTTAGCGATTTTAACTGATATTAACACTAATTACTTAGTGATATTAACTGATATTAACACTGATTATTTAGCGATTTTAACTGATATTAACACTAATTATTGAACAATTTTAAATATTAACACTGATTATTTAGCAATTTTAACTGATATTAACACTAATTACTTAGTGATATTAACTGATATTAACACTGATTATTTAGCGATTTTAACTGATATTAACACTAATTATTTAACAATTTTAAATATTAACACTGATTATTTAGCAATTTTAACTGATATTAACACTAATTACTTAGTGATATTAACTGATATTAACACTGATTATTTAGCGATTTTAACTGATATTAACACTTATTATTTAACAATTTTAAATTATATTAACACTGAATATTTAGCAATTTTAACTGATATTAACACTAATTACTTAGTGATATTAACTGATATTAACACTGATTATTTAGCGATTTTAACTGATATTAACACTTATTATTTAACAATTTTAACTGATATTAACACTAATTATTTAACAATTTTAAATGAAATTAACACTGATTATTTAGCGATTTTAACTGATATTAACACTAATTAATGAACAATTTTAAATGAAATTAACACTGATTATTTAGCGATTTTAACTGATATTAACACTAATTATTGAACAATTTTAAATGAAATTAACACTGATTATTTAGCAATTTTAACTGATATTAACACTAATTACTTAGTGATATTAACTGATATTAACACTGATTATTTAGCGATTTTAACTGATATTAACACTAATTATTGAACAATTTTAAATATTAACACTGATTATTTAGCAATTTTAACTGATATTAACACTAATTACTTAGTGATATTAACTGATATTAACACTGATTATTTAGCGATTTTAACTGATATTAACACTAATTATTTAACAATTTTAAATATTAACACTGATTATTTAGCAATTTTAACTGATATTAACACTAATTACTTAGTGATATTAACTGATATTAACACTGATTATTTAGCGATTTTAACTGATATTAACACTTATTATTTAACAATTTTAAATTATATTAACACTGAATATTTAGCAATTTTAACTGATATTAACACTAATTACTTAGTGATATTAACTGATATTAACACTGATTATTTAGCGATTTTAACTGATATTAACACTAATTATTTAACAATTTTAAATATTAACACTGATTATTTAGCAATTTTAACTGAT
This sequence comes from Cyprinodon diabolis, assembly GCA_030533445.1. NCBI lineage: Eukaryota > Metazoa > Chordata > Actinopteri > Cyprinodontiformes > Cyprinodontidae > Cyprinodon > Cyprinodon diabolis. Next base: position 48,605,370 of record CM060081.1, read on the forward strand.
ATTAACACTAATTACTTAGTGATATTAACTGATATTAACACTTATTATTTAACAATTTTAAATTATATTAACACTGAATATTTAGCAATTTTAACTGATATTAACACTAATTACTTAGTGATATTAACTGATATTAACACTGATTATTTAGCGATTTTAACTGATATTAACACTAATTATTTAACAATTTTAAATATTAACACTGATTATTTAGCAATTTTAACTGATATTAACACTAATTACTTAGTGATATTAACTGATATTAACACTGATTATTTAGCGATTTTAACTGATATTAACACTTATTATTTAACAATTTTAAATTATATTAACACTGAATATTTAGCAATTTTAACTGATATTAACACTAATTACTTAGTGATATTAACTGATATTAACACTGATTATTTAGCGATTTTAACTGATATTAACACTAATTATTTAACAATTTTAAATATTAACACTGATTATTTAGCAATTTTAACTGATATTAACACTAATTACTTAGTGATATTAACTGATATTAACACTTATTATTTAACAATTTTAAATTATATTAACACTGAATATTTAGCAATTTTAACTGATATTAACACTAATTACTTAGTGATATTAACTGATATTAACACTGATTATTTAGCGATTTTAACTGATATTAACACTAATTACTTAGTGATATTAACTGATATTAACACTGATTATTTAGCGATTTTAACTGATATTAACACTAATTATTTAACAATTTTAAATATTAACACTGATTATTTAGCAATTTTAACTGATATTAACACTAATTACTTAGTGATATTAACTGATATTAACACTGATTATTTAGCGATTTTAACTGATATTAACACTTATTATTTAACAATTTTAAATATTAACACTGATTATTTAGCAATTTTAACTGATATTAACACTAATTACTTAGTGATATTAACTGATATTAACACTTATTATTTAACAATTTTAAATTATATTAACACTGAATATTTAGCAATTTTAACTGATATTAACACTAATTACTTAGTGATATTAACTGATATTAACACTTATTATTTAACAATTTTAAATTATATTAACACTGAATATTTAGCAATTTTAACTGATATTAACACTAATTACTTAGTGATATTAACTGATATTAACACTGATTATTTAGCGATTTTAACTGATATTAACACTAATTACTTAGTGATATTAACTGATATTAACACTGATTATTTAGCGATTTTAACTGATATTAACACTAATTATTTAACAATTTTAAATGAAACTAACACTGATTATTTAGCGATTTTAGTTGATTTTAATGCTGATTACATTTTTAACCAAATCTTTATTTTTAACCACCTTGAAAATATAGATTTTTAAGGTTGGTTAAGATCGCTAGATGTGCTCCAACACCACCATCCATGTTTACTTCCGTAAACACAGAGCACACTCGCTGCTTGTTACATCATTAGCAGCTTTATTATAGTTTTTTATTTATTGACTATGCAATATATGTAAATAGAATAGTCATACCACTACCTCACCGTTGCTCCTTACCTACTACACTTTAACGTTAAAGTAAATCCACCTGTATATAAGCCATCTGGATTGTACATATGTCACCCCAAACCTCTGTGCTACTACCTTGTATTTTTTTATCTTTTTATTTTTATTTTATTTTGTTTTTTATTGTGTGCAATACATGTACACTTGCACCTTAATTCTTATCTTAATATACTGTATATACCTGGATATACTGTATATATATATATATATATTGTTTATTCTTCTTAATGCACCTTTTCCTCCTTTATTTACTATGCCAATATGTGACGAGTGAATTTCTCCGCTGTGAGATCAATAAAGCTCATCTAATCTAATCTCATCATTACGACCTCTACTGCGCTTGCGGGTCACTGAAGCTGTATGAATGCAGTTCACACAGGAGATCGCATATAAGTTGCAGATATTAGGAAATGTAAACGGCAACACAAAAAAAAAATTCATTTCAGAAAAAAAAATGGGAATTGAGCATCAAGGCCTGTTGAGTGAATGTAGCATAACGGATGGTTTAAAATCTGATCCAGTCTCCCTGAGGAAGGTGGATGTGCCATGAATGCAGGGAACCATTTCCCTCACAGATTATGCACTGAGATTCCTTTCAGTATTGGTGCAGCAAACAAGACTTTTAAAAAAAAAAAAATAATAGAAAAAAAAACAGACATTTTGTAAATAGATTTAAAAAAAAATGCAATTCAGAAATGAAACTTTGAAAAAAGTTTTGTAATTAACTTTGCTTGAGTTTTATTTAAAACATTTTTTTATTTGATTTTATGTTTTATTTTGTTCAATTATATTTTCAAAATATTAACAAATTTTAGATGTTGAAATCACATTATTTCAAACTTTATTTTTGTAAAACAAAGTTTTTCACAGATGTTAAAATTTTCAGATTACGTTTAACAAACTGCATTCTTTTCAAATTGTGATTTACCAATCAATTCTCTTCACTTCAGCACAAATGCTCGCTCTCGTTCAACATAAACATTGCTTACGTTTCTACAAACCAATATAAATGCGCCTCAGCTCCAACCGCCAGAGGAAAACCCGCCCCAGGATGTAAAACTGTTTTCCTATTCTGAGTTCAACTATCATAAAATGTGAACTCTGATCATTTGTGTGATTGTATGTTGGTGATAGAGATGATTCAGATGTGAAACGCGGGTGTTTATACTTAACCCTTCGTTTTTTGATCCAGATTCGATCCTCCACCAGCTGTTTATCGTCCGGTTCCTCGGGTCGATGGAGGTGAAGACATCCGAGTCTGCAGACGTCATCTCTGAGACCATGAGGCAGATCCTGGCTGCCAGAGCCATCCACAATATCTTCAGGATGACCGAGTCTCACCTGCTCGTCACCTGCGACTGCCTCAAGTAATAACATCGGGGGGTGTTGCTTTATTGCTTTATAAAGCAACACCCCCAATAATAAAGCAATAAAATGTTTTAATGACAATACAAGGAAATGTTTACATCATATATAAATAGATAGAAACAAGAACATTTAGAGAGAAATATTCAAAGATTTCTGAACCTTTTCATCTGGATCTTTATCCAAAAATAAACGGAATTCAATGAAATATTTGCCTTGGATACACTATATTGCCAAAAGTATTTGCTCACCTGCCTTGACTCACATATGAGCTTAAGTGACATCCCGTTCCTAATCCATAGGGTTCAATATGACGTCGGTCCACCCTTTGCAGCTAGAACAGCTTCAACTCTTCTGGGAAGGCTGTCCACAAGGTTTAGGAGTGTGTTTATGGGAATTTTTGACCATTCTTCCAGAAGCGCATTTGTGAGGTCGCACACTGATGTTGGACGAGAAGGCCTGGCTCTCAGTCTCCGCTCTAATTCATCCCAAAGGTGTTCTATCGGGTTGAGGTCAGGACTCTGTGCAGGCCAGTCAAGTTCATCCACACCAGACTCTGTCATCCATGTCTTTATGGACCTTGCTTTGTGCACTGGTGCACAGTCATGTTGGAAGAGGAAGGGGCCAGCTCCAAACTGTTCCCACAAAGTTGGGAGCATGGAATTGTCCAAAATGTCTTGGTATGCTGAAGCATTCAGAGTTCCTTTCACTGGAACTAAGGGGCCAAGCCCAGCTCCTGAAAAACAACCCCACACCATAATCCCCCCTCCACCAAACTTTACACTTGGCACAATGCAGTCAGACAAGTACCGTTCTCCTGGCAACCGCCAAACCCAGACCCGTCCATCAGATTGCCAGATGGAGAAGCACGATTCGTCACTCCAGAGAACGCGTCTCCACTGCTCTAGAGTCCAGTGGCGGCGTGCTTTACACCACCGCATCCGACGCTTTGCATTGCACTTGGTTATGTATGGCTTGGATGCAGCTGCTCGACCATGGAAACCCATTCCATGAAGCTCTCTGCGCACTGTTCTTGAGCTAATCTGAAGGCCACATGAAGTTTGGAGGTCTGTAGTGATTGACTCTGCAGAAAGTTGGCGACCTCTTCGCACTATGCGCTTCAGCATCCGCTGACCCCGCTCCGTCAGTTTACGTGGCCTACCACTTCGTGGCTGAGTTGCTGTCGTTCCCAAACACTTCCATTTTCTTATAATACAGCTGACAGTTGACTGTGGAATATTTAGGAGCGAGGAAATTTCACGACTGGATTTGTTGCACAGGTGGCATCCTATCACAGTTCCACGCTGGAATTCACTGAGCTCCTGAGAGCGACCCATTCTTTCACAAATGTTTGTAAAAACAGTCTGCATGCCTAGGTGCTTGAATTTATACACCTGTGGCCATGGAAGTGATTGGAACACCTGATTCCAATAATTTGGATGGGTGAGCAAATACTTTTGGCAATATAGTGTATAATTTAGGGATTCCTTTTGGTAGAAATAAAAGAATGTTTAGCATCACCTCCTGTGAGCTGGAAGGAATAAAATCTTGATAGTAAAGGGATTTTTTTATGCTTGGCAGAGGATGATCAGCCACATCTAATTTATTAAGTAGTGAGAGCAGGAAGAGCCGTACTGCAGAGAGCGAACCATCAGAGGAGGGCGTGAAGCGCAGACTCTGAGCTATGAGCGCAAAGACGCATTTCTGCACAAGCAAAGCTGAAATATCAGAGTTTGTCAGAGTTCAGCGCGCAGCATTGGATCATTTTTCATTTTCTTAGCCCTGCCACTGCTGCTACCAATAACTAGTCATGTTTTAGTCTTAAAGGGTCCACGTTTAGCTCATCAGTTTTTGTTATCGTCATGAAAAGAACGTCAACGAAATAATTTCGTCATCGTCATTATTGACGAAAGCAACACTGGTTCGGTCTGAACCCACCTTAAGACCTCAGTTGATTTCTATAGTGCCAATTGAAAGCCTTTCCCCTGAGGTTGATTGAGTGGTCGACTTGCAGGACTCACTGCTCCTGGATGAGCTTGCAGAGACAGTAGATATCTGCCTGCTTTGTGTGTTCACTCTACAGCAATACCTCACACAGAGCATACATGCTGCAACAGTGGAGAGAAAACCTCCCTTTTAACAAGAAACTTCTATCAGGATCAGTGTGATTTAGCAGCAGGTTCAGTTTGCATGTTTTTAAGTCAAAACCAGGCTTTGTTGGGCTACTGTATAAAACTTGGAACTCAACGCTATTTCATTTTGAATTGAAAAAGCTTCGTGGATGGAAGAGAAACGTCTTTAACCTTAGAAACAAAGTCCAGTGGATTGTTTTTTTATTTGTTTGGAACATCCTAATTGTTAAAACATGAATTTCAAGTCGATGTTAGAAGTAAACTACTAGGTTTCGAGCTTAAGGGAAAAAAATTATGTTTCTTCTTATTTATTAATAATTTTTTCAGCTGTTATTTTATCCTAACCTGCAGTTAATCGTTTTGTTTTCCAGACTGATTGATCCTCAGACGCAGGTCACTCGACTCAGGGTGAGATGGCCCCACTTTTTCTCTTTGCATCTGTACTAGCTTGAGTAGCCGATCTTTGCTGACCGTGTCCTCTGACTCGCTGCAGTTCCCGCTGCCCAGCGTGGTCCAGTGTTCGTCCCATCAGGACAACAAGCGGCTGTTTGGTTTCGTTTTGCAGTCGTCAAGCGGGCGAGGGGACACTCGAGTCGTCTGCTACATCTTTGAGTCCAACAACGATGGCGAGAAGGTGGAGCTTCTGTTTGTCCCGCTGTCATCACAGCCTCTACTGTCTCTGACCCAAATGTCTTGGTTCTGTTTTAGATCTGCGATAGCATCGGTTTGGCCAAGCAGATAGCTTTCCACTCAGAGATGGTGAGCCTGATTCAGAGTCCATTACGGCTCGTTCCCTTGTCTGATATAGGCGGCTCAGTTCTGTTGCACTTTTGTTGTGGTTTAGGACCGTAAAGCGGTGGAAAAGAAGAAGGAGGAAGACAAGGCCAAAGAGAAACAGCAGGAGGAGCTAAACAAGCAAAAGCAGATTGAAAAGGTAGCACCCTGCTAACGCCTTCCTACCTTCACCTGCTCATTAGCTGCTGTCAGAGATGCAGTGGGAACAAAGTTTACATATTTCTGTCTCCAGAAAAGCTTTTTGGAGAATTTGGAGATCCATAAAATCATCCCTGCAGGATTCCAAAAACTGTTCTTCATTTAAAAAAAAAAAAAAAAAAAAAAAAAGGAAATGTTTTTCCTCGATCTTAGATGTTATCAACAGCTGAACACAGAACTGACAGTAAACCGCAGTAAACCATATCACAATAAAATAACCTAAAATCGCCATTAAATCACAGAACATTGTGCGCATAGAACTCTTTTATTTTAAAGCTACAGTGTGTAATTTTTAGCGACATCTAACGTCCAGACTGCAGACCGCAGCAACATGAACATCTCCCCCCCACCGCTTCTCCCCCCCAACAGTACGGCGAGCGTTACGGGACAAAATGTCTTCCACAACGTCTGCATCACCTACCTTCTCAAGTGATGAGGTTTGTTTACATAGATAATTTTACAGATAGTATTCTCAGGCATAATACTGCCATCTATTGTTCAGTACCGTCTCAGTTCATCTCTCTCAACTTGCCGTAGTTACTTTCGAGCGTAATGGGCGATCTCAAAAATCGCTAGTTTGTTGGCTCTGCGCTGCCGTAGCGCAAAGATGTCTGCCTCCATGGCTGCGAGACCCGCTCCTATGTAATTATAAATAACGAATTCTAAGGCAACGCAAATATTAAGGTTAAGAGGCTGAGCTCGTAGATGATGATAAATAACATAGTTATGTATAATATATTAGATTTCTGACTGTATATCCCTGTAATTATTACACACTGTAGCTTTAAGTTTTACTTTATTTTAACGTCTGAGTGAAATATTGCATTCGGGATTTTTTTAATTAGCTCAAAATTGGCAATTTATCTAATTCACTCTTACCATCAGTTCATCCAGATTACCATCCTGCCTTCAAAGATTATTTCTCTGTGGGAGCCGTGTCGCTACCCGATCCGTACCGGTAGAACGATCCGTACCATCAGCTCATTTGTGCCTGCGCGAACAGAATAACTTCCGGGTCGCAAAAAAAAAATGTAATTACGGTACTGAAAAAACTTTATTTATATCCTGAAATAATTAAAGAATACTAAACTACATCGTAAAGACAATATTGAAGACTTTTCTGGAAGAAATGGATTTTTTAAAAATTCAATCCATTGTATTGCTTGACGTCATCATCAGACATGCTAAGAGCAGTCAAAGTAACTATCACAAGGCAATTGAACTTTTTTATGTATTTTTCTTTTTTTATTTTTAGAAAATACAATATTGATGAAAATACAAAGATATACAAAAAGAAACCCATGCCTCTAAAAAATACAAAAGAATAAAAAAGTAAGAAAAAGGAAATATTGCCACCGGAAGTTATTCTGTTTGCGCACGCGCAAATGAGCTGATGGTACGGATCGTGCTTCCGGTACAGATCGGGTAATGACAAGCCGCTCAGACCCCCACATACCGGCGCTGCGCTGTCACTGGGAATCCCCAGCAGCAGCTGCCTCAGGCCCGCTCGCCTCTTGGGGGTTTTCCCCTACTGTTGGTGGCGGCTGGAAGTAGATGTTAGCGTTTTTCAGTTCTGTGCTACAAACTGCAGGCAGCAGGATAATAAAGCCAACATATTCTGCCGGCAGGTTTCGACATTTGAAGTTAATTTAGGCGTTAATAAACTGTTGAATAAAGTAATAATATTACGAGAGTAAAGTCATGATATTACGGGAATAACGTCATAATATAAAGAGAATAAAGTCGCAATGTTAGGAGAATAAAGTCACATTGTTAGGAGAATAAAGTTGTTATATTACGAGAATAAAGTCGTTATATTACGAGATTAAAGTCGTTATATTACGAGATTAAAGTCGTTATATTACGAGAATAAAGTCGTTGTATTACGAGAATAAAGTCGCAATGTTAGGAGAATAAAGTCGCAATGTTAGGAGAATAAAGTCGCAATGTTAGGAGAATAAAGTCGCAATTTTAGGAGAATAAAGTCGCAATTTTAGGAGAATAAAGTCGCAATTTTAGGAGAATAAAGTCATTATATTACGAGAATAAAGTCGCAATTTTAGAAGAATAAAGTCGTTATATTACGAGAATAAAGTCACAATGTTAGGAGAATAAAGTCGTTATATTACGAGAATAAAGTCGCAATTTTAGGAGAATAAAGTCGTTATATTACGAGAATAAAGTCACAATGTTAGGAGAATAAAGTCGTTATATTACGAGAATAAAGTCGGAATTTTAGGAGAATAAAGTCGTTATATCACGAGAATAAAGTCGCAATGTTAGGAGAATAAAGTCGCAATGTTAGGAGAATAAAGTCGTTATATTACAAGAATAAAGTTGTTATATTACGAGAATAAAGTCGCAATGTTAGGAGAATAAAGTCGTTATATTACGAGAATACAGTCGCAATGTTAGGAGAATAAAGTCGTTATATTACGAGAATACAGTCATAAATGAGAATAAATTCGTAATATGAGTATAAAGTCAAAATACTACTATGAGAATAAAGTTGTAAAAAATCATAACATTACTCATAATATTACGAGAATAAGGTTGCAGCGTTAGGAGAATAAAGTCATAAATGAGAATAAAGTCGTAATTTTATGAGAATAAAATTGTAAAATTACAAGTAAAATTATAACATTACAAGAATAATGTTATAATATTACAAGAAAAAAATCATACTATTATTATAATAAAGTTGTATTTTATGAATTCTTCCAAGAAGCCCCGTCTTGCCTAAAACGAAGAATGTCCAGTATCTTGTGAAGTTATACTTTGGCACCAGGAAATATTAAGTTTTTTAGCATCAAATTATTCTCATTATGTCTGAGACAAAGTAGACTCCGGTTGCTGATTGGTGGAGCTGGTCAGCCACCATCTGCTGGGCGGAGCTTGAAGCTTTCTTTTTGAAACGTGTTTTAGTATGATGACTTCATATAATTTTTCAACTTTATTCTAGTAATTTGATCACTTTATTCTGATGTTACGACTTTATTCTCAGAATGACTTTATTCTCATATTAAAATAAAAGCAAAATCAAGCCTGGCCCTCATACAGTCACCACATAACAATCAGGAAAGTCAGGTTTTGATCATCCAATGAACCAGCCATCGACATTTTGTCGTTTCGTCATGTTTTAGAACGCTTTTATTTCATCCCAGTCTCATTTTTATCATGAGTCAATCAGCGCTGACGAAAACAACATGCAGCTCATGACGCAGCAGATTTGTTTATTCCAGACTCCATGGTCCCTAAATACGGGTCCTGTTAAGGATGGGCGCCCATCAGGGACACATTTATGCCTCATAGAGGTAAAAGACATTATGTTCCAAAGAAACAACCCTTCATTTCCACATGGAGAGCTGATAAATGGGTCTGAAAGAAACCTTTACAGAACATTGTTTATGTTTTCACCTCACCGTCTTTTTCAATTCTTCTGTCTTAACTGCAGGATTTAGAAGAACAGAGTCGCTTGATCGCTGCCTCAAGTCGCACTGCCAACCCACCCGCTCCAGATGGGCAGTTTCTGGTGCTCAGCAGTAGCCAATCGGAGGAGAGCGAAGTAGGGGAGGAGGGGAAGAAGCGGGGTGAGTCAGAAGCCTAATGACTCTCAGTGGGTGTGTGCTTTTTGGCTGCCAGCTGACCACTTGGAACAACTCGCCTGCTGTGAATCGCGGGGACTGAAAAAGATGACGCGTTTCCTCTGCTGGACTGAACACACCTGTACGTAGGAGGAGAAGGCAGGGAAACATGAAATGGTTTTTATTCTGTGCAAAAAACACAAAGCTTTTCTACTGGCTCCACATTAAGATTACCTTCAGGTTTCTGTTTTTCTAAATGTTTATTTTTTAAGACAAGTTAACAGTAACGTTTAAACAGAAGCTACTAGATCTGAAGGACCAGAAGGAGATGCAGAAGCAAAGTCCAGCCTGACGATCAGGTTGTACTAAAGCCACTCGAACAAGGAGGAACGGTTTCTGCAGCTGAGGACTCCGTCTGGTGGGAAAACAACATTCGCTGTTCTTAAAATGAGCGTAAAAGCACAGACTTTTATTTTGAAAAGGCCTTTTTGTCGACAGCCATCCTGAAGAAGAGTTTTATTTCTATCTGTTAATGTTTCTGCGTCCAGATAGAAGATGAATGTTAGACGATTCCAGACGTTCAGCGTATTGATTCACCTTTACCTCTCTTATTCGCTCCGAGTGAATCAAGGCTCAGGCGAGTTGGTTGGAACATCACATAAACATGTGTGGGAAGCTAACTGTCAGAACAAACATACGCATAAATGTCTGAATTTGTAAACGCAACTCTTTCAAATTTAGGTTACAGATAGAATGAAGCAGAATGGTGAAAAAGGGGTCCCTATGTCCTCCAGCAGTCTAAGCCTATAGCAGCATAACGATAGAGATAGCTCAGGATAACCTGAGCCACTCTAACTATAAGCTTTATCAAAAAGGAAAGTTTTAAGCCTAGCCCTAAAAGTAGACAGGGTGTCTGCCTCACGGACTAAAACTGGTAGTTGGTTCCACAGGAGAGGAGCCTGATAACTAAAAGATCTGCCTCCCATTCTACTTTTAGAAATTCTAGGAACCACTAGTAAACCTGCAGATTGAGAGCGAAGTGAGATGCAAATAAAGTTAGAACTTTATAAAAATCATATATTTACAGGTTTGAATCTATCGCAGAAGTGCCCCTATGAGTTGTTTGCGAAGCAGCATTAAAAGAGAAGAAGAAAATAGAACCACTGAAAATTATTCGGCTCATATATTAAAAGAATAAAACGTTCAACCAAAGGATCTATTGTCATCTTATTCTTCTTGTTTAAAGGCGACTTGCTAACAGCTTTCAGGGGCATCAACGGTGTTTGGGAATTTATACTCGTAAATTTGTATTTATACTTGGAGTTTTGCAAAGTTGTACCTTTTTAACTTGTATTTGTAACTTCTAAAGAGGAAACATCTGTGTAGGAAATGAACACAATGAAGCATTCATAAATGTATTTGCATTTATTAACAGACGATTCCATTCGTCTTTACCCCATAAAGCTGTTTCTGTTTTACGTTGATGATCGAAAACAGCTTTGAAGAAGATTTCATGATTTTGTCCAACATACTTTTAAAAGTACATGACAAAGGCCCATTTGTTGCAGCTGCTGACTCATACATGCAGATTAGAGGTTTAGAAGAAAAAAAGGCTTCGTGCTCAAACGCGTGGAGCTTAATAAACGTTGGGATTTTAGTCAGACATGAAGAACCAGGCTGAGCTTCTCAGTAGCAAACAGATCAATCTTAAGTACAATGGTGGCTCTGTGTTGCTGTGGGCCTTCCTGTATTAAAGATGGAGTCCTATAGAAAACATTAATTGGTCTTCTTAAGCCGGGCATACGTTCTGCGAATTTTTTAGATCATTGCACGCAGCTACAGCTCACACTGTGCGAGCTATGTTACCCGACGCTACACGACGCACCTTAAGGCTGAAAGTCGGCCTGATTGAAAAATTCTCGCAGGACTGGAAAATCAGCCCGAAAAGGGCAAAAAAAATCGGAGTGTATGCTAGCTTTAGTGCCGCCTTTGAAATCAAGCTGTCCCAGCCCCTTACCAGACTAATAAACTGCGTATACTTATATCAGCCACGCTATGGAGTTGGCTTACAGTCACTTTTTCTTTTTTTGTAGTTTTTACGGCACTAGTGGCTTGTTTTTTCGACAGTAGAGGGGGTATGGGAGAGAGGACGCATGACACATGAAAGTCGGCCCGATCTAAAAATTCTCTCACGACTGGAAAATCAGCCCGGAAAGGGCAAAAAATCGTAGAGTGTACGCCCGGCTTTAGTGGAATCGCCATAGAAACGGTTACCAACCTTCATCTGGCCCAGTTAAACATTAGGAGGCTGAATGCTGCCCTGCTGCCACCTCACTTTATTAACCTCATGTTTTATTTTAGTTTTTCCTGGGAGATTTCACTGCTCTGAAGGAAACGGTTTCATCGATAGGTCCTCCTACGGGTCTGTCTGTACCTGCAGGAGGACTCCTCAGATAATCGGGTCTCTGATTGGACCTGAGCTCACTTGTATTTGCAGGTGGAGGAATGAGTCATCTTCTTCAAGCAGTGAAAGTTCACCCTGAGCTAAATCACTGCCACATCCTCACCCAGAGGTGCTTCCTGTTAGCTTTCAGCTATCTGACAGACAGGTCCTGAAATTCCAAAAAAAAAGACAATTTAAAACAATCCACTGGACTTTGTTTCTCTTCCATCCAGGAAGCTTTTTCAATTCAAAATGTCAGAAATAGCGTTGAGTTCCAGGTTTTATCCAGCAGCCCAACAAAGCCTGGTTTTAGTTTAGAAAACATGCAAATAGAAACAGATGAATGGGTCCCCCCCTTTGGAATGGGGGTCGTTTGACTTCTTTGTTAGCCTGCAATGCCCCATACCTGTCTATGTCTCTGAAAGGTCGTTAGAGGAAATTGTTGGCCTGGATGAATAGATTAGCCTGGAACTCAACGCTATTTCTGATCATTTTAATTGAAAAAGCTTCCTGGATGGAAGAGAAACGTCTTCAAACTTGGAAACAAAGTCCAGTGGATTGTTTTTCATTTTCTTTTTTGTTTTATGACTATGACCTTAATGACTGAGGACCTTCACCAGCGCACATCCTGAACTCTGTTTGTCGGGCACTAAAGGACGCTTTGAAACGTTTGCTGATTAAAAATCATCTCAAGGTGCCAAAATTTCTTAAAATACTAAATAGTGAGGCTGAGAACACTAAAAGGAAAAACCAAGGAGACAGTAAGTGAGCTAAACGCCTCCTAACTTCTCTGCTGAAATGAAGCCTGTAAATGTACACAGATCAGCTGACTGGCTGCTGATTGCATCACATAAACTTTAAAATAAAGTCATTTCGCAGCAAAATTCGGCCATGTTTGCCTCCTTAGACTAGAGGTTGTTTTTATGTGGTGAAGGAAACTTTCGCCTCTGAAGTTATTGATGTTTTGCCTAAAATCACTGACTGCCGCTGCTTTAACAGCAGCTTTTTTATTTCAATCATTGGGAATTTCACTAAGAACCAATAAAATGGATTATTTCTTTATTTTAAGTTGTGTAAGTGCAACATTCTGCAGAAGAAAAACCTGATTATAAACATGTCCTTAAAGGAAAAGTCCGGTCAGCAAGGAATAATCATTGGATCATTATACCTAAAATTAACACGTTCACTGAGATTTAATGAATTTAGCCTTAATCAGAAAAATATCAGTTGCGATCTGGGAGCGGCCATTTTTGCCCAAATATAGTAGCCCCTCCCTCCTGCCATCTTCCAGCAGTGACGTCACGGTGCGGTAAGCCTAGCGCCATTCTCCCCGCTTTACAAGCTAAATCAATGGGAGCTACTAGACACATCTGCAATCAACAACAATTATTGAAGATTTCCAGAGGACTTCACCATTGAAATTCACCAGAGCTATAGTGAAACTGACAATGCCCACGTGCATGGCAGCTGGATGCTGGAATACATCGGGTAAAAGTACTTTCAGACGTTTGGATTCTGATTATGAGCGGACTTTTCCTTTAATCAAAGCCATAGAACAGGATTACTAGAAGAAAATAAATCTGAATATTTTTCATTATTGTCGCTGTAAATATACTCAGCAATCTGCTCCAGTGATTAACTCTGATAGAAAATACTAACCAGCCTTCATTTTAACACTTTAGATTTCTCCTCTGCTGCATTTTTGTTTTCTGTAAACAAAACCATCCTCAGCTCAGTTTGCCAACGTTTTTTTAGCCGTTCGGGCTAAACGAACCACAGAGTGGACCTTACATTATAAATCTTAATCTTGAATGAATATAATGCGTTTAATCAGCCAAATGTGGAGTTTTTGTTTCTGGAGGTTTTGTTTGGTTTATTGAACGCAGCTCTAATCACAAATATCTCAGTTTTATTCTGACTTTTTATTTTTGGTCACTTCCTTGAAGCAAATGTCAACCTTTAGTATAATGTGTCATAAAATTAGACTTTTTTTTCTGAGTCAAAGTTTTGTTTTTGGTTTTTATTGATCAGATTTGGGTTTGGTGTTTTTATTCCTTTTGATCTTTTTTCTTTTTATCATGTGAACGGTTTGATCTTCTCCCACTGATTCTGGGTGATAACCGAAATATTAAAGTCCAGCTATATTTACTGTTTTTACTGAAAATTGAATCCATTTTATTGGACTATTCCTGTTTTTTTGGGGGGGGGTTGTTTCTCACTGTAACCAGACATAAAAGTGAAGGAGTTGCACTTTAAAAATAAAGAAAAAAGCAAACAGGATTGATGATTATCTTTCAGCTGTAAATATGTTCAGCACAAACTGATGCTTCATTACGACGATGATTAACGGAAAGGATTCAGTGATTAATAAAGCGCTAGCATTCATCCATCTGAGTCTGTCGCTTCTTTTATGCTTTATTTGTTCTCTTATTTTTAATGTTAAAACTCTAAAGAATCAGTTTGTTTTTTCGCCTCTATTTTCTCATATTAGACAAAACCAGGTATTTGAGGGATTTTATGTCAGACCTAAACAGAGTAACATTGTTTAAATACTAGACACTACTAGACACATCTGCAATCAACAACAATTATTGAAAATTTCCAGAGAACTTCACCATTGAAATTCACCAGAGCAAGGGTGTAACTTTGCGATAAAAGTTGGTGGGGGCTCTAAGGGTGGGGGCTGATGGACCTACAGCTACTCAACCCAAACGCTTTCAATAGGGTTTATATTTTCCAACAATGAGCTCAAACATCTATTTATTGAATGTTTTCCTATTGTTGAGAGAGAACCACAGTACTCTGATATTTATAGTTCTAGACAGATGCCTGCCTGTTTTAGTGCATTATTTTATAAAGGGCTCAAAAACAATGTATAAAAAATAAGGAATAACAGCCGATATCGATGCTAACATCAATATATCCTGCATCCCTAGAATGGACACAACTTCACTTCCATCCATCCATGCATCAGTGATCATTCTCCTTTACAAGCAGCAAAATCTAATTTAGAAATATGTCCCATGTGTCATTAACATCAAAGTCTGTTTATTGAACCTTATATTTCAAAAATCATTTATACACTGATTTGTATTATGTATGTATGTATGTATGTATTATTATTTTGAAGTCTGTGTCCTGTGAGTCTGGCTGTCTTTGGGTTGCTGCACAGTTATTTCTCAGTCTCGTTTGAACTACAAAAGACAAAAAGATATGTTGAATGTTATTATAGTATTGCATATTTTTTCTTGTAAACTTGTAGACATATTTTATTGCATGTTTCATATCCCAGTAAATCTGTTTCACCTTTAAATCAGCAGCTGTCCCTAATTGCGTCTCTGCTCTGCTTAAAATCAGATTTATGAACCTGTCTACCAATATAATGATGCCAGAGAAAATCATTTTCAGGATCTCTAGAAGCTCTGCAGTTTGATTCTCTGTTCAATCAGAAAACAACAGATCTGTGTTCATTTTAATATGTAATGGTCCTGAGAAGCCCAGCTTTTTTAACTCATAAATGTTCAATTTGTTGCCTTTTTTAGCTGAAAAAGGTCTGTATGTGTAACTAACGGATTTTTTATCGGAGTATCGGATATCAGAGTAGCTGCCAGTTAAAATTCGCTGAGTGCTGCTGCGAATTTATGTTAATATGGCTTGCCATAATAGGTCAGAGGAAACCGACTGTATGTTAAAACGGCTTGCCATAAAGGTCAGACGAAACCGACTGTATGTTAAATCGGCTTGCCATAATAGGTCAGACGAAACCGACTGTATGTTAAAACGGCTTGCCATAATAGGTCAGACGAAACCGACTGTATGTTAAAACGGCTTGCCATATCCAGTATCTCTTCTCATCCTCGTAGCGACCATGTCCGCGGACAGGGACTGAAAACTCAAATAACTATGGAAGAAAAACAGTCTCATTGGAATCTGCCTTTTTTTTAACACCAAATTTTAAACACTGATTGTTTTTTCAGAGATTGAATTCCTTGCACTCAATTTTTATCTGGTAAAAATTCAGCTGCAAAAAATGCAGTGTTTAAAATTCGGTGTTAACAAAGACAGACTGTTTTTCTTCCATAGGATTGTGAATATGGGGCAGACTTTACCTGCTGCTCTATAATTTTCTGTCTGCTCTCTTGAGACAACTTTGCTTCCTCTGGTCCATGTTGAGTGCGATAAAGACCATGTCATCAAACAGCACAGTGGCTACCTGTAGTAAAATTTATTTTTAATTTTCCCAAATAAGTGATGATCATTTTAAACCCATCTGGAAATGATTGCAGGTTGCATTTAAAAGCCTTTTATCTCAGTTTGGTTATGATGTTTGAGACCTACATCAAAATGAATAAAATATAAAAAGGGAGATGCCTTAAAATGCATTTTTAAAATGAAAAACGTTTTTATTAAGTGTGCCCAGCACTGCTGTTAACAGGATTTCACCTTCAGAGCCTCTTCAGCCACTTTTCCAGGAGGGAAAATAAACATTTGTATTTATTTATAAAAATGCGCCATCTAGCGGCCATGAATGGTTTAACCAACCAGCAGCAAACCAGCTTCACTCTGCAGCAGATCTGCTTCTGGCTCCCCGCAGCATCACAGCCGCCCGTGTGCTTGAACACCGCCAATCCCCGCACACCTCCAGGACATGCAGCGGATTCCCCGCCGAACATCCCGGGAGGTCTGATCGGATCCCTGCAGCAGACATGCCGGGCCTCCTCCTCCTGCTCCTCATCGGTGGGTCTCCGCTTCATTTATTCATCCATTCATCTTCATTCTGCTTCCTTTGGGCAAAAACAGCTGCGGCCAGGGAAAGATGGAGGCGATATTTGCCAGAGAAACGCAGAAATGATGCAGAATCATTTTGAAACCTGACATCAGATTGATTTAAAATGCAGGTAAACATGAAAGCATTGATGCTGCAGCAGCTTGTAAAGCAGGGTGTAGCCTGCAGTCTGCATGCAGAGGGTTCTGATTAAACGGCTCCAGAACACAGACAGACACTGCAGTACCTGACTAACAGCTCAGCTCCCAAGTTTGAACTGTTGCTTTAAAGACCATCAGCAGCTGTGCAGCATCACACACACAAAGGATTTATTATTATCTTCCATAATGTCTCAAATATGTCAGAGAGAAAAAAAATCCCCAGATGCAGCTTGATTTGCTTTATAATATAAACCAAACCTTCCTATCTTGATAGATTTCAATAGAATTTAATTTCTGAGACACGTTTGGAGGATTTGGACCTTCACTCGTTTATTCTGCTGCTGCAGACGAATAAGATGATTTCTGGTCACGCTTGGGATTAAAGTTGCTGTGGAGGTGAAAAAATTCAGTTAATTTCTATAGCGCCAATTCACTTCATTTCATCTCAGGTCACTTTCCAGTTCACCAGATCATCCAGTCAGATTGATTCAAAGTTTTCTATCTAAGGAAAACCAGCTGATTGCATCGACTCATTGACTCTTCAGCAATCCCTCACACTAAGCATGCTTGTAGCGATAGTGGAGAGGACAAACTCCCTTTGAACAGGAAGAAACCTCCAGCAGAACCAGGCTCAGTGTGAGCGGCCATCTGCTGAGGCCGACTGAGGTTCAAGGAGACAGAAGCAGACATAGAAAAAGAAGCATAGATACAAAAGGCAACTGTCAACCAGCTCCACAGGCGGCCCCGTCCAGGAAACACACAGCCAGGCAGACGAGCTCCGAGCCAGCTCCCATGTCAGAGGATGAAGAGAGCACATCCAGTTAGTCACAGTCAGAGAAACAGGACTACACTGGAAAACAGGCCAAGCTCCAACATCTAGAAACAAAGGTGTTGATGGCAGCAGCACAGCTGATATTTCTCTCCAGGATGGAGTCACTATCATCCAGTGATAAATATGTTTTTCTCCAAGTTGTTTAAACTGACGTCTGGGAGACATAATAGGATGAACCCTCCTGCTGGGTTTGAGAGAATAATTTGGGGGAGGATTACTGAACATAATAATCCAATCTGAGGATCAGATGTTTTCAGCAGCTGATTCTTTATGGAAATCAGGGGGGATTCAACATTAGGCAATACCAGGCAGTTGCCTAGGGCCCCAAGTTACTGGGGGCCCCATAAAACTCTGTTTCCATGTCTGGTTAATACAACTATTCCTTATTTGTGCACATTAATGATGTTTTTGATAAAAATCCTTTGGCTAAAATGCCATCAGAACGCTGATAATATTAAGTGTGTCTCAGCCCCCCCTTCAGTGTCCACCATATTGGATCAGTCCATTTGCTGCACATGTTCAGAAAGGTCCAAACAGAAAGCAGCAAACCATTTGAAAACAAACCATGCAAAGAGCAGTGTTGCCAACTTAGCGCTTTAGTCGCTATATTTAGCCACTTTTCAGACCCCTCTAGCACTTTGATTTCTAAAAAGCTCCTAGCGCCAAATCTAGAGACTTTTTTCTGCTACTGGAGACTTTGGAGACAACATCTAAAAGCAGCGAACTCTGCTCTCCAGAGCAAGTAGATTGGTAACCCCGCCTCCTGCTCTCCTCTATCTTGTCTGCTGTCATGATTCATGCAGCTATTATTTCATCCAAATGAAAAATGGAGAACAGAGAAGCAGATCATGGCTTGTCTACAGTGAAAAGAAGGACTGGGTTATTTACTTTGGCCTTTTTGGAAACACAGGAAGGAGCAATCAGCTAAGTGAGCTTAGTGCTTGGAAAAAATCTTTCATTCCTTTAGAGACAGCATGAAAAGTCAGCTGAGTACAAAACATAGAGAGGAAAACAAGAAGAAAAGGGACAAGAAGAGAGGAACACAACCTAGAACAGATAATGGATGTCTATTCTATTAACATTTCTCTATCTGGAGAATGGGGCTGTTCTATGTGTTGTCTTCTCCATTCAGAGGGCCCCCTGGCTGTCTTTGCCTAGGGCCCCAAATTTCCTAAATCCGCCCCTGATGGAAATATATCTACTGCCAAACAACAAATGTCTGAAATAAACCCTGGGACTAAAACTACAGAGCCATTATTTTTAAATGTTTGATAAGAACCACGTGGTTTACAGCTGTTGATGTTTTACAGATGAAGCGGAATAAGGTTAGATCAATGAACAACAACCAATATGGAAGAGCAGCCATTTTCTGACCTGAAAACAGAATCTAGAAAAACAATCTAATTTTAATCTGAGTAGAAAAGTCTCCTGGGTTTGAACCTAGGGCCGCAACTAATGATTATTTTGCAAATCCATTTTATTTCTTTATTTTTTGATTAGTCTATTAATAATCAGATAGCCAAAGGTGAAAGAAGACTTTTTAAAAATTAAACTGAAGTGAAACTGAAACTTTTCTACTTGAGGAGTTCTGGATTATAGAGCAGATTGACAGATGAAAACTTTATATTTTTTATCTTGAATGCAAAATATTTACTTATATTGTTTTACAATGTTGGTATAAGTACTGCCTTGAGTGGGTCACAGTCAACTAAAGGCATGTTTTAGTGTCAATTACTAAATTAATTGATGATTATTTCAACAATAGATTAATCAGATTAATTGTTTCTGTCCTAGTTTAAACCATACATCTAGAGACACAGATCTATTCAAAGATAAACTGTATTTAAAATGTTCTGATCCCCAGGAGTGAGAGCAGGTTATCAGATCATGTCTGTCTGTCCTCTCATCCTTTCCTCTCATCAGGACGGACGGATGGAGGTAGACTCTGCAGGATGTCCCGGGTAATTTTCCTGGCATTCCGTCTCAGAATCCAGTTCTAAGTAACATGTCTGCTCCAGTTTTACCAGTTCAGAAACCCTCTGAGTCATTCACTGTAAACTGGGGGATCAGCTCCCCCCTCAGAACATTGGGGGGGTGCTGGTGTTGGACCTGACAGATTAACATGTTTCAGACATGATGACCATGATGGTCTAATGCGCTCAGACAGCCATCTGTGATCCCAGACACAAACCGCCATGATACGCAGGACTGGAGAATAGGATCTGTAGACACACCAATTAGAAACGATTAATGGCTTTACTCACCCCGCATCCTGAAAAGCTGATTGGATGTGCTCTCTTCATCCTCTGACATGGGAGCTGGCTCGGAGCTCGTCTGCCTGGCTGTGTGTTTCCTGGACGGGGCCGCCTGTGGAGCTGGTTGACAGTTGCCTTTTGTATCTATGCTTCTTTTTCTATGTCTGCTTCTGTCTCCTTGAACCCCAGTCGGCCTCAGCAGATGGCCACTCACACTGAGCCTGGTTCTGCTGGAGGTTTCTTCCTGTTCAAAGGGAGTTTTTCCTCTCCACTGTCGCTACAAGCATGCTTAGTGTGAGGGATTGCTGAAGAGTCAATGAGTCGATTCATCAGCCAGTTTTCCTTAGATAGAAAACTTTGAATCAATCTGACTGGATGATCTGGTGAACTGGAAGGTGCCTTGAGATGACATGATGTGAATTGGTGCTATAGAAATAAAATGAATAGAATTGAAAAGCAGTAACTGAAGCAGAGCTTGAACATCATATTAAAGGAAAAGTCTGGTAATCAAGGAAAAATCAAATGGATAATTATTTATACCTAAAACTAATATGTTTGCCATGATTTAATCAATTTAATGTTAATCAGTAAAAAAAAAAAAGTTTCATCACGATCACTGAGTCTGGGAGCGGCCATTTTTGTGCAAATATATATATAAAGATCTAAAGATGCTGGAAGAAATCAGCTGCTGGTCTAAACAGGCACAGATCTTCACTCAAAAATAACAACTAAGCTGAAAAAGTGACAGAAGTCTGGAGAGCAGCTTCTATGTGTCAGTTCTTCGCTTAGAGTGGGCTGGACAGTGGAGCTGTTTGGAGGAAAGCTTCTGTTCTGTCCCACAATAACAACCTCAATCTCTTTTTACTGACAAATCATCAGGAACACTGTTAGGCACGGTGGAGTGTGTGTGATGCTGTGGGAGCTCTTCTAGAGCTAATATAACATGAGCTTTCAATTCAATTCAGTTTATATAGCGCCAAATTCACAACACATGTCATCTCAAGGCACTTTACAGTTCATCCAGATCATACAGTCAAATTGATACAAAGTTTTCTATCTAAGGAAAACCAGCTGATTGCATCAACTCAATGACTCTTCAGCAATCCCTCACACTAAGCACGCTTGTAGCGACAGTGGAGAGGAAAAACTCCCTTTGAACAGGAAGAAACCTCCAGCAGAACCAGGCTCAGTGTGAGCGGCCATCTGCTGAGGCCCACTGGGGTTCAAGGAGACAGAAGCAGACATAGAAAAAGAAGCATAGATACAAAAGGCGACTGTCAACCAGCTCCACAGGCGGCCCCGTCCAGGAAACACACAGCCAGGCAGACGAGCTCCGAGCCAGCTCCCATGTCAGAGGATGAAGAGAGCACATCCACCCAGTCACAGGACCACACTGGAAAACAGGCCGATCTCCAGCATCTACAAACAAGGGTGTTGATGGCAGCAGCACAGCTGATATTTCTTTCCTGGATGACGTCACAGCCAAACAGGAACAGACCAGATGAAGCTACTCTGAGGAAAAGCAGAGAGAGCAGAACGTTAGAGATTGAACTAACAGATTCTGCAGAATAGGAGAACAGAGAGCGAATGAAGCAGAATGATGAAATGGGGGTCCCTATGTCCTCCAGCAGTCTAAGCCTATAGCAGCATAACTATAGAGATAGCTCAGGATAACCTGAGCCACCCTAACTATAAGCTTTATCAAAAAGGAAAGTTTTAAGCCTAGCCTTAAAAGTAGACAGGGTGTCTGCCTCACGGACTAAAACTGGTAGTTGGTTCCACAGGAGAGGAGCCTGATAACTAAAAGATCTGCCTCCCATTCTACTTTTAGAAATTCGCTACAAGCAAACTGTTAAGGTAGGTTCACACAGAATGCGAATTTCACAGTAGGAGCAAAGGATTCCCATGTTATCCGTACGTAGAGGGCGGATCTGGAGCTTGGCGATGGCGGCGAATTAAGGGAGGCACGTGGCGTGGTGTTGGTGAAAGTTCACTGCAGCCTAGCCTGCGAATTAAGCAAAGCAAAATTGGCAGAAGTTGAAAACTATTAACCTTTGTTTACATTTGCGTCGTCCAGTCATGGACTAAAAGTTTCTGAGAGCTACAGTGAAGGAGCGCAGCGGCGATGCTTATTCATTAGAAATGGAAGACAGAGAAAATGATGTTGACAAAGGATGAAGTGGAAAAGCTCTGAAAAAGATCTAAGCCGGTAAAACATGGCTACCGCTATAGCTCCCACCGTACAACCAAACCGCTGTTTAAAAGTTCACAGCTCACCAT
The DNA here is from genome assembly GCA_030533445.1 of Cyprinodon diabolis. Classification (NCBI taxonomy): domain Eukaryota; kingdom Metazoa; phylum Chordata; class Actinopteri; order Cyprinodontiformes; family Cyprinodontidae; genus Cyprinodon; species Cyprinodon diabolis. The sequence continues at coordinate 48,627,740 of CM060081.1, forward strand.
GTTTGTTCTCACGCTGTGACCTGAAGCTCTGATGCAATCTACCTGCTCACACTGTACATCATTCATCCATCATCCATTCATCCATCCATCCATTATCCATCCATCCATCCATCCATCCATCCATGTATCCATTCATCCATCATCCATCCATCCATCCATGTATCCATTCATCCATCATCCATCCATCCATCCATCCATCCATCCATCCATCCATCCATCATCCATCCATCCATCCATCCATCCATCCATCCATCCATTCATCCATCATCCATTCATCCATCCATCCATCATTCATCCATCATCCATCCATCCATTATCCATCCATCCATCCATTCATCCATCCATCATCCATCATCCATCCATCCATTCATCCATCATCCATTCATCCATCCATCCATCATTCATCCATCATCCATCCATCCATTATCCATCCATCCATCCATCCATTATCCATCCATCCATCCATCCATTCATTCATCCATCATCCATTCATCCATCATCCATTCATCCATCCATCCATTATCCATCCATCCATCCATGTATCCATTCATCCATCATCCATCCATCCATCCATCCATTCATCCATCCATCATCCATCCATCATTCATCCATCATCCATCCATCCATGTATCCATTCATCCATCATCCATCCATCCATCCATCCATCCATTCATCCATCATCCATTCATCCATCCTTTATCCATCCATCCATCATCCATCCATCCATCATCCATCCATCCATCCATCCATCATCCATCCATCCATCCATCATCCATCCATCCATTTATCCATCCATCCATTCATCCATCATCCATCATCCATCCATCCATCCATCCATTCATCCATCATCCATTCATCCATCCATCATCCATCCATCATTCATCCATCATCCATCCATCCATTATCCATCCATCTATCCATGTATCCATTCATCCATCATCCATCCATCCATCCATCCATCCATGTATCCATTCATCCATCATCCATTCATCCATCCATCATCCATCCATCATTCATCCATCCATCATCCATCCATCCCTCCATCCATCCATCCATCCATCATCCATCTATCCATTCATCCATCCATCATCCATCCATCCATTTATCCATTCATCTGTCCGTCATCCATCCATCCATTCATCCATCCATCTATCTATTCATCCATCATCCATTCATCCATCCATCATCCATCCATCCATCCATCCATCCATCCATCCATCCATCCATCCATCCATCCATCCATCCATCCATCCATCCATCGCCAACATCTTAGGCCTCTGAGGTCATTGCTGATGCCTCACCAACATGGTTTTGGGCTCAGACTGGTTTTCTTTCAGCATCCTCTGCATCCATTAGGAACCAGGATGTACTCAGTTGTATCCAGTCAGATGTTTCAGGGTTCTTAGTGATGAATTCTTCCTTCCTGCAGATGTTTCCTCCTTTCAATCTTTTCATCTTCCTCTCTGTCCCTCAGCTCTCCTATCTGGCTCTGAGGCTTTAACACGTGGCTCCTCCCACCGAGTCATCCCGCTTGGACCTCCACCCTCACGTCTGCTTCAGAGTGATGGCAAAGTCCAGTCACATTTCATCCAGGAATTAGTCAGGACCAAGCGCCACTCTGCCCGTCAGCTAGTCCGCGCTCAGCCGCATTTGGTTCATGACATGAGCTGGCCGGAGATCCATGAAACATCCCGCTCGCAAACCAAGGCAGAGTCAAACTCCTCCACCTTGAACGCACCACCCAGGGGGAACCAGGAAGTAGCCAGGACCCTGGCTGCAGTGGGCGAAAGCCAGGATGTGGAAGACGTGATGGAGGTGACTCTTTATTAGTGTTGCGCCGATGCCATTTTTTGGCCCCGATACCTGGCTGTGCAGTATCGGCCGATACCGATACCATAATAACGTAGAATAATTGCCATCATGGCTTTGTCAAGCTGCTGCCTACCTTTGTGAAGCAGGAAAATATCTAATACAAAGTGAATCCAGTAGAACGTTTTGATAAAAAGTTCTACTGTATAATAAAAATAAAAAGTTTTTATTGCCTACCAGGAGTGGGTGACAATAGTTGAATAAACTTATGGCTCTCAAAATGGTATCGGTGCCCCATTTGTTGGTACTCGCCGATACAGATACCACCATTTTAGGGCAGTATCGGCACCCCGTCCGATACTGGTATCGGTATCGGTGCAACACTAGTCTTTATTATTATTATTACTATTAATCTTTGGATACTTAGTGTCCACCATATTGGATCAGTCCAATTATTTACTTTTGATGTCGCCTTTTTGGAAACACAGGAAGAAGCAATCAGCTAAGTGAGCTTAGTGCTTGGAAAAAATCTTTCATTCCTTTAGAGACAGCATGAAAAGTCAGCTGAGTGCAAAACATAGAGAGGAAAACAAGAAGGAAAGGGACAAGAAGAGAGGGACACAACCTAGAACAGATAATGGATGTCTTCTGGACATATGAATAAATTTGGACCTTACTTTGATTGTGGCTGAGAATAATAGAAATAGAAATGAGAGTGTTTCTATGTGTACTCTCCCTCATTTACTGTATCAGAATCAGAAATACTTTAATAATCCCGGAGGAAAATTACTTTTGTATCAGTTAGAAAGCATCCCCAGAGCATGATGTTACCACTGCCATGCCTTGCTGTTGGAAAAATGCTTTCAGGGGAATCGGCATTCTTTTAGCATTCAGATAGAGGAGGTTATTATGAAGCATTTAGCCACCTCATGTTTGTATGTTTTAGCGCATGGTTCATTTGGCGGTTCCCCTGGACACAGAAAACAGCAGAGGTGATCTAGAGCCCACGGAGCTCCACGGTGGGCCGGCCTCCCAGGAGGCCTCTGGCTTCGATGGGCTGGACACCGAGGACAGAGAGAGAGGAGAGGAGGATTGGGAGAGATACGCTGGGGAAGACAGAGACAGAAGGGAAGATGTGACGGAAGTGGAAGACGAAGCGGGACAAGGGACGGATGAACTCAGCATCTCAGAGGGCTCGGAGTTTAATCACACAGCTCCGGATCTGGACACTCTAATCGGTGAGTGAATTTCTCCAGCCCACTGGGCTGCTTTTCCAAAGGTCAACGTGAAGATTTGAAGTCTTCATGAGATTCTGTTGGCGTCTAATGAGTCCAGTCAGCAAGGAATAATCAATAGATCTTTATTTATACCTAAAACTAATACGTTTGTAGTGATTTAATGAATTTAGCCTTAATCATGAAAATGATAAAAACAATAATTTTCGTCTGGGAGCGGCCATTTTTGCCCAAATATAGTAGCCCCTCCCTCCTGCCATCTTCCAGCAGTGACGTCACGGTGCGGTAAGCCTAGCGCCATTCTCCCCGCTTTACAAGCTAAATCAATGGGAACTACTAGACACATCTGCAATCAACAACAATTATTGAAGATTTCCAGAGGACTTCACCATTGAAATTCACCAGAGCTATAGTGAAACTGACAATGCCCACGTGCATGGCAGCTGGATGCTGGAATACATCGGGTAAAAGTGAAAAAAAAGAGTTATTCCACCTTTCTGGTTCCTGATCCTCCACGGACGGGTTGGTCGTTGGATCGCCAACTTGAAGAGGGAGGATTTGCCATCGAACTTCTGGCCAGAGAAAAAACACGGAATATGTAGCCAACATTTGGAAGAATAATGTTTTCAAGATGACTTGGATAATAGCGCGTTGTGACAAACACCAGATACAGCACTGGGACTTGATCAACAGCCGATACCGCACCGTGACGTCACAAACCAGTAGGTGGCAGTAGTGTTCTTTGACAAACATGGATGCCTCCAGTAAAGCACATTCACATGAAAATTACTCTGAATTAAAAACAATGATCATTTATTGAACAGGATGGAAGAATTTCACATTTAAAATATTTTCAGAGGTTTGTATTCTGAATATGAGCGGACTTTTCCTTTAAACCAGCAAAGCACTGCTGGGAGGATGCAGAGTAAAAGGGAGAGGTTTGTAGAAAGGGCCGATCTGATGGATAAGCCAACTTCACTTTATGTCTTTGGGTTTTATTTGGACAGAACCAAATAACCAGAGAGTGCAGCTTCAACATACTGTTGGTTTAAAAAGGGAAAAATCTGAAAATGTTCTTAAAAGTGAAGAGCTTTGAACAGAACGCACGTCACAACCATGTGTTTTAACATGTGTTTTTGCCACAGGCTACACGTCGTCTTTCCATCCATCCAAGGAGCCCAGCAGGCCCTTCATCACTGAGGCACATGAGCTGGAGCAGCAGGAGCAGAAGGAGCAGAAGGAGCAACCGGCTCCTACAGTCATTCAGGTCAGGACAGAGAAACGTGTCCTTTTCATTCTTTTTAGCAACCAATAAATGATAATTCTTCTATTCCTAAATAAGCTAAACTCTGATTGTTGTTTCATTTGAATGTTTGATGAGTGAAATGTTTTGGGAATCCATCTTGGATACGGGACAAGGGGATGTTTTTTTTTTATCACTGGATGTTTGGTTCTTATGACTGAATATTAGGGCCAGGCTAGAGATTTTTTTTCTTCTTCTATTTTGAGAATAAAGTTGTAAAATTATGAGAATAAAGCTATATTTTATAACATCTCTTCCAAGAATCTCTTTCTTCCCTAAAATGAGGAATGTGGAGCATCATGTGAAGTTCTACTTTAGCATCGGTTTGATAAATCAGGAAATCTTTTAGCAGCAGCATCAAACTGGGCAGGAGGTCAAAGTGGACTCTGGTTACTGATTGGTGGAGCTGGTCGGACGTCATCTGCTGGGCGGAGCTCCAAGCTTTCTTTCTAAAACGGATTGCTGAATGATGACTTTATTCTCGTAATTTTACGACTTTATTCTCGTAATAGAAGAAAACAAATCTCTGGCCTGGCCCTAATATTGCTGCAACAATCAATCAATCAATTTATCATCAATCAATCAATGGATTAATCTTTATTGTTAACTATAATTTGCATTGTAATCCAGATCACAGTTTCAATACAAACATTCATCACATACATGGGGGGTGGGGGGGTGGGGGTGCAGGGACAGATCAGGGACTGCCACCAACATCCTCTGTAATTGTAGATCAGCTATCCTCCAAATCCAAACAGGAGATATCAAACAAGTAAATCTCTTCCATGTCCTCAACAAGTCAGGGTGGATCCCACGAAGAACGTCCCATCAGGACAAGGAGGCTCCTCTTTACCCTGTCAACTAGTTAAGGATATTTGATCATTGAGAGGCCAGCTGAGCAGATCCATTGTTTGATTAGGGAGAAATGAAGAGAGAAAAGACACAGCAAAGCAGGGACTGGGCAGGGAGGTGCAGGGGCAGAGCAGGGAGGTGCAGGGGCAGAGGAGGGAGGTGCAGGGGCAGAGAAGGGAGGTGCAGGGAAAGAGCAGGGAGGTGCAGGGGCAGAGGAGGGAGGTGCAGGGAAAGAGCAGGGAGGTGCAGGGGCAGAGGAGGGAGGTGCAGGCGCAGAGGAGGGAGGTGCAGGGACAGAGCAGGGAGGTGCAGGGACAGATCAAGGAGGTGCAGGGACAGATTAGGGAGGTGCAGGGACAGAGGAGGGAGGTGCAGGAACAGAGCAGGGAGGTGCAGGGACAGAGGAGGGAGATGCAGGGACAGAGCAGGGAGTTGCAGCGACAGAGCAAGGAGGTGCAGCGACAGAGCAGGGAGGTGCAGGGACAGAACAGGGAGGTGCAGGGACAGAGTAGGGAGGTGCAGGGACAGATCAGGGAGGTGCAGGGACAGAGCAGGGAGGTACAGGGACAGAACAGGGAGGTGTAGGGACAGAGGACGGAGGTGCAGGGATAGATCAGGGAGGTACAGGGACAGAGGAGGGAGGTGCAGGGATAGATCAGGGAGGTATAGGGACAGAGGAGGGAGGTGCAGGTACAGAGCAGGGAGGTGCAGGGACAGAGCAGGGAGGTGCAGCGACAGAGCAGGGAGGTGCAGGAACAGAACAGGGAGGTGCAGGGAAAGAGGAGGGAGGTGCAGGGACAGAACAGGGAGGTGCAGGGACAGAGTAGGGAGGTGCAGGGACAGAGCAGGGAGGTACAGGGACAGAACAGGGAGGTGTAGGGACAGAGGAGGGAGGTGCAGGGATAGATCAGGGAGGTACAGGGACAGAGGAGGGAGGTGCAGGGATAGATCAGGGAGGTATAGGGACAGAGGAGGGAGGTGCAGGTACAGAGCAGGGAGGTGCAGGGAGAGAGCAGGGAGGTGCAGCGACAGAGCAGGGAGGTGCAGGGACAGAACAGGGAGGTGCAGGGAAAGAGGAGGGAGGTGCAGGGACAGATCAGGGAGGTGCAGGAACAGATCAGGGAGGTGCAGGGACAGAGGAGGGAGGTGCAAGGACAGAGTAGGGAGGTGCAGGGACAGATCAGGGAGGTGCAGGGACAGAGCAGGGAGGTACAGGGACAGAACAGGGAGGTGTAGGGACAGAGGACGGAGGTGCAGGGATAGATCAGGGAGGTACAGGGACAGAGGAGGGAGGTGCAGGGATAGATCAGGGAGGTATAGGGACAGAGGAGGGAGGTGCAGGTACAGAGCAGGGAGGTGCAGGGACAGAGCAGGGAGGTGCAGCGACAGAGCAGGGAGGTGCAGGAACAGAACAGGGAGGTGCAGGGAAAGAGGAGGGAGGTGCAGGGACAGAACAGGGAGGTGCAGGGACAGAGTAGGGAGGTGCAGGGACAGAGCAGGGAGGTACAGGGACAGAACAGGGAGGTGTAGGGACAGAGGAGGGAGGTGCAGGGATAGATCAGGGAGGTACAGGGACAGAGGAGGGAGGTGCAGGGATAGATCAGGGAGGTATAGGGACAGAGGAGGGAGGTGCAGGTACAGAGCAGGGAGGTGCAGGGAGAGAGCAGGGAGGTGCAGCGACAGAGCAGGGAGGTGCAGGGACAGAACAGGGAGGTGCAGGGAAAGAGGAGGGAGGTGCAGGGACAGATCAGGGAGGTGCAGGAACAGATCAGGGAGGTACAGGGACAGAGGAGGGAGGTGCAGGAACAGAGCAGGGAGGTGCAGGGACAGAGGAGGGAGATGCAGGGACAGAGCAGGGAGGTGCAGGGACAGAGGAGGGAGGTGCAGGGACAGAGCAGGGAGGTGCAGCGACAGAGGAGGGAGATGCAGGGACAGAGCAGGGAGGTGCAGCGACAGCGCAGGGAGGTGCAGCAACAGAGCAGGGAGGTACAGGGACAGAACAGGGAGGTGCAGGGACAGAGGAGGGAGGTGCAGGGATAGATCAGGGAGGTACAGGGACAGAGGAGGGAGGTGCAGGGACAGATCAGGGAGGTGCAGGGACAGAGGAGGGAGGTACAGGGACAGATCAGGGAGGTGCAGGGACAGATCAGGGAGGTGCAGGGACAGAGCAGGGAGGTGCAGGGACAGATCAGGGAGGTGCAGGGACAGATCAGGGAGGTGCAGGGACAGAGCAGGGAGGTGCAGCAACAGAGCAGGGAGGTACAGGGACAGAACAGGGAGGTGCAGGGACAGAGGAGGGAGGTGCAGGGATAGATCAGGGAGGTACAGGGACAGAGCAGGGAGGTGCAGGGACAGAGCAGGGAGGTGCAGCGACAGAGCAGGGAGGTGCAGGGACAGAACAGGGAGGTGCAGGGAAAGAGGAGGGAGGTGCAGGGACAGATCAGGGAGGTGCAGGGACAGATCAGGGAGGTACAGGGACAGAGGAGGGAGGTGCAGGGACAGAGGAGGGAGGTGCAGGGAAAGAGGAGGGAGGTGCAGGGACAGAGGAGGGAGATGCAGGGACAGAGCAGGGAGGTGCAGGGACAGAGGAGGGAGGTGCAGGGACAGAACAGGGAGGTGCAGGGACAGAGGAGGGAGATGCAGGGACAGAACAGGGAGGTGCAGGGACAGAGGAGGGAGATGCAGGGACAGAACAGGGAGGTGCAGGGACAGAGGAGGGAGGTGCAGGAACAGAGCAGGGAGGTGCAGGGACAGAGGAGGGAGGTACAGGGACAGAGGAGGGAGGTGCAGGAACAGATCAGGGAGGTGCAGGGACAGAGGAGGGAGATGCAGGGGCAGAACAGGGAGATACAGGGACAGAGGAGGGAGGTGCAGGAACAGAGCAGGGAGGTGCAGCGACAGAGCAGGGAGGTGCAGGGGCAGAACAGGGAGATACAGGGACAGATCAGGGAGGTACAGGGACAGAGGAGGGAGGTGCAGGGACAGAGGACGGAGATGCAGGGACAGAGCAGGGAGGTGCAGGGACAGAGGAGGGAGGTGCAGGGACAGAGGAGGGAGGTGCAGGGACAGAGCAGGGAGGTGCAGCGACAGAGGAGGGAGATGCAGGGACAGAACAGGGAGGTGCAGCGACAGAGCAGGGAGGTGCAGCAACAGAGCAGGGAGGTACAGGGACAGAACAGGGAGGTGCAGGGACAGAGGAGGGAGGTGCAGGGATAGATCAGGGAGGTACAGGGACAGAGGAGGGAGGTGCAGGGACAGATCAGGGAGGTGCAGGGACAGAGCAGGGAGGTGCAGCAACAGAGCAGGGAGGTACAGGGACAGAACAGGGAGGTGCAGGGACAGAGGAGGGAGGTGCAGGGATAGATCAGGGAGGTACAGGGACAGAGGAGGGAGGTGCAGGGACAGAGCAGGGAGGTGCAGGGACAGAGCAGGGAGGTGCAGCGACAGAGCAGGGAGGTGCAGGGACAGAACAGGGAGGTGCAGGAAAAGAGGAGGGAGATGCAGGGACAGAGCAGGGAGGTGCAGGGACAGAGGAGGGAGGTGCAGGGACAGAGGAGGGAGGTGCAGGGACAGAGCAGGGAGGTGCAGCGACAGAGGAGGGAGATGCAGGGACAGAGCAGGGAGGTGCAGCGACAGAGCAGGGAGGTGCAGCAACAGAGCAGGGAGGTACAGGGACAGAACAGGGAGGTGCAGGGACAGAGGAGGGAGGTGCAGGGATAGATCAGGGAGGTACAGGGACAGAGGAGGGAGGTGCAGGGACAGATCAGGGAGGTGCAGGGACAGAGGAGGGAGGTACAGGGACAGATCAGGGAGGTGCAGGGACAGATCAGGGAGGTGCAGGGACAGAGCAGGGAGGTGCAGGGACAGATCAGGGAGGTGCAGGGACAGATCAGGGAGGTGCAGGGACAGAGCAGGGAGGTGCAGCAACAGAGCAGGGAGGTACAGGGACAGAACAGGGAGGTGCAGCAACAGAGCAGGGAGGTGCAGGGATAGATCAGGGAGGTACAGGGACAGAGGAGGGAGGTGCAGGGACAGAGCAGGGAGGTGCAGGGACAGAGCAGGGAGGTGCAGCGACAGAGCAGGGAGGTGCAGGGACAGAACAGGGAGGTGCAGGGAAAGAGGAGGGAGGTGCAGGGACAGATCAGGGAGGTGCAGGGACAGATCAGGGAGGTACAGGGACAGAGGAGGGAGGTACAGGGACAGAGGAGGGAGGTGCAGGAACAGAGCAGGGAGGTGCAGGGACAGAGGAGGGAGATGCAGGGACAGAGCAGGGAGGTGCAGGGACAGAGGAGGGAGGTGCAGGGATAGAACAGGGAGGTGCAGGGACAGAAGAGGGAGATGCAGGGACAGAGCAGGGAGGTGCAGGGACAGATCAGGGAGGTGCAGGGGCAGAACAGGGAGATACAGGGGCAGATCAGGGAGGTACAGGGACAGAGGAGGGAGGTGCAGGGACAGATCAGGGAGGTACAGGGACAGAGGAGGGAGGTGCAGGGACAGAGCAGGGAGGTGCAGGGACAGATCAGGGAGGTACAGGGACAGAGGAGGGAGGTGCAGGAACAGAGCAGGGAGGTGCAGGGACAGAGGAGGGAGATGCAGGGACAGAGCAGGGAGGTGCAGCGACAGAGGAGGGAGGTGCAGGGACAGAGGAGGGAGGTGCAGGGACAGAGGAGGGAGGTACAGGGACAGATCAGGGAGGCACAGGGACAGAAGAGGGAGGTGCAGGGACAGAAGAGGGAGGTGCAGGGACAGAGGAGGGAGGTGCAGGGACAGAGGAGGGAGGTGCAGGGACAGAGCAGGGAGGTGCAGGGACAGAGGAGGGAGGTGCAGGAACAGATCAGGGAGGTACAGGGACAGAGGAGGGAGGTGCAGGAACAGAGCAGGGAGGTGCAGGGACAGAGGAGGGAGATGCAGGGGCAGAACAGGGAGATACAGGGACAGAGCAGGGAGGTACAGGGACAGAGCAGGGAGGTGCAGCGACAGAGCAGGGAGGTGCAGGGGCAGAACAGGGAGATACAGGGACAGATCAGGGAGGTACAGGGACAGAGGAGGGAGGTGCAGGAACAGAACAGGGAGGTGCAGGGACAGAAGAGGGAGATGCAGGGACAGAGCAGGGAGGTGCAGCGACAGAGCAGGGAGGTGCAGGGACAGAAGAGGGAGGTGTAGGGACAGATCAGGGAGGTACAGGGACAGAGGAGGGAGGTGCAGGGACAGAGCAGGGAGGTGCAACGACAGAGCAGGGAGGTGCAGGGACAGAAGAGGGAGGTGCAGGGACAGATCAGGGAGGTACAGGGACAGAGGAGGGGGGTGCAGGGACAGAGCAGGGAGGTGCAGGGACAGAACAGGGAGATATAGGGACAGATCAGGGAGGTACAGGGACAGATCAGGGAGGTGCAGGGACAGATCAGGGAGGTACAGGGACAGAGGAGGGAGGTGCAGGAACAGAGCAGGGAGGTGCAGGGACAGAGGAGGGAGATGCAGGGACAGAGCAGGGACGTTCAGCGACAGAGCAGGGAGGTGCAGGGACAGAACAGGGAGATACAGGGACAGATCAGGGAGGTACAGGGACAGAGGAGGGAGGTGCAGGGACAGAGCAGGGAGGTGCAGGGACAGAGGAGGGAGGTGCAGGGACAGAGGAGGGAGGTACAGGGACAGAGGAGGGAGGTACAGGGACAGAGGAGGGAGATGCAGGGACAGAGCAGGGAGGTGCAGCGACAGAGCAGGGAGGTGCAGGGGCAGAACAGGGAGATACAGGGACAGATCAGGGAGGTACAGGGACAGAGGAGGGAGGTGCAGGGACAGAGCAGGGAGGTGCAGGGACAGATCAGGGAGGTACAGGGACAGAGGAGGGAGGTGCAGGAACCGAGCAGGGAGGTGCAGGGACAGAGGAGGGAGATGCAGGGACAGAGCAGGGAGGTGCAGCGACAGAGCAGGGAGGTGCAGGGACAGAACAGGGAGATACAGGGACAGATCAGGGAGGTAGAGGGACAGAGCAGGGAGGTGCAGGGACAGAGGAGGGAGGTGCAGGGACAGAGGAGGGAGGTACAGGGACAGAGGAGGGAGGTACAGGGACAGAGGAGGGAGGTGCAGGAACAGAGCAGGGAGGTGCAGGGACAGAGGAGGGAGGTGCAGGAACAGAGCAGGGAGGTGCAGGGACAGAGTAGGGAGATGCAGGGACAGAGCAGGGAGGTGCAGCGACAGAGCAGGGAGGTGCAGGGGCAGAACAGGGAGATACAGGGGCAGATCAGGGAGGTGCAGGGACAGATCAAGGAGGTGCAGGGACGGAGGAGGGAGGTGCAGGGACAGAGCAGGGAGGTGCAGCAACAGAGTAGGGAGGTACAGGGACAGACCAGGGAGGTGCAGGGACAGATCAGGGAGGTACAGGGACAGAGGAGCGAGGTGCAGGGACAGAGCAGGGAGGTGCAGGGACAGAACAGGGAGGTGCAGGGACAGAGGAGGGAGGTGCAGGGATAGATCAGGGAGGTACAGGGACAGAGGAGGGAGGTGCAGGGACAGAGCAGGGAGGTGCAGCAACAGAGTAGGGAGGTACAGGGACAGACCAGGGAGGTGCAGGGACAGATCAGGGAGGTGCAGGGACAGAGGAGGGAGGTGCAGGGACAGAGGAAGGAGGTGCAGTGACAGAGCAGGGAGGTGCAGGGACAGATCAGGGAGGTGCAGGGACAGAGGAAGGAGGTGCAGTGACAGAGCAGGGAGGTGCAGGGACAGATCAGGGAGGTGCAGGGACAGAGGAAGGAGGTGCAGTGACAGAGCAGGGAGGTGCAGGGACAGATCAGGGAGGTGCAGGGACAGAGCAGGTAGGTGCAGGGACAGATCAGGGAGGTGTAGGAGCAGCAGGAAAACGCTAACAGCTCCACTGAGAGCAGAACAAGCTGTGAGTTCTGAGGGATGTTTCATAAAATTGTCCTTTAGTCTGGAAGTCAGGCTTAGTTAACCAGGCTTGGATTATGTTGTCCTCACATGTGTGCCAGACTCTGCATCACACAAACCATTTTCTAGAGAACAGTAAATCAACTTGACTGCCTTGACTGGACCACAGCAATCCCACAGAACCAATCCAATCCTGTAGAGATCCACCGAATCAGTTTCTAATTAAGGCCGATACCGGTACTGATTATTTTGACATCAGCCTAATGCTGCATCTACACCAGGTGCATTCTGGGCATCAAAGGGTCTGGTTTACATGCAACGTGTGGAGGGGGACGGTGTCCCGGGAGTTTAGTGACGCCTCTGAGCATCCAGAGCGCCTGTTAACGGGTCCAATCTCTGTTACTGAAAGTGTTAAATGTGGGTAAACACTATCTTCTTAATTTTTCAGTCAAAGACAGATACTTGCTGACTAAAATCTAAATAGATCTGCATTAAAAACAGTTCATAGGAGTAAAACTATGACTAAAACCTCCACACCGGAACCAGCCGTTCCGGACTATAAGCCGCTACTTTTTTCCCAAGCTTTGAACCATGCGGCTTATAAGAAGGTGCAGCTTTTCTCTAGATTTGTCCTAAACATCCAAGGTGGAAGTCAAAGTTGGAAAAGAAAGAATAAGTGCCTAGTTTCCATTTAGCACAATAGCATGCTAGCAGCAGGAAGGAGAACAAATGTCCTGATTTCAAACATTTTGACATTTATTTGCCGCATTAAAGCTGCTGAACCAATGAAGAGAGTGAGCTCCACTCCTGCAGAGCTGAAATAAAGAGCTGATGAAGCTCCATCTTTCAGGAGAAGATCTTACTGCTGCGAGCTAACAAGCTAACAGGAATAGCATTCTACCTTTCTACTCCAGGGGATATATGTAGAGCTCCCCCTACAGGTTTGGTGGGAGACAGTTCAGTAGATATCAGCGGCTTTAAGCAAGGTGCGCTCTATAGTCTGGAAAATACAGTATTTGACTGTTTACATTTTTGTTAAAAGTTTTTGACTAACACTAATTTGAAATTCCTTTTAAAATTGATACGGGTTATATATCAAATACGTTTTTTTATGTTTCTTCTGTCTGAATATTATTTCTCCTTCTCCTGGAAGGAGAAAGATGTGTGGAGAGCAGAGAAGGACAGAGACGTTCAGTCCAGCGGCTACGGAGTCCTCGGCTCTTCGGCCCCTGAAGGAACGGCGCCGCCACAGACCGACACCGGCACCGACTTTGGGCTTCTGGGAGGGGACAGAAACGGTACGATCTGGTGTTGTAGATCCCTTTGTACCCGCTCCAAATCCGATGGAGGTATTATTTCTCAGATAGCGTACACAAAGGAGGAAACATGGTTAAGTATTAACAGCATTTATTCCAGTAATGTTTATCAAATCGTTGATAGAAGCCCAAACTGCAGAGGAAGATCTATCAGGCCCCGGCATCTTCCGCCATTTCAGGGGAGATTCTGCCGTCTTTCTAAAAGTCGTTCAGCAGGTCTCACCACAGCATCATCACACAGCCTACAGCATTACCATGTAGAATAGAATAGTAAAGAATGGAATGGAATGGAATAGAATAGAATAGAATGGAATAGATGAGAATAGAATAGAATAGAATAGAATGGAATTGATCGGAATAGAATGGAATAGAATAGATCAGAATAGAATGGAATAGATCAGAATAGAATAGAATGGAATAGATCAGAATAGAATAGAATGGAATAGATCAGAATAGAATGGAATAGATCAGAATAGAATGGAATGGAATAGATCAGAATAGAATAGAATGGAATAGATCAGAATAGAATAGAATGGAATAGATCAGAATAGAATAGAATGGAATAGATCAGAATAGAATGGAATAGAATAGATCAGAATAGAATGGAATAGATCAGAATAGAATAGAATGGAATAGATCAGAATAGAATGGAATAGATCAGAATAGAATGTAATAGATCAGAATAGAATGGAATAGATCAGAATAGAATAGAATGGAATAGATCAGAATAGAATAGAATGGAATAGATCAGAATAGAATGGAATAGATCAAGATAGAATGGAATAGATCAGAATAGAATAGAATGGAATAGATCAGAATAGAATGGAATAGATCAGAATAGAATAGAATGGAATAGATCAGAATAGAATGGAATAGATCAGAATAGAATAGAATAGAATAGATCAAAATAGAATGGAATAGATCAGAATAGAATAGAATGGAATAGATCAGAATAGAATGGAATAGAATAGATCAGAATAGAATGGAATAGATCAGAATAGAATAGAATAGATCAGAATAGAATAGAATGGAATAAATCAGAATAGAATGGAATAGAATAGATCAGAATAGAATAGAATTGAATAGATCAGAATATAATGGAATAGAATAGATCAGAATAGAAAGGAATAGATCAGAATAGATTGGAATAGAATAGATCAGAATAGAATAGATCAGAATAGAACGGAATGGAATAGATCAGAATAGAATAGATCAGAATAGAACGGAATGGAATAGATCAGAATAGAATCGAATGGAATAGATCAGAATAGAATAGAATAGAATGGAATACATCGGAATAGAATGGAAAAGAATAGATCAGAATAGAATAGAATGGAATAGATCAGAATAGAATGGAATAGAATATATCAGAATTGAATGGAATAGATCAGAATAGAATGGAATAGAATAGATCAGAATAGAATGGAATAGATCAGAATAGAATAGAATAGAATGGAATAGATCAGAATAGAATGGAATAGAATAGATCAGAATAGAATAGAATGGAATAGATCAGAATAGAATGGAATAGAATAGATCAGAATAGAATAGAGTGGAATAGATCAGAATATAATGGAATAGAATAGATCAGAATAGAAAGGAATAGATCAGAATAGATTGGAATGGAATAGATCAGAATAGAACGGAATGGAATAGATCAGAATAGAATCAAATGGAATAGATCAGAATAGAATAGAATGGAATAGATCGGAATAGAATAGATCAGAATAGAATGGAATAGATCAGAATATAATGGAATAGAATAGATCAGAATAGAATGGAATAGATCAGAATATAATGGAATAGAATAGATCAGAATAGAATAGAATGGAATAGATTGGAATAGAATAGATCAGAATAGAATGGAATAGATCAGAATATAATGGAATAGAATAGATCAGAATAGAAAGGAATAGATCAGAATAGATTGGAATGGAATAGAGCAGAATAGAACGCCCTTGTTTATAGATGTTGGAGATCGGCCTGTTTTCCAGTGTGGTCCTGTTTCTCTGGCCGTGGCTGGGTGGATGTGCTCTCTTCATCCTCTGGCATGGGAGCTGCCTTGGAGCTCGTCTGCCTGGCTGTGTGTTTTCTGGACGGAGCCGCCTTTTACAGCTGCTTTTTGTATCTCTGCTTCTGTCTCCTTGAACCCCAGTCGGCCTCGGCAGATGGCCGCTCACACTGAGCCTGGTTCTGCTGGAGGTTTCTTCCTGTTAAAAGGGAGTTTTTCCTCTCCACTGTCACTACAAGCATGCTTAGTGTGAGGGATTGTATTTGAGTCAATGAGTCGATGCAATCAACTGGTTTTCCTTAGATAGAAAACTTTGTATCAATTTGACTGTATGATCTGGTTGAACTGTAAAGTGCCTTGAGATGACGTGTGTTGTGAATTTGGCGCTATATAAATAAACTGAATTGAATTGAATGGAATAGATCAGAATAGAATAGAATGAACTGGAGATGGAGAGTGAGGAGGATCCAGCAGCAAAACAGCGTTTTCCTGATGGAAATACCGGTGTTACGTCGAGCTGCGTTTCCCCATCAGATACGGTTTTGCCTGCATCTCCACACAGCGCAGGAGGCACGATTCACCGCGCAAGCGACAGGAAACGCGCATGCTCGCTAAAGGAGCGTAACAGCCGCCCTGTGCTCGCGCCACACGGGAACTACGGAGAGCGTGAAGGATCATGAAGGATGGATCGTGAAGGATGGATGGATGGATGGATGGATGGATGGATGGATGGATGGATGGATGTTGCAGTATCTATAACAACCCAAACACACAGGATTTCAGAATTAGACATCCCCAGTTATTAATTTCATATACTGACCAGATCTGAATGCCCTGTTAAAAAACTTCACATCCATGAGTAGAGGTAATGCAGCCTGATGATACTTACACCGCATCAGATAGCGTTCCCCCCATGTTAAGCAGGGGGAACGCTATCTGACGGGGTTTATAGGCCCGTCAGATAGCGTTCCCCCTGCTTAACATGGGGGGAACGCTATCTGACGGGGTTTATAGGTCCGTCAGATAGCGTTCCCCCCTGATGTCATTTACGTTGAGTTGCAATAAATGCTAAACTCTCTGCAGGTTCTTGTCTTTGTTGTCCGCTCTATTCAGCTGGCTTTGGAAACACACGGCGAGAAGGTGGGGGCTGGGTGGTGAGGGTTACGGGGGTGAGAAACGCAAAAGTAACGCAATAGTTACTTTAGCTAGTAACTAATTACTTTTATTGTGGAGTAACTCAGTTAGTAACTCAGTTACTTTTTGGGAGAAGTAACTAATTACTTTTTCAAAGTAATAGATGTACGTACTCTGTTTCTGCTTAGATAAGATAATAGTCATTCACCCAGTAAGATAATCTGGGATATAATCTGAGATGGGGGAGCTGGTTTGGAAAGGATTGGGGCCAAGATCTCAGCCTTGAGGAGATCCATGTTATGTTTGCTACAGGAAGAGCTAAAACTGTTCATGTTTTCTCTCTGGTTTGTCAAACAGAGGATGAAGGAGCAGGTGGGTCACAGGCAGTCGTAGTCACCCAGAATCCCACCGCTCCAGAGGTCGGATCAGCGCCCAGCAGAGAACCTCTGCAGCCCAGTTTGGATCAGGAGGAGCGCTGGGAGGAAGGGGAAGATATGGAGAATGACAGGAAGGAAAGAGAGGGAATCATCCCGCTCACCACAGATCCTTCTCCCACCACTGGCTTCACCGAGACGGAGTTGGATCCCGGCCTGGAGGAGCCGATGCAGGTCGGTTCAGATTCCCTTCACACAATTAGAAAAAAAAAAATGTCTGTTCTCTCACCTGTGAATGTTTCAGGTGGTTTGTTTGAACTGGAGCGAGCTAGCTGGGCGTGGCTACGTGGTCCTCAACATGACCAAGAACATGAACTGTGTAAGTACCAGGAACCACTTTGGTTCCTTAGATTTATCTGCCCTTGGCCTCATTAATACCTTGATTCAAAACAACAAACCCTGGATAACTGGGATTAAATCAAGCTATTTGTGCCAAATCCCTTAAAGCATCACATCAAACAAACAACTGTTCAAAGATTCATTTACACCCAGTTTATTTTCCTATCTGAACCCTTGTCTGGTCTTAAATCCCCTGCTGCTCTTCCTCCAGCAGTGACTGAGCTAACAGTAATTAGCGCCATCCTTTGATGGAAGCTCCAGTTCTATGGAAGAAAAACAGTCTCATTGAAATATGTCTTTTAGTTACAATGAATTTTAAACACTGAATTTTTTTAGCTCCGAATTTTAGACGCTGAATTTATTTACACATTGAATAACTTTTTATCTGGTGAAAATTCCCCACAAAAAATTTGAATGCAAATGTGTCGACCTTTTGGTGAACTCAAGCCAAAGACACCTACAGTCAATGCAGTCGAGCAGCTCCTAGCCAATGAAATTAGCTCATTTGGTCATTCAACAAAAGGTCAACACATTTACAGTCCAATTTTTTGCAGCAGGGCGTGCCTCTTGGCGCAGTGGTTAGCGTGCACGCCCCATGTACGGAGGCCTTAGTCCTCGACGCAGCCGACCCGGGTTCAAATCCAACCTGTGTTCAATGGCCGCATGTCTCACCCCCTTTCCTGTCAGCCTGCTGTAAAGAAAACAAGCCACTAGTGCCATAAAAAAACTCAAAAAAAATTTTTTTTTGCTCCTGAATTTTTTCAGTCAAGTTTTTTGCAGGTGAAATTTTTTCAGCTGATTTTTTTGCATCTCAATTTTTTGTAGGCTAATTTTTTGCAGCTGAATTTTGGCAGATTCCAATGAGTGTTTTTCTTCCATACATTTCAGGTTTAAAGGAACTGCTTTCTAAACATCTCAGGCAGTTTCTTCCAGTTTGTTCCAATTTTTCTCAAATGTGTCTGAACGGCCATGTCGCATTTATCTGACCTGAGCCTCATTAATCGACGTAGGTCCCGCTTCTGCGTGAGGGATCATGGGTACTTTACCTCAGCAAGTACACAGAAGTGGGAAGAAAAACAACGGCCATGGCGGACGATAAAGTCGAGAACAGTCTTTATTTTCAACCATCTTGAAAAGATTGTGTTGTTAATGCACTGACTTAAGTTTGGATAGAAATGAAAGATCTCTAGATGTGCTCCTGCATCATCCATGTTTACTTCCGTAAACACAGAGCACGCTCACTTGTGACGTCATCGCCTCCTCTGCTGTGCATGCGGGACACTTGCGCTGTTTGATTACAGTTCACACCAGAGATCACATACAATTCGCATAGATTTGAATAGTGAACGACCACGCAAAATCGGATTTCACAAAAAAATGGAATTGAGCATCACTGCAGAGTGAACGTAGCCTAAATGCTTCTGGTGCCGGGGTTAAGCAGTCTCTGAATCAGATGACTGATTCCCTCCTTCAGTCTGTTAATGAGACACTTTGATTCAGGTTTGCTGAATCAGGGATGCATCTACAGACTGCAAGGCAGCGGATCTCAGTTCAGAAATTTATTTTGTTCTCTAAATGTATTTATTTTTTAAATCTAGTCGTTGACAAACAGTGATTAAAAGCTGATAGCTGCAGGCTAAGCTCCTCCCAGGCACTAGGTGGCGCACTCCCACTCACCCGCTCTCCTTTGGTAATGTTTGCCAGCCAATTTCCACCTTTGGTTAGCATTAGTAAATATTGAACTTAGTTATCCAGATTTTTTAATGTTTTTTTTTTTTGCTTCTTTTTATTTGATTAAATTTATATTTTTGGCTTGAATCTAGAGAAATGTAACGTAGAAGAAGCAATTTCTCCGTCCATCTTTGATCCAAACCCTGCGATGATCCGTTCTTCTGTTAGGAGTAAACTGTCACTGTTGCGAAATTTACCCCAAACTGCTCCCAGTGCATTAACGGTTTCCACGGTAACCTGCTGAAGCTTAGAAAACAGCTTCTCTCATCTGTCGCTGAGTGTTTGAGCTTCATAGAAAATGTGTTTGTTTGTGAGACAGGAGGAGTTTCGTGTTTGCCAGGGCGTCCAGCTGCTGAAGATCATCGAACGTGAGTTTGCACGCAGGATGAACAGCCCTGAGGGATCATGGGTACTTTACCTCAGCAAGCCAACGCATCAGCAACACCAGCTGCTGATGAACCTGGCGTCTGGACGGGGTACACTTCTCTTCTGTTGCTCTTAAACCAAACTGTTAGCAAAACAGGACTTAAGGAATAGCAAAATGTTCTCACTTTGATGAGTCTCTCTGGGGTCATAGACGGGTAGATGTTGGCCCGATGGGGCGGGTAAACATTGCTGTTCATCATGTTCTGTCTTTTAGGAGTCATTGCTGCTCAGGAAGTTCTGGACATGTTAGGAGAAATCAGGACGAGCCTCAATAAGGTACAGAAACATTTATCTAGCATTGAGTCTGTTCTTTGATAAAGACTGCTTGGTGTAAATGTTAAAATCTACATTTTATTAACCTGAAGTTTCTTTACAGTTGAATAGTAGATTTAGTGTCTACATTTTAATTATAATATATATATATATATATATATATATATATATATATATATATATATATATATATTAGGGATGCACGATATAATCGGCCCCCTATCGGTATCGGCCTTAAAACTGAATATCGGACATCGGCCACCCCACCGATATTTAACCCGATATTTGATCAGTTTCTGAGTTTCTAAAGTCTAAAAAAAACTCCGTTTTTACAGAGTTAAAAACTTCTAAAGACGAGGGAAAAAATATTGATACATTAAAATATCACAATATCTTCATATGCTGATATATTGCCATTTAAAAACACCATATCAATCTCTTTTACGAATGAAATATTGCTATATGTCATCGTTATGCTACGAAATCCCCCCCAAAATTCACGAAATTTTGCCATATTTTTATATGTTGATATATTGACGCGGTATCGATCTATTTTACAAACAAAATCTCACAAGAAATTGCAAAATATCACGAGAATTTGTAACAGAACGATGAAATGTCACGAGATTTTGAAAGTAAAATAGATCGATACCGCGCTTTTAAAACTCAATTTGACATCAGGATATGAAAATATATTTCAGTATATTATTTTTCAAAGTGTCAGAAATGGATAATAAAACTGCTATTTTCAATGACTACTTATTTTTGTCCAGCTTTAACATCGGTATCGATATCGGTTATAGGCTACATGAGTTTTAAAATACCGGCATATCGGAAATCGGCCAAAATCCCAATATCGTGCATCCCTAATATATATATATATATATATATATATATATATATATATATATATATATATATATATATATATATATATATACTACGATCCCAAATTTCAAATTTATTGACAAAAAGCTGTAGATCAAAAGTGTCTGTTGGTCTACTTTGGTTACAATTATACTGTCACTTTTGATCTACAGCTTTTTGTCAATAAATTTGAAATTTGGGATCATAGTTGAATTCAGATTTCTTCTGTCTTACATCGCCATTTAGCTAAAAATGTCATGGTTTTATTTTTGGTCCATAACGTCCTGCTGCCTGATCTTTTAAAGTGTTTCATCGACTATTCTTCAGATTTCCTTAAAATGTTTTTTGTTTTAAAGGAAAAGTCCGGTCCTCCAGGAATAATCAATGGATCATTGTTTATACCTAAAACTAATACGTTCGCGGTGATTTCATGAATTTAGCGTTAATCAGAAAAAGAATGAAAGCAATAATTTTAATTGCGATCAGCAGGGCAAGAAGATGTTTGGAGCTAAATGCAGGACCAAGTTCTAGAAGGAACCACCCTAAACATACCATCAGAGCTTCACTGGAATATTTTAAATCTGAAACAATTCAAATGTCATCATTTAAAGATAGATGAGAGATAAAGATCATTTATTTTGTTTTACATGTCATTATTTACTGTTATTTTATTCACAAGATGTGTGGACTAACTGTTATTGAGGACAACAATCGAAAAAGTTTAATTTTTTCTGTTTGGCCTTGAAAAAAGGAAAACAAAGCCAATTTCTGCTGATGTCCTTCTGACGACCTTGGTCAGGTTTCTGGGATTTGCAGGAGAATAAAAATTCCCCTGAATGATTCTTCTGCTGGTGCTTCTCCTCAGGTTGGAATCCAGAACTACAGCGCAGCCAGCAGCTGTCAGTCTCGGCCCAGTAAGACTCGCAGCGACTACGGTAAACTGTTCGTGGTGCTGGTCATCATCGGCTCTGTCTGCATGGTGATCATCACGTCCGGGTTCATCTACATCTGCTGGCAGAGGAGGCTGCCTGGAGTGAAGAGCATGGTAGGTCCACACGTTCTGGTTTGCTTGAACTATGGACCCATTTTGGGGTTTTTAGGCTGTAACATCATCCAAGAAATTGATAAACTGATTCATCTCACCAGAATCCAGCTCGCTGATCATAGAGAGGTGAGGTCAGACTTTAAAAATGATTTCGGACTCCCTTCGTGTCCACATGATCAATTGTCCTTGGAGTGACGTCTGCCGGCTGTCCAGCTTAGGCTCTGCCCCTGCAGTGGTTTCATGATCACAGTATCTTAGCTTCGACCCTGATAAAATGCTGTCGCTAACGTCCAGCAGACCAATAGAAATGTGTCCTCACTTCAGAGGAAAGCCCGCCCCCTAGATCCAGCACAGAACCACCGGATAATCTCATCATAGGACGCCACGGACCACGAAATGTTTATTTTGAAACGGAAAAAAAACAAACTAAAGCCTCTTTCCAAATGAAAATAGCAGGTTAAAGTGTGTTTTCTTCAAACATGAATCGACCCGCTAACAATCAACATCAGACCATCAACAGGCATGTGCAAGATGTCAGATTCGCTTTTATGCTTTTAGTTTTGTATGAAAAATACACTTTAAACTACCTCAATGGGCATGTATCCCTTTAGTCACGTACAAAAAAAATTCAGATGGACATACACTTCAAAAATCACCAAAAAGTAAGTAGTCAAATAGCTGTTTTGTCCATGACTACAGGGATACACACCTTTTAAGGTAGTTTAAAGTCGTAGGGAAGCGGCTGTTCCAATTGTTGCATTTCTGAATTCTCCCAGTGGTGCCCGACTTTACACGAGTGAATAAAGTGAATGTGATTGGTCGATTATCAAGGGGCGGGATTGTTGTGGCGGAACGTTTGCAAGCAAGTTTGGTTGTGGCTGGTTTGTCGGAAGCTAACCAGTTAGCATCTTATTGCTAGTAGGGTCCCAATGGGAAATTCCATTGGGACCAAGTAGCACTAAATTGGTGACTTAGAAACGACGCTGTCAAGGAACGCTATGGACAGAGGAAACATGCAAGAGGAGGAGAGTTTAGTGTCGGAGGTCGTGGATGAGTCTCCTCCGTCATCCATTTTTATTTAGAGGAGGAAAGCGGGGACGAAGATGTTGTGGAAGAGGACGCCAGGGCGGCAGAAGCTTGGTTTGGTGTAGAAGGCTTCCAGCCGTACATGTTTGAGCCCTTGCCTCGCAACGCTGCCAGTTCTGTTAGCTCTACGCCTGCCGAAGACACAGACGTCCATCCCTGTGGACACTGGGACGCAACTCAATGGGAAAGGAAAGGATTCTGATTTCAACCGCTGCGTATATTAGCTGGGACATATGAATCAAGATGCTATGACTGAAAGAATTTGATTGACAGATGACCGTTGATATATGATTGGCCGAATTTAGGTGTTCAGGCTGACGTAGAACGAACTGGCCTGCAGAAGATAACGAAAAAACCAAAAACAGACAGGACAATATGGTCTGATAAAGAGAACATTTATATACATGTTTAAGCCAGAATGATTTGACATTTAAATACGACTTCCCAATGACTTTAAAGTTTGTTTTCCGTAAAAAACTAAAGGGATAAACAAGTATTGATTATGGGTATGCTGGTCTGACAGAACAGCGACTCTGGTGTTCTCACAGCGTGCCGATCAGAACCGAGGCAATTATAACGCGGGTCGCTTGCCGAGTCGTTTGACCCGGGTAAACACGCGTCAGTGAGCTGTTCCCACTGCCACGAAAAGCTGATTGCTCCCGGGTTTAAACTGGTTTTTGGGTCAGTGGGAAAGGTGGATATTTTATTTTACACGACTCTGTTTTATAAAGATAACAGCAGAAAGTAAAGGCACAGGCTGAGGTGTTATATGACCAGATGAAGAGTCAGGAACATGGTTCTACTGGCCAAATAACCACTTTACTGTTCTATTTAAAGCCTACATGTATATAAAACTACGTGGTGACCAGTGTTGGGCACGTTACTTTGAAAAAGTAATTAGTTATAGTTACTAGTTACTTCTCCCAAAAAGTAAGTGAGTTACTAACTGAGTTACTCCACAATAAAAGTAACTAGTTACTAGTAAAAGTAACTATTGCGTTACTTTTGCGTTTCTCGCCCCCGTAACCCTCACCACCCAGCCCCCACCTTCTCGCCGTGTGTTTCCAAAGCCAGCTGAATAGAGTTGATGACAAAGACAAGAACCTGCAGAGAGTTTAGCATTTATTGCAACTCAACGTAAATGACATCAGGGGGGAACGAGATGTGAAGTTTTTTAACAGGGCGTTCAGATCTGGTCAGTATATGAAATTAATAACTGGGGATGTCTAATTCTGAAATCCTGTGTGTTTGGGTTGTTATAGATACTGTAACATCTATCTATCCATCTATCTATCAAGATGTATAATCTGTGTGTGACATAAAATATGGATCTCCATCCCTGACACAAAGGCCATCAAATAATGTTTAAAATAAAAAATACAGTAGGTTGAAAAGGCAGAGTATCCATCCATCCATCCATCCATCCATCCATCCATCCATCCATCCATCCATCCATCCATCCATCCATCTAGATTTCTCCCTTTCATTTGATCGTTCACGCTCTCCATAGTTCTCCTGTGGCGCGAGCACAGGGCGACTGTTGCGCGCCTTTTGCGAGCATGCGCGTTTCCTGTCGCTTGCGCGATGACTCGTGCCGCCTGCGCTGTGCGGAGATGCAGAGGAAACCGTATCTGATGGGGAAACGCAGCTCGACGTAACACCGGTATTTCCATCAGGAAAACGCTGTTTTGCTGCTGGAGTCATCCTCACTCTCCATCTCTCTGTGTGTGCTGTACGTTAACACCCGCCAGCGAAAACACCCACCTACCCAACTGACAGACGGAATCTCACTATACATCAGCCATTTTCATCCTCCCCTCTCTCATGACAAGGCGCGCACCTCTGGATGACCTAAAAAATAATCTTTAATATCTCTTAAACAAAAGTAGCACAAACAATATTTTTTCTGCATAAATCTGCACTAACGTTGCACTAACCATTCAGTCTATTTGCAGAGTTTTGGGACGTGGGTGGGGTGTCAGCTTCACGCAGCTGCGCACGACTCCTATCATGAAAAAAGGTTCATTGTGCGACCTGAGTAACGCGCAGTAACGGGGTGTCTGCAATGGTAACTGCGTTATAGTTACAGTCAAAGTAATTAGTTAGATTACTCGTTACTAATACAAGGTAACGGCCTTAGTAACGCCGTTACTTTCAACGCCGTTAGTCCCATCACTGGTGGTGACGACGAAATCCTTTATGTGATCTGAGTACAACCGCTCCGAGGCGCTAAAACGCTTGCGATGGGATATGGTGCTTGGTTGAATCCACGGACCTTACGCTTTGAGTGGGAACGGCTGTTTTCATTTCTGAACCTCATTCACTCCAGGATGCAACATGTGACTGTTACATGTTTATAGTGTGACCTTTAAAGGTTCCCTATTATGCAATGAGGAGAAGTCTTTGGTGTTTATACTGTTTCTAAAAAGAAAGAGGTGAATAGAAGGTCTTCAGCTTAGATCCAGCTTAGCTGGGACATTTCTAATAACGTCCTTCACCTGGCCTGGTTCCCTTTATTGGTTCAGGTGGATGAAAGCTGAATTCTCTGACCTATCTGTTCACGTCAGCTTTATTTATCCTTATTTTGCTCTAATTTCAGACCCACTGAAGACCTCCTGACTAGTTAAATGTGATAAAAACTTCCTTCTGCTTCGTCAGTTTCCTGCAGAGGAGCTTCATTCTGTGAAGAATGGTTACCATGACAACCCCACCCTAGACGTGACCAACGAAAGCCAGGCTGAGATGCAGGAGAAGAAGCCGAGCACCAATGGGCTGACAGGGGCGGGAGGAGGAGGAGGGGAGGACAGCGGACGCTGGCAGGTGATTGGATGATGGATTTAGCTGAAGGAGGTGTATGTGTTTGTTTTAAATAACTAAAACTGCTCGTATCAGTATTTATTACATGTGCGCACTTTTGGAAGAAATCTGACTTCATAGTTAAGGAAGCAAAGGATCTAAAAAGCAACTCTTAAGATTGCTGCTTTGCTTTTTCTAACCTAATGTTAGCATTAGTGGACCTGACAATCAGCTGGCAAACAGTGCAAGAGGAAGAACAGGCGATGGCGGCAGTTACTGGGGGGAGGAATTCAACCTGCAGCTTTCATCCTAAAATGAATTATTTTCAAAAGACATACAGTTATTTCTCTCTGTATTTATTTATTTAATGGCTTTTTATTTAGATTTATTCACTATTTATTTAGTGTCATCATAACATTTAGCTAAACATGAGGCTGATTTCCACTTAGCTTTAACGTCCCTTTAAAGGAGAAGTCCGGTCATCTAGGAATAATCAATGGATCTTTATTTATACCTAAACCTAATACTTTGTCAGTGATTTAATGAATTTAGTGTTAATCAGTAAAAAAAATTAAAACAATAATTTTCATCTGGGAGCGGCCATTTTTGCCCAAATATAGTAGCCCCTCCCTCCTGCCATCTTCCAGCAGTGACGTCACGGTGCGGTAAGCCTAGCGCCATTCTCCCCGCTTTACAAGCAGAATCAATGGGAACTACCAAATACATCTGCAATCAACAACAATTATTGAAGATTTCCAGAGGACTTCACCATTGAAATTCACCAGAGCTATAGTGAAACTGACAATGCCCACGTGCATGGCAGCTGGATGCTGGAATACATCGGGTAAAAGTGGAAAAAAAGAGTTATTCCACCTTTCTGATTCCTGATCCTCCACGGACGGGTTGGTCGTTGGATCGCCAACTTGAAGAGGGAGGATTTGCCATCGAACTTCTGGTCAGAGAAAAAACCCGTAATATGTAGCCAACATTTGGAAGAAGAATGTTTTCAAGATGACTTGGATAATAGCGCGTTGTGACAAACACCAGATACAGCACTGTGACTTGATCAACAGCCGATACCGCACCGTGATGTCACAAACCAGTAGGTGGCAGTAGTGTTCTTGGACAAACATGGATGCCTCCAGTAAAGCACATTCACATGAAAATTACTCTGAATTAAAAACACTGATCATTTATTGAACAGGATGGAATAACTTCATATTTATTATTATATAATTCTGAATATGACCAGACTTTTCCTTTAAAGGTTTTCCTACTACCTGACTTTCTGTTACTTGTAGAAATAGATCTATTACAGCCTAATCTGGAAAAACAAAGATTTTATCTGTTTTTACTTCTACCCACGTTTTATGTTTGAATGTTTTTTATGTGCTGGTGAAGAAACATAAACAAAAACAAACCCCAACCCCATTACAGGAGAACAGAAGACCTCACCTATTCAGTCAGACCAACTATTCCCTCTAAGGACTCCCCTTTCAGAGACATAGACAGGTATGGGGCATTGCAGGCTAACAAAGAAGTCAAACGACCCCCATTCCAAAGGGGGGGACCCGTTCATCCGTTTCTATTTGCATGTTTTCTAAACATAAACAAGGATTTGTTGGGCTGCTGGATAAAACCTGGAACTCAACACTATTTCTGACATTTGGAATTGAAAAAGCTTCCTGGATGGAAGAGAAACGTCTTCAAACCTGGAAACAAAGTCCAGAGGATTGTTTTTTTGGAGTTTTTTTTAATGTATTTAATAAATAAAACTTGTAAATGAACTAAACTAAACAGAGAGGTTTAACATCAGTATCTTTGACTTCTCTTTGTTTTTCAGGCATTTGTTAACCAGGCAGCCACTGAGGATGATGAAGAGGAGCAGGACACACATCTCTGACTGAGGAGATGAGATCGCTGTGATGAAGATGGAGGAGAAGAGTAGCAGTGGCTGAGAACACGAGCGTTAAGCTGGAGGAGTCACTGAGGTCATTAGAAACCATTAAGCTTCATCAAGCGTGGGAAATAGATCAACATATGACATCAAAGCTCTTCTGTTTGGCGTGCCTTAAGCTCTTGGCTCTTAGGGCTGAGTTGGTGACAAATCATCGCTCTTCATCCGCAAACCTTCAAGCCGCTTTAACTGCTTTGTCATAATTTCCCTGAATGCACCGTTTGTTTCCCAGTCTGTTAGCACAGGCAGACAGTGAACGCACCCCTGAATAAATGACAGGATGGTGCTGATCCTTTTTAAAACTTCTAGCTTTATTGTGACATAAATCCTGGACTAAAAGTTTACACACCCTCAGACTAATACTTTTAGAAGTCTCCTTTCCAATATTTAGGCCTTTAGAGTTTCAGTTTGTCTCCTGTTTGGGTTTTCAGAGTCAGAACCAGAGAGCTCATTTTTGGGATGACAAACAGTATTCTGGATCATCCCAAAATGAGGGTCAAGATATTTTTATATTTATAAATAAATACGATTTTATTTTAAAAATAAATTTATTTATTTATTGATCTGATACACGACTCAAATATTAGATAAACCTGCCTTTTGGGGTTTGTTAGGACTCTCTGGTGAGCTCAGATATTTGTGACAATAATAACTTTGCTCCAGAAGGTGGCAGCACAAAGCTTGTACCGTAAGTTTTTTGTCTTCTTCTCCTCCTCTAACAGCTAGATTATGTTTAAAACAAGACGCAGACTTTTCTTCAACTATCATTACTAAAGGGACCTGCAGTGTAGAACACGGTGGTGGCAGCAGGAGGCTGTGGGGTTGTTTGACTTTCCAAGAACAGGTTTGTGTTTTTTCCACCTAGAAAGGATGGATGAAGTTGAAAACTTCTAAACTTGTCTGTCAGTTTGTTGCCAAACCGAGTCTAACTCTGCATCCAGATCAATTCAGAAGATTTTTAAAGTCTCAGAATGGCCTAGTCAAAGTCTAAGGTGTCCCTAAATGTAGGTTTCCTTATAACCTGGCAGATCCGCTGCACTCTTTCACATTAAAAAGCTATTATTTTTGAGTCAGAGGTGTTTTTAGTGGAACTACGTCACATTAAAGCAGTAAAAGGTTTTATTAAGCGATGCATCGTGATTCCAGGTTCATTTGCTGACATTCTAGAATTTCAGCAGGTGAGACTTTATTCATAGATCCACCTTGATGAGCAGTAATATTTTATTGCTGTGATTCTAAGGATGACGTGAATGTTACCCTGACGGTGAAATATTTGCTGCTAACCAAGAATCCGTCACACCAGCAGGAATGTCTCTTATGGCCCCACAGCAGTGACTTCGCCACGGTCCCTAACGGCCGCTTCCACCTCTGATCCACTGTGAAGGAAAAGTTTGGCACTTTATGGGTTGATGGTGGAGGAGCAGCCTCTGAGATGCTGCAGGACTTTATCCCAAACGGAGACTCTGGAGCATCACTTTTTTGCTTTTAGTAGCGGTTTGAACTGCTGAGGATGTTCTCTGTGTTTGCTGTGCAGCACTTCACTACAAGCTTAGCCTGTGCTCAGTCAGCCTGATGTGCTTTTCTTAATAGTGCTGAATAGTTTGCTCCCGACTTAAAGTCGATTCTGTGAAACAGGGACAAAATCTGAGTCCAAAAGCATGAATATAGTTCTATGTTTATCTGTACTATAGCTGTGATGTCCAGGCTGAGTCACCAACCCTTACATTTTTTAATTTATTTAAACTTGGAGTCTTGCACGGAAGCCCAAAACGGTCGTGTCCCTCCAACAAGTTCCTTTTCTCATTATCGAAAGATAACGAAAGCCGTTTTCTCGTCATAACGAGAGGATTTGTTTGTGTTAAAGCTGATTACATCCTTTAATACCACAACAGCGGGAGAGGATTTATAAGGCCAGTCCTTTTTCTCTCACTAGCACTCAGTTTTGCACGTTCATGTGTAAGGTTAGTGTATCCCAATAGTTATAGGAGCTACGGGGAAGTGCCCCTCCATCATGGCTGTCTGTGTGTAATTTTGTTGTTGTTTTGATGATTTGCTTCCACTTCTGCTTCATCAGCAATCAGCCCTATGCCTCCAGGTGTTTCTAAACAGCCCAAGTGTTACGCCTGCAACAGGATGCATTAACCCCCAAAATGAGTCCAGATGTGTTTCTACTGTACTCCATGCAATCCAATCATCCACCACCACCTGACAATGAGTTAAAAGAAAAATTAAACAAAAAAACTGAATATTTGTTCACACGCGGTACCTCAACTGAACCACTAGGGGCCCTGCAGGCATGGATGGACTGAGAATCAAGGTTATTCATCTCGTTATCTCAAGAAATCAATAACTGTTTTCTCCTGATAACGACATAATTATCTCCAACTTTATTCTCGTAATGTTTGCGACTTTATTCTCATAATTTAGAGATTCATTCAGCCCCTAAATTATTAATTCCTCTGGGAGATTCAGGTTTAAAGCGACCTTTAAATTTTACCCCTATGCTATAGACTGGAGGAAGGGTTGCGTCTCTTGAGGGAGCTAAAGATTTGGGTGATGGTAAAGAGGTCATCCAACCTCAAAGACTTGGAGTTCTTCACTAAAGGCGTTGAAATAACAATAGGAAAAAGCTGCTATGCAAATATCAGAACAGTTAAAGTGCTGGAGAAAAATGATTTTTAAATTCATCTTTGATGATATTGAGTTTTGGATGTTTTTATTTCTGATATGTTAGTTATTTTACATTGTTTTATTGCATTTCCAAGAGAAGCCTGCCTGAGCTTTAAAGCCAAATATAATCTAAATCCAAATCTTTCAGGAGACTGGATATTTGTGGGATGTAGTTTCCTGAAATGTTTCTGTATTTAGAGCTGAGATTTAATGATGGGCCTGAAAATGTGTGAAAAATCCAAAACCACAAGTCAACCATTCAGAAAGCTTAGAGAAAAAGTTCATGTATTTCATTTTGGAAAACAAATAAAAAATGTGACTGTTCTGGAGGACGATGAAAAGGAACGAGGCGGACTTTGAAATGTTTGGATGGTTCTGAATCCTGCTTTCATAAATCATATCAGTGGCTTTAGTCACATTAGGTCAGAAAGGGGCAAAAATCCCTGAGGATAACAGAGCCTCCATCACACTGACATGGCCTTAAATCTCATGTCCATTTGGCCAATAGATCTGATGAGCATCTGCTTCCGTCCCTCATGTATATCTCTCTCTGTCTGCTGGTTGCATTTTGTCAGATAAGCAGTATTTGTAAAGCGTTCATAGAGAAAGAGCAGTTTGACCCTATTTATACAGCTGCCTGCAGCGTAGATCGGCCATGTTTAGAGATAATTACCAATAAGGGAGAACAAGCGAGCATGAAGCTTACAGCACGGCAGCAAACGCCAAAAATCACAAATGAAAATGGATGGTGTTGCTTTTTTTTCTGTTCAAAGCTGTGAATAAAATCTGTTTTCTCATATGTTTTTCACTCCAGTTTTTGCGGTTGCAAGCATTTGGTGTTCAGTTGTAGCCAAAACTAACCAGCGCAATATTGAAATGGATCGTCTATGTAATCTTAATGTTTATCTTTTAATTAAACTCTGTTTTTTTTTTTTTTATCTGTGTATTTAGTTTATTAATTATGTGCTTTATGATGCTTTTTCTTTGCCTAACATTTTCCTGTTTATCAACAGGATAAGTATTAAACGAACACAATAATATGCCTAGAGAATAATAAATGTTTTCTTTTGCTCTTTGAAACTGCTAACATGTATTTTGTTTTTTATGTTGTCTGTTTAGTACATGATACAACCTAAACAATAAAAAATAAAAGGAAAACATCTTTGATTTCAGATATATTCATCTCCAATTTTCAAAGTTTTTAAATCAGGAGTTGGAAACCAGGCTCACACTGAGCCTGGTTCTGCTGGAGGTTTCTTCGTGTTCAAAGGGAGTTTTTCCTCTCCACTGTCGCTACAAGCATGCTTAGTGTGAGGGATTGCTGAACAGTCAATGAGTCGATGCAATCAACTGGTTTTCCTTAGATAGAAAACTTTGAATCAATCTGACTGGATGATCTGGTGAACTGGAAAGTGACCTGAGATGACAGCATGTGAATTGGAGCTATAGAAATAAACTAAATAGAATTATTTCTCGATTGAGATTTGGATAGACTGGCTTAAACAGTCACAAATTACTAGCAATTTTTATGGTTATTTAACGTGTTTTAAGAGAAAAATCAGGTTTGTTTTTTTCCATTTCATTTTTTCCCATTTGATTCATTCATTTGATTCATTCATTATATATATTCATTCATATTATATTCATTATAAAAATCTTACTTTGTTAAATATAAAATTAGTTTGCAAATTAAATATTTAGTTTGTTAGATAAATATTTAACTCCAAACTGAATATTTATCTATTTATAAATATGTAGATCCAAAATAATTTATTTAACAAACTAAATATTTAGTTTTGAGCTAAATATTTAAGAAACTAAATAT
Organism: Cyprinodon diabolis; assembly: GCA_030533445.1. Taxonomy (NCBI): domain Eukaryota; kingdom Metazoa; phylum Chordata; class Actinopteri; order Cyprinodontiformes; family Cyprinodontidae; genus Cyprinodon; species Cyprinodon diabolis. The sequence continues at coordinate 48,659,734 of CM060081.1, forward strand.
TTAATTTGCAAACTAAATATTTATTTAACAAAGTAAGATTTTTATAAATAAATGAATGACATAGTGAAAAATTACTTGGAAAAATATAAGGCCCTGATTTTTCTCTTAAAACGCACTAACCATAAATATGGCTCCTAATGTTTGACTGCTTAGCTTTACAAACGGCGCCACATAATCTGTTTATCTTGGGAAAACAGAGGATTGGTAAATGTGAAAACTGTGGGCTACATGAATCAGAATCAATTGAACATGTGATGTTTTACTGTACTTAATGAGGAGAGACAGCAATTAATTACAAAATTTAAGCAAAGTAAAAGTTAAATTAGATTTATTTGAATTATTTAGAAGTTTTTAAGAAAGTAAGATTTACAGGACAATATTTCGATATCTATAAATAAAACATTTGCAAATAGAATTTCATTTCTGAGTCATTCTGGTCCACACCCCATAATGGTGGATATTTGTTGTTTGCCAGTCGCCAAAAATGTTAAAGATGAGAGGTCAGATAAAGTAGCTAAGAGAGCAAATCAAAATCCTATTAGTTTTACAGTTAAACAAGTAAATCCTAGGGAAAGAGTTTTATTAAAGAAAACTGATGGGAAAAAAGCAATAAAGGTGGGATGAAGAAAAAACAGGAATGTGGTTTTATAAATTTCAGAAAATTGTAGGAAAAAGAAATGGAAGACGAAATAGAAAAGAGGAGAGAAAGATAACAAGGTTAAGATTTCAGCAAACAGGATTGAATTAAACACTTTTCAAAATTCAAAAGCAAACTACTGGAAAATGTGATTACTGTGGAAAATATGAAACAATAGAACTTTTTATACTGGAATGTCATCAATATGAAAGCCAGAGAAGATTTATGAGGAGAGAGTTTGAATGTATTAAAGAAAAGATTCATTTATGGGATATTTTGAGGACGAATTTGGGGAGTAAACGTATACAAATATATATATATATATATATATATATATATATATATATATATATATATATATATATATATATATATATATATATATATATATATATATATATATATATATATATATATATATATATATATATATATATTCATCGCGAACCACTCAATACCAGTAAGTGGCGGTAATGCTACTGCTTGTTGCCAACCGCCAAGAAGAAGAAGAAGTAGAAGAAGAGGAAGAAGAAGAAGAGGAAGAAGACGAAGCAGCAGAAGAAGAAGTAGAAGTAGAGCCGCAGGCAGCATAGCTGCAGCTCGTTAGCTCATACGCAGTCCGGCTGCTGGCTCTGATAAATGCTGCTGGTTTCCGTTTCCTGAGAATGAACCCTACAGATGTCAGGTTTGTTCCTATATTCGACATAACTTTCATTTTCTTTAGTAAACGAGCTTTTCAAACATCTTTCCTGTTTGTGAGGCAGACTGTTTACTAAGCTAGTTAGCTTGCTGCTAGCTTCCCTTCATGCTGCCGTTTCGCTTTTATTTCACCAAATCCTCTGAATGTGTCTTTAAAGCCAGGATTCAAATGAGGGAATATAAACTAAGCTTCTAGTTTAGCTTCCTGCAGCTTTCTGGAAATATTTGATGGGTTCGCTTCGTGTTTTTATCTAGCTAGTTAGCGCTAACTTTACTAGCTTCTTTCTTTCTTTGGAAATGTGCTCATACCTGCGATCAAATGGTCCATAGAGTCACCTAATCCTAATCTGAATCTTTGATTTATGTTTTAATCTGTCTAAAATGACACGATGCAGTTTATTTTGATCCAAACGTGGAGGATTCCTGCTAATGTAACTGTTAGCTTAAATTAAGCTCTAAACCAGTGGAAACCAGTTTAAAATGATCAGGGTCTGAATAAAGAAAACAATCATCCAGTAAAGGTCCGGAGACATTTTTTATTATATGTTGTTACTTTAAACAGAATTTAATACTGAATTAAAATGCATACATGTTATTCATTACATAAAAAAAAATAAATATATATATATATATATATATATATATATATATATATATATATATATATATATATATATGAAATAAAAATGTTCCATTTTAAAATCTACAGTGTTTTGAAGTAGAGTACAACAATCATTCTTGGTTTATAGATAATTTCCTGATTCCCATATTTTCTCAAACAGCTGAACTGATCGTTTGTTGTTTTCTGTCTTTTTTCTGTCTTAATGTTGGCAGTGGGCTTTATGCTGCCCTGCAAGGCTTTAAACCAGGGTTTGAATGGAGACTAAGCCATTCTCAAGCCATTCCAGACTCATTCCTCAGCTTATATATTCCCCAACACTAAGACCGTTTGTTTAAATGATTGGATGCAAACTATTTGTACTTCAACATATCAGGAAGCAGATTTCTCATCTCAATCAAAATATTTATTTTAGACTAAGAGGCTTAAAAGTTTAATCAAATCCAGTCAAAACACCCAAGAGCGCCTCTCACAACTTCAGAAGAAACTTCTCCTCTCAGGTCTGGATGAAGAGATGCTGAGTTTGGAAGCAGAAAAAAAACATAGTTCATCCAAACTATGGATGATCCTAATTATCCCTTCTACAAAAATCCACAACAAAATAAAAATACTTGGGCAGAAACTGCACATATGTTGGCTGGATGATGGTGAGGATTTTTTTTAATGTCAAATTAATTGCTGATTTTGCTCGTGAATTTAATAATATGGCGTATGCTCTCCTGGAGCTCCGAGGAAGTCAGAGCGGAGCAGGACGGGTGGAACAGGAGGCTGTAGGCTTTGCTTTGCGCAGGAGGTCTGGAGCGCAGCGGATGGAGATAGAGGATGTGGGGTTAGACGCTGTCCTCAGACAACAAGCTGTAATTTATAAATGTTTTAAATCAGGTCGGGTCCGGATTAGCCAGCAGGTGGATCCGGACCGCATCCGCTAATCCGTGACCTCTGCTGTAGAGTTAATGAAATGATCCACTTTCTTTGGGTTCTCCAAGCAGCGGGCTGGTGAGGGAAGTTGGGCCCATATTGGTCCAACTAACAGCCAATGTTTAATGTTTGAAACCAAAGGTGGGGCAAAGTTGATCTAAATGCATGTGGCTTTTTATGCTTCATAGAAGTAGTGACACGAATGTAGTATAAAAACTGTAAAATTATAGGAAAAAAAGAGCAATGCTTAGGCTGCATGGGGAATATCAAACTGTGTTATAAGAGGGAATCAAATAAAAAATATGTATTTCCAAATGATTTTGTTAAACCAAAATTTGGAAATGTCTGAAAAGGAAGCAAATACAAATGAGTTTTGTAAATATTCTACGAATATATAATCTGATATTGCAGAAAGCATTCCAGAGACTATAGGAACCATTCTACTTCCTGGTTCTAGCTCCTTCCTAGGTGCGAGCACTATTAACCCTTTAAAGCCCGATCCAAGAATAAAACAAAACAGAAAGTTACTTTTTTTGGTTTGAATTCCTTATTTGGCCTTTTAACAAAATATGTAAAAAGAAAAAACAGAAATACATTTTTGATATTAATAATTTATTACTATGCGATAAGTCAAGATTATTTTTTGTGTAGTCTTCTACTGGCTGTTATCAGGTATATCTGATAGGATTTTGAGCAAAGTTTTTACCTTTAAATCATGAGAAATGTGTCAGATGCAAAACATTTCAGAAACCGTATGTATCAAATACGATTCATTTGGCATTACAGGGTTAAGACAGCACTTATTATGGCACTGTAGAAAGTTTCCTCAACGTTAGCTGGTCATGTGGCGGCGAAGAGCTCCCAGCTGCTTCTGCCAGAAATAAATCTTTGTCTCCCAGCCAGACACGTCCTGTTCTCCTGTTAAAGAAACAGAAACAGACGCGTGAAGAAGTTAAATTTAACCTCCTAAATCTGTTCAGGCAGCAGCAGAGCTGATGAGGTTTAGATCAATGCGTGGGAGATAATTAGTTCACATTCTGACATAATGGGAAAGTTTGAGGAGTTTGTTTTAAATGTGGGATAATTCAAACGTTTAGATGGGCTCTTCTGTTTAACACCAATAAAAAAAGCGCTGTGCCTCCTATGGATATCACAGATTGTTTAGTTTGCTAAATCAACGTTTTCCAGCATAAAAGTATATTTTTATATATCAGCCTGCACCGTTTGTCTGTCTCTGATAATTTTTCTCTGTTTTCCAAACTTTTTTCTGCGAATCCTTCAGCTGTGAGAACATCTGTGAGAGGAGATCGTAGGTTCCTCACTCGATCTGTTCTCATAAGAATCGGAAGTTATTTTCTTCAATCCAAATTCCCTGAATTTACACAGATGTACATTTTGTTTTTTCTGTTAAAAGTGCATCAGAGATGATTTGGAAACAATGAAAACATCCTAATATTCACACTAATTCATATGAAGATAAAATTTCAAGTTTTATTCTGACTCCTTAGTGAGGATGGCGATAAAGACTCGCAACATGATACGTCGTGATACTTAGAGTCATTTATAGAAATGATGATAAAATTATTGCTGGTTTTAATTCTCAGTGTCAAACCATTAAAAGCTGAAACTTTTTGTTCTGATTTAGGGCTGCAAATAACAATTATTTTGCAAATTAATGTGACGATTTTTTTATTTTGTTTTTTTGATTAGTCTATTAATAATCAGACAGCCAAATGTTCCTTAAATACTGTTTACTAAATGAAAGCAGGTGAAACTAAAACTTTTCCGCTTTGAGGCGTTCTGGTTAAAGCAGCTTGATGAAAGAAACTTTTTTATCTTAAATGCTAAATGTTTATATATATTTTTTACAATATTGGTATAATTTCTTTCTCAGCTAAAGGCATGTTTTAGAGTCTCTATACTCCAGTTAACGATTGCATCTAAAAATATCAGTCATGTTTTCAATTCAAGCTATAGATATAAAGTAATAGATTAAAGAAAAGAATGGCTTAAATCATCAATGTCAGTTTAATCTGCCGAAGAGGCGGGCTGTAGTGATTCAAAATTTCCAGCAGGTGTCAGTGACACAGTATTGATACAATATCAATAGTTTGCTAATGTGTCGAAACGCTTTATGACGCCTGATCTACCCATCACTAACGGACAATATTCTCCAAAAGACAAAAAAACCCAAAAATGATCCTATAGTTATCAGGCATTCGAAGAGTCTCGTAAACTTTTCAAAGTTTAAAGCTAACTTGCTTGCAAACAGCGTAACGTGCTTGTTCCACTCAGGAAAATTATCTGTAGGGAAGTTAGATATTTCACAGCGCCCTGCGTCACGCCAACATGTGACCAATACGAGGCAACGTTTGAGCTTAGCGCAAGATTAGGCCAGACTACAAAGGACATTCAAGATGGCGGCCCGGTGAAGACCCGACCGGCAACTTTGAAATATTTGGTGAAGGCGGGCTTACAATTTGTTTCTTTGCATTTTGTTTTTTAGTAAATGCCGTACATCGTACAGCGTTACTGCTGTATAGCTAAAAGCCTGATTGCAGCTGAACGTAAACCACCCTTCAAAATCCCAGAAAATCCTGGCTCTGTGGTCAGACAAAAATTGAATGTAAGGATGTGTTTGAATTCATGCGTCCTTCGAAGGCCGATGATGTCATAGCGTGGCCCTGAGGTCTGGTTCTACCCCTTTTATAGAATATGATTGAATAGAAAATCTCTTTATTGTCCCACAATGGGGAAAATTTACAGCAGAAAAAGGTTATAGAAAGAAATGGTCACACAAATGTGGACCTTAGAAAAATGTGTGAGAATGACATAGTAGGGAAGAGTTAAAATAAACACTAAAATCCTGTAAAGTGTTTTAACAATATAAAACTGTAGAATAAATAACCAATATGCATCTATGGACATTTTTACACTAATTTGAAAATAGCAGCAACATCAGAGATGTGCAGAATGACAGCAGCAGGTTATTTAACTGACTAAGGTTTCTATCATTACGTTTGATTTGATTAGTTCCTGCTCCCGGTGGTTGGAACATTTATTCCACTCTGGATTCTCATCAGTCTTTGTTCAATTTACAGTAAAAAAAAAACAGTTTAGAAAAGTTCGATATTCATTCTTTTCCTGCTTTGTGTGCCAACTGTCATGGTTGCTAAGCAGCAGAGCGTACGGTGGAGAACGCCGCTGAAGGCTTGACCTGTTTGAATCCACAGCCAAAACTCTTCTGGTCTCTTTATTTTCATGGACCTGGAAGGATCCAGTCCAGCTAGAGCGCGTCCTTGGAGGATGCAGCCCATGAATTTGAACGCAGCCTAAATGTTTATGGAAGCACTAGCCGGTCTTCCAAAGGCTCCAGACCTTTAGCGGCTCTAGTTTCTAGTTTTCTACAAACCCAAGAGGTGGTTGATCTGGTTCCTAATGACAAACTGCCAACAGATTAGCTTTCATGGTCATACTGTGCGTTTCTATTTTAGCAAATGTGTACCCTGATTGATGCCGTGCAGCGCTTTGTGACTTTGAACGCTGCTTTATAAATAATCCTCACCGACTTGGAGCAGAGGAAGAGAGAAGTGACATCAGAAGCTGGGCTGCCAACCTTTGACTGTCTGATGTAGAACTATGAAGCTGTAATCAGGAAGCATATAGAGGGAATTAATCACAACTTGTTTATTGTTTGGTATGAAATAATGTTTCTTTAACATTATGCCATCCTGCCTGGTGTTTAACGCTGTGAGTTAGCCACGTTAGCATGCAGTTAGGGTGATGATAAGCTGGGAAACGGTTTTACATTTCACCAGCCGCACACTGATGGATCACTAGAAGCTGCTGCTTTGATTTGACCTTAAACGCCTCACTGATAAACCAAAGAGGCTGAAGCTCGATCTATGCCTGATGCACGCCGGTTAACGTACAATGAGGCACACAGACACAATGTGCGCGGCTTCAGTGCGTCGTCCGTGGCTTCTGTACTCCGTGCTGCTTTTTCACTTGTACCTAATATGCTGGCCGGCTCCAGGGGCCGGTGCAGCACAAACCACAAGCTTAGAACACCACATTACATGAGGAAGTAGAAAATAAAATTTTCTACCAGCATCTGTAAAGGTCTGCGGAGCTCGCAGCTGCAGTAGGCAGAAATGAAGCTTCAGGAATCCTCCTGTTTTTACACTTTTAAAGGTTTTTGGTTTTATTTCTGGGTGCATCAAGCCAACTCTGCATATTTGTTATCTCAGGAAGTGATTCGTTCCTTCTAGGCCTGGGAAATTAATTGCATTTGCAATATAATCGCAGTTTAACAAAAACACAATTTTCAAATCGCAGAGACGCTGTTTTTTTTTTTTTTTATCCCACTGTAATACAGAGTAAGACAGAATTTCTCCCTCCAGCGCTTTAGGTGTTGATTAAACTCATAAAGTAGGTTTGTCGTCACACAGAAAGGTAGAGTTTCAGTTAGCAGCCAGTGTTGTTTCTGGCAGCCATCTTAGTTTTAGTCTCATTTTAGTGATTATGATGATGTGATAGTCGCCTAAAACTTTGAAAGATTTTAGTCAGTTTTATGTTGCAAAACAAAGTTAAACTTTATAATTTGGAATAAAAAGCAGATTCTTTCCCAGACTAACAGCTCTATCCTAGATGCTACAATAGCTGGGTATAGAATGCTGCCGTGCAGATCATCATTGCTGTTGGGCAGAAAACTTTGATTTATAGAATTAAGGTTTCATCTGAGGTATGAAACCTTAGATGACCTTACAGATGGTTTAATCGAAAAATCCTCTTGGCCTCTTTGATGTTAAAGTTGATAAATATTTTTATTGTTTTTTTTTCTTCTCCAATTCTCCATTATTAAACAGTTCTTCCTTTGCGATAATAATGGTCCAGTATTCCCTCCATATTCCAGGGTCTTTAAAGGGATGATTAGTTTTCTGAAGGACTAGGATTATAATCTGGATTTTCTCTGCTTGGGTCTCATCTAGAATTCCCTTTTTCCCCTCAGGGATGACCTGACGACAGAAACTTCCAGCAGCTTTGTCCTCTTCCTGCATCATCCCAGTTCCGTTGGGTAGAACATCCTCCGCCATCGCCGCCATCAGCTCCCGGTTCGTCCCCGATCGCCCTGACCTACGGTGACCATGTACTGCCTGCAGTGGCTCCTCCCCGTGCTGCTCATCCCCAAGCCGCTGAACCCGGCCCTCTGGTTCAACCACTCCATGTTCATGGGCTTCTACCTGCTCAGCTTCCTGCTGGAGAGGAAACCCTGCACCATCTGTGCCTTGGTGTTCCTGGCCGCCCTCTTCCTCATCTGCTACAGCTGCTGGGGCAACTGCTTCCTCTACCACTGCCAGGATGCCGCACTGCCGGACGCCGCCCACGACCCCGCCATCGTCGGCACCTAGGAGGAGGCGGCATGAGGAGGCGGCGGCGGTGAAGGGGATTTACTGTAGAATGACACTGCCACGCCGGAGGAACACAGAGGGCTCAGCCAAAGGTTGGAGACGAAGATCAGCAAACTAGAATCAAAGGGAATCTTTAAGTTTGAGCCGACAGGATGTTTTATTTCCAGCGTTTGGGTCTGTGAGGGATTAGAAAGTAGAAACTGAACATTTTCTGTTTCTCCTGGTGTCCAAAGCTCTGCAGCCCGTCTGCGAGACGTTCTTCACGGTCCGATAAAACGCAACAAGCTTCTCCTGGACCCATCAGTGTTTCCACCTCTTCCTGCGCCTCCATTTTGTTTTGTTTTTTAAGCAGATTTTCCTCCTGCATGATTTGCTGTTTTCTTTTTTTCCAAACTGTCAGATTCAGTTTTTAACTTGAACAAAACGCTGAAACCTTCCAAAGGGTACCGGCCGGCGCGGCGTCTGCTGATGCTGAAATAATGAAACCGTGCGGACTCTGCAGGCGGCCAACAAGGAGACACGGGTCGGCCATCTTTTTTTATCAACCGTAAGCAATACAGGAAGCTGGAACCACCGTTTGCCCTGCAGGACGTCTGAAGATCATTTCTGTTTCCACGGTGATCCGGCGCTCCCAGTGCTCCCAGTGCTGATGTTTAGCTGTCAGACTCTTTGTTCCGTGTTCCTGCTGTGGGGGGGGCGAGGAATGTGCTCAACGCCGCAAGTTTACCTTGATTTTAATTTAAATAAAGTCTTTCTTCAGTGTTTGGATGTTGTGCTTTTTTCTTTTTTAGAGTCCAGCTAATAAAACCCTTTAGACACAATGTTTAAAATAAAAAACAGATTGTTTTAATACGTTTTTGTTGAATAATTTAGCAAAGCAGGGTAACAACAAATAACAGACAAATGCTGGTGAAGATTCTCAGTCATCCAGGTCAGAGTCGTTCCAAAAAAGTTAAAATCAATCCACTGGACTTTGAAGTCGTTTCTCTTCCATCCAGGAAGCTTTTTCACTTTAAAATGTCAGGAATAGCGTTGAGTTCCAGGCTTTATAGAGTGGAGCAACAGCAAAGCCTTGTAGAGGCTAAAGCAGAGCATACATTAATGTGATTTTTTAATTTTAATTTCTTTTTTCAATTGTTGCACGCAGCTACAGCTCACTGAGTTCCCAGCTCACGATTTCTCTGCCATATATATGACTAATTTTACAGCAGAATATACTAAAGTATATCTACGTCTAGTGAAGGGGAGGAACAGTGGCGGATCTAGACCAAATGTATCGAGGGGCCAGAGTGTTTTCATGGGGGCCCAGAAAAGCATGAAATAAAAAACAGCGCAATAGATTTAAATATATTACAGAGCTGCATGAGTGGAAATTTATTTTCAATTTGGTTCAATAGAAATTCTATTTCTTATGAGGTCAATATACATTTATAATTCAGGAATTTTACATATTTTTAACTTAATTTAAATTACAACTACTGTTTTCTATCAAATTTGAATTAGAAGTCAAGAAAAACTTAAATTCATCTGTAAAAAATTAGAGGATTTTTTTTATTTGTTGTGAAAAAACATTTATCAGATGCAAACTGGGATCCTATCTCAGTACCACTGAAGTCTTATCTTATTGTTTTTCAATAATTAGTTAAACAGAATTTGTAAAGAAAAAGAATGAAATGGATCCAAAGGACCCGACAGTAACCATGTCTGTTCCAGCGCAGATCATGAGAGTTTCTGGCCCCCGTTGGCCCCTGTCTAGAACCGGCCATGGTGAGGTGCACTGTATGCTGAGGCTAAGCGTCTCCCTGACATGAGTTTTTGGAACTTTTGGGATGTCTCCATCACCCTTCATTTAGATGTGGCAGAAAAAATGTTTTACTGAAACTTTTCCATACTAAGAAAAACAGGTTAATTTAATCTGCAACAAAAGGCTGATTCCTGTTTTAACCAAAGTTTCCTCTGAACTCCTTCAGGCTTCAGTTCTCTGGTTCAACCAGCAGAGGGCACCATTCCTGTGACAGATTGTATATTTTTTTTCCGTCTAAAATCTTAAATCCGTGCTCTGTTTTGTTGCTAGTTGACATATTTTGATAAAACCTGAAGTCATAAACAGAACAGATCAAAGTGAGCAGCAGGTCTGCGCTTAATTTCAAACTTCCTCTTTATTCCAGAACAGCTTAACAAAAAATAAAAACGTTTTAAATCCTACATTTTGATGTTAAAATAAAGCAGCAGAACGACACTGAAGGGGAGAATCCTGCTTTTATTCAGTCGAACAAAATATCTATTTTTACTCCTGTATCATAAACACAGGGACGGATTTAGGAAATGAGAAGCCAACACATAGAACAGCCCCATTCTACAGATAGAGAAATGTTAATAGAATAGACATCCATTATCTGTTCTAGGTTGTGTCCCTCTCTTCTTGTCCCTTTTCTTCTTGTTTTCCTCTCTATGTTTTGTACTCAGCTGACTTTTCATGCTGTCTCTAAAGGAATGAAAGATTTTTTCCAAGCACTAAGCTCACTTAGCTGATTGCTCCTTCCTGTGTTTCCAAAAAGGCCAAAGTAAATAACCCAGTCCTTCTTTTCACTGAGACAAGCCATGATCTGCTTCTCTGTTCTCCATTTTTCATTTGGATGAAATAATAGCTGCATGAATCATGACAGCAGACAAGATAGAGGAGAGCAGGAGGCGGGGTTACCAATCTACTTGCTCTGGAGAGCAGAGTTCGCTGCTTTTAGATGTTGTCTCCAGAGTCTCCAGTAGCAGAAAAAAGTCTCTAGATTTGGCGCTAGGAGCTTTTTAGAAATCAAAGTGCTAGAGGGGTCTGAAAAGTGGCTAAATATAGCGACTAAAGAGCTAAGTTGGCAACACTGCTCTTTGCAATGTTTGGACTGATCCAATATGGTGGACACTGAAGGGGGGGGGGCTGAGACACACTTAATATTATCAGCGTTCTGATGGCATTTTAGTCAAAGGATTTTTATCAAAAACATAAAAACTGTGCAGAAATAAATAATAGTTATATTAACCATACATGTAAAATGAGTTTTATGGGGCCCCCAGGAACTTGGGTCCCTGGGCACCTGCCTATTATTGCCTAAAGGTAAATCTGCTCGTGCATAAACACATATTATAAACATCCACAACGATGAAAATAAATGTTCATTTTTGATTTCGATGCTGCATCCGACATTCTGTAATAAAAAAAGTTTCTGCAACTGAGAACTAGCAGGTCTTCATGTCTTCCTCCGTCTCTGCTGGTTGCAGTTGCTAAAGGAGAAGTTTCCGTCTCGGTTTCCTGACAGGTCATTGAAATTAGTCCCAGTCCGAGTTCTGTTCCAACATCTCCTATAAAATGGTGATCTCCGTCTCCTGGTTCCGGTAAGCCTCCTCCTGCATCTCTACGGACATCTGCTGCATTCTCTGGAAGGCCTCGTATCCTTTCTTACCTGGACGGAAACAACAAGAAAGCGGCGTCACAAAGTGAAACCATGGCGACCGGAGAGGCTGCCAGGATGAAGAGACGCTCGGTTTCGCACCAAATGACAAGATGGTTTCCTTGGCGGTGCTGCGTAGATCTTCATCCGTGGACCTCCACAGCTCGGCGATGTGGTCCACGCTCTCGGTGGCCTGGCAAACAGAGAGAGGCGGTGAGTGAGTGGAGCTGCCCAGGACTGGGAACGTCAGCCGGACCGGTTCTGCTCACCCTGAGGCATTTCAGAGCCAGGCAGGATCCCTGCTGGATCAGAACATCCGAGCTCTTCAGGCTCTCCGTGTAGAAAACCAGTGCCTGGAGCAAAGAGCCAAAACACACCATCAGAGCAGCGCTCTCTGAAACCAGCAGCACGACTCAACTGGGATCAGTGGGAAGCTGATGGCAGACATGATAATACAGAGTCGGATAACTGGCAAGAAAAACGTGAATTTGTAAATGAAAGTTAAAATTGTAAACAAACATACGATTTAAGTTTGTTCCTCGTAACCTCAGATAGATGAGAGATCAGATTTTAATCTGTAACGCTACGTTCAGACCGCTAGCAGCAGAAATAGCTAATTTACATGCAAAGCCAATGGTTGACACGAATCAAGGTGCAGCTAAACGTCCCGCAGCGCGTTTTGAGCAGCAGGAGCAGCACCTCATGAGCTTCTGAGCATCTGAGGTGCAGGACGAGCTGCTGGAGTTGGAAACATTTAACTTTAGCTGCTGGACGCGCCGCATCAACCAATGAGAGAAGCTGATCTGGGAGCTGGCAGGGAGTCAGACACAGCACTGCTGATGCAGAGCGCTATGATCACTCCTCTGAAACAGTTTATTAACGCCTAAATTAACTTCAAATGTAGAAACCTGCCGGCAGAATATGTTGGCTTTATTATCCTGCTGCCTGCAGTTTGTAGCACAGACCTGAAAAACGCTAACATCTACTTCCAGCCGCCACCAACAGTAGGGGAAAACCCCCAAGAGGCGAGCGGGCCTGAGGCAGCTGCTGCTGGGGATTCCCAGTGACAGCGCAGCGCCGGTATGTGGGGGTCTGAGCGGCTCCCACAGAGAAATAATCTTTGAAGGCAGGATGGTAATCTGGATGAACTGACTGCACAGACCATGTTTTCAGGAGGACTTTCTCACTTCAACATAGATTCTAACTACTTTGTACCCGCTGATCACAGCTAATATAGCAGCCATTGTTCCAGGCAAAGAAAGGATAGAGTAGCTCCACCCACCGCGCATCAGACCCACTTTACCACCGCGCAGTTAGAGCAGCAAAGATGCTTCAGCTACACATCAGAACTGACTCAGACTCTTGAGGAGGACCAGTGGACCATCCATTTTCTAACACACTTAATCCCAGGTGGGGTCACGAGGGGTGCTGGTGTCTATCTCCAGCTGTCTACAGGTGAGAGGTGGGGTCCACCCTGGACAGGTCTCCAGTCCATCGCAGGGAAACACAGAGACAAACAGGACAAACACTCATTCACACCTTAGGAGAATTTAGAGAAGCCAGTGAACCTAACAGACCAGTGGACTAATATCTTATAATTCATATATAATTCCTCTATCTGTGCACAACAAGGTCTAATCCAATGCAAATGAATAGATAGGATCTACTATAGAAATCACTGACTGTCAAAATTCACTGGCACCTGTAATAGATGTAATCCGTCTCCTGCTGACCTCATGTTTTGGTCGTTACCAAGATGAAAGATTTTTGGTGTGAAATATTTGCTACCATCCACAGGGCTGTGATGCAGGGAGGATCCCTCCTCTTTTTAAGCTATTTTTGATGTTCTTTAAACTAAATCCTTCTCAAGCAAAGCCCGACACTGCATGGCTTTCTGTTCTTTACTGGAAAGACGTTTAATTTAGCTTATCTGGGAAAATACTGCCCCCCCCCCCCTTACAGTCGACTGGTCTAAGAGGTTCTGTTCAATTTCAAGTTGGAGAGGCTTAGATTTTCCATTAATGGTTCATTGAGTAAATTCAATATTCAGTAGGACCTGGGACCCCCTGCTCTCCATCATACACACTCTATACTTCCAACCAGTTGAGTTATTTATTCTTCTCCTCTTTAGATTTCGATGTTTTTTCTTTTCACTATTCTTTTTCCTTCAGGTTATTAGTATTTTTGTTTTTTCATTTCTGTTCCCTTTCCCTTCCTGTCCTTTAGTCTGTAATTTTAATCTACTGTCATTTATGCTCTTTGCTTAAGCGTGAGGTTAGGGGGATGTGGGTGTGGGAGGGGCTGGTGGGCGGCTGTTTTTTCTGAATATTGTTTTTTTTAAAAAGGGACTATTTTTTGTGTTTGGGGTCCATTTCTGGGTCTATGTATGGCTGTGGCTCAATAAAGACATTCATAAAATAAAATAAATAAATAAATTCTGCCTGAAATTACATCTGTGAATTAAAACAAGTCCGGCTCCCAAACTATAAATTGGAAATACAATAAACTGTGTTTGACAGAAAGGCATTGAGGAATATTTTTCAGGTGGAACCAATATTTTAAATGTCACCATGTCTGATTTATAGGTGATTAAACAAAGAAAAATGAAAAATATTTAGCCTCGCCAAATTTTTTTTCAAAAATAAACATTGAGAAACTCCATGAAAGCCAATTTTAGACTTTATAGATCCACATCTTGATTGTGAAAGTTGGCACGCATGTTTAACCCATCAGGACCTACAAAAAAGCCTCTTGGAGACATGGTCCAAACCCCACAGGAAGTCGGCCATTTTTTTTCCGCTCATAAAAGGGAATCTGGTTTTATAAATATGCTGATTAATATTATTGGAGACCTTCTGCATCTTTGTTCCTAAGATTTAGCCGTTGGTTCATTTAAATTTACCAATAATATCAACAAACGTAATAGAAAATAAGAATAACAGAGCAAGCTCATGTAATGCATGTTAATAAACTGAAATGGTCACACAATGACCTCTGACCCCTCCTTGGAAAGGTCTGAGCGTCTAGTTTCCAATGATGGAGGCCATAAGGGGGCACGGCTAAAAATGAATGCCTGCTGTTGCATTACTCCTGCAGAGTACATGTCAGGTGGAATTTTAAATCTCATTTTATCTGTTTACGCAGCTATAAAACAAAAAGTGTTTGTGAAAAAATAATTAAATAAATTTTAACGCCCCATTTGAAAGACGTGTGGATGAAACACCATGTGACTGTGGTTTGGCCATTTCTATAAATAGATAAACAGCAGCAGGTGTCGGCTGGGCCTGGTACCCACTGGGCTTAGGATTTACAAAAATAGTTTACAATCATTTTAGAGTAAATTAAATATTTATATGAAATCAAATTTATAAAGATTTTGATAAATCTTTGGATAAAATTTTCAGACTTAAGTAAAAATCTTTAGATCTTCTTTGATATTTTTTAGGAAAGCACCAAATAAATTTAAAGGTAAAGATTTGTGGAGCTGTCCTTCAGCACCGCTCCGTTCGGATCACCTTGCTCCTGAAGGCCTTGCAGCTTGCCGCTCTGCACACGCAGCTGCTTGCAGCTTTGCAAACTTTGTGGTTGGAGTCGACCAGCAGGGCGGCGACAGTCTGCAGGGTGAATTCCAGTGGGAGGAGCTCTGATAGTCTCCGCCCCCTCAGCTTATTCAAAGCCCTCCTCCGTTTGGGGCTGATCAGTGCTGACAGGAGGTACTCTGGGGAAAACAAACAGCCCTGATGCATGAAAGTCTGACCGACGTCAGATCCAGCAGCGCGGCGTTTAGGCACGAAGGCTCTACCTTCTCTGGAAAGGCGGGAGATGTGCTCCCCCAGATCCTGGAAGCTCCAGCGCTTCAGATAAATGGAAAGCTGGAAGAGGGTGACTCTATCTGCGCTGCAGACGGATCGACAGCCCGGCAGCAGCCTGCAGGCCGACTGCAGCTGCTGCAGGAGTCTGGAAAACACTGCAGAGAGGAGGAGGAGAGAGGAACTCTGGGAGAGCTTGATGATGGAGGTAAGAGGAGACAGAGTTAGGTCTGACAGCTGCTGTACCTTTCTCCGACTGTCCCGGCAGCTTGGCTTTCACTTTATGAGTGTAACGCTTCTTCAGCGTCCTGGAAAAGGTCTCCCCATCGCAGCAGAACGGAGAGCTGCTGTCCTTCACACACTCCTCCCAGAACAGCAGAAGGTTCCTGGACCTCTGGGCTTTGGGGAGGCCTGCAGGTGGAAGCGAGGAGCGTCAGATGAGCCGAGCATCAGGTCTCTCTAAACCTGCGGTTTTCCACTGACTGTCTCTGGCGGTGATGTCGTCCCTCCCCTCCAGCAGCAGACAGCCGACTCTGTCCAGAACCTCCGTCTGGTTGGACATCTCCTGCAGCAGCTCCCTGCGAGTCGGACCGAAGTCGCTGGTTTTTATCGTCTGAAAGAAACAAAGAGAACTAAGGAGGTGATCCAGATCAGTCTGTTAGAGGAGACCAAA
This sequence comes from Cyprinodon diabolis, assembly GCA_030533445.1. Classification (NCBI taxonomy): domain Eukaryota; kingdom Metazoa; phylum Chordata; class Actinopteri; order Cyprinodontiformes; family Cyprinodontidae; genus Cyprinodon; species Cyprinodon diabolis. Next base: position 48,675,940 of record CM060081.1, read on the forward strand.
GACCAAACAGACAAAAGCGTCACATTTTTTATGAAAAAAGAGAAATTTGTAATTTATATTGAACATAAACTGCTGTATTTTATTTTGGAAAGGTTATCCCCAAAGAGGTCGCATTTCTTTATGCAGCGGTTTGAATTCTCATTCAATGTGTATTTTGTAATGTTTGCTTCACACCAGCGGGGGGTGAGAGCGGGTCATGTCAACCACAACTGCAGAACATTTCAGACCTCTAGCTGCAACAGTTCCTACGGAGCGTATTACTTTCACCACAGAGAAAAGAAATCTGACAGCTTATCTCATAATTATGAGGTCTTTTCCCTACATATGGTCTTAAAACATAGCCTGATAAACCAGACAAAATGTGAGATTAAATGTGGAAACAAAAAGCCTGTCGGTAAAACGGCCAATACATCCTTCTAAAAGGAATAGTACACCCAAAACATGATTAGCCTTCATTTTCTACTCACCCCCATGCTGAACAACACTCTGGAGTACTTTTTTGATATCTCAAATGCATCTGGAGATCTGGGAGGCTTCTTGCTGTCTGCTGACATTCAAATAATGGAGGTCTATGGCGCCCGAGGCAGAAAGGTCCATAAAAGTCCACAAAAAACGTGTCAATATTCCTCCATACTGCTCGTCCAATGTATTCCAAGTGTCCTGAGTTGGTAGCGTCCATAATTTACTCGAAACGAAGTCATTTAGAATGTTTTTAGAGCATAAACAGTAGTGTATAGGATTTCCTAAAAGCGAGTTCACGAGTCTACGGAAACCGCGGCAGACCAAACCAGATGAAAGTGCGCATTCAGCTCGGCAAAGAACTCATGCTCTTCCTCAACACTGAAGTCCTCAGACATTTTTCTTTCGTTGTTTCTTTCTTTGCACAGGTAAACAGCACATTTCTTCTTCTACGCTTGCATTATCGGCAGAGCAGACGCTGAATGCGCACTTTCATCTGGTTTGGTCTGCCGTGGTTTCCGTAGACTCGTGAACTCGCTTTTAGGAAATCCTATACACTACTGCTTATGCTCTAAAAACATTCTAAATGACTTCGTTTCGAGTAAATTATGGACGCTACCCACTCAGGACACTTGGAATACATTGGACGAGCAGTATGGAGGAATATTGACACGTTTTTTGTGGACTTTTATGGACCTTTCTGCCTCGGGCGCCATGGACCTCCATTATTTGAATGTCAGCAGACAGCAAGAAGCCTCCCAGATCTCCAGATGCATTTGAGATATCAAAAAAGTACTCCAGAGTGTTGTTCAGCATGGGGGTGAGTAGAAAATGAAGGCTAATCATGTTTTGGGTGTTCCATTCCTTTAAAAATGAATGAGCGTAGAGCCTCTTCCTGCTCACGTTTCAACGAAAACCCAAAGTCTAATCCTTCCAAACTGATTCCAAAGCTGAGTCAAACCAGAACTGTTCAATAATCGTTGCCATCTTCCTTGTTGTGTTTTCTCCAGCGTCGCACAGCTTTGTCATCACGCCCTCAAACCCCGCCCACTTTGCATCCAGAAATTCAAAACACATCTCTGCGTTGTGATTGGCCCGCCTCTTCTGGGCCGAGGCTAGACGACTGCAGACAAAAATGGTTTTGGCCGCTGGCGGGTGGGGCTAGTTAACTAGACTACTTAAAAAGTACTTTTATTGAACAACAGCAACAGAAAAGAGAACTTTTAACTCAATACTCTGAGCTCCTGGAGCGCTAACCTGGAAGCTGCTGCAGTGCATGCTGGGACAGCTGTCCAAGTCTGCTCTGATGCATGCTGGGTAAAGAGGGAGGGGCCAGAACAACATCCGGGGACTTTGTCCGTTCTCGGTCTGCTGTTCTAGTGAATTGGAACAGTACTAGGGCTGAGGATGACGATGTTTCACGAGGACAGGAGGAAGCACAAGAACACATAGTGAGAAACAGCCTCAGAGTTTCCCTGATTTATAGGTTTAGAAAATGTTGAGTTTTCCGTTCTAGTTCTGGTTAAAACACCTCCTCCCTGACGCGCCCCTCCCATCAGCCCCTCTTCTAGCTGCACCTTCTACTCGCTCTAGAAGCTACGGCTCTATAAACAATAAATTCTTCAGGTGTTTCTGCTCTATATTTTATTCTTAGGAAGAGTGGTTCTGGATTTATCTGACAAACAGTTTGGTACCTGCAGCAGGATGCAGCAGATGTCTAGGTGGGTCTCCAGAGCCTGGTCAAGACCCCAGTTCCCAGAAGTCAAAGGGGCAGCGACCAGCTCTTCCTCTGATTGGCTGTTGGACAGGAGGCCCAAACTCTTCAGGGTGTTCTGCTGGAAGGAACTGATGCTGAGGAGAGAAGAAGAAGCGCTGCTCCAGAACGCATCACTGATGTCCAGATGTCCCCTGAGTGGCGGCGAAACTCACCCACTGTCTTTCAGCCTCATGCTGCCCAAACAGGAAGTGTCATCATCTCCGTTGAGGTCGAGGGACAGGAAGTCAAAGCTGCCCAGGACTTCCTCAACAGCCAGCGTTTCCTCTGATGGCGAGTTCCTGAGAAGGGACAGGTCGTTCTGTGGGAGAAGAGTAGAACATCAGGGCGCCGTTGCGTCAGCGCCTTCAGTGTCTGACCTCAGACGTACCTTCAGGATGGTTCCCAGATGCTGAACCTGGTGCTCCAAAGCCCGGAGCTCCTTCTCACAACTGCTTTCTGTGTGAAAGGACTTCTCCAGCTCTGCCATCAGGGCTCCCAGTCGGACGGCCTGGGCCCGGCGCTGGGCGCCGCTCATGTCGGTTCTCCCTGAGGCTGGAGGCTGAGTGGGCGGTCTGGGTGGGGGGGCGTCATGGTCAAGAGATTCCTGCAGCGGGTGAACATGAGGCCTGGTGAGTGAAGAACCAAGAACAGAGCTGGAAGAGGAATCCGCTGAGATCTACCTGTTCACATCTCTGCTGCAGAGCGCCGCCATGTGTCTCAGGGTCCGGTTCTCTTGGCTGGTTCTTCCTGAGGATGTCTGGCGTGCTGGACCTGCACAAACATCACCAGCATCAAACTGGAACCGTCAGCACCAGTGCTGGTCTACTCGTGGTTCTGGTCCCGTGGATCCAGGACCAAACTTTCTGCCTGGTCCATCTTCCTGGTTTTGTTCCTAAGTTTGGATTTTAGGCGTAAAACGGAAACACAGGGTCCCCTGAAGTCATCACCGTGTTTCCAGATGTGATGAGTAAGGGGGGGCTACCTGTCCTGGTTTCCAGGACCTACTCTGATCTACAGACGGTTCAAGATCCGCCTGTCGATCTCCTGCTCCATTTTCCCCTCATTGCTGACCAAGACCCCAAAGACACCTAAACTCCTCCACTAGGGGGAGACATCCTCCCCAACCCAGAGAAGGCACTTTACCCTCTTCCAGCTGAAGACCATGTCTCAATTTGGAGTCACTGATCCTTAACATTTTATACAATGTATTATAATTAATACATTAGTGTCATTTAAAGTCGTAGGGAAATCATATTTAAATGTCAAATCATTCTGGATTAAACATGTATATAAATGTTGTCTTTATCAGACGATTTTGTCACGAAATATAGAAAATTTCTCTTTAAAAAAAAATCCTGTCTTAAAATCTGTGTTTTACGTTATCTTCTGCAGGCCAGTTAGTTCTACGTCAGCCTGAACACCTAAATTCGGCCAATCATATATCAACGGTCATCTGTCAATCAAATGTTTTCGGTCATAGCATCTTGATTCAAATGTCACAGCTAATATACGCAACGGTTGAAATCAGTAATCAGGATCCTTTCCTTTCCCATTGAGTTGCGTCCCAGTGTTCACGGGGATGGACGTCTGTGTCTTCAGCAGGCGTAGAGCTAACGAAACTGGCAGCGTTGCGAGGCAAGGGCTCAAACATGTACGGCTGGAAGCCTTCTACACCAAACCAAGCTTCTCTTCCACAACATCTTCGTCCCCGCTTTCCTCCTCTAAATAAAAAATGGATGACCACGACCTCCGACACTAAACTCTCCTCCTCTTGCATGTTTCCTCTGTCCATAGCGTTCCTTGACTGTGTCGTTTCTAAGTCACCAATTTAGTGCTACTTGGTCCCAATGGAATTTCCCATTGGGAACCTGCTAGCACTAAGTTGCTAACTGGTTAGCAAGATGCTTCCAACAAACCAGCCACAACCAAACTTGCTTGCGAACCTTCCGCCACAACAATCCCGCCTCCTTGATAATCGAACAATCACATTCACTTTATTCACTGGTGTAAAGTCGGGCACCACTCGGGAGAATTCGGGAGAAGCGTTTGGAACAGCCGCTTCCCTACGACTTTAAACTAATTTGTGGATCTACATAATATATAGTGGGCTGAGCAATGTTTTTTATCTTCACATAAGACTCCAAGGTGACTACAGACACAAACAGGAGCATTTGGTTAATAAACCAGCGTTAAAATGTCTAAGTAGGAAATTCTACATGATGGTATCACTGCTGCCACCTTCAGGCTTAGAGGAGAACTGCTTGTTTTGGGGGTATTTAATTAAATCCTAGGGGGAACAACCAATGGCCTGGTAGGGGTGGCCAGTGATTGGCTGAGGGTGTCCATGGCCAGTGCTCTAGATCCGTCACTGTTTGCGTTTCAAATAAAACAGCTAGTCTTCATTTTTTAGTAGTGTATGCCTTTTTGGCAGAACTTATAAAACGCTACTTCGCCTTTCTGGTTCTGTAAAGGCTGTAAACCTCATCTAGCGAGGTGAAAGCAGCCTGTTTCATCCTGAGAACAATGTTCTGGATGGACGGATGGAATCCATCCATCCCGGGTAAATCTGGGGAACATAAGCTCTAAATTACTTTAAGGATGGTTCTCACCGTGGTAAGGCCAGAAGGGAAGCTGCTTTACTGGCTTCCCCCGGTGACGTCTCTACCACGCCGCCCCACTCCTTCTGGTCAACCTTCTCATCCGTCCTCTGCCTCTCCTCCCGCTCTTCTTCTTCCTCTTCCTCTCCAAAGGGAAGCTGAGTCTGACTTCCTCCCAGGCTGGAGGAGGGGTAGCTGTGAGCTCTGATCAGACTGGAATCAGATTTTAGACCAGAGTCTTAAATCAACCACAGATAGAAACTGAAGTTTTCTTTTATTTCCTACAAACTTAAACCTTCTAATCTGTCTTTAAGCAGCTGTTAGAAAAGGTCCATTAGAGGAGATGGACCAGAAAAACGACTCGGCCTGACCTGTGGAGATCCTGATGCAGCCAGAGGGTCTTCATCTGAGACCTAAACTCTGATGCCTACCTGGAGATGTAGGGACTCTGAGGGCCTGATGTCATGGAGGTGTGTTCAGGGTGGGGCAGGTAGCTGAGCAGGGACACGCCTCCTCTTGTGGGACGACCTTTGGACACCAGAGAGGGGAGGGAACCCTCCTGATCCTGCAGCCCGCGAACCATCGACTGAGGAACATAAGAAGACATCAGGTCACATGAAGTTCAGGGTTACACATGAAAACAAAACAGATTTAAACAGTTTAATCAACCGATTAAACAATAAAGACCAGAAGAAAAAAGGACGACATAAAACCTAAGATGACGTCGGTGAAACCGGGCTGATAGAAAACCAAAACATCTACATCCTCTTTCACTGCTTTAGGTGGAGCTGCCAGTGATTCTGCTCTCAGGCTGCCATGACTGAACCAGAAGCTCATCAGGTCACCATCCTCAGACCAGCTGAGCTGCATCTCCCAGCCTGATCCATCAGAGCTGGTCCAGCTGTGGACCATCCAGCAGGTGGGGGTGTAGGACTGTGACTGAAAGAGCTGCCATGTCTCTGGGAAGGACCTCCTTCATCATACTCTATTGCTCAGGGCAGCCGAACCTGCTTGGTGTTTCTGTGGGAGTGGGGAGTACCAATATGGCGGACAATGGCTTCACTTCTTTCAGGCAATCAGCAACCCAGTGATTGGTGGAACCTCCACCACAGCTCCCAGATCCTCTTTGAATTTTCTGCTGTTTCTCAGTAGAAGGAGCAGCTGGTTGATTGTTCTGGAGCTCCATCTGTTCTCATGTCTGAAGTTACAGACCCTCCCAACTATAACCTGGTTTATTCAGGTACGGAGGGTAGAGTCAGTTCACCAGAGAAGTAAGTATGAAATAAGTTTAGGAGATTGAAACTGGAGGAAAGCAGGAGCACATCAGGACAAACAGACACTTCTAGGACACTCTATGACACTCCGCTTTACCCAGTGCCATCCATTACTGTCCACACTCTACTGTCCTCAACAAAGACAATTCAGGGTAGAAAAAAAAAGAAAAATGGATGATTGGATGGATGGACGATGGATGGATGATGGATGGATGGATGATGGATGGATGATGGATGGATGGATGATGGATGGATGGATGATGGATGGATGATGGATGGATGGATGATGGATGGATGATGGATGAATGGATGGATGATGGATGGATGGATGATGGATGGATGGACGATGGATGGATGGGTGATGGATGGATGATGGATGGATGGATGATGGATGGATGATGGATGGATGGATGATGGATGGATGATGGATGAATGGATGGATGATGGATGGATGGATGATGGATGGATGATGGATGGATGGATGGATGATGGATGGATGATGGATGAATGGATGGATAAATGGATGGATGGATGATGGATGGATGGATGATGGATGGATGATGGATGGATGGATAATGGATGAATGGATGGATGATGGATGGATGGATGATGGATGGATGATGGATGGATGGATGGATGATGGATGGATGATGGATGGATGGACGATGGATGGATGGGTGATGGATGGATGATGGATGGATGGATGATGGATGGATGATGGATGGATGGATGATGGATGGATGATGGATGAATGGATGGATGATGGATGGATGGATGATGGATGGATGATGGATGGATGGATGGATGATGGATGGATGATGGATGAATGGATGGATGAATGGATGGATGGATGATGGATGGATGGATGATGGATGGATGATGGATGGATGGATAATGGATGAATGGATGGATGATGGATGGATGGATGATGGATGGATGGATGATGGATAGATGATGGATGGATGATGGATGGAGGGATGGATGGATGGATGGATGATGGATGGAGGGATGGATGGATGGATGATGGATGGATGAATGGATGGATGATGGAGGGATGGATGATGGAGGGATGGATGATGGATGGATGGATGATGGATGAATGGATGGATGATGGATGGATGGATGATGGATGGATGGATGATGGATGGATGATGGATGGATGATGGATGGAGGGATGGATGGATGGATGATGGATGGATGAATGGATGGATGATGGAGGGATGGATGGATGGATGATGGAGGGATGAATGATGGATGGATGGATGATGGATGGATGGATGATGGATGATGGGCCCTCTGGTCCTGTTTGGCTGTGACGTCATCCAGGAAAGAAACATCAGCTGTGCTGTTTCCATCAACACCCTTGTTTGTAGATGTTGGAGATCGGCCTGTTTTCCAGTGTGGTCCTGTTTCTCTGGCCGTGGCTGGGTGGATGTGCTCTCTTCATCCTCTGGCATGGGAGCTGCCTTGGAGCTCGTCTGCCTGGCTGTGTGTTTCCTGGACGGGGCCGCCTTTTACAGCTGCTTTTTGTGTCTCTGCTTCTGTCTCCTTGAACCCCAGTCGGCCTCAGCAGATGGCCGCTCACACTGAGCCTGGTTCTGCTGGAGGTTTCTTCCTGTTAAAAGGGAGTTTTTCCTCTCCACTGTCGCTACCAGCATGCTTAGTGTGAGGGATTGTATTTGAGTCAATGAGTCAATGCAATCAACTGGTTTTCCTTAGATAGAAAACTTTGTATCAATTTGACTGTATGATCTGGTTGAACTGTAAAGTGCCTTGAGATGACATGTGTTGTGAATTTGGCGCTATATAAATAAACTGAATTGAATTGAATTGGTGTTGCACACCCAAGGTTGTGTCTGTGATGCACCTCTGACTCTCAGACGGTGAGTCAGAAGCTGATGGCGCTCCATGAGCACTGAGGAGCTGACCTGGAAGCCGTCCCTTATTGTGAGCATGCATATCGAGACAGTGGAAAGGAAAACCTTTCCTTTAACAGAAGGAAACGTCCAGTAGAGCCAGTTGCAGTGTTATATTCCCCATGTGGATGTCATGTTTTTGGAAGTAATGCCGTGTGTTGCTCCAGGCCCCGTCTCCAAGACTGGGGGCAGCTTCCTTGGTGTTAAGCCAATCAGCAATCCCCTGTCCTGAACCTTTAGATGCAGTGGAGGAAAGGAGAGTTTCGCCATCATCAGCTGTCTCTACTCACCATAAAGTATTTCTCTGTGAAAGAGGGCGTGTTCGGAGCGGTCCAGCTGTAGAAGGAACCTTTCCTGCTCGACACCGACTGCTTGTTGACGGACAGCAGCCTCATCTTCTCACCGCCGTCAAACGGCCTGGAAGACAGACGACACTCAGTCTGTGGAGATCAATGACCTGATGCAACTAAAGCCTGGTCTATACTCAGAAACCAGGTCACACCCCCCCCCCTTCCGCAGACACCTCCCCAAAATTGTAGGTGACCGCAGACAGGAGGCCTCTGATTGGTCAATTCCACATCCATCCTACACTATGCGTTTTTCCTAGTAGCTCTAGTTTGTAGCTCTGTGTGACGGTCTGTTGGTTTGCACCCAAAACACGCAGCGCCACGGCTAGTCTTTGGGGAACATACACGGGTAAACTGGGTGTAGTCCGGCATTAGATGAGGGTGGCAGACTGCGAAAAAGCTCTTCGAACTGACCCACAATCCTAGCTAGTTCCTGATTGGCCCTCTAGCGTTGTGGCGTGGAATAACAGCGTAGACCACGCTTCAAAATTGGGCATAAATCAAAAATATCTGCGACAAGCTCACTGCGACACACTGCTGTGGGGGGATAAGCAGCCCTTTGAGGGTGAACTGTGATGCATGGAACCACAGAGGCCGATACGCGGGCCGATACGCGGGTCGATACGCGGGTCGATACGCGGGCCGATACGCGGGCCGATACGCGGGTCGATACGCGGGTCGATACGCGGGCCGATACGCGGGCCGATACGCGGGTCGATACGCGGGCCGATACGCGGGCCGATACGCGGGTCGATACGCGGGTCGATACGCGGGCCGATACGCGGGCCGATACGCGGGTCGATACGCGGGCCGATACGCGGGCCGATACGCGGGTCGATACGCGGGCCGATACGCGGGTCGATACGCGGGTCGATACGCGGGCCGATACGCGGGCCGATACGCGGGCCGATACGTGGGTCGATACGCGGGTCGATACGCGGGTCGATACGCGGGTCGGTGGCTCGTGTTGGAGGTGCAGAGAAACTCCATAGAAAAGACCAAATGAAAAGAAAACTCAAGATTTATCCGACAAAGACACAAATTCATTTTAAATCCATGTGTTTCATGAAAGACTTCAAATCTCTTTAAGCTTCATTAAGATCTTTCAAGCTTTCTACTTTGAACTTTTAATAGGTTTTTACTTATTTTCAGCCCAGTATCCAAACATTTTCTATCAACTTAAAAAACTTCTGACCTATAATCTTATTTGGACCCAAAAATGCTGCAGAACTCAGGAGACGATGTTTGGGTTGTTTGTTACCTGCAGCGTTTTTTTTATGTTTGGATGAATCTCCGATCAGACGGATAAAACTGAAGGATTATCGCTCCTACGGGACGGATAAGCTGGAAGCTGCTCAGCTGAAGGATGATGCCTCTCTCAGCTCCTTTCAGAACCCCCCTCCCCCACCCGTTGCACATCGTGGTGAAAAGCATCAGCTGTTTGGGGAACTTCTTCCCCTGTAGTCACAATTTTCTCTTTTCACTCTTTGTTCTCATGTCTTCCTGTTAAGTGTGGGTGGACAGGTTTTACAGCTCGACATATTTTACTGTACAATAAAAGCCAGATCTTCTCATCTATAGCCCCGTTTACACGACCTTTTTCAATCCGTGCTGAGATCGGTCAGATCGCGGTAACCAAGATAACTGTTGACCAGTGGCGGCTGGCCAATAGAGGGCGCTAGGGTGCTGCCCAACCACCCAATGACCCACATTATATATATATATATATATATATATATATATATATATATATATATATATATATATATATATATATATATATATATATGTGTGACATTTATTTCTATAGCTCCAATTCACATCATGTCATCTCAGGTCACTTTATAGTTCACCAGATCATCCAGGAAAACCAGCTTATTGCATCGACTCATTGACTCTTCAGCAATCCCTCACACTAAACATGCTTGTAGCGACAGTGGAGAGGAAAAACTCCGTTTGAACAGGAAGCAACCTCCAGCAGAACCAGGCTCAGTGTGAGCGGCCATCTGCTGAGGCCGACTGGGGTTCAAGGAGACAGAAGCAGACATAGAAAAAGAAGCATAGATACAAAAGGCAACTGTCAACCAGCTCCACAGGCGACCCCGTCCAGGAAACACAGTGGAAAGAGAGAGAGAAATGCCACAAGAAGCGTCCGTCCTTTTCTGGAACCGTTTTTAGCTCCAAAGCTAGGCTAACTGCGTGCAGCGAGGCTAATGCTTTATCCTGCTTTCCCTGCCTCCTTTTCAAAGGTCAGGATCTGATCCATGATGGATAAAGACAGCTAGGACTGATTTAAAGCACTTTGTAGAAAAGGCAAAGAAGAATGAACAATCTGGGATTCACATGAAAAATAGAATATAGTCTACTTTTATTTGTTAATTTGCATAGTTGCTCTTAAATAAACCCATTCTAAGAAAATAAATATTTTTTTTTATATATTATAAAAATATAAAGCTGACAAATTGCTTCTCTAATATTAAACTGATACATTATTTTTTTTAGGTTTGATACTCAATATTGGACCAAAACACAGATTTACCTTCACAGCCTCAGAAGGGTAAGATTTATGGACAAAAATAAGCCTGCACATGGGATGAGAGACATGCGGTGAAGGACCACAGGTCAGATTTGAACCCGGGTCACCTGCGTCGAGGACTGAGGCCTCTGTACATGAGTCATATGCACTAACCACTGCATCACCAAAGCACGCCCTTTAACTGTTTTTATAATATTTTTTGCTGTTGGCATTCGTATAAATATACTTGGACGCTAACTTGCTATATGTTTGATTAGTTTTTGGTATATGTCTATTTTGAATTTATAGCCCCCCCACTCGGAGGAAACTCCACCAGCTTGTTCAGTGTAAATGGCTCGCAAAACTGAACCGGACTGTGTCAGACCCAACCAAACCGCGCTAACATGGTGCTAGTTCATCAGTAGGGCTCGGCACAGTTAAGTTCTGGCTCTGTTCTCATAAGCAGACCGCCTCATCATCCTTACAGTCAGTCTCCGTAATCAGGAAACTTCAGACATTCCTAAAATCTAGCTTCCCTAACGTGCCGCATGATTTCCAGTGATGATTCTGCTTAGCAGAGTGATGAATCTCATCGTCTGTCGTTATTTCCTGCGTCTGGAAGCCCTGATTAGACGATCGTTTGTCGTTTCCACTTCCTAAAAGCCGACTCTGTCGAGTAAATCCACCAAAGGCTGCCTTCTTGGCCTTACTCTCAACAAACTTCCTGAATGTTACGGGCGCCGCCATGTTGGTTTGCTTGTTTCCCTCTAGAGAGCAGTAGTACCGTAGATCGTCACTAGGAGGCGAGATACCGTGCTAGCGTGGCGTGTAAACGGTCCTAAGGAACACAGCTCGGTTCAGATCGGTTTTCAGAGGGTGGAGGAAATGGGGCTCAAGTCTCCTTCTTGATACTTTACTCCATTCACCTAAACCTCCACCTTCCTGTTGCTTTAGGACTTTCATTTGTTTTTCTGAGGTTTTTGTTTGTGTCCGTACTTCCAGGTGACCTCCAGCTGCAGCTTGATGGTTCCCAGCTCCGTTATGTCCACCAACATCAGCTGCGGCCTCGCTACGAAGAAGTCCACGCTGGCACAGGTTACTATGCCAACCAGCAGCCAACCCAGACCCTTGGCCTCCGTCACCTGGGTGAGGGGATCACATGGGTTATAAACATGCACACACACCTTGCTATGCAATGTTGAACTGATTGATCATGTGATCATCAGCAGGTATGGAGTAAAATGAAGAGGGGAGCCCACTAAAGCTCTAGGTTCCAGATGCACTTCCCGCCACTGGCTAATAAGCTAAAATAATCTTAACCCATCAAGTGTTTGTTGAGCCCTCACAATTTTCCTTTTTTTTAAAAAAAAATAAGGAAAAATAAAATAAATAAAAAATAAATTGGAGACTTTGTCGAAATAAACTGCTGACAGGAATAACCAACAGCTCCGTTTGACTTTGTCCTTAGCATATCCACCAACCTTGATTTCAAAGTTATGGTATATGTGTGGGAGGAAGACCATCTCTTCTTCATCCCAGGACTGAGAGTCATCAGACTCGATCCGTCCTCTGATTTTCCATCGCTGCCGGCCCAGTCGCACCACCACCTGCACATGTCCAACATAAAGCCCATTTTTAAAAAGACCATGTTTCAACATTTCCTTTCAGTGGCAATCGACCTTCCCTCCATCTATGACCTGATCAGGTGAAGGGCTGAACAACAGAAAGAAATGTGTTTGTCCAGAACAAGTTTAGAGCTTACAGTACAAGTTAAGAAGTAATAACTTTGGAAAAAATGTAAGTACAAATCACAAATTTAGATACAGAATGTAAAAACCAGACACCTTACAAGCGACATACTCTTACCTGAATATATATATATATATATAAATCTGGTACTTGTACTTGTAAAATTAGTTAATCGTATTATTTCATGTGTGATTTGTACTCTGTGGTAGTTTGGAGCGCAGGGGCGGCCGGTATGAGGATCAGATCCTCCAAATCCGAGGCCATGGTTCTCCATCGGAGAAAGATGGCCTCCCCTCTTCAGGTCGGTGGAGAGTCCTTGGCCGTTTCTCGATTCACAAGAACACGAATACAGACTAGTGTTCTCACCAAGTCTGTTCTTGAGAAGAACCCAGGAAAGTCTGGACTCAGGGAGAACGGGGGAACGCAGAATAAATCTGGGTAAGTTGGAACAGAAGCGTACTGATGACATCACCACATTCAAAGCTCGTCTAGAGCTGCATTTCACCTCCTGTTATTAACAGTCTCTAAATAATAGATTATGACTTTTTTAATCTATTGGGGGAATAATGAAAACAAGCAGATAAACACAAATCAAATGAACATTTTGCCAAATAAAACTAAAATATCTCCATCAGAGCCAGTGGTACTTCACACATGGCTATGCAGAGAGAGGGCTGCTGCCGCCAGGGCTAACGTTAGCCCTGGCGGCAGCAGCCCTTGGAGATCTGCTGGTTGCCGCGGTCCTCTCAACTTTGGTAATTTTTTTTTTTTATTACGAATTAAATCGGTTAATGGTCCATATAGTGAAGCTTAAAGTAATGTTCTCGTCCCAAATGATCTTAAAACGTACGTTTATTGAACAACAGCGACAGAAAAGAGAACTTTTAATTTAATCCTCTGAGCTCTGTGAGCGCTAACCTGGAAGCTGTTGCTGCTGCTGCTGCAGTGCATGCTGGGACAGCTGTCAGTCTAGAGAACGGACACATTCACGTGAATGTGCTTTACTGGAGGCATCCATGTTTGTCAAAGAACACTACTGCCACCTACTGGTTTGTGACGTCACGGTGCGGTATCGGCTGTTGATCAAGTCCCAGTGCTGTATCTGGTGTTTGTCACAACGCGCTATTATCCAAGTCATCTTGAAAACATTCTTCTTCCAAATGTTGGCTACATATTACGTGTTTTTTCTCTGGCCAGAAGTTCGATGGCAAATCCTCCCTCTTCAAGTTTGGCGATCCAACGACCAACCCGTCCGTGGAGGATCAGGAATCAGAAAGGTGGAATAACTTTTTTTTTATTCCACTTTTACCCGATGTATTCCAGCATCCAGCTGCCATGCACGTGGGCATTGCCAGTTTCACTATAGCTCTGGTGAATTTCAATGGTGAAGTCCTCTGGAAATCTTCAATAATTGTTGTTGATTGCAGATGTGTCTAGTAGTTCCCATTGATTTAGCTTGTAAAGCGGGGAGAATGGCGCTAGGCTTACCGCACCGTGACATCACTGCTGGAAGATGGCAGGAGGGAGGGGCTACTGTATTTTGGCAAAAATTGCCGCTCCCAGATGAAAATTAGTGGTTTTATTTAATTACTGATTAACGATAAATTCAATCAAATCACCGCAAATGTCTTAGTTTCAGGTATAAATAATGATCCATTGATTATTCCTGTATGACTGGATTCTTCCAGTGGGAAATGGTTTTAATTGGTTCGCGGGGCATCAGGAGCAATATTTTAATTGGTCAAGAGTTTATATCAGGCTTAAAGATATTTTGATCATCTGAATGAAATTTAATCTGAAAAAAGAAATTTGAAACAAAATGAAATGTGAACAAAACATCAAATTACTCTTAAAATATTTTCTGAAGTTTTTCAAAGTTTCTTTTTTGATTTGCATTCATCTGAAAGTTATATCTTTAAAACATGGTCTTCATTTGCAACAATAATGTAAAAGAAAAAAAAATCACCCTTTATTGATAGATTTGAATTTACCTCTTAAACACAAAAAAAGACAATTTTATTATTTTTTTTTTAAAACAAAAATTAATTTCCAGGCTTTGAAATTGTCTGAAATTGTCTTATTTTTTGTTTTCTTATTGATTGTGCTCTATGGGTGTTTACCCCTTCGGTCTCGACAGCCTCATCCTCTTCTGCATCTAGTTTACCAATCAGAGCTCCGATCTGAGTTACTCCTGTTGTTGAGGGAGTTACAGCAAATTCAAGCCCTGCGCCTCTTCCCCACATGGAGCACTGTTTTCACCGTTAAACCCTGGGAGACCTAAATGTTGAAATGCTCCGTCTTTCTGAGAGAAACTCACCTCGTATTGGTCTCCAGGGCAGAGCCGAGCGAAGCCGATCAGCCCTGCAAAGTGAAAACCGAAGTTCATCTGGAGGCCTGAGAGAAGCTGATGTGAAAGCGATCCGCTGCTTCAGGCCCTACCCTTCATTTTGATGTGCAGCTCTCCGAGGAGGACCTCTAAATCTCCCTCCATGGTGGACATGTCCTGCAGAGAAGAATGCGGACGGGTCAAGGAAGTCCAAGAGAAACAATAATCTTTCTCTTTTTACAGCTGCGTTAAGGGAAAAAAAAAATCATCAATAATTTGCTGATGATAAACTGTCTGATAGCAGGACACAAATATTAAGAGTTCCTGAAAAGATGAGAGTTTAGACTTTCTGCTAAATCCCGTTCTAATGTAAAATAAGACAGATTACTGGATTAAGGATATTTCTAGTATACTACATTATCACACATAACAACTTAAAAAAATCTGGAAATAGTTTCTCTTTATTTCCAAAAGATATTGGAGCAGGAGAGGAGAGAATGGCATATTTCAACAGCCTGAAATAATCTGTTCCTCCTCCATAACATGGGATTAAATTAATTCACCATCAAGTCTTTAACTGTGTTTATTTCTCTCTTCATCAACAACAAACTCTGTGGATTTGGTGACATTTGATCATTATTTGCCAGAGTTATGAGAGGAAAACCATATACTTTAGCCATCTTGTAAAATTCACTAAGATCAAAAGCGGAACTCACAAAAACTCAAAGGGGTTTTTTCACAGGAAATCAGGTAAAGTATTACAATTTTAAGAGACCAAAGTTAATTCAATAATAGTTCAGTATAAATGATAAATAACCCCCCCCCCAAAAAAAAACCCTTCACAACCAATTTATAAGTAAACTCAAAGTCTCAATTTATATCCGCAAAAAACAAACAAAAACATCCCAAATAACTGAAAGTCCAAAACTGTCCGTCTCTTTTTATTCCTAATAATAATGTCCAAACAGGAGTTCCA
Organism: Cyprinodon diabolis; assembly: GCA_030533445.1. NCBI lineage: Eukaryota > Metazoa > Chordata > Actinopteri > Cyprinodontiformes > Cyprinodontidae > Cyprinodon > Cyprinodon diabolis. Next base: position 48,691,855 of record CM060081.1, read on the forward strand.
TATGCTCAGAACCCAAAGTAAAATCCAGGAACCGTTCAGTCCAAAGTCCATTCCCAAACGAAAAATCCAAACGGCAACCACCCCCCCAAAAAAAGATTAGAAAAAGAGTGGTACCACCAAAAAGAAAAAAACGGTCCAGATCTCACCGGAGCGTCTTTCTTTCCCCTGGGCGGCGTCTCCTTGCACCGGTCGGCGTCCTCTGGGTGCAAACTGCGATCAGTTCCCTACATGATCTGCGGGATTCTGTGGCGCTGGGACAAACCCTGTCTGTGTTTCATCTTTATTCCTTTATTTTTTGACTTGTTTTAAACGGACAACCAGACAAAAACTCCTGCTGCACAGACCTGTCAGTGAGCGTCTTCCTCACCTGTCGGGCTGGACCTGACCACTTTGGCGCTAGCTTTGAGGAAAAACCATCTATTGCTTTGGAAAGAGGATGAGACCTTACCCAGACCAAATCTCCCGGCCGGAACTGTGCACCTCTCCTCCGGGCATTGTAATATTTGGCTTGTCGGGCTTGACTTATTCCAACTTTCCGTTTGACCTCTTCCTTCATCTCACTGTGTCGCTCCATCAACTTGTATATGGTTTGCTGAGGTGATGGTGGTTTGGCTATCATCCTCTCCAACGGCCCTTGAAGTTGACGTCCCAACATTAGTTCTGCAGGGGCTCGCCCTGTGGTCTCATGTTGATCACCATTGATGGCAAAATGGAACCCCCAATATATGTTTGTCCCACTGATTGTGGTTCTGTCCAACAAATGAGGCTATCATTGTTTTGACAGTTCTGTTAGCCCGTTCAGTTAAGTTGGATTGGGGGTGATAGCTGGTGGTAAAATAGTGCTTTACTCCCCACATAGAGCAAAAATTGGACATCTCTTAACTGGTAAACTGGGGCCCACGATCTGACACAATGCTTTGAGGAACTCCAAAACGAGTAAATATCTCCTGTGATGAGCTTCTGTGTCTTGCTGTCTCTTAAAGGAAACATTTCCACCCACTTCGTGAAGTAGTCGATCACCACAAAAAGGAAGATGTTTCCTTTTTTACTGCATGGAAAAGGTCCCATCAAGTCGACCCGAAGTTTTTCCCAGGGTTCTTTTAGAGATGTGGGTTGTAGGAATCCAGCTGGAGCTTGATTTTCTGGTTTGTACTTCTGACAAACTGCACAATTCTTTACATGAGTCCACACATCTTTACGAACCGACAGCCACCAGGCTACCTCCAACAGCCGGAGGAGTGTCTTTGGTCTGCCCAAATGTCCACGAAGTGGTCGATCATGGAAATACTGGAGAAATTGAGGAACCAATGACTTGGGAACCACCAACTGATATTTCATGCCATCTTTAAGTGGGGTTTTCCTATACCAGAGATCGTGGACTTTGTGGAAGAGGATCCTGTCAGGCCTCTGGTATCTTGGATCCTGAACCATCCCCATGAGGTCTGAGTCTTTTTCCTGCTCTTCCTTGATTTCTGCCATTGATAGGGGTAAACCTAACAAGGCATTTGCAGAGTTCAGGGCTACATGTGCTGGTCCGGGCGGGTCAGAAGGCATCGCTCGGGAGAGAGCATCAGGCACTACATTGTGCATTCCTTTTCTATATCGCACTTCAAAACTGAAATCTTGCAACCTCAGCACCCAGCGTGTTAACCTAGAACTGGTTCTAGGGCAACTGAATGCCCAGGTTAGGGCAGCATGGTCGGTGTAAATGGTAAACTTTGTACCCTCTACAAAGTGCCGCCACTTTTCTACTGCCCAAACAACTGCCAAGCATTCTTTCTCTGAGGTGGAGTAGTTCTGTTCTGCTCCCTTCAATGATCTTGAAGCGAAAGCAATAACTTTTTCTCCATCAGTTGTTGGTTGGACCAGGACAGCCCCCAGACCAACGTCACTGGCGTCCACATGAATTTTGAAAGGCAACTTGAAATCTGGCTGTCCCAGAATGGGTGATTCCACCAAAGCTTTCTTCAGCTCCATAAAAGCATGATGGCAGTCAACTGTCCACTCCCACTGTGCATCTTTTTTGAGCAGCTGATAAAGAGGTGTAGCTATTTCTTCAAAATGTGAGATAAACTTGTGGTACCAGCCTACCATTCCAAGGAATCTCTGTAGAGTTTTCTGGTTAGTTGGAGTTGGATAAACCGTAATGGCCTGGGTTTTTTCTGGATCCACTTGAACACCTTTCGCCGACACAATGTGTCCAAGAAACTTGAGTTCTTGCTGGAAAAAGTTGCATTTTTTAAGGTTGAGGGTCAGATTGGCATGGGAGAGCTTTTCAAAGACTGTGTCCAGGTCCTTCATGTGTTGCTCAACAGAGGCTGAGAAAACAATCACATCATTGATGTACACACAGCAGATCTTTCCCCGTAGCTCTCCTAAAACTTTCTCCATTAAACGTTGAAAGGATGCTCCAGCGTTTTTCAATCCAAATGGCATGCACTTAAATTGATAAGGTCCAAATGGAGTAATAACAGCAGTTTTTGCTTTGCTGTCCTCTGCCACTGCCATCTGCCAATATCCAGACTTCAAATCCAGGGTGCTGAAAATGTTTGCTCCAATCATTGAATCCAACAGCTCGTGTATGATGGGCATGGGATAGGCATCCTGAAGAGTTTTGGTGTTCAAAGCTCTGTAGTCCACACAAAATCAAAAAGATTTGTCTGGTTTGGGAACAAGGACAACCGAATATCCCCATGATGACTGTGATGGCTCTATAATATCATCTTTGAGCATTGCCTCAATATGCTCCTTTATTATTTGCCGCTTGAAAGGAGACACCCGGTAAGCTCTGCAGCGAATGGGTATTTCATCTGTAGTTATTATTCGGTGCTCTTCAACAGATGTTCTACCCATTGTCTCTGAGCATACAGATGGCCAGGCCTTCAGAAGTTTCGATCAGTTCCCTACATGATCTGCAGGATTCTGTGGCGCTGGGACAAACTCTGTCTGTGTTTCATCTTTATTCCTTTATTTTTTGACTTGTTTTAAACAGACAACCAGACAAAAACTCCTGCTGCACAGACCTGTCAGTGAGCGTCTTCCTCACCTGTCGAGCCGCGCGCCGATGCACACGCCCCTTTTTATTCAGAAATTTCTCCACGCCAAAATAACCCAGCATATTAATTCCCATAATTTTTTAACCAGTGGAGTTTTGAAATAATATTATCAATGACATGACTGTTCTACAAGACAGTTTGTCATTGGTACACTTTAATGTGCTTTATACAGAAAGTGAAAAATAACATAGTGGTTATGTTACAATCTGATATAATCCATTCCCCCTTTGATGATCTTTATAAAATGTATTTTCTATTTAAATGTTTATTTAACAATTTACAAATATTCAAAAATAAAGTTTAAACCAATGTCTGGAGCAATGCTACTCCTAACATTTTGAATTGAGAATATATTTCATAAAGATCATGAAACCAACAGTGAGATTTATTTTAACCATTTTGGATTTTAAAATATAAAACAATAAATGTTTCAAACATAATATAGAAAAAACACAGTTTAAAAATTCTCAGGATTCGTTTACTTTTTTCCCCATGTAATGGGGGAACGGATTCAATGTTTTATGCGTGTGGACTCACAAATGTTTTAATTCCCTAAACAGGGTCAATGGGTGGGATGGTGGGGCGGCGCCCTCTATTGGCCAGCCTCTACTGAACCCAACGCAAAGCCGGCCTGTGGTGTGAGTACCTGCAGGCTGTGCTGATGGTTGCGGCTGAGCTCCAGCAGACTCTCTCTGGAGGCTCTGGTGGATGGAGACAGGGAGAAGGCCCTCTTCATATTCACCGCTCCCTGACACAGCTTCCACTGGATGCAGTAGGTCTCGTATAACTCCTCCACCTGCAGAGAGACACAAATCTCTGCTGAATCCCTGCGACTCATCAGGGGAGAAGGTTCTTCATGCAGGTCTTCCAGGTCCTAAAGGGAGATGTTTAGGATTGAAGGCTGTAATTCACCTTGCTGATTTGAAACTCTAATCGTCGGATGTATCGCTCCAACGCTCTAATCTCCTGTGAAAGCAGAGATTTCATGCTAGTTATGTTGTCACTATCTTTATTTTCATCCAAATATACCATATAATATATTCCAAATATACTAAGTGTATTGATGAAGTGAGAAAACATTTTACCTTCTCCAGATCATAGAGGAACCCCTGGAAATGGAGGAAATGTATGATTAAAACCAGGACAGCAGATGACAGGTTCCAGAAATTCAGAAAAGGATAGTTTGGTCCAGTTTTTCTCACCAGTCTAGAGTTCCTCTTGGTTTCTCTCTGCTGCAAAGACAGGAGCTCCATCTCTGCCTGGTGAACCTCCAAATATTCCCTGCTCCCGCAGACACACAAGTTTTTAATTGAACACATATGAGAACTTTACATCAACATTAATGCTCCTTACATTTACCCTAATCCTGAAATTTACCCTAATCCTGACATTTAACCTAATCCCTACATTTACCCTAAATCCTGACATTTACCCTAATCCTGACATTTACCCTAATCCTGACGTTTACCCAAATCCTGACATTTACCCTAATCCTGACGTTTACCCTAATCCTGACATTTACCCTAATCCTGACATTGACCCTAATTCTGACATTTACCCTAATCCTGACGTTTACCCTAATCCTGACGTTTACCCAAATCCTGACATTTACCCTAATCCTGACATTTACCCTAATCCTGACGTTTACCCAAATCCTGACATTTACAGTAATCCTGACATTTACCCTAATCCTGACGTTTAACCTAATCCCGACAATTTCCCTAGATCCTGACATTGACCCTAATCCTGACGTTTACCCTAATCCTGATATTTACCCTAATCCTGACGTTTACCCTAATCCTGACATTTACCCTAATCCTGATATTTACCCTAATCCTGACGTTTACCCTAATCCTGACATTTACCCTAATCCTGATATTTACCCTAATCCTGACCTTTACCCCAAATCCTAACATTTACCCTAATCCTGACATTACCGTAATCCTGATATTTACCCTAATCCTGACATTGACCCTAATCCTGACATTTACCCTAATCCTGATGTTTACCCTAATCCTGACATTTACCCTAAATCCTGATATTTACCCTAATCCTGACATTGACCCTAATCCTGACATTTACCCTAATCCTGACGTTTACCCTAATCCTGACATTAACCCTAATCCTGATATTTACCCTAATCCTGATGTTTACCCTAATCCTGATATTTACCCTAATCCTGACGTTTACCGTAATTCTGACATTTACCCTAATCCTGATATTCACCCTAATCCTGACGTTTAACCTAATCCTGATATTTACCCTAATCCTGACATTACCCTAATCCTGACATTTACCCTAATCCTGATATTTACCCTAATCCTAACATTTACCCTAATCCTGATATTGACCCTAATCCTGACGTTTACCCTAATCCTGATATTTACCCTAATCCTGACACTACCCTAATCCTGACATTTACCCTAATCCTGATGTTTACCCTAATCCTGATATTAACCCTAATCCTGACGTTTACCCTAATCCTGATAATTACCCTAATCCTGACATTACCCTAACCCTGACATTTAACCTAATCCCGACATTTACCCTAAATCCTGATATTTATCCTAATCCTGACATTTACCCTAATCCTGACATTTACCCTAATCCTGATATTTACCCTAATCCTGACGTTTAACCTAATCCTGATATTTACCCTAATCCTGACATTACCCTAATCCTGACATTTACCCTAATCCTAATATTTACCCTAATCCTAACATTTACCCTAATCCTGATATTGACCCTAATCCTGACGTTTACCCTAATCCTGATATTTACCCTAATCCTGACATTACCCTAATCCTGACATTTACCCTAATCCTGATGTTTAACCTAATCCTGATATTTACCCTAATCCTGACATTTACCCTAATCCTGATAATTACCCTAATCCTGACATTACCCTAATCCTGATATTTACCCTAACCCTGACATTTAACCTAATCCCGACATTTACCCTAAATCCTGACATTTATCCTAATCCTGACATTTACCCTAATCCTGATATTTACCCTAATCCTGACGTTTACCCTAATCCTGACGTTTACCCTAATCCTGATATTTACCCTAATCCTGACGTTTACCCTAATCCTGATATTTACCCTAATCCTGACGTTTACCCTAATCCTGATATTTACCCTAATCTGACGTTTACCCCAATCCTGATATTTACCCTAATCCGGACATTGACCCTAATCCTGATATTTACCCTAATCCGGACATTGACCCTAATCCTGACGTTTACCCTAATCCTGATATTTACCCTAATCCTGACTTTTACCCTAATCCTGATATTTACCCTAATCCTGACGTTTACCCTAATCCTGATATTTACCCTAATCCCAACGTTTACCCTAATCCTGATATTTAGCCTAATCCTGACGTTTACCCTAATCCTGACATTTACCCTAATCCTGATATTTACCCTAATCCTGACGTTTACCCTAATCCTGACATTTACCCCAAATCCTGACATTTACCCTAATCCTTACATTACCGTAATCCTGATATTTACCCTAATCCTGACATTGACCCTAATCCTGACATTTACCCTAATCCTGACGTTTACCCTAATCCTGACATTTACCCTAATCCTGATATTTACCCTAATCCTGACGTTTACCCTAATCCTGATAATTACCCTAATCCTGACATTACCCTAATCCTGGTATGTACCCTAATCCTGACATTTAACCTAATCCCGACATTTACCCTAAATCCTGATATTTACCCTAATCCTGACATTGACCCTGATCCTGACATTTACCCTAATCCCGACATTTACCCTAATCCTGATATTTACCCTAATCCTGACGTTTACCCTAATCCTGATATTTACCCTAATCCTGATATTTACCCTAATCCTGATAATTACCCTAATCCTGACATTACCCTAATCCTGATATTTACCCTAATCCTGACATTTAACCTAATCTCGACATTTACCCTAAATCCTGATATTTACCCCAATCCTGACGTTTACCCTAATCCTGACATTTACCCTAATCCTGACGTTTACCCTAATTATGATATTTACCCTAATCCTGACATTACCCTAATCCTGATATTTACCCTAATCCTGACGTTTACCCTAATCCTGACATTACCGTAATCCTGACATTTACCCTAATCCTGACGTTTACCCTAATCCTGATATTTACCCTAATCCTGACATTACCCTAATCCTGATATTTACCCCAATCCTGATGGTTACCCTAATCCTGACATTTACCCTAATCCTGACGTTTACCCTAATCCTGATATTTACCCTAATCCTGACATTTACCCTAATCTTGATATTTACCCTAATCCTGATATTTACCCTAATCCTGATGATTACCCTAATCCTGGCATTACCCTAATCCTGATATTTACCCTAATCCTGACATTTAACCTAATCTCGACATTTACCCTAAATCCTGATATTTACCCCAATCCTGACGTTTACCCTAATCCTGACATTTACCCTAATCCTGACGTTTACCCTAATACTGATATTTACCCTAATCCTGACATTACCCTAATCCTGATATTTACCCTAATCCTGACGTTTACCCTAATCCTGACATTACCCTAATCCTGATATTTACCCTAATCCTGACGTTTACCCTAATCCTGACAGTACCGTAATCCTGATATTTACCCTAATCCTGACAAATCTTCGGCTGACATTTCTTCCAATATCTTTTCATATCCAATCTGCTCTATCAGATGTTCTGCATATCTCTGATTCTTACAAGTTTTACAAGACAAACTTCCATATATGTAGATTATATTAGGATTGAGCTGCCTAATGCTCCAGTTAGATTCCCATTGAACTGCTGGTTGGACAATGATTTCGCCGCCACCTCTTTCTCACAGCCGTCATCATAGGACAGGCAGAGGCGTGTTGCTTTCCACCTACTTGAGTCCGCTGCGAAGCGCCTGGAAGACTCTGTCCACCTGCTCTGGCTGCGACCAGCTCGCTGATGTCTCTCTACGAGGCGACAGTTGCATTCTGGGAGGCTTTCCCGCCATCATGGCTTTGGAGCGAAAAGAGCTACGTACAGAGGAAGACCTAAAGGCCAGAACAACCAGTAGAACATACTTAGTTCCAGGAATTATGAGTAATCATCCAGAGATGTTCCAGCCTTCAGGTTGTGAGACTTTTTGGTGCTTGATGCTTCCTGGGAGACAGTCTGAGATATTTTTTTTGTTTTTTAACTTTGTTTATTGAACATTTTGAACATAAGACATACATAGTTTGGACAGTTTCAAAGTGTCAATACAATCTCAATGTCACAGTTCTGTCAACCCCCAATCCACCCTGAGCGCCCACCCCACCCACAGGCCAAAAAATTAATAAATAAATAAATAAATAAAAAGGGTAGACATGGATGTAAATGTAGATAGATAAGTAGAGATCATGTTAGACATTCAAGTATCCTCAGGGTCAAGAAGATTCAAAGAGTCAAAATATCTGAGAAAAGGGTCCCATGTAGCCTAAATTAACTTGACGGAGCCTCTAAGAGAAAACCTCAATTTCTCTACTTTGAGGTTGTAAAGCACCTCTCGAATCCAGCGGGCATGTGAAGGGGGATGAGAATCTTTCCAGTTGAGTAAGATCAACCTACGAGCTAGAAACATGGTAAATGCTATAGCCCGCTTCATTCCTTTAGGCAAGTTAGAAGTAGGGGGGATGCCAAAGATTGCAGACATTGGATTAGGGACAACCAGAGAACCATATGCTTCAGACAGTGATTTAAAAATCCCTGTCCAGAATATATTCAACTTGGGAGATGACCAAAACATGTGTGAGTGATTGGCAGGCGAGAGTTTACATCTGCCACAGGCATCATTTACAGAAGAATACATTTTTGCTAGTCGTGAATTGGTATAGTGAGCCCTGTAAACAACTTTGCATAGAATTAGTCTATGGCGGGCACACAGTCTGAGATGTTTTTAATTGAGCTTCTGTCTTAGATTTAAAAATAAATGTGGGTGTTGGATCCAAGCATAAACACAGGAAGTGGCTCACAGCGTTGGCATTTGAAATGTTTCATGCTTGATCTCCTGAGACAGATGGTTTGCATGTCTGTATTTGTTTTTATATAAAAATCATAAAGTTTCCATTTAGTCTGCCCTTCTTTTACGTATAATCCTGCAGTGAATGAACAGGTCCAAACAGAAGAACACGAGAAAACGAGGATTCTACAAGGTCAGAAATGGCTGCATTTCTAATCAAAATATCAAAGTGAAATAACTTCTACACTACTGCAGTTAAATAAACCACATTAATTCATTTTTAAGTGATCTGATCTATTGGCTCTATCTTGTTATTTATCAAAGTTTAACTTATCTTCTAGTTTTCCACTCAAAATTGTATTTCTGATTAGAATCCATTACACTCACTTCACCGAAAATTAAAAATGCTCTACATGACATAAACTCCAGGTCAGCATAAAGTCTTACAAATGTGGAATAGGAAACTGAAATCTGATGAGTGTCACTAAAAAATCCTGATTTATTTGTGGAAGTTAGCTTCTGTCTGATGTATGACGATGAGTGGATGAACCTGGACGACACGCTACCTGAAATATAGATCTATGACGATGAGTGGATGAACCTGGACGACACGCTACCTGAAATATAGATCTATGACGATGAGTGGATGAACCTGGACGACACGCTACCTGAAATATAGATCTATGACGATGAGTGGGTGAACCTGGACGACACGCTACCTGAAATATAGATCTATGACGATGAGTGGGTGAACCTGGACGACACGCTACCTGAAATATAGATCTATGACGATGAGTGGATGAACCTGGACGACACGCTACCTGAAATATAGATCTATGACGATGAGTGGGTGAACCTGGACGACACGCTACCTGAAATATAGATCTATGACGATGAGTGGATGAACCTGGACAACACGCTACCTGAAATATAGATCTATGACGATGAATGGACGAACCTGGACGACACGCTACCTGAAATATAGATCAATGACGATGAATGGACGAACCTGGACGACACGCTACCTGAAATATAGATCAATGACGATGAATGGACGAACCTGGACGACACGCTACCTGAAATATAGATCAATGACGATGAATGGACGAACCTGGACGACACGCTACCTGAAATATAGATCTATGACGATGAGTGGATGAACCTGGACGACACGCTACCTGAAATATAGATCTATGACGATGAGTGGATGAACCTGGACGACACGCTACCTGAAATATAGATCTATGACGATGAGTGGATGAACCGGGACGACACGCTACCTGAAATATAGATCTATGACGATGAGTGGGTGAACCTGGACGACACGCTACCTGAAATATAGATCTATGACGATGAGTGGATGAACCTGGACGACACGCTACCTGAAATATAGATCTATGACGATGAGTGGGTGAACCTGGACGACACGCTACCTGAAATATAGATCTATGACGATGAGTGGGTGAACCTGGACGACACGCTACCTGAAATATAGATCTATGACGATGAGTGGATGAACCTGGACAACACGCTACCTGAAATATAGATCTATGACGATGAGTGGATGAACCTGGACGACACGCTACCTGAAATATAGATCAATGACGATGAGTGGGTGAACCTGGACGACACGCTACCTGAAATATAGATCTATGACGATGAGTGGATGAACCTGGACAACACGCTACCTGAAATATAGATCTATGACGATGAATGGACGAACCTGGACGACACGCTACCTGAAATATAGATCAATGACGATGAATGGACGAACCTGGACGACACGCTACCTGAAATATAGATCAATGACGATGAATGGACGAACCTGGACGACACGCTACCTGAAATATAGATCAATGACGATGAATGGACGAACCTGGACGACACGCTACCTGAAATATAGATCTATGACGATAGGTGGACGAACCTGGACGACACGCTACCTGAAATATAGATCTATGACGATGAGTGGATGAACCTGGACAACACGCTACCTGAAATATAGATCTATGACGATGAGTGGATGAACCTGGACGACACGCTACCTGAAATATAGATCAATGACGATGAATGGACGAACCTGGACGACACGCTACCTGAAATATAGATCTATGACGATAGGTGGACGAACCTGGACGACACGCTACCTGAAATATAGATCAATGACGATGAATGGACGAACCTGGACGACACGCTACCTGAAATATAGATCAATGACGATGAATGGACGAACCTGGACGACACGCTACCTGAAATATAGATCTATGACGATAGGTGGACGAACCTGGACGACACGCTACCTGAAATATAGATCTATGACGATGAGTAGACGAACCTGGACGACACGCTACCTGAAATATAGATCTATGACGATGTATCTTTTCTAGATCCAACTCGCAGCCTCAGCAAACTCTTCTCTTTGCTCCTACTGATGATGTTGAGTAATAGTTGGATAAATCAGAGCATTGGGCAGAAGTAGGTTACTACTGGTATCGTTTTGATTTGTGTTTTCATATGACTTGTTGATTAATCTAGAAACCAGGTAACATAATTCAGAAACCAGGTAACATAATTCAGAAGAAGTTTCCCTCTAAACCAGAGGCTCGTTGCTGTGATGCTTTTTTTTTAATGCAACAGATAGGAAAGTTATGAGTCCATTGAAGCCATCTAAGAGTCTTCAGTGTAATTAGAGATAAATAACTATACGCATTTAATGGATGTATTAGTTTATGTAAACATTAATAACATGCTAACCAATTACTGATAAAATTATAGAGGATGAATTTTAGATAAGAAACAATCCTGGAGAGAAATATCAGCTGTGCTGCTGCCATCAACACCTTTGTTTCTAGATGTTGGAGCTTGGCCTGTTTTTCAGTGTAGTCCTGTTTCTCTGACTGTGACTAACCTGCACAAGCTGCTCAGCTTTCTTAGTCTGCAGCTGGAAAAAGCTTTCATAGAAACCAGGTTCTTCTGGTTTTTCACATTCGAAGGATAAGGAAGGAATCTTTGTCTGAAGCTGACATCATTTTTCTAATCTTACAATTTTAAATCAAGAGTTAATGACTTTCTGCTGCTTGAATTAAATATTCTCCAAGTGTTTCTAAGATGAACCCTTGAGATAAACTGTCGCTCCTCTCAGTTTGATAACAACCCAACTAGAGTCCTCTAAAGATAAGAAAAAAATCACAGTCACTGTTTTCCTTAAAGCAAACAGAGGAACCGCAGTGGCTCATTGTGGTCCTCGGGGTTTCCCCTGAGGCCTCGCTCACCGTGGCCGGCCGCTCAGCGAGCTGAACCCCGTGAAAGAGCGGCTCCTGTGGACCAGACCTCCGTCTGACGGCGAGCTGAACCGAAGCTTTACTGACATCCTGTGGGTCAATTAGAAACAGGAACAATCAGATCAAGAAAAACATTGTTTAATATACATAAATATAGAAGCACATAAAAAACCAGATCAGCTAAAAATGATCCAACAGCCAATTAAAAACCTTTGATTTAAGCAAGTTCACACAGTCCAGAAATTATGATAGGAAACAATGTATTTAATAACCTCATACAAGCATGTTTATAGTGACAGTGGAGAGGAAAAACTCCCTTTGAACAGGAAGAAACCTCCAGCAGAACCAGGCTCAGTGTGAGCGGCCATCTGCTGAGGCCCACTGGGGTTCAAGGAGACAGAAGCAGACATAGAAAAAGAAGAATAGATACAAAAGGCAACTTTAAAAAGCGGCCCCGTCCAGGAAACACACAGCCAGGCAGACGAGCTCCGAGCCAGCTCCCATGTCAGAGGATGAAGAGAGCACATCCAGTTAGTCACAGTCAGAGAAACAGGACTACACTGGAAAACAGGCGAAGCTCCAACATCTAGAAACAAAGGTGTTGATGGCAGCAGCACAGCTGATATTTCTCTCCAGGATGGAGTCACAGCCAAACAGAATGATGAAAAAGGGGTCCCTATGTCCTCCAGCAGTCTAAGCCTATAGCAGCATAACTATAGAGATAGCTCAGGATAACCTAAGCCTTTAAAATGAAGGAAATGTTTTTTATGTTGCAGGAGTTTATTGAGAGCAAAAATTACACTTTTTAATCAAAAGCCTTGTAACGTAGCTCATAGCAATCAAAGGTGGCAGTGTTTTTCCTCTTAGGTTTATTCTGAGGAATTTGGGGATTTCCTGTCAACTACCAACCAACCCATGTGGTTCTGAGGCGAAGCAGAGCCGACGGGGCGGGTGCTGTGGTGCATCGTATGGTAGCAAGACCAAGCAAAGCTTCATGAGGGAAATATGGAGACAGAACTGGTAAAAATATCATAAAACAAACATTTACAAACAAATGTTTGCAGAGTGACGAAGGTCAGCAGAAGTTGATTTATCCTCCTAAACATCAGGAGAAAAAATTAAACCTGTCTCATAATGAGCCAACAGACACAGAGCTGCAGCTGATTTAGTTTATGCATGAAGGGGAGAACCTGCAGGAAAATTAATAAAAACTAGAACCCATAACAAACAGTGAAGTTTGCGTCTGTCAGCAAAACAACGTGGAGTAAGAATAGGTTCTGAAAAGGTACGCAGGAATAATGCAAGAAATTAAATTTTCTTTTAAATGTCTAAATTCAAAAGTAGAGGGCAAAAATGTCTCTATTAGCTGTGAAATATTGCAAAGTAAATGCAATTCTATCAAACTCACCCTAAGTTCATCATTTAAGCTTTTATTTATTCTTGCTTGAAGAAGTATAATGTTTTTAAACTTGTTTCAACCAACCTTATTTTTTTATCTCTACCTTTTATAAAGCTTCAGGTTTTCTTAATTTAGACTCAGACAACTTTTATTGTCATTTTGTTTACACTATGAAAGAGTATTAGGGCCAGGCTAGAGATTTTTTTTTCTATTTCGAGAATAAAGTCATAAGATTACAAGAATGAAGTCTTGTCGCAACGCAAATAGTCATGAAAATACGAAAATAAAGTCGTAATATTACAATTATAATAACAAAAAAATCTCTAGCCTGGCCCTTATACTCCGTCGTAATACACAGAATGTATGCAAAACCATATTTTGTTTAGTTCAGCTTTCAGACAGATAATGAACATTTCCATTCCATGATGTGCAGCAGTGATCAAATGCACAAAAAAAAATATGGTGCAAAAAAAGAAAAAGTGTCGATACGGAGGTAATTAGGAACTCTGTGATTTTACATTTTACTGAAATTAGTAGTTTATTCCAGAGATGTCGAGTAACAAAGTACAAATACTTCTGTCAGGTTTCTGTTTCTTTTATGTTTTTCTTTTGAGTATTCAGTCTTACTTTACTCCTTGTTTTCTAGTGTTTAGTTTTCTTTTCTCCATGTTTTATAGTCCTAGTTATTTGATTATCATTTTTTTGTCATTTCCAGTCTTCTAGGTTTATATTTGTTGCTCTCTGCTGCCCTCTTATGTTCTCCTTCTTCCCTAGCTCTTTCCCTCTCTTGTTCTGTGCACACCTGCTCCCAGTTTCCTCATTAGCCCCCTCTTTGTCTCAGTCTCCTTTAAAAGCCTTCTCTCTTTAGTTCCTCTTTGCTGGGTCCTCGTCAAACACCGTCTAACTTGCTCCAACTCCTTCTCTCTGAGCCTTCCTCCTTTTGATTGTGACTCCCCAGATGTCTCCATGGTTTCTGGTACGTATAGACTAGTTTTCATGTTTTTGATTTTTGGATTTTTGGACTCCTGGTTTCATGTTTGTTTGGACTTTGTTTTCTTTTTGGATTTTTGGATAACCTGCCTCTGTTTTCTGTTAAGTCATTATTAAATCCACAAGAGATTCACCTCTGCCTCCCTGCCTCTGCTTTTGGGTCAACCAACCATAGCCAAATTGTGACAACTTCATTAACTTACTTCAGGTGAAATTCTAAACTTTTTACTTTCTTACTAAAAATAGACTCGTTAGTTTTTTGTTTAATTTCAGCTCATTTTCATTATGGCCTGTTGGTGTTTAAGAAAAAAAAACGAAATCCATCAAAATAATTTATTTCATCCAGACAATTAATTTCTTTGCGGTTGGACTTGGTGCTGCCCCAACCTGTTGTTCACCACAAACCAAAATAAATGTTTTTTCAAGACGATGCAAAGTTAAATTTGACACCATTAGTTATAAAACTAAGAAAATAAAGTGTAAGGAAGTTATCATCCAGACAGTTAGCTGTTACGCCAAGTTGTTCTATGATTTCAGACACTTTACTTACAGACAAAAGAAGGTGAACTTAGACATTCTAGAGGTGATGAAGAAGAGGAGCTACAGCAGTGCAGCTGCCTAAATGCCTGCGGGTGGGGGTGGTGGGGAGAGGTTTTTGGGTCCTGGAAAAATGAGCTCTGACCTGTTGATTTACAGGGTCCCATGTGGTGAGGATGTCAAAGGTCAGGGCTTTGAGCCTTTGCCAACATCTTGCTCCATGTGTCTGCAGACAAACAGATTCATGTCCATGTGTGGCTGCCAGCGTGTGATCTATGCATCCCCTGAGCGGGGGGGGTCTGCTGCACGCCATCTGCTCCCAACATAAACACAGCATTCAGTGTTTTTCCCTCCGTTAAGGTTTTATGTTTGTCTGCAGGCAGTGAGGTCGTTTTTAGCGGCTTATTAGCATCACTTTCATTAATTTTGCTAAAACTAGTTAAGATCGCCGTCATGGTTGCCTCGTCTCCTTCAGTTTGATTTTATAAATCCAGACGCTGCTGAAGATTCTCAGTCATCCAGGTCATAGTTGTTCCAAAAAAGTTTAAATCAATCCACTGGACTTTGTTTCCAAGTTTGAAGAGGTTTCTCTTCCATCCTGGAAGCTTTTTCAATTCAAAATGTCAGAAATAGCGTTGAGTTCCAGGTTTTATCCAGCAGTCCAACAAAGCTTGGTTTTGGTTTAGAAAACATGCAAATAGAAACGGATGAACGGGTCCCCCCCCCTTTGGAATGGGGGTGGTTTGGCTTCTTCGTTAGACTGCAATGCCCCTTACCTGTCTATGTCTCTGAAAGGGGGGTCCTTAGAGGGAATAGTTGGCCTGGCTGAACAGGTGAGGTCTTCTGTTCTCCTGTAAAGGAGTTGGAGCTGCGATGATAGCGGGAAGGAATCAACTCTATCCCGCTTCTTGAACGCTGAAACCCGTTTAAGGTTGATTTCTCTTTCCTAACTTAGATGCATGTTTTCTAAAGGCTTTGTTGGGCTACTGTATAAAGTCTGGTACTCAACGCTATTTCTGACATTTTGGATTTAAAAAGCTTCCAAAAACGTCTTCAAACTTGGAATTGTTTTCCTCAGGAGCATCAAAGCACCTCAGGGGGGCAGCGTTTACTGATGCTTCATAGAAATTAAGCTGCCGTGCGTTATGCTAGAAGTTAAACTGTCGTTTGACAAAAGTTCTGGACTCGTTAAGAATACTCTATGAATACGCCCACAATAGAAATAATACATAGAAAGTTCAGTGTATGCTAAATCGGCAAGTTGTGACAGCGCCCTTAGAATGAATAACCCTCATATTCATGCAAAGTGCTAAAAGCAGAATTTTCCACCACTGAAGCTCAGAATAAAACAGATCTTAACAGATCTTTGATCTTCAGATCTAGATCTAACATTTCTCAGTAAATGTCAGACAAAATGCTACTAAGCCAACAAAATAACCAGACATCTCTAATTAGCGTTAGACTCTGTGGACATCATGTCTCCCATGCTGACCCGTGTTCATGTCATACATCGTGTGTTTGCATGTAATGACCAGAGATCCTGTGTTTCCAGACCAAGTCAGTCTAGAGATCAAACGACTTTGACAACTGTATCTCCATAATCTATGTAAACCTTTCATCACGCAGAATCCATCTCATCTCCCTGAGAAGATCCAACAGGACAAATCTAGATTCCTTTGTCCTTTTTTTCCAGTTTCTAACACAAACAAACATCCATCTTTATCCTCCAAAGACGAACATCCCAACACGCTGCAGTGATCGTTCACATCTGCTTGCAAGTTGGAGATAATCTGATTGTTTATAAATAAGACGAGAAGAAAAATGCAAAAAATGCGGAAATCTTTGACGTCCAGCTTTGGATTAAAACCAGACCTATGGTGTTTATCAATCGTTCAGAGCTGCAGGGTCAGTGGAGGACAGTAAGTTAGAACAAGCTGCTGGTATCCAGGGGGGGATTTACCATTAGGCAATACTGGGCAGTTGCCTAGGGCCCTAAGTTCCTGGGGGCCCCATAAAACTCTGTTCCCATGTATTGTTAACACAACTATTCCTTAATTATGTTTTTGATAAAAATCCCTTGGCTAAAATGCCAGCAGAACGCTGATAATATTAAGTGTGTCTCAGCCCCAAGGCCCCCCCCCCCTTCAGTGTCCACCATATTGGATCAGTCCATTTGCTGCACATGTTCAGAAAGGTCCAAACAGACAGCAGCAAACCATTTGAAAACAAGCGATGCTAAGTGCAGTGTTGCCAACTTAGCGCTTTAGTCGCTATATTTAGCCACTTTTCAGACCCCTCTAGCACTTTGATTTCTAAAAAGCTCCTAGCGCCAAATCTAGAGACTTTTTTCTGCTACTGGAGACTTTGGAGACAACATCTAAAAGCAGCGAACTCTGCTCTCCAGAGCAAGTAGATTGGTAACCCCGCCTCCTGCTCTCCTCTATCTTGTCTGCTGTCATGATTCATGCAGCTATTATTTCATCCAAATGAAAAATGGAGAACAGAGAAGCAGATCATGGCTTGTCTACAGTGAAAAGAAGGACTGGGTTATTTACTTTGGCCTTTTTGGAAACACAGGAAGGAGCAATCAGCTAAGTGAGCTTAGTGCTTGGAAAAAATCTTTCATTCCTTTAGAGACAGCATGAAAAGTCAGCTGAGTACAAAACATAGAGAGGAAAACAAGAAGAAAAGGGACAAGAAGAGAGGGACACAACCTAGAACAGATAATGGATGTCTATTCTATAAACATTTCTCTATCTGTAGAATGGGGCTGTTCTATGTGATGTCTTCTCCATTCAGAGGGCCCCCTGCCTGTCTTTGCCTAGGAACCCAAATTTCCTAAATCGGTTTTTATTAGGTTGTTCTTACCTCCTTTTTTCTGATCCGTCTGTAATGATATTAGGTCTCAAATCATCTCTTTGGTGTCATTGCATCTTCCAATTCTGTTATAATGAGAAAAGAAAGTCACATGAAAAAATTATAAAAATATATATATTTGTGTACATTGACTTTTTAACATTGTTTTTCCTTTAATAGTTCTAATGCAAAAGTCCAAACACTCATCACTTTGTCTAAAGCTTTCAGTCCCATTTTCTGCTCATGTATTCATCACCCTGGATGTCTGGATCCTTCAATTCTCTAAAATGTGTGCAGATTTCTAAATTTCCCCCTTTTTTTCTAAACATTTAAATAAAGTGTTTATTTTCATGAAGCTCCAAGAGCACCTTCAGCTTCATGACATTCACGGGAAGTTAGCATCCATCTTTATAGGATCCCTTAATAGGGCAAGTTGGTGTTTTTGATCACTTGCATACTCCTTAAAAATGTTATTACATTGACAATAATATGTAATAACATTTAATATTTACCACCAAAATATCCAGATTGTTTGAATGAAGGTAATAAGGTCTTATGCTGGATTCCAATGACACTATTGGCTGGAAATTTAGATTTTCAAAGTATTTCACTGAGTGCCCTATAAAGGGTTAAAGTCTAGTTAGGGTCCTGAATCTGCTCAGTTTAAAATGATCTCATTTTAAACTGATTCTGGTTATTGGACAGTTTTAATAATTATTCTTTGTCCTGCTGCTGCTTTTGATAAGATGGAGTATGAGAGCCAGGCTAGAGAATTTCTTTTCTTCTATTACGAGAATAAAGTCTTAAAATTAAGAGAATAAAGTCGTAAATTACTAGAATAAAGTTGTAAGATTAAGAGGATAAAGTCGTAAAATTTCAATAATAAAGTCATAGAATTACAAGAATAAAGTGGTAAAATGACGATAATTAAGTCGTAAAATTACGAGAATAAACTTGTAACATTACGAGAATAAAGTTGTAAAATTACAAGAATAAAGTCGGAAAATTTTGATAATAAAGTTGTAATATTAAGAGAAACAATTATATTTTCTCACAACTCTTCCATGAAGTCCTGTTTTCCCTAAAATGAGGAATGTGGAGCATCGTGTGAAGTAAAAGCCTCGTGAGACCATCCTGATCTCGTGAGCTTTCAAGGTTTCACTCGCAGATCAGTCTGGAGACTCTCCGTTTAAGAAAATTTGGAGCCGTTCACCAAACCAACGTCCAATCAGCGTTGGCTTTGAGGCGGGTTGAGGTGTGACGCAACGAGAAGCGCGACAGTTCAGTCTAAAGAACATGGCGGCTTCAGCCGATGAAACTAGCGTTAGCGTGGCTATCGAGCAAGTTTTATCGGAATTACAGAGTATTTCTTCACTGAAAGAAGAGCAAAACACTGCTCTGGAGGCTTTTCTCAGAGGAAAAGATGTTTTTGCTCTTCTCCCGACTGGTTTCGGCAAGAGTTTGATCTATCAATTGGCTCCTCTTCGTCGTCGCTCTGTTACGTCATATGATCTGATTGGTTTATTTGGCCCGTCTATCACCAACATAGGCCAATCAGCTAACCAGTTTTTTCGCCCCTTCCCAAAATTACTTCAACGGAAGGTTTCCAGATGGATATGCGAAGCAAATCCATCTGGCGGAGTCAGGTTAGTGTAGTTCTACTTTAGCATCGGTTTGATAAATCAGGAAATCTTTTAGCAGCAACATCAAACTGGGCAGGATGTCAAAGTGGACTCTGGTTGCTGATTGGTGGAGCTGGTCGGACGTCATCTGCTGGGCGGGGCTCCAAGCTTTCTTTCTGAAACGGGTTTTTGTTTGATGACTTTATTCTTGTGATGTTACGACTTTATTCTCAAAATAGATGAAAAAAAAAATCTAGCCTGGCCCTAATACTGCTTCGTATTTTGAAACAATAGATCATGTGGTTTTATTAGGTGGAAGTCTATGTTGTATGAATCCAGTGGCTTTAGTCTGACCTGTCCACTGTCTCTGTCCAGTTTGGACATATTTCATCCTTTTCAATAAACTTTAAGATTAATATCTTGATCATAGAATTATTTTGAGTGTACCTGTGCTGTTTTCATAGATTTAAATTAACATTTTATAATAAAAAATAAATGTTTTCAACAAAATTGTTTCTTTTTTTCAGAGTTCGTTTATCAAGTCTTCCATATTCATATTGAGTTTTATGAAATGTGTCCTCTGTATTCCAGCTTTCCTCTGGTGTGAGGAGCTAAGAAACATTTCTACATGAAAAAGAGAACTTTGAAAATATGAAATCCACAAACAAGTACACAACAAAGTAAAAAAGGAAAAGTGAAGCATCTGGTCGCACTCAGATTTTTGTTGTTCAGGAACAGCTGAAATGGATTAAGATTTATTTGGCTTGTGGAGGTGAGGAGCAGGAAGAGAAGGAAGGTTCTGGGTTTGTAATCACACCAATCTCTGCAGTATAACCCCCCCCCATCATTAACCTGTCTGTCTGCACCAGTTAAACCATGTCCAAAACTTACTCAACACACAAAAATACAATCAAGATTAAAACAAATCATTGAAGGCACACATGTTTACTCTTTCAGCTTTATTTTTTCCGTTTTTTGGAGCTGAAATGGCGCCACAGAGCAAAATGTTGGTATGTGGACACATTTTTATCTAAACTATATTTGGATAAATTTGCGATTAAAAACATTCTGAAAGGGATAACTGCAAGTTATCAGGAAAGATTAGTGTGGTTAGCATTTAGAGCAATTTAGCGTACTAGCCCCAATTATCAGTTAAAGATGCTGAAGATGGCTCACAGGTTAAATAGGAAAATGTTAAAGTTTCTGTAAACAAATCAGACGCCTCCAGCAGAGCGATCATCTCAGTTAAAAAGCTTAGCATAAAAAATTAGGTTTGCATCAGGTGCTAATTAGAATTTTAGAAGATAGAAGCTGCAAACTTTATGGAAGTTTACTTTGCAAAAGTCAGCTATTAATATCTAGACAACAAGTCTAGATATTAATAGTTCAATCTCTAACGTTCTGCTCTCTCTGCTTTTTCTCATAGTAGCTTCATCTGGTCTGTTCCTGTTTGGCTGTGACTCCATCCTGGAGAGAAATATCAGCTGTGCTGCTGCCATCAACACCTTTGTTTCTAGATGTTGGAGATTGGCCTGTTTTCCAGTGTAGTCCTGTTTCTCTGACTGTGACTAACTGGATGTGCTCTCTTCATCCTCTGACATGGGAGCTGGCTCGGAGCTCGTCTGCCTGGCTGTGTGTTTCCTGGACGGGGCCGCCTGTGGAGCTGGTAGACAGTTACCTTTTGTATCTATGCTTCTGTTTCTATGTCTGCTTCTGTCTCCTTGAACCCCAGTCGGCCTCAGCAGATGGCCGCTCACACTGAGCCTGGTTCTGCTGGAGGTTTCTTGCTGTTGAAAGGGAGTTTTTCCTCTCCACTGTCGCTACAAGCATGCTTAGTGTGAGGGATTGCTGAAGAGTCAATGAGGCAAGAGAGAAAGTTTGTAAACCACTTTTATTGTTCAAGTTTAAAATGTTATCTAAGTTCAGCTTCTGAGCAGTGGTGCCCCCAGAGGGTGGCCACGCCGCCCCACTGGCCACGCCACTAGTCAGGGTAAATTATAGTAGCATCAGTTTAACATTTCCTCCCATTCTGCACAGCCAGCGATGTAACATTAAAAATCACACAATAAACCAGGATCTGAGGAGGTTTTTACTGAAGTCTTTCTGATTTCTACAGGCAGGTTTACCACAGTAGTAGATTCAAACCCTGAAATGATGGCTTTTAGTGTCAGTGGCCACCCCAAGATTTTTAGTGGCCCCATCTGGCCCCCCTATAAAACATTTCTAGAGACGCCACTGCTTCAGAGCCTTTTTTATCTTATATTATACAATCTTGTTTATAGCTATTTATTTTTAGTTGAGTTTTAAAACATTTGAAAGTTAAAAGATTTTTGTTAATAAATTCTTATATTTTGATTGGAACCTGTTGTGAATTTATTCCAAGTGTGTTAGATTAACTATTTGACCCTGATTTGAACTTGAATCAAACTTTAAATCTGAGGGCATCTCAGTGTTGCAGTGAGTAGCACTACTGCCTACCAGCAACAAGGTTCTGGGTTCGATTCCTGGCCCGGGGTCTTTCTGCATGGAGTCTCCTTGTTCTCCCTGAGCATGCGTGGGTTCTCTCTGGGTACTCCGCCTTCCTCCCACAGTCCAAAACCATGTCTGTTAGGTTAACTGACTTCTCTAAATTCTCCTTAGGTGTGAGTGTGAATGGTTGTTTGTCTCTGTGTCGGGATCAAGAGTGATGGATGGATCAAACTTTAGTCCGTCGTCCTATTACAGGAGTTTACTGATTGAATGTTAACCATCATTAAATACATAGTGACATCGCCGGTGAGGTACAGAGGAGAAGGTCCAACCTGTCAGTAAACCTGACTGAGATCAACAACAGACGTCTGTATGAAGACCTCCTGAGTCCATTAATAGTCACAGTGATGCAGGAGTCTGTGGTCCTTACTGAGGTGTTCGTTCTGGAAACTTTTACAACATTCCTGTTATTATTCGCCGCGGTCGACAGCTGATGGGACCCCCCAGGAGGACACCAGCAGGAAAAACCCCACAGAGCTCCTCCACTCAGCATCTGGTCATGTTTCACTGACTGCTATACTGAAACGTAAACCATCATCGAGGGAAAACAGACTTTCATTCAACAGATGGATTTATGATTGGCACGCCTGACCAGAACCAGTTTACAGACCAGTTAGCTGATCTGGAAGGGAGTGGAGACGCGTTACGTAATACATGCCTTTATGCAGGAACATAAAAATACTCTCACTCCCTCCTGAATGAATAGAAATACTTTTACCAAAGCTAGACTGGATATCTGGTAGCAGAGCTGGACACGTTGATGCTTTTGTTGTTCAGAGGAAGCCTGATTGATTTATCAAAAGAAGAACAGAGAACAAAGAAACACCAACAAAACAAAACCATCAACTGAAAGTTACAGAGTCAGGATGAAGCATTAGAGGTTGGAAACTAGAAATGTGTCCTAAATGTCTCTGGGGCATTGCAGGCTAACAAAGAAGCCAAACGGCCCCCATTCCAAAGGGGGGGACCCGTTCATCCGTTTCTATTTGCATGTTTTCTAAACTAAAACCAGGCTTTGTTGGGCTGCTGGATAAAACCTGGAACTCAACGCTACTTCTGGCATTTTGAATTGAAAAAGCTTCCTGGATGGAAGAGAAACTTTGTTTCCAAGTCTGAATTGTTAATAATTTTCTTTTTTGGAAGATGAATCAGATGCTGTTAGCAGCTGGTTAAGCCGGCCTTACACTGTGCGATTATTTTCAATTGTTGCTCTCAGCTACAACTCAAACAGTACGATGAAACCTCAGGGTTTAAAAGTTCCCAGTTCACCATGTTTGTTATCACACTGTGCGACCCGACGCTCTGATGCGATCTACCTGCTCACACTGTACGTCTAAAAACCAGGTGGGACTCAGCTCCGCAGTGAGATGGCGCTACTCGGACTCGTCTATCTGGAAGCCAAACCAGTAGAAGAGGAATACAGACATCCTAAGTTCCAAAAACTAATTTCTGGGAGATGCTTATTGAACAAGTCCTAAAAAGAAAAGGCGATGACGCATTTAGACAAAGACATGAATGAGCAAACGTGGCTACTACGGTCTGACAGTTTGAAAGAAAGAACTCCATTTCCCTCATTGCCCCCCCGCCATGCTGCTGGGTTTTCCTCTGAGAGAAAGAAGAAGAAGAAGAATCCTTGTTTGCCCACTGAGTGATTTGCTCACGACCACCTTAAGATGCCTATCAGATTAGATTAAGATTACTGTCAGATTCTCTCCTCCTCACCTGTGGACCCGTTTCTGTGGCTCATGTTGGAAATGTTTTCTCTCTGAAGGAGGAAATAACCTGAGAAAAAAAACTGCCTCTGATTGGCTGCTGTTCAGGAAATCCTTGAGATTCTAGAGCTGGAGGTTACTAATATTTTACTAATCCAATCATCCAACATATTCTAATTATCAGTTTGTATGAAATCGTACGAAAAGTTATGCACAGTATTTCGTACGTTTTTGACTTTTTACCTCGAAAAAACAGATCAGTGCGCATGCGCAACCAGACAGACGAAAAAAGCAGATCCGCGGACGGACGTAAAACTGGGAAAAACAGTGCAATAATTACTTCTTCATGTCTCTAACTTTGTTTCTTGCTGTTTTGTATATTAGGGTTAATTGTATGTTAAAGTCTATGTTATTGAATGGTGCGTAAGATGCGCATGCGCAAGGATATCTTGTTTCGAGGCAAGACGTAAAAATACGACGAAATAAGACGAAAAAAACGTCTAAAACGTACGAAATTACGGTGCATAACTTTTCGTATGAACTCATAATGAGAATACACTGATTCATCTGCTTATTTTTTCGATTAACCGATTAATACTCGGATAGCAAAATGTTCCTTAGAGGGGATTTTAATGAGTTTAAACCAAGTTAAGCTAAAAATGTGCCCTTTGAGGAAATATCAATGTACAAAAACGATTGTTCATCTTGAATGAAATTAATGTTTTTTTTTTTTTTTTACAATTTTGGTATAATAATTGCTTCGAATGGATTTCTCTTTCAGATAAAGGCATGTTTTAGTCTCTATACCCAAGTTAGCAATTAATCCATCACTAAATTAGTTAATTATTGTTATAACTGATGAATCGCAAGTAATCTAACTAATTTTTTCAGCAAATTGAGACGGTCTTGTTTTTTTCCTTGGTTGTGACTTTTAACATTGCATCTTTATGCAACGCTACAACAGCATAACTTATGCAATATATAATGTGCAGTTAACCATTTGGTACCGTGTGCAATAACCTGTTTCTCTATATTTCACACCCAGTGCAATAATCATATGTGGATGTGCTGCATATATCCCATGCACCTTCTTCTTCTTCTGTTTGAGCTGATGTAACGAGTTAATTTCTCCACTGTGAGATCAATAAAGTCAATCAATCAATACACTAATAGCTCTTCTGTTAGAGGATTGATTGTATTGACTTTGAATAGACTCTTAAATCCCTCTTTCTCTTTATTTAGTTGAGCTTATTCTCAGGAGTGTTTAGTGCCTGCATAGTTATTAGATATAATAATACTGTGTGATTATTTGCTAATAATAAGGGTAGCATTGTATTTTAACCTGTGGTCACAGTGAATGATTTATCACTCAGTGTGGATCAACCTTCCTTTAGTTAACATTTGAATGACCAGAGACACGTTCGTTCTTTCTCCTCTGATCGTTCCTACATGTTTGTTTCAGGTTTTGGCCTCTTTGGTGCTTCAGAGATAAACTTTGACGCAGCACCGGTCCTGAGAGTCAGATAGAGAGAGAGTGGGAGGATAAAAACAGGAAGGAAGGGGGAAGAAGGGGCACCGGCCCTCAGCTGGCCTGTTATATTGATGTTGTTTCTGGCAGCCGGCAGCTAGAGCTGCACTCGCTGAGGGGTTCATGACAAACGGACGCTCTGCTCTGAGACTGAGGCTGGTTTGGGACGAGGAAGGAGGAAGGGATGATGGAGCAGAGAGGAAACTCTGGGAGATGAGTTTATCTGGGCAGATTAACCGTCAGATGGAAATGAAACCGTTCACCTTCTATAGAATAGAACAGTATAACTGAATATGGATGCTGTCAAGCTGTCTTTGAAGGTCCTTTAGTGTTTGATTTATGCAGCAAAGTTACAAAATCAAATCCTCTGCATAGCTGGAGGGTTACAGCTGATGACAAACTGAACTACAGAGTTCAGCCAAAGTTCCCCTGAACAGGAGGCATGATGCAGCTTTTCTTGCAGAGATTAAACCTGATAAGTCGGAAAAAAAGAGTTTGCTGTTTTTCCAGATTTCTCAAAAAAAAAAAAAAAAAGAAATCTGGGAAAACTTAAATTATTCCCAAAACTGGTGCATGATTTGTTTAGGTTTGTGACCCAATATTGAACCAAGCAAAACACAGATTTACCTTCACAGCCTCAGAAGGCAAAGATTTATGGACAAAAAGTCAACCTGTGCATGAAATTATGTTTTTATCATGTTTTTGGCATTCATATAAATAAACTGGTGTGATAACGTTTTTGGTATACGTCTATTTTCAATTTATAACCCAGAGAAAACTCCACCAGCAGCCGCTGGTTTAACCCCTCCCCTTGGGGAGCAGTGTAGGGTTAAGGGTCTTGCTCAGGGACCCAGAGTGGCAGGCTGTGGGGATCGAACCGGGAACTGGCAACCTTTTCAGAGCACAGACTGCTCTAACCAGTAGCCCAACACTCCAAACAACATCATTGTAAATTTCTGGATTGCATTTTTTTAAACACATTTAATTTTACAAAATGTTTTTTTCCTACATTTTTGTCTGTGTAGAAAATGTTTCCTCATAACAACAATGGAACCAAATTCCTGGCCTCTCGGCAGATTCACTGACATCCAGCTACAGCAGCTGGTTGGGAGTAAAAGTGCTGACATGACGGACGGCGCTGTCCATTACTGATAACAAACTAACATCATGTTTTAAAGCCTTACCTTGACCCCCCATGGGAATTCCTCCTTCAGGCTCCACAGTAGCAGGTAAGATAGTGACTGAGCTTTGATGAAAGCTTTAGAAACATCCGCTCCACATGAGTCATTGAAGTGAACCTACCGTACAGGATGAGGAACCAGTTCTTCCCAACTGTCAGCGCAGGTCCCCCAGCAGGCCGCTCATATCTCAGTGTGTGTGTGTTGGTAGGGGTGTGTGAGGGTTTGGCAGCTGCCTGCTCGCTCCTGATAGCGCTCAGTCCTGCAGAAGCTCAGCAGAGGTTCACAGCATGTAATCCACCAAGAAGAAGATCTGCTTCTTTTTTTCCTTCTTTCTCTCAGGTCTCCTCAGTTGTTCCGTCAGAAACCTTCATTCCTGCAGTCGGCCTCTCCTCTCCTCTCCTTTCTTCTCCTCTCTTCTCTTCTCCTCTCCTTGCCTTTCTTCTCCTCTCCTCTCCTATCCTCTCTTCTCCTCTCCTTTCTTCTCCTCTCCTCTCCTATCCTCTCTTCTCCTCTCCTTTCTTCTCCTCTCCTCTCCTATCCTCTCTTCTCCTCTCCTTTCTTCTCCTCTCCTCTCCTATCCTCTCTTCTCCTCTCCTTTCTTCTCCTCTCCTTTCGGCTGCCTCTCAGCTGTCTCTCCACTCCCTTCTCCACGTTTCTCTCCTCCTCTTAAGGCCCTTCCCACATTTTTCATTCTCTCATCTTCAGAAACTTTTAATGTCCTTTTGTGTTTTCATTTATTGCTCCTTCTGACATGTTTTATTTTAAATTTGTCTCCTTTCCTCGGTCAGAATGCATCTAATTTCTTCCTGATGTTTCTTTTGCTTGCAGACAAAGAGAAATGTAGACTTTCTCTTCCCCTGTGTTCTCTGTTTTCCCAAGTTTTTAAAGAAAGGTCCAGCACCTCCCTCCCCGCCCCCTCCGCTTGCTGAGTATCATGTTTGGCTTTTAACTGAAGGACTTGGCTCCAGCTCAGGCCTCATACATCAGTAATCTGACTGCAATTCTCCAAATAAATATTGGGTCCTGAAGGAAGCTCAACACCTCTGGGTGTTTGGATCTTAATCTAAACACAGAGGCAGAAACTGAAAACATGTTTGGCAGCAGGACTGGAGGCATTTCGTCTGTAATTATCACCAACAAAGAAGTTTAATGTTTATCTAATTGTTGTGTTTTCCGCACGGTTTTAAGCGCGGCCGCATTTGTGGTTCACACGGCCATTCTGCAGAAATGTAAAACCCATGAGAGCGCAGAGAAATATGTGGAGCTGTTTAAAGCCACCACATCCATCCAGCCCCCACTTCTCTCTTCCAGCTCAGAGGGAAACCAGACTTACAGTCTGAACGTTGCAATTTAACTTAAAGCTGGTTTGTGAAATTCTCCAGATGGTCGTTGTGACAGTTGGATTCAGTCCAGCTGATGTTCAGGATCCCCTCTTGGGGTGATCTCTGCTTCCACTGCTGCAGTAGATTATGAAAACATCTACACTGCTTCCTCTTCCTGCTATGTTTATCATGTGGACACCAGGAGGAGATTCACTGAAGACATGTTGGTGGCACCAGGCTGGACTCCCTTTCACCCCGAAAGCCGAGCAACTAACAGCAACATCACTGGACCAGAAGTTTGTCCTCGAAATGAATAGAATTTAAAATCCTCCTTCTCACATATAAAGCCTTAAATGGCCAAGCTCCATCTGATATCAGAGATCTGATTGTTCCTTATGTTCCTAACAGAGCACTTCGCTCTCAATCTGCAGGTTTACTAGTTTAAGGCTAGGCTTAAAACTTTCCTTTTTGATAAAGCTTATAGTTGGCTCAGGTTATCCTGAGCTATCTCTATAGTTATGCTGCTATAGGCTTAGACTGCTGGAGGACATAGGGACCCCCATTTCATCATTCTGCTTCATTCTATCTCTATTCTCCCACTCTGCAGAATCTGTTAGTTCAATCTCTAACGTTCTGCTCTCTCTGCTTTCTCTTATTGTAGCTTAGCACAAATTAGAGGGTTTGTTGCAGCAACTTTATTACCATAAATTGACCATGGGGACATTATTTATTTAAACACTACAGTTGGCATCTCTATATGATATAGAGGCTGTTTATGAGGAATACTGACATTCATCAGAGGGTATTTAAAAACTCTTTCCTGTAACTTTAGTCGGGAAATATTGCAATTTAGAATCAAACTAATCTTCTTTAATGAACCACATTTGTTCAGCAAACTTATGCTTTTCTTTACAGATTAATGCATTAAGCTGTGATGCTGCAACTTTAGCATGTTACTATCTCTAAATATTATAAGTGAGAATAAAAGACTTCCTCCACTCCTCCTCCTCGCCCAGAACTTCTAGATGTGCTCTCTTCATCCTCTGACATGGGAGCTGGCTCGGAGCTCGTCTGCCTGGCTGTGTGTTTCCTGGACGGGGCCGCCTGTGGAGCTGGTTGACAGTTGCCTTTTGTATCTATGTTTCTTTTTCTATGTCTGCTTCTGTCTCCTTGAACCCCAGTCGGCCTCAGCAGATGGCCGCTCACACTGAGCCTGGTTCTGCTGGAGGTTTCTTCCTGTTCAAAGGGAGTTTTTTCTCTCCACTGTCACTACAAGCATGCTTAGTGTGAGGGATTGCTGAAGAGTCAATGAGTCGATGCAATCAGCTGGTTTTCCTTAGATAGAAAACTTTGAATCAATCTGACTGGATGATCTGGTGAACTGTAAAGTGACCTGAGAGGACATGATGTGAATTGGAGCTATAGAAATAAACTGAATAGAATTGAAATGGAAGGTTGCTGGTTTGAATCCAGGCTCAGTCATCAGACATGTTTCCATCAACCTTTCTTTGTCCCTTTTGAATGAACACATCAGAAGAGCTTGATGGAAACAGCTAAATTTCAAGTCGTTGTTGCGTAAAAGCTTTTAACACTCTCTTGATGCGGCTTTTGACTTATTTTAAAAGGAGAAAAAGAGCAAGAAGAGGAGATAGAAACACATCTGTTGGATAAGTTGTGATTTAGTGAATGTTTGCTTCAAAGGCCTGGTCTGGTGTTTCTGCTGCGGCTGGTGTCTTTAATGCATCAACGTTCTCTCTCCATGTCTCCAGTTAGCCTGATTAATACAAGCTGATGTGATAAAGTCAGTAAAACTCCCCTGATTGCAACACGTTCATTAAAACTCCAGTCCATTACTGATCTGTGGTTCCTGCTAGCTCGCTGACTCTACTTCCTGTTTATTACAGCCAAGCGTAACATCATTGTACAACCGCATCACTCCAAAAAGTTAAAGTTAAAAAAACAATCCACTGGACTTTGTTTCCAAGTTTGAAGACGTTTCTCTTCCAATTCAGGAAACGTTTTCAAATCAAAATGTCTGGATTAGCGATGACTTTTAAAGAGTAGCCCAACAAAAGCTTGGAATGGCTTAGAAAATATGCACATAGAAGTTGGAAAACCAGCTCCAGCCCTTAATGGGAGTCGTTAAGGTCTTTATTGGCCAGCAATACCCGATACTGGCCTTCTAACCACTAGAACAATGATGGGGTCACTTGAATTAATCGAGAATCCGCTGCTTTCTGGTTTCTGCAGAGCATGGCCGACAGACGAGAAATAAAAACTACAAACATGTCAGGAACCTCCGCGAAGTATAAGGTAACATCCCGTAAAAATTCAAAAAATATCCACTGGACTTGGTTTTCAAGATTTGAAGACGTTTCGCCACCTCTCCAGGAAGCTTTCTCAATTCAAATTTTTACGGAATGACTATGACCTGGATGACTGAGAACCTTCATCAGCATAAGGTAACATGGTGACAGAGCAAGACACAAAAGTTCAGGTTTTCCAACTCCAGTGATTGCCCCTTCGCTGTTGGTGTGAATCATTGGTGGCTGGCCAATAATGTTGATTAAGACTTATGTCAGGGTTCTGCCCTCTGATTAAGTTTATTTTTAGTTTTTTTGTATTTGTAGCTGCTTTCTGTCAGTGTTTAGTTCTTGAGTTACTCTCTGCTGCCCCCTTGTGCATACAGCGAGGCTAATGCTTTATCCTGCTTCCCCTGCCTCCTTTTTCAAACCTCAAATGCAGAGAGCATTTGAGGTCCACTTTCTCCACCAGAGGGCGTACAAGATCTCCTGGAGCCGGAGCTGATTGCACCACCTGTCTCTCATCTGCTCATCAGGAGATCCGTATTTAAGGAGGCGGAGGACTTCTCTCCAGTGCCAGAGTGTTTGCCAGTAACGGTTAGAAAGCCTGAGCCAACCAGCCTGTCTGAAACTCTGACTCTATGAGAACCGAACCTGATCTGTTTTCTCCTCTCTGCTTCCCAGACAGAACCTGCCTGAAACCTGAAAGCCTGAAGAGTTTCTCTGCCGGTGATCTGCCTGTCTGTTCTCTGAAGAACTCTGGAGAACAGTTCCTGTCAAAGATCTGCCTGCCCGCTCTCAGAAGATTACTGGAAGGAAAACTCATCTGTGATCTGCCTG
Organism: Cyprinodon diabolis; assembly: GCA_030533445.1. Taxonomy (NCBI): domain Eukaryota; kingdom Metazoa; phylum Chordata; class Actinopteri; order Cyprinodontiformes; family Cyprinodontidae; genus Cyprinodon; species Cyprinodon diabolis. The sequence goes on from CM060081.1 coordinate 48,723,017, forward strand.
CACTCTGTAAGCTCTGCCTCCGCCTCTGCCCTCAGCCTGCCGCCTACCTCTGGACCCTCAAGGTTCCCCCCCTCAGCTGCTCTGCTCTACTCCAGAACAGGTACAGCCCTGCACACTCTCAATCCTGCAAAATACCTGGACCTCCACTAACTCCTCTGTCCTCCTCTGCTGTGAACCCACTCGTGACCAGTCCAGTCCCTTTCTGGATCTGATAAATCTGTGTACCTTTTCAGAACCCACTCGTGACCAGAAGAGTTCCCCACTTGAACCTGATCATAAAACTTGTACATTCATCTTTAATAAACCTTTAAATTTTTCTCCTGCCTCTGAGTGTTCTGCATGTGGGCTAGACACGTTAAACCAAACATGACACCTTTAAGCGGTGATTTAAGAGGTCTGGAGCTTCCAACAAGAACTGCAGATTTATCATTTCAAGACATGTTAAAACTTATTTTCCAAATTATAAAGTAGATAAAGCCAAGCTGCTCTCTAGCTTGAAACAGGGGGGAGGGGGGGGGGAATTACCATTAAGCAATACTAGGAAGTTGCCTAGGGCCCCAAGTACCTGGGTGCCCCATAAAACTCTGTTTACATGTATGGTTAATACAACTATTCTTTACTTGTGCACATTCATTTCATACCCTCTTTCAGACCCCTCTAGCACTTTGATTTCTAAAAAGCTCCTAGCGCCAAATCTAGAGACTTTTTTCTGCTACTGGAAACTTTGGCAACAACATCTAAAAGCAGCGAACTCTGCTCTCCAGAGCGAGTAGATTGGTAACCCCGCCTCCTGCTCTCCTCTATCTTGTCTGCTGTCATGATTCATGCAGCTATTATTTCATCCAAATGAAAAATGGAGAACAGATAAGCAGATCATGGCTTGTCTACAGTGAAAAGAAGGACTGGGTTATTTACTTTGGCCTTTTTGGAAACACAGGAAGGAGCAATCAGCTAAGTGAGCTTAGTGCTTGGAAAAAATCTTTCATTCCTTTAGAGACAGCATGAAAAGTCAGCTGAGTACAAAACATAGAGAGGAAAAAAGAAGAAAAGGGACAAGAAGAGAGGGACACAACCTAGAACAGATAATGGATGTCTATTCTATTAACATTTCTCTATCTGTAGAATGGGGCTGTTCTATGTGATGTCTTCTCCATTCAGAGGGGCCCCTGCCTGTCTTTTCCCAGGGCCTTAAATGTCCTAAATCCACCCCTGGCTTGAAGCTACAGAACAGAGCAGATAAACATCCAGAGCGTCGCAGCAGGAAGGCAACTTGACACCAGTTTGATCAGCATCCAGATTTCTGTTTAAGCATTTCTGACGCCCAGAATGCCTTCGATGTGAACGCAGCCGAACAGCTTCATTAGGGGTTGTAGATTTTTAATTATATATTTGTGATTTCCACTTGTAGACGGTTCTTGTGTTCTTGAACATTTTTGATTTTCACTTGTAGATTTTTTTGTTTTGTCTTGAGAATCTTTGATTTTCGTTTTGATTTGTTCTCATACATATTAGTTTTGTCCTACTGTTTAGTTCCAAAGTAGTAAGTTTTATTTGTAATGTCTATACTTGTATTTTCAGGAATGAAACATCTGATGTCACATGTAAATATTGGAAGGCAGAAGACGTAAAAACAAATCATATATTTCTCTGTATTTATTGACATATTAAAATACTCTGACCTCTACTCATACAGTTCTTTCCACCCAGAGAAATCCTTTAAGAGGAATCTATGTGATTCAAACAAACAAAAACAATAAGAAATATAAGGAAGTTTGCAAATATAATACTGATCGTCACACAAAGTCAGACACTGGCCCAGTTTTACCACATGCTGCATCAGCTGGCACATTCTCAGCCCTCCGACACATGGCAGCTAGAGATAAGAGGCATCCTGTTTATGCCCCTCCACTCCCTCATTGAACACCCACTCTAACAGCTGATGGTGCATGGGGGCGTGTCTGCGCTGTGTGTGTTTCACACATACAGTAGCAGTCAGTCAAAATGGCCCATGCCAGTCAAATGCCAGCCAAACAGCAATCCACTCCCCTCCAACTTCCAGCCACCATAGTGACCCCCCTTCTTGCATATTTTTTTCCTCTGACTCCACCCTTTCACTGATTTAGAGGGTCTGACCAGGAGGTGGCGCTTCTCTTTAGATCTTAGTGTCCACAAATCATGACAGAAAGAATATTTTAGTACAAAGACTGATGTTAAAAAAGAAAGTGTAGGGGACCAGCCAAGGACATACCAAGGATATACCAAGGACCAGCCAAGGACCAACCAATGACCAGCCAAGGACCAACCAATGACCAGCCAAGGACCAGCCAGGGACCAACCAATGACCAGCCAAGGACCAGCCAGGGACCAGCCAAGTACCAACCAAGGACCAACCAAGTACCAACCAAGGACCAACCAATGACCAGCCAAGGACCAGCCAGGGACCAGCCAAGGACATACCAAGGACCAGCCAAGGACCAACCAAGGACCAGTCAAGGACCAACCAATGACCAGCCAAGGACCAGCCAGGGACCAGCCAAGGACCAGCCAAGGATCAGCCAAGGATCAGCCAAGGACATACCAAGGACCAGCCAAGGACCAACCAAGGACCAGACAAGGACCAGCCAAGGACCAGCCAAGGACCAACCAAGGACCAGCAAAGGACCAACGAAGGACCAGCCAAGGACCAACCAAGGACCAGCCAAGGACCAACCAAGGACCAGCCAAGGACCAGCCAAGGACATACCAAGGACCAGCCAAGGACCAACCAAGGACCAGCCAAGGACCAGCCAAGGACCAGCCAAGGACCAACCAAGGACCAGCCAAGGACCAGCCAAGGACCAGCCAAGGACCAACCAAGGACCAGCCAAGGACATACCAAGGACCAGCCAAGGACCAACCAATGACCAGCCAAGGACCAGCCAGGGACCAGCCAAGAACATACCAAGGACCAGCCAAGGACCAGCAAAGGATCAGCCAAGGACATACCAAGGACATACCCAGGACCAGCCAAGGATCAGCCAAGGACCAGCCAAGGACCAGCCAAGAACATACCAAGGACCAGCCAAGGATCAGTCAAGGACCATCCAAGGACCAGCCAAGGACATACCAAGGACCAGCCAAGGACCAACCAAGGACCAGCCAAGGATCAGCCAAGGACCAGCCAAGAACATACCAAGGACCAGCCAAGGATCAGTCAAGGACCATCCAAGGACCAGCCAAGGACCAGCCAAGGACCAACCAAGGACCAGCCAAGGACATACCAAGGACCAGCCCAGGACCAGCCAAGGACCAGCCAAGGACCAACCAAGGACCAGCCAAGGACATACGAGGGACCAGCCAAGGATCAGCAAAGGACCAACCAAGGACCAGCCAAGGACATACCAGGGACCAGCCAAGGACCAGCCAAGGACCAACCAAGGACCAACCAAGGACCAACCAAGGACATACCAAGGACCAGCCAAGGATCAGCCAAGGACCAGCCAAGGATCAGCCAAGGACCAGCCAAGAACATACATAGGACTAGCCAAGGACCAGCCAAGGACCAACCAAGGACCAGCCAAAGACATACCAAGGACCAGCCAAGGATCAGCCAAGGACCAGCCAAGGACCAGCCCAGGACCAGCCAAGGACCAACCAATGACCAGCCAAGGACCAGCCAAGGACATACCAAGGACCAGCCAAGGATCAGCCAAGGATCAGCCAAGGACCAACCAAGGACCAACCAAGGACCAACCAAGGACATACCAAGGACCAGCCAAGGACCAGCCAAGGACCAACCAAGGACCAACCAAGGACCAGCCAAGGTCCAACCAAGGACCAGCCAAGGACCAGCCAAGGACATACCAAGGACCAGCCAAGGATCAGCCAAGGACCAGCCAAGGACCAGCCAAGAACATACCAAGGACCAGCCAAGGATCAGTCAAGGACCATCCAAGGACCAGCCAAGGACCAGCCAAGGACCAACCAAGGACCAGCCAAGGACATACCAAGGACCAGCCCAGGACCAGCCAAGGACCAGCCAAGGACCAACCAAGGACCAGCCAAGGACATACGAGGGACCAGCCAAGGATCAGCAAAGGACCAACCAAGGACCAGCCAAGGACCAGCCAAGGACTGAGAACCTTCATCAGCACATACCAGGGACCAGCCAAGGACCAGCCAAGGACCAACCAAAGACCAGCCAAGGACCAAAAAAGGACCAACCAAGGACATACCAAGGACCAGCCAAGGACCAGCCAAAAACATACCAAGGACCAGCCAAGGATCAGCCAATAACCAGCCAAGGACCAGCAAAGGACCAGCCAAGAACATACCAAGGACCAACCAAGGACCAGCCAAGGACCAACCAAGGACCATCCAAGGACCAACCAAGGACCAGCCAAGGACATACCAAGGACCAGCCAAGGATCAGCCACGGACGAGCCAAGGACCAGCCAAGAACATACCAAGGACCAACCAAGGACCAGCCAAGGACCATCCGAGGACAAGCCAAGGACAAGCCAAGGACATTCCAAGGACCAGCCAAGGATCAGCCACGGACCAGCCAAGGACCAGCCAAGAACATACCAAGAACATACCAAGGACCAGCCAAGGATCAGCCAAGGATCAGCCAAGGACCAGCCAGGAACCAGCGAAGAACATACCAAGGCCCAACCAAGGACCAGCCAAGGACCAACCAAGGACCAGCCAAGGACCAACCAAGGACCAGCCAAGGACCAACCAAGGACCAGCCAAGGACCAACCAAGGACCAGCCAAGGACATACCAAGGACCAGCCAAGGATCAGCCAAGGACCAGCGAAGGATCAGCCAAGGACCAGCCAAGAACATACCAAGGACCAGCCAAAGACATACCAAGGACCAGCCAAGGATCAGCCAAGGACCAACCAAGGACCAGCCAAGGACATACCAAGGACCGGCCAAGGACCAGCCAAGGACCAGCCAAGGACATACCAAGGACCGGCCATGGACCAGCCAAGGACCAGCCAAGGCCTGGCCAAGGACCAGCCAAGGACCAACCAAGGACCCGTCAAGGACTAGCCAAGGACCAGCCAAGGACCAGCCAAGGACCAGCCAAGGAGCAGCCAAGGACCAACCAAGGACCAGCCAAGGACCAGCCAAGGACCAGCCAAGGACCAGCCAAGGACCAACCAAGGACCAGCCAAGGACATACCAAGGACCAGCCAAGGACCAGCCAAGGGCCAGCCAAGGACCAGCCAAGGACCAACCAAGGACCAGCCAAGGACCAACCAAGGACCAGCCAAGGACCAGCCAAGAACATACCAAGGACCAGCCAAGGATCAGTCAAGGACCATCCAAGGACCAACCAAGGACCAGCCAAGGAACAACCAAGGACCAGCCAAGGACATACCAAGGACAGGCCCAGGACCAGCCCAGGACCAGCCAAGGACCAGCCAAGGACCAACCAAGGACGAGCCAAGGACATACGAGGGACCAGCCAAGGATCAGCCAAGGACCAGCCAAGGGCATACCAGGGACCAGCCAAGGACCAGCCAAGCACCAGCCAAGGACATACCAAGGACCAGCCAAGGACCAACCAATGACCAGCCAGGGACCAGCCAAGGACATACCAAGGACCAGCCAAGGATCAGCCAAGGACATACCAAGGACAAGCCAAGCACCAGCCAAGGACATACCAAGGACCAGCCCAGGACCAACCAATGACCAGCCAAGGACCAGCCAGGGACCAGCCAAGGACATACCAAGGACCAGCCAAGGACCAGCCAAGGATCAGCCAAGGACATACCAAGGACCAGCCAAGGACCAACCAAGGACCAGCCAAGGACCAACCAAGGACCAGCCAAGGACCAGCCAAGGACATACCAAGGACCAGCCAAGGACCAACCAAGGACCAGCCAAGGACATACCAAGGACCAGCCAAGGACCAGCCAAGGACCAACCAAGGACCAGCCAAGGACCAGCCAAGGACATACCAAGGACCAGCCAAGGACCAGCCAAGAACATACCAAGGACCAGCCAAGGATCAGTCAAGGACCATCCAAGGACCATCCAAGGACCAGCCAAGGACCAGCCAAGGACCAACCAAGGACCAGCCAAGGACCAGCCCAGGACCAGCCTAGGACCAGCCAAGGACCAACCAAGGACCAGCCAAGGACATACAAGGGACCAGCCAAGGATCAGCAAAGGACCAACCAAGGACCAGCCAAGGACCAGCCAAGGACATACCACGGAACAGCCAAGGACCAGCCAAGGATCAGCCAAGGACATACCAAGGACCAGCCAAGGACCAACCAAGGACCAGCCAAGGACCAACCAAGGACCAGCCAAGGACATACCAAGGACCAGCCAAGGACCAACCAAGGACCAGCCAAGGACATACCAAGGACCAGCCAAGGACCAACCAAGGACCAGCCAAGGACCAGCCAAGGACATACCAAGGACCAGCCAAGGGTCAGCCAAGGACCAGCCAAGGACCAGCCAAGAGCCAACCAAGGACCAGCCAAGGATCAGTCAAGGACCATTCAAGGACCAGCCAAGGACCATCCAAGGACCAACCAAGGATCAGCCAAGGACATACCAAGGACCAGCCCAGGACCAGCCAAGGACCAGCCAAGGACCAACCAAGGACCAGCCAAGGACATACGAGGGACCAGCCAAGGATCAGCAAAGGACCAACCAAGGACCAGCCAAGGACCGGCCAAGGACATACCAGCGACCAGCCAAGGACCAACCAAGGACATACCAAGGACCAGCCAAGAACATACCAAGGACCAGCCAAGGATCAGCCAAGGACCAGCCAAGGACCAGCAAAGGACCAGCCAAGAACATACCAAGGACCAACCAAGGACCAGCCAAGGACCAACCAATGACCAGCCAAGGACCAACCAAGGACCAGCCAAGGACATACCAAGGACCAGCCAAGGATCAGCCAAGGACCAGCCAAGGATCAGCCAAGGACCAGCCAAGGACCAGCCAAGAACATACCAAGGACCAACCAAGGACCAGCCAAGGACCAACCAAGGACCAGCCAAGGACATTCCAAGGACCAGCCAAGGATCAGCCACGGACCAGCCAAGGACCAGCCAAGAACATACCAAGGACCAGCCAAGGATCAGCCAAGGATCAGCCAACGAGCAGCCAGGGACCAGCCAAGAACATACCAAGGCCCAACCAAGGACCAGCCAAGGACCAACCAAGGACCAGCCAAGGACCAACCAAGGACCAGCCAAGGACCAGCCAAGGACCAACCAAGGACCAGCCAAGGACCAGCCAAGGATCAGCCAAGGACCAGCCAAGAACATACCAAGGACTAGCCAAGGACCAGCCAAGGACCAACCAAGGACCAGCCAAAGACATACCAAGGAACAGCCAAGGATCAGCCAAGGACCAACCAAGGACCAGCCAAGGAGCAGCCAGGGACCAGCCAAGAACATACCAAGGACCAGCCAAGGATCAGCCAAGGATCAGCCAAGGAGCAGCCAGGGACCAGCCAAGAACATACCAAGGCCCAACCAAGGACCAGCGAAAGACCAACCAAGGACCAGCCAAGGACCAACCAAGGACCAGCCAAGGACCAGCCAAGGACCAACCAAGGACCAGCCAAGGACCAGCCAAGGATCAGCCAAGGACCAGCCAAGGATCAGCCAAGGACCAGCCAAGAACATACCAAGGACTAGCCAAGGACCAGCCAAGGACCAACCAAGGACCAGCCAAAGACATACCAAGGACCAGTCAAGGACCAGACAAGGACCAACCAAGGACCAGCCAAGGACATACCAACGACCGGCCAAGGACCAGCCAAGGACCAGCCAAGGACCGGCCAAGGACCAGCCAAGGACCAACCAAGGACCAGCCAAGGACCAACCAAGGACCAGGCAAGGACCAGCCAAGGACCAACCAAGGACCAATCAAGGACGAGCCAAGGACCAACCAAGGACCAACCAAGGACCAGCCAGGGACATACCAAGGACTAGCCAAGGACCAGCCAAGGGCCAGCCAAGGACCAGCCAAGGACCAACCAAGGACCAGCCAAGGACCAGCCAAGGACCAACCAAGGACCAACCAAGGACCAGCCAAGGACCAACCAAGGACCAGCCAAGGACATACCAAGGACCAGCCAAGGACCAGCCAAGGGCCAGCCAAGGACCAGCCAAGGACCAACCAAGGACCAGCCAATGGCTACTACTGTAGAGCTACATTTACAAAGGTTCTGCAACTGTTATAAAGCCTGTATAACTGTAAAATTTGAACATTTTGTAAAAATATTTCAAGCGTGAGACGTTTACAGGTATTTCTATTTAAACATTTATTTTATCTATTTTATTGGCCAATTCTGGCTTGTGTTGTTTTAAATATTGTCTTCAACTCTTCCAGACATCATTAGTCCATCTCCAATCTATCCATGCAGTTATTTCCTCTAAAACATAAATACTTGATATTACATCAGTCCATCCTTCCACTGTAGGAGTACTACGCCATCTTCTGGTTATTGCTTTTTTAGCAGCCAGAAGCAGTATTCTCAACATTTTGTCATCCTTCCCTCTTTTTAAATTTAATGTGTCAATATTACCAAGAGACATTATATCAAAACAATGGGGAATTCTAAATTTTTATTTTGACCCAAAGTAGCTTTATTAATGGGCAACCTCCGAATATCTGCTTTTCCAGCACCACAGCATCTCCAGCTCTGGGAATCACCTGAACCTGAATGAGTTCTTCCAGCCATACTCTCTCCAAACGAGTGAACATGTGGTTTTCCATTCATATTCATTAATCATCTCCCAGTCTTTCTCTAGCACCTGAATATTTGCTTCCTTCTCCGAACTAAAAAACTATAATGCTGCATCCTCTCTTCTGTTGTGGTCTGGCCACAGCACCGCATCCACAACACAAACAATTTTTTCCTTGGCCAAGAGGCGGGAAAAATACAGTATCACCCAGCATGGTGATTCCAGCCATTATAATTTGTTATTGAACAAATTACGATCAGTTGGCTTATGTGCAAAGGCTGTTACATGGTTCCAGAATTGTTTTGTAGATCGTACACAATGTGTCCATGCAGAAGGTTATAAATCTGAATTTCTTGAGATAACCAAAGGGGTCCCACAAGGATCTATTCTGGGGCCCATTCTGTTTTCAATTTTTATAAATGATTTAGGTACAGATGTTCAAGCAAAAATACATTTATATGCTGATGATACAGTGGTTTACACTCACGCCCCCACCACTTCAGGGGCTGTACAGGAACTTCAGGTTGCATTTCAGGCATTACAAAGGACATTGTTAAGTTTAAAATTGGTTTTAATTACACAGAAAACAAAGTTTATGGTTTTCTCAAAAGCTCGATCACAGCTACTTGACAATTGTAGTATCTTGTCCTTAGATGGGAAATCCATTGAGAGAGTGTCTTCATAAAAGTACTTGGGAATATGGATAGATGATAAGCTTTCTTTTAAACTACATATCAATACATTAGTGAAGAAGCTTAAAGTAAAGCTTGTTTTTTACTTCAGAAATAAATCTTGTTTTACCTTCAGTGCTAAGAAGCAACTTGTAGAAGCTACCTTTTTGTCTGTGATTGATTATGGAGATATATTGTACATGCATGCTGCATCCTCCATCTTGCGTCATATTGACTCAATGTACCATGCAGCATTACGATTCATTACAACTTCTAAGTCCCTTACTCTTCACTGCATTCTTTATGATCTAGTTGGTTTGACATCACTAACAATTCGTAGAAAACAGCTCTGGTATATCTTTATCTATAAAGCAATACTTGGTAAACTCCCACTGTACCTCTGTGAGTTCCGGTAGTTATCAGTTGTGCTCCTCTCAGTGGTTACTTTTTAATGTACCCCGAGCTTCAACTGAGTTGGGAAAGACTGCATTCTCCTACTCTGCACCTCGGGGATGGAATAACCTCCAGAAAGAGCTCAAATTAGAAACTCTCGTGTCCATTAATGAATTTAAAGCAACCATGAAGAATGTAGTGATGGAGATATGTGCTTGTTTTTCTTGAGATGCTCAATGTGTTTTAACACACTGCTCTGATTTTATTTTTTTATGTTTTTTTTTTTTTTTATTCTTTATTTTTGCAAAATGTAATATGTTGTAAATATGTATGCACTTCCTGTGGTTTGGCTGCTACCTTGGCCAGGTCTCTCTTGAAAAAGAGACTTCCTGGTTAAATAAAGGTTAAATAAAAAAATAAATAAAATAAAGCATCAGCTGCTATATCTCCACTTGGGCCATCTACCTGATCTGGTGGAAGGAGTGAATCCTACCTAGTCTGGAAAAATAGTTTACTGCTGTATAAGAGGATCCTTTGTAAAGGAAGAGCAGCATATTTCTCTTCATTAATAGAGGAGAATAAGAATAATCCTAGATTTCTTTTTAATACAGTTGCCAAACTCACCCAGAGCCATAGCTCTGTTGAACCGTCCATTCCACAGGATCACAAAGGATCACAATTCAAGTTCAATGCACAGCCTACCTGGAAAAGATCAAAGAACTTGAAGAAATGTTAGAAAATGCACTTAGCATGAAAGTAAAATGTGAAAAGGAAGAGAATGGGACAGGAAAAGGCAGTGGAGTTCCTTCATGAGATAAAATTCTTAAAGAAACAAGCTAAAAAAACACATCTTTGGTAGAACGACAGCTTAGACTGAAATGTGAGTAGGCCTACCAGCTTAAGACTTAAAATGCACTTGATACTAACTCCACGGAACAGCAGAAAAAAAAAATTAAGAAACTGCAGGATCACGCTGTAAATCTGACTTTTGGAGATGAATCTTGCTTCAAAAGAGGTTTATCACAAAGGGCCGGATTTATCAAGATCCAATTTTGCGTGCAGTAATTTGCGCTCGCAAACTGGAATTTTGCGCGAGGGGCTGAACCATGGTTTGCGGGTGATTTAACAAGAGTGATTGCGTAACTGGTGGCAGGTGCAAAACTGTTGGAGACGCCCTATTTAAATGATGGTTTTGTGCGTTTGCAGCAAAGTAGTTTGTACAAACTAGTGCATTAAGAAATTAAAATCTTTTTTTTAAATCTTTTTTTTTTTTTTACAGTATCCTGTCTGGCAAGGTGGCAATGAGAATAATTGTCTTGATGCCAAAAGGAGCCCAACAGATTTTACTTTCACAAGTGTAGCGGTATGGCAATTGCCATATTGCTCCACTTGTTTCATGCATATAAATTGCTTTATTATAATTATGCGGGGAGTTTTACAGTTTATATGGACACTGCAATGTAAGTAGAGCAGAAAAACAGAAGAAGAAAAAGGAAAAAGAAAAAGAAAAAAAAGGACAAAAGATGAAAGAAAGAGGAGATAGAAAGGAGATAATGACAAAACATTTTCAGTCTGCTTCATCACCTGTAACGAGATGAAAAAAGAACAGCACAACCAAAAGACAGGTACGAGATATACAATAAAGCAACACATTGAAACTATCGCTAAAGTAATATTATTAAGTCTGACATGTACTCTGTGTTACCTGAAGATATGAATGTGGGCTTTCTGTTTGGAAGTGAATCTCTAAGTACCTGAAGCCAAGCACCTGTAGTTGTTTGTGAGGGTGAACTTGTGCATGTAAAGTTTTAACCATAGAAAAAATGCTCAATAGTGGTTGTGGAGAGCCGGAGAGGCACACCCCCCAGAGCACTGAGTCCAGCGCCGGGAGACCCAAAGCCCCAGGCGCCCAAAGGGACCCCAAGAGCGAAGGCACCAAGGAGGGGCCAGCCCCGGAAATCAGACCCCCACCAAGGCAGGAGGAGAGACAGCCACGAAGAAGCCCCCCAGCCACCGCCATGCCGGCGCCCCAGGGAGCCGCGCGGAGGACTCCGCGGGCTCCGCCGGCTGCCGGCCACCTTGAAGTAGGGCCGGGCACCGAACAGCGGCCCCCCCACGGCACCGACCGAAACGCCCCAGCCCCATAGAGCACCGAAACACGCCCCGCCCCCCGGCACCAAGCCCCGGCGACCGGCCGCAACACCCACCGCGACCGCACCACCCAGGAAAAACACACAGGCGGCCCCGCCTGCGGCCGGGGCCCACGCGCATCCGCCGCGAACCGACCGCGAGCGCCGCAGGTTCCCCCCAAAACGCCCCCCTGGCCAAAAGCGCAGCCCCACCCCACCAAGACTGATGCCAACAGCGCGCAATGCAACACACCGCGCACAGAATCAACCCAAGAGCAGAAAAGCCGCCAGGCGCAAAACCGCAAGAAGAGCAGACCGCAGTCAGCGCACCCCCCCCCCAGCAGCCCGAGGGGCAGCACAAAGCCAGAGCGGAGCAAACCACGCAGCTCCCCCACCGAACGAAGCCAAAGCAGCACAGCCAGGTCCGCCGCGCCAGAGCCACTCCAACCCCCACCCACCCCGCAGCCACACCCGGCGCAATCAGCGGGAACAAAGCAGCTCCACCATGCCCCCAAGAGGGAAAACCCACCTGAATACCCAATCAGCGCAGCCAGCCCGTCCACACCGGCCCCCCAACACCACCCCCGCCGGAGCCGCCCGGGCCCCCACACACCAGCGGGGCGCCGCCAGCAGGACCCCCACCCAGCAGGCCCGCCCGCCCGCCGAGATAACAGACATGCCATTTCCCCCCCAAAAAAAAAAAAAAGAAAAAAAAAAAAGGAGCCCCCACAAAGCGACAGTGGACACCTGACAGGAAGAAAAAGAAAAACAAATAAATAAATAAGTAAATAAATAAATAAATTAATAAATTAATAATTACAATTAAAATAAATATGCAAGAGGAGAAATGCGAGCGGAAAAACCGGAGCCGAAAACAAGACCCAAGACTCGCACCTCACCATGCCGAGCAGCTGTCCTCCCTCCCTCCCAAACCGATACCACAGAACCGGCATAGGAAAAAGCACCGCCCAGGAACCGGCATCGTAGCGAAGGCACCAGCACCGACACCGAAAATCCCCGAACAACACCCAGCCCCACCCCGAAGTGGATCCACTCCCGGGCCCCAGGGATCCGAGGCCCCAAGGGCGCCTGACCCCCAGCAAAGGGCCGGGGCCAGCGGAGAGGCCGCCAGGAATGAGCCAGCAGCCCCCCGGGCATCCACCCCCAGACCCCGAGCTCCACCAGTGCACCGGTGAGCCCCAACACCAGCCAGCGGAGGGAGAGCAAGACGGGGGGAATGGGCTCCGCACTTAGCGGAGACTTGAGATGTATTTGGGAGAGGGTGCGGTTGAGACCCCAACCTGGGAGAAAAAAAACAAAAAAACACACTCACCATCTCAATCATGCCTTCCCTCCCTAGTGCCCCCAGTCGTACGACAGAGGAAAAAAAAAAATAAAAATAATAATAATAATAAATAAAGAAAATAACAATGCGGACACACATTCACACATAACACTCACATCCAATAATACCAGGACCAAAAACCCGGTGACACCGGTGAAATTTAAATCTTACAGTGACACCCCCACCCCCTCCAAAAAAAAAAAAAATGTATATATATATATATATATATATATATATATATATATATATATATATATATATATATATATATATATATATATAAAACTTTGGCAACCTTTATTCCTTAAGGTGGTATGTGGCTGAATTTCTACTTCTCTGCAGTAAAAAAAAAAAAAAACAGCTGTTTTGTATTGGCCTGTAGAAAAATGCACATACCAAATGGCTCACAAGAAGTGACTGTGGATGAGATGACTGCGCGTACGCATCCCCGCAGCATTGGCATGTTGCTCCACAGGAGCAGGGAGGAGGTCGGGGTTCTCCGGTAGGGCGTCAGGGCGACATGGCATTTAGAACGTCAGACAGCACTTCTGAAAAACGAGATTGGGAGATCCCAGCTCTCGCTGCAACCGTACGCTGGAATGACCCAGATGCAAAAAAGTGCAACGTTGCAAGGAGTTTTGTGATATCTGGTATTGCGTGGGTCCTCCTTGTGGTTGGCTCCAAATCCATTCAGAGTTCCCCCAGCAGTTCCAAAATGACAATGCTGGATAAACGATATGTTTTGATGATCGTTTCCTCGTTCATTCCAAAAATATTCACACGGAGTGAAAAAATGCGTTCTCTGCGTCTTGCTTGATTTCGATGTCTCCTTTTTGCGACAATAACCACTGCCATGTGTGCGCAATTACGCATACAGACCATTTGCACCTTCTTTTGAAACGTGGTAAATATAGAGTCAGATACCGTTAGCAAAATTGCTTTCAGGTTTGATAAATCACTTTGCGAGTGCTAAATTAATATATTTACATGTTCTCCTCCCACAAGACGCACTTTCTGCATATTCATTGCAGAAAAAGTACTAAATGGATAAGAGGCGCTATTTAGCACGTTTTAAAGACCAAATCCTTTTAGCACGCTGTTGATAGATCAGTTTGTACATTTTTTAGCGTGCGCAGTGAAATAGCTCACGTTTTTATACACGCAAACCTTTGATAGATCCGGCCCTATGTCTCCACCCAGAAAGATTCAATATAAGAAATTGATTACTTACCCTTACCTGCCTCCAATCAGCTTTGAACCAATGTTGTCGCAAAATTTAGTTTTGTCTTATTTCATATATTTATTTAAAAGTTTTCACTCAGCCTCTTTCACCTGTAAGGCCACACCATTCTCTGAGTGAGAATGTTTGTAGACCAGACGTACCTTCTTCTATAACAAACCAGATTCTTTCTCATGTTTATTCATAACATGTTGCTCTTTAACCAAAGTGTCTTTAATTAATTTAGACTCTGACTACTTTCCATTGTTCTAAGTAAGGAGGAACAAACGCTGCTGTAGCAGAACAGAGCAGAATGCTGTGCCATTAGGGCTGTATGATGAACTGTTCTCTCTTTGCAAAGATATGAATAAATGTGTCGACTGAGTGAAATCCATCGATCTCCGTTTATTTAACTAGGATGAATAGTTGAATACTTTTTTCCTAATACAATTATGCCTCCACTTAAGTCAATCAGCATCCAGAGTTCATCTTAAAAGGGTCTCACAATCCACAGTCAGTCTGCTACCCAAAGTGCTGGCGGTGGTCGCGCTGTGTCTGACTTCATTCAGATGAGCCCGATTCAACCCCCCCCTACAGCCCCCCCTTCACCATCGTAGCTAAAGCTTCAGCAGGGCGTCATTCCTCCTGGACTCTTACTGCGTTCCTCTCATCTAAACCGGTCCAGCAGCAGACCGCCATGTTGAGCCTGGTTCTGCCAGAGGTTTCTTCCCAACGGGGAGTTTTTCCTCTCTACTGTCGCTTTATGCTTGCTCATCATGGACAGGTTCTCTCAACCTGTATTATTCAAGTTTTACTTCCGTCTTCCAGGTCCCCTGGATAAGCTCTAGTATCAGCTCACGCAGTCCACTGAATCTCCCCATAAAGCTCTGGATACCGTCTCTCCAACCAGCAGTCTACAGACTGACCAACTCCATCTATCTCCACTCCACCACCAGTTTCAGGCCTGGGGGGTAACATCCCTGTTCTTTACTCCTATTCATGCATAGCAAATAAAATTCAGCACTAATGTTTCCTGCCGAGGTCTGAGCGCCAAAGACTAAAGTAATTGTATCAATAAAATTCTTCTAATTGTCTTTTCTTTCTGCCTGAGTTTTTCCGATTGAACTCTAATCAAACAGACATCTAAAGTCATCACAGATCTCAACATCATCACAGGTCCCCATCAAAACGCAGGAGTCTCCAAAAACAGGCCACCATACAAGCAGTCTCCCCCATGCAAAGCCAGCTTCTCAGCCAAATGCACAGAGTTCAAACCCCCATATGAAAGTCCTCAAGGAAACCAAGTCTTATGAAAATCAGGGACCATTCCCAAACCAGGGCCAACATGCAAACCCAGGCTTACACCCCAACCCTAACCCCAGGTCCATACCCTAACCTGGGCCCCTATCCCCATTAAACCAGTATGCAAAGCCAGGCCATCACCAAAATACAGGAGATTTCAAACTCAGAGGCCACTAAAGGCAACAGAAGGCCTCCATGCAAGAGGATGGATTTAAGAAAATTATTACAAAATAGTATTGAAAGTAAAAAAAAAATATATATATATAAAGACAACTGCAAAATCATTCAGAAAACAAAAATGAAATGTAAAAGAGGGAGATCAAACCTAAAAAATGGCCTCCAACATCTAAAGTTCCTCTGATGAGTAATTTTAGTAAACAGGCTGCTTTTCTGTGGAACATTGATTAGCATTGCAGTCGTGCAGCAGGAAGGTACCAGCCTCTAAAACTTGACCTGCGGGTTCTCCTCATGCATGCGTGGGTTCTCTCTGGGTGCTCCAGCTTTCTCGGCTGTCCAGAAGCATCATATTATGTTATTTGGTCTCTCTATAGTGTGCCCTTGGTTTGAATGCATTGTTCTTTCTCTGTGCTACTCTATAATGGACTAGTGACCTGTCTAAGTTGCACAGCTCGATGACCAACATCTGTAAAAGACAAAAGAAAAAAAGGCAGAAAAAAAAATTATGGACATCAACTACAATGGGAAAAAAAAGAACAGAACAAATAAATCTGAAAGAAAACAAAACAAGAAATAAAACAATAAAGATGAAAAGCTAAGAATGAAAGAGGAATTAAAAATAGAAAAACAATAAAAAATTGAAATATTGTTATAAAAACTCCAAACTAACTAAGAACAGCAAAGAGGAAAAATAACAAAAACCTAGGAGAAAAAAAAAAATCTACAAAAAACAAGTAGGGAATGTTTCTCATGTTGCCACTAGATGGTGCTCTAAGCAAGCCTGGATGATAACTTTAGTCAAAGTGAGTTTTGCAAGAAGCCTTTAAATATTAGTGAAATCTGACCTACTGATGGAAATAACTCCTCCAGCTTCTTGGCTGGTTACCAGGATGGAATGAACAACCCGCAGGAATAAAAACAAGCCTATGCTCCACATCAAAAACACATTTACACCCATTTGCCTGATTTTCACAAATAAAATCAAAATATGAAAAAAATATGTCTTTATTAAATGATAATGTTTGAATTTTGAAAGAAATTATTGTTTCCTCTCAGGTTTAAGAGTGATGTGATCATATTCGTATCTGTAAATACTGCCAGGCAAAGCTAGATTGCTGCCAACCGTGTTTAACTGGTCTGTATTTTCAGCTGGTGATGAAATAGGTCTGTTAATCAATCAATAGGTCTGTTTATCAATTCAAACATTATTCAATTAAGTTTGTAGTTCAACTATTTGAATTTGAAAGCTATTTTCTAAAGTAAAACTAGCTGAGAAAAAAAAAGACTAAAAGCTATTTTTGAAGAAGCCATATCTTGCTTTAGATGGAATATAACATTTCTGTTCAAGGAGACAGAAGCAGACATAGAAAAAGAAGCATAGATACAAAATGCAACTGTCAACCAGCTCCACAGGCGGCCCCGTCCAGGAAACACACAGCCAGGCAGACGAGCTCCGAGCCAGCTCCCATGTCAGAGGATGAAGAGAGCACATCCAGTTAGTCACAGTCAGAGAAACAGGACTACACTGGAAAACAGGCCAAGATCCAACATCTAGAAACAAAGGTGTTGATGGCAGCAGCACAGCTGATGTTTTTGATCTAATGAACTGTAAAGTGCCTTGAGATGATGTGTTGTGAATTGCTGCTATAGAAATAAACTGAATTGAATTGTTCATTTAAACGTGCAATTTGCTTAAGAACATGCAATAATTAGCCATCTTGTTGCGGGGCGATCTACAGAGAATGCAGTGCAAATGTGAACATTTTACTTTCCTGAGAGTGGATGCTTTGGATAAGGAGAGACAGACTAGGTAGAAGGAACTGTACGGGTATATAACTGCAGTAGGATCCTTGTTCCTCTAAATTAAACTCTGGCCAAGGGTAAGCACAGGTCTGACTGCTTCTTCACACCAACAGGCCTGAACATACAAACTCACCACAACCTCCTAACCCCACTCAACAGCCCCCTGCCAAAACACACACACACACGTACGCAGAGCACGAGCACAGACCACAGTATGGTGTGTAAAAAAATCCTTGTAGACCTGTGCATATTCATACACACAACGTCTTTCAGGAATAAAAATAAATGACCATGATGAATGTGCCTGAAATAACCAACAAATACAAACACACGCTTACTGTACATACATACAGTATGTAAGCCAAGCCGTGCACACACTCTTACTTTCTGCAAACATAAACCCCAAAAAACCTGAAGCTACCAAAGAAAACATCACACAGCAAAAACTGTGTGAACAGGAAGTGACCTGACAAGAGAAGGTCGGTTCAGTGACGTTAAACACACATATATTACAAAACAGCACATGTACAAACCTACACAGAGGAGACTAATAGCTCCAAACTTATGTTTTCAGGGACGTGAAGGAAGGAGGTCATGAAGAAGCTGAAGTCAAGTCATGCCGTGTTCACCAACTTATAATTTAGGTCTTCAACAGGGGGTCCGTGACCCCTAGGGGGTCCGCAGAGGTACTGCATGGGGGTTGAAAAGTTTTGATGGATTACACTTTTTTTTATATTTCCCCCTGCAATTTTTTCCACTAATTGAAATGTCTTTAAATACACATTAACATGAATTCAAAACACTGCAGTAAACAGATAAATGGAGGCAGAAGATGTCTTTTAGTCATCAATGCTCACATTCAGCGACACACAGGAGCTCTTTCAAGCTGGGCACCGTTTCATTCACAACACCTGTCCCATCAACCAGGAATCAGAAATACTTTAATAATCCCAGGGAGGGATTACTTTAGTTACATTACTCTATGTGTAATAGAGGGACTATAGGAGCAGTTTGATATAACAATTTTTTCATACAATTTATATAATTAGGGGGTCCCTGCTCCATCTCACCATCAGTTTGGGGATCCTTGGCCTGGAAAACGTTGAAGACCCCTGATTTAGAAGACAAAGTTGGATTCAAATGTGTGAATTCTAATTAAAGAAGTCTGGTCAGCGAGGAATAATCAATGGATCATTATTTATACCTAAAACTAAAACATTTGCAGTGATTTAATGAATGTAGTTTTAATTTGTAAAAATAGAATAATAATAATTTTCGTCGCGATCACTGGGTCTCGGAGCGGCCATCTTTGCCCAAATATAGTAGCCCCTCCCTCCTGCCATCTTCCAGCAGTGACGTCACGGTGCGGTAAGCCTAGCGCCATTCTCCCCGCTTTACAAGCTAAATCAATGGGAACTACTAGACACATCTGCAATCAACAACAATTATTGAAGATTTCCAGAGGACTTCACCATTGAAATTCACCAGAGCTATAGTGAAACTGACAATGCCCACGTGCATGGCAGCTGGATGCTGGAATACATCGGGTTAAAGTGAAAAAAAAGAGTTATTCCACCTTTCTGATTCCTGATCCTCCACGGACGGGTTGGTCGTTGGATCGCCAACTTGAAGAGGGAGGATTTGCCATCGAACTTCTGGCCAGAGAAAAAACACGTAATATGTAGCCAACATTTGGAAGAAGAATGTTTTCAAGATGACTTGGATAATAGCGCGTTGTGACAAACACCAGATACAGCACTGGGACTTGATCAACAGCCGATACCGCACCGTGACGTCACAAACCAGTAGGTGGCAGTAGTGTTCTTTGACAAACATGGATGCCTCCAGTAAAGCACATTCACATGAAAATTACTCTGAATTAAAAACACTGATCATTTATTGAACAGGATGGAATAATTTCAGATTTAAAGTCGTAGGTAAGCGGCTCAACTTTACACGAGTGAATAAAGTAAATGTGATTGGTCGTTTATTAAGGGGGCGGGACTGTTGTGGCGGAACGTTCGCAAGCAAGCTTGGTTTGAATACTACCTCTCTTTATCATGCTTTTATCTTTACTTGCTTTTATTTACCTTCTATTTTTTATGTTTAATTGCCTTACCTCACCAATAAATTGTAAAATCATGGTGCTCTGCTCTTGCATTGCGGTACGTTTAAAGCAAGACCACCCAAATGTTTCTTATAAACAGTAGTCTAAAAAAGAAGGGGGATGGCATGGCTATCACTGCCCCTACAGAGTTAGCATGGCTATCACTGCCCCTACATAGTTAGCATGGCTATCACTGCCCCTACATAGTTAGCATGGCCACCACTGCCCCTACATAGTTAGCATGGCTACCACTGCCCCTACATAGTCAGCATGGCTAGCACTGCCCCTACATAGTTAGCATGGCTAGCACTGCCCCTACATAGTTAGCATGGCTACCACTGCCCCTACATAGTTAGCATGGCTATCACTGCCCCTACATAGTTAGCATGGCTACCGCTGCCCCTACATAGTTAGCATGGCTATCACTGCCCCTACATAGTTAGCATGGCTACCGCTGCCCCTACATAGTTAGCATGGCTATCACTGCCCCTACATAGTTAGCATGGCTATCATTGCCCCTACATAGTTAGCATGGCTATCACTGCCCCTACATAGTTAGCATGGCTATCACTTCCCCTACATAGTTAGCATGGCTATCGCTGCCCCTACAGAGTTAGCATGGCTATCGCTGCCCCTACATAGTTAGCATGGCTATCGCTGCCCCTACATAGTTAGCCTGGCTATCGTTGCCCCTACATAGTTAGCATGGCTATCGCTGCCCCTACATAGTTAGCATGGCTATCGCTGCCCCTATATAGTTAGCATTGCTATCGCTGCCCCTACATAGTTAGCATGGCTATTGCTGCCCCTACATAGTTAGCATGGCTACCGCTGCCCCTACATTGTTAGCATGGCTATCGCTGCCCCTACAGAGTTAGCATAGCTACCGCTGCCCCTACATAGTTAGCATGGCTACCGCTGCCCCTACATAGTTAGGAACTCTTTTGGGATTCCCCCCCCCAGTGGGATTGGAGTACTGCTTATAAACCCTGTGAACTCTTTTTATTCTCTAAAACAGTGCCTGCCACTGGTAAAAGCTGCATCTTGTAATAAATAAATACTTGAAGTCCTTTTTTGTACCCCAAGGGGTCAAGATGGTATTTTTGTTGAAACTCGTAACTTGTTGCGCACCAATTTGAACAAAAGTGTTCATCATAACTGGCCAGTGTTTTCCATACAGCCAGAAATGTTCCTCTAATTGCCATCACTCACCTCCTCCAGACCTGTGCTTTACACCTTAGCACCGAACAGAGCAGAGGGAGTCAGGCACAGGAAGGAGCAGGGCGGAGCGAGGGTTGAGGCTGATGAGGGTGATGGAGGAGGACAGAAGGGAACAGAGGGTCCTTTAAGTCCACCCCAGGAGACAGCGGGGTCAGTGTGTTTGGCCTGGCCAGCTTTCACCCATCTCTGCCTCTCACTCTCAGTTTTCGCTCTCTGTCCCAGGAGCTGCTTCTCATTAAGCCTATTTGTTTTGGCCTCTTCACACTGGCACTTAGCAGCAACACGCTCGCTCGCATGTGCACGCACTGACGAACTTTGCGTCCCACGCACACATGTATACGCAGTTTTTGTTTGTTTTGGCTGTGACCAGGTGCCACTTAGTAGTAGCTCTAAACGCCAACGATCGGCCAAACACACCGCAGTGTTTATCTTTGCCAAGCTTTGACTCACTCATACACATAAACACAGAGCTGTAAACATAGAGCAGCTAAAAAGTGAATGCAAAGAATAATGTCTCTGCAAATCAAAAAATTCAGCATTAACCCCTGATGAATTAATAGCTGCATGTTTTTGTTTGGATAATTAAATGATGCCCTTTTGGGTACCTCACTTTTTTTTCTCCAAAATATTGACCTGCATTAACCTTTTCATAAGAAGCAACAGCTAAAGAGAGCAAAGTTTAAGTTTGCAGGGGTTACACGGCTTCAAGTTTTATGACACTTTTAATCGTTAAATAAATTGAAATAAATTACTTTTATGTGACTTTCAATTAGATTCTATTCAGTTTATTTTTATAGGGCCAATTCACAGTACGTCATCTCAGGTCACTTTCCAGTTCACCAGATCATCCAGTCAGATTGATTCAAAGTTTTCTATGTAAGGAAAACCAGCTGATTGCATCGACTCATTGACTCTTCAGCAATCCCTCACACTAAGCATGCTTGTAGTGACAGTGGAGAGGAAAAACTCCCTTTGAACAGGAAGAAACCTCCAGCAGAACCAGGCTCAGTGTGAGCGGCCATCTGCTGAGGCCCACTGGGGTTCAAGGAGACAGAACCAGACATAGAAAAAGAAGCATAGATACAAAAGGCAACTGTCAACCAGCTCCACAGGCGGCCCCGTCCAGGAAACACACAGCCAGGCAGACAAGCTCCGAGCCAGCTCCCATGTCAGAGGATGAAGAGAGATGAAGAGGTTAAACGCAGAGTTAAAACTGTTAAACTGTTGAGTTAAAAACAATCCACTGGACTTTGTTTCCAAGTTTGAAGACGTTTCTCTTCCATCCAGGAAGCTTTTTCGATTCAAAATGTCAGAAATAGCGTTGAGTTCCAGGTTTTATCCAGCAGCCCAACAAAGCCTGGTTTTAGTTTAGAAAACATGCAAATAGAAACGGATGAACGGGTCCTCTCCTTTGGAATGGGGGTCGTTTGGTTGTTTATTACCTAACAGGTGTATGATGGCTGGTTATACTTCATTATTTATGGTTGTCAGATAAAGGAGCATCAATGAAGATTAAACATTGACTTTTTACTTTTAAACTTCCTGGTCAACTTTGTTGGACCATTTGCTTACGTTGAAGGTTGAAAAGGCAGAGATAAATTTGCCAAAAAGTAAAAAAAAAACAAACGTTCTTTTTAAGTTACAATCAAATACCTTAAACTTAAAGTCTATCCTAGAATTAAAAAAAAGATGATGAGCAGCATCATCTGTATTTCTGCTCTGAGGAACACTGACACCCGTTTTGTATCCATAGCCTGTTACAATGAGGCTACCCTCCAAAATACAAAAATATACAGTACACATTCCCCTCTACAACACACACTTTACTGTACATGGAGCTGGAAACAAAAGACGCGTTCTTTCACCAAGTATATTTTGGACCCCAACCCTCCCAATTTTCTGTCTGGAACCGAGTGCATAGAGCTTACAAACCTGTTAGGTTTAGGTTTCCAAATTCACCCAGCAGGAGAAGCATAAACAGCGCCATCATTCTCAGGATCCTATATTTAGCACATGCATCTGCACGCGTCCAGTTCCACACAGAGCATATGTGAACCCCCTCTCCTGTAGTTATAAAACCATTGTAGAGAGCTGCAATGATGTCTGTCACTTAAATATGTAAATATGTGGACTGTGCAGCACTGTGTGTTCAGTGATGGCCCTGTATTTTCTAACAGGGGCCAGGAGCCCCATGGCTCTGTGCTCAGAAATATTGCTCAATCATGGATTATAACCAACACCAACTTTTTACTCTGGAAAAATTGGGTGAATCCTTCTGCGAGTGGAAAATGATACAATGTTGAGATAGAAAGGCAATAATACGAGACAGGTGTCTAAATATGAGGAGTAAATTATTTTACAATTAATCGTGTAACAATATCAGCTTTTCTGGACAGTTTGGGTACAAACCCCTGGAATAAAATCTTCCTTGTTTGAAAAGATTATGTCCAAAAATAACCAAGATTTTAGGAGGAATTTCTGCCTGAAAAGTTCAAAGTGAATTAAACCTGGAATTACTTTGGTTATAAGATCTAGATTCAAAACTTTGGTTCCTGAGAAATTAGAAATATTTTACCAGAAGAAACATCAATATAACTTTTACTGTGTCTAATCTATTTATTCTATGGCCAAAATATATTCCAAATAAACACCATGAAGATCCACCATCCATCAATCCATCCATCCATCCATCCATCCATCCATCCATCCATCCATCCATCCATCCATCCAACCATCCATCCATCCATCCATCCATCCATCCATCCATCATCCATCCATCCATCCATCCATCCATCCATCCATCCATCCATCCATCCATCCAACCATCCATCCATCCATCCATCCATCCATCCATCCATCGTTAAATGTGAAGGACACATTGCGATTTCAGTGAATATAATTTAATTCTTTTTATTGCTCTTTTAATATTATTGAAAACATTAGAAACTGAAAACCCAACTTATTCTAAAGGGCTGTGAAAAAAATGTAACTGAGTGAATATGTCAATGCACAGTGGATGCAAAAATACCCACAAAAAACGGTATAGAATGTTAAATACTACAGAACATGTCATATCACATCATTAAATGTATGTTTTGGTGAAAAACGATGAATACATGGGCCTTGGTTACCTGCTTTTAAATTCAAGTTGTGACTCAACTGTTTTCATTTCACCGCATTTGTCCTTTTATCTCTTCCTTAGACTATTAGATTCTCTTATCTTTGGAGCCATAAGAGGGCTAATTGTTTTCAACCTGCTGAGCTAGTTGATCAGCAAGACACACAACGACCAACATTTCTTCTCTCTTCATCAGTTTTTCAAGCTTATTTTCCACCAGCTTTTTTCTTAAGTCCACAAATTGCATTCTGTCTTTTCGTCTCTGATCATCCAGATGACATCCAGATGTAGCTGCTCCTTGCTGAGGCAACAGGTGTGGGCAGAGAGAACCTCTCCAAGCTTTGACACCTTCACATCTTTCCAAGCTGTACTTTAATTTATCCATTTATTGATTTTTAAATAAACCCTCCTCCATCTTTACCACCAACAGGCTGCTGCTATGCCCCTAAAATTCATCAATCACAGGAAACTTTTGTTAAGATTAGTTTTTTCCCATTTGATGCCTTTTTTCCTCTGCTCTATGTGCCGCTCTTCTTTTGAACTTTACGACAACTAGAAGCAGTTTTCATATTGGTTCCAACTGTTTTTGCTAATTTAGATATTTGATGAATATCTTTCTATGAAAGTATTTCGCTTGAATTCCGAAAAAGTTAAAAACAATCCAGAGGACTTTCACTTGAAAAAGTATTTTTAATGCTACCAGTAATCACATCCCAAAAAAGAACAATTTAATGATTTTTTTATGCTTTTTAATCATCCTGTTTTCATTTTCACATGAGGTAGAAATATTTTAGATAATCTCTCGTGGTTTAAATGTTTATATCACATGAAAGCTGACATACAGTATTACCAGAGCTGTAGACTCTTCTGATCTATTTCCAGTTTGCAGATCAAGAGATTACACCATTTCTGTGTGATAGCTGTGCACACTGTGTTTCATGGTTACAGACAGCTATCATAATATATGTCATGATTCTGTCCTTTCTGGACATTTCAGTTCTGTTTAGTCTCTTTTTGGATTTTCAGTTTCACTTTAATTTATGTCAATCTTTGTTTTCTGTGTCATTGGCTTCTTTTCCATTCTAGTTTGTTTTCTAGTTATATTTAAGCTGTTTTGTATTTTTTGAGTTACTCTCTGTTGCCCCCTGGTGCCAGTCATTTCCCCCAGCTCCCTTCTAGTTGCTTCTATCCACACCTGCCCCCTATCGGCTATTTAGTCCATTCTGCTTAGCAGACGGAGGGCAGGAAGTAAAGTAGCCGATGATCTACCAGTAACACACAATAAAAAAAAACTTGGTCTAAACAAAAATAATTGAAAAATATTATTTGGAATTATTAAATCTGAGAAAAAATATGTAAAAATAAAATATTATTTCAAAATAATAACATAATATAAAAAATAAACATAAAATCATAAAAAAGAACAAAATGTAATTTTTTTCATATTTTACTTTTTATATTTCTTTATATAGTTTCGTATTGTAGCAATATCGCATTATTATTTGCAAATGTGTGAGGAGAGTTGTGCGTCTATATCTAGATTTGTGAGTGTGCAGTGGGATTTTAAAATTTGTACGAGTTTCTGCAAATGTGTAAAATAAGTTTTGTGTGATTAATTTGCAAAGGTGTGAAATATTCAGTCTTTATTCAGATCTACAAATGTGTGTTAAGATTTGTAAATGTGTACTAAGATCTACAAATCTGTAAATGTGTCGGTAAACACACACAGTCCCTTAATTCTGATGCATTTTTTTTCAACACCCAGAAATATTCTATCTTTACGCACATGATCTTTTCTACTCTTCTGCCATGTGAGATCTTCAAATGCGTAGAGAGAATTCGTATGTGTAATATCTGGATTTTCTGCCCTGAGCGCAGTCTCGCAGGCTTATGGCGGTCCTTTATCATAAAATCAGCTTTTCTGACAATCCGTAATTACTTCTAAGGTAGATAAGACAAAGTTTGGAATTGGAAAAACAAAATTTTGACTACCCTGAATGACACTTTAAGATATCTGAAAATATATTATGACTAGTGAAAATAAGAATTCAAGATATCAATCAATCACATTTTGGAGTTTCACAAGTCTGGAAATAACCAAGATATCTCAAGGGTATTTTTGACTAGTCAAAACTCTATATTTTGATATTTGATATAATTACGAAATAGCCCCCTGCTGTGACTGAGCTATCATAACTGGTGCAGGTTATGAGGTGAATTTTGGCTAGCTGTAATGGCGCTGGCTTTTCTTGAAAAAGTTGTTTCAAAATGCCACAATGCAGAAAGAACTCAGAAGTACGGGATGTGCACCGAACAAGAACTTTGTGAACTCAAAGGCTGCTTTAGAAATATGCGGAGAATTGCTCCGGGGATGTTAGTTTAAGGCGGATTATTTAAGCTCCGCTAAATTAGCGGCACCTGTTTCACAGTCAATCCGATTCCGGAGCTCAGGTGTGTAAAGAGAGCCATCCGAGAAACTGCTTGACTTCCAACCAATGATTTGTCTGTATTTCTGAGTGTTGAAACAAAAATACATCAGACTTAAGTGACTCTGCGTGTTTACAGACTGATCTGCATATTTGTAGATCTTTGTACACATTTATAAATCTTAACCCACATTTTTAGATCTGAATACAGGTTTGTGAATTTTTCACACAATTGCAAATCAATTACACACAGGTTATTTTACACATTTGCAGATACTCAAACAGACAAATCTAGATACAGACACACAACTCTCCGCACACACTTGCAAAAAAATTGCAACAATATTGCTTCCATAGTTTCGTTCTGGGTTGCACATACTTAGAATCCCCATTTTAAAAAATGTGTTCATTGTTTGCACCAATACGGGAGCGAAATTCCCTCCATATACTTGAAGAACCAGATAAGTTATATTTCAAGCTTTAATTGTTTGGTACATTTTGAGGTTGTGAACCTGACCTTCAGGATGCACAGATCAAACCCAACATATTTATTAATCTTTTTATCCCTGTGTTTAAACTTGATCTAATTCCCTTAAATAATGCAATCAGCTGGTTTTCCTTAGATAAAAAACTTTGAATCAATCTGACTGGATGATCTGGTGAACTAGAAAGTGACCTGAGATGACGTACTGTGAATTGGAGCTATAGAAATAAAATGAATAGATTTTAATACTACCTCTCTTTATCATGTTTTTATCTTTACTTGCTTTTATTTACATTCTATTTTTCATGTTTAAATGCCTTACCTTACCAATAAATAGTAAAAATCATGGTGCTCTGCTCTTGCATTGCGCTACGTTTAAAGCAGGACCTCCAAAATGTTAAAGCGGGATGGTGGATTTCTTAGGGGTTTTTTTTTAAAGCATAAATAGCCTAATTAATATATTCTTGAGATGACGTGAGTTATGAATTGGCGCTATAGAAATAAACTGAATAAAATTGAATAGTGTATTGTTTGTGCAGGCAGGAGCTCAGAGGATAAGTTGTCCACACTGAAATACCAAATAACTTGGTACGCTTATTGAGGTTGTCAGCAAATTGTGTGTAAAATGATGTGAGAGAGAGAGAGACGTTTTGTGAGGCGATCAGGGCACTGTATGTATGAACGTGTTGACTCAGTGAGATTGGCGGGTCCGTCCCCAGGGACTCGTGGCTTAGCCGGCGGCGGCACAATGTCAAAGCTAAACACATCTAATTGAGAAGGACATGCACAGGCCCTCCCCTGTGTGTATGTGTTGGACAAAAGGCTATGGAGCGACCGAAAAACAGCAGAATTGTTTGGCTAAATAAACTGAGGTAACTGTGTCTGCGGCTCCTTAAGCTCGTTTTCTGACAGCATACCGACGTCTGCTGGGTAAATAAGATGCCAGTTCAGAGTGCTCTGTTTAACATGGCTTTCTGCAATATTAGACCCTACAAGAAGCAAATTAGCTTTTTTATCAGAAGTTATTTTATACTTAGTTCCTCTGTAAGATGTTCCTCTCCAAGACACTGGGTTGAATTTAAAAATATTTGTATAAAATCTTTTTCTAAATACCTCAGTTTTTGCTTTAATTTTGTGCACCATATTATTTGCTCTTTTGCTTGTGGTCAAATTGTGCGCCAGTAATCAGAGCCACATGCAGACATGCAGGCAGGAGTTGAGGTTTGAATAAAAAGGTAAAGATCTGCAGCATTGAATAAGATAAGATGCTGTAATTCTCATTAAACATGCAGGGTAAATGCAACAGCACTGGACTCACCGCCACTAATGGCCAACCTGACTAGCTTGTCTTAGACTTAGACAACTTTTATTGTCATTTTGTATGCACAGATGGTATACAAAATGAAATTTCCTTTTTGTACAGCTTTTAGACAGTGACTGAGCAGCAGCACAGCAGTAAGATAGACATTTCCATTCCATAAAGTGCAGGAGTGATCAAATGTAAACAGTGTTTGAGAAAAAACATGGTGCAAAACGACGCATTGATATGGAAGTTCAGAGCATTAATATCTATGGTGCAAATATGGAGTTTTTGGGTTTGGTGTTATCATTGTGATGCAGAGTCTGTGATTTAGAGTTTCAACAGTTCATCAGTGTGATGGCGGTGGGGAAGAAGCTGCTGCAGAACCTGCTGGTCCTGCATCGAATGCTGTGAAGCCTCTTCCCAGAGGGCAGCAGGGAGCACAGTCCATGGTGGGGGGGTGAGGGGTCATTGATGATGTCACGGGCTCTGGACACGCAGCGCTGGAATGAAATGTCTTTAATGGAGGGAAGAGGAGCCCCCACACTGCAAAAACGATCTAGAAATAAGTCAAAATATCTTAAATTAATTGTATTTACCCTTAATTCAAGTAGTTAAATAAGATGATTTGCCAGTGGAATGAGGATTTTTACACTGAAAATAAGGTAATGAGATAATATACACTTGATATAAGACAATTAAATTGTGTGTTTCTTATTTTAGATGTAAATTGTCTTGTTCCATTGGCAAAGTGTCTCACTTACCTCCTCAATTCAAGAAAAAAATGCACTTTTTTTAGTAAAAAAAATGACTTATCTAGATTTCCATTTTTTCCAGTGCATGATCCTCTCTGCTGTTCTCACTTTCTTCCAGTCTGAGGCGCTGCAGCCTCCACACCACACAGTGAGACAGCTGGTCAGAACGCTCTCTATGGTGCTTCTGTCTCTACTGCTCTGGGAAATTGGAGCACCAGTTATGTGCAACTGCTTACACCATAATGAACTTTTTGAAGAGTTTCAGTCTGGCTTTAGAGCTCATCATAGCACTGAAACAGCTCTGGTGAAAGTCACTAATGATATTCTCATGGCCTCAGATAATGGACTTGTATCTGTGCTCGTCCTGTTGGATCTTAGTGCTGCATTTGATACAGTTGATCATAATATTCTTTTAGAAAGACTTGAATATTTTGTTGGAATTAAAGGAACAGCACTAGACTGGTTTAAATCTTATCTATCTAATCAAATTCAGTTTGTTTATGTTAATGATAGATCTTCAACATACTCAAAGGTTACCTGTGGAGTACCACAGGGATCAGTGCTAGGACCAATTCTCTTTACTTTATACATGCTCCCAATTGGTAGAGTTATTAGACAGCATGGGATTAATTTCTTTGGAGTTGGCGTCTTGGCTGTTGTGTGTAGCGGTGTTTACCTTCCTGTTGCCAGCATGGGCCCTAAGAAGAATCAAGCCTTGGAGGATTTTGAGGAGATAAGAAAAGTGTTGGATTTCCTTTCTGAAGAACCTCGGCCATTGGACTCAAACAAAAGTCCATTCTGGACCTGCTTGAAGAGGTGAAGGCTTTACGACTGCTGAATGAGGTAAAGGACAAACGGATTGCAGCTTTGGAATACCGAGTGGCTGACTTGGAGGAGTACACCAGAATGAATTATGTGATCATCACTGGACTGCGTGTGACGCCCCGCTCTTACGCCGACGCGGTGGCAGGGCCCTGTCCGGCTGGTTAGCCGTCACCCGGTCAGACGAAGTCCACAGAGGAGCAGGTGGCCTCTTTCCTCTTGGGGAAGGAGATATAGCTGGACTGTGACTCCGCTGCAGCGTGCCACTTGCTCCAGAGACGAGGGAACAACAACAGATTGCCGTTTATCATCAGGTTCAGTAACAGGAAACAAAAAGCTGCTCTGCTGAAACAGGGCAGGTTGCTAAAGGGGTCAGACGTGTTCATTAACGAGCACCTGACCAGGAAGAGCGCCGACATGGCGAGGAAGGCCCGGTTCCTGAGGAAGCAGAAGAAGATCCAGTCCACATGGACCACCAACTGTAAGGTCTTCATCATTCTGGATGGAACACGAAGCTTTTGGTCATTAGGGACCTCACAGAGCTGGATAAATACGACTGAACTCTCTGAGGAACATTTGGAGCACAGGTGATATCATGCCGACTCACTTTCACCATGTCACAAGTTACAGGACCTGTTTCTGCGTCACTTATGGACACGACACTAAAACCTCCGACTGTTGGTGTCGATAACCTGGAAACATTCAGCTACACGGATTATAAAAGTCAGGACATCGAAGACAAAGTGGATCCAGATATCAACTTCTTCTATGACATCGTTGATAACTGCTGCTGCTACAACTGATCAATTCAACAGCGCCGTTCAGCTAGATAAAACGTTTTCTATCATTCAGAAGTTTAAATGCAAACTTCCACATCATCAAAGACAGAAGCAGTTTAAACAGCCAATCAGCATCATTGCATCTCTGAAACATGGACCAATCAGGAGAAAGGAGCTGATTCTGAGCTGCAGGGTTATGAGTTCAATTAGAGAAGGAAAACTGGAGCAGGAGTAGCTGTGGATGCTGACAATAACTCAGAGTATAAAACAGTAGAAATCCTGACAAGAGAGACTAAAAATTAATTTGAGTGTTTAACAGTTGAAATAGTTATGGAAAAATGTGATTGTTAGTTGTATAAACAGAGCTGCTGGTTCCAATGTGGAAATATTTAGAGAATGGTTTCAGCAAACAGTTACATCTCAGAAGATCTTCTGTGGGACTTTAATATAGATCTATTTCACTCAGATAATCATAAACCTATTGAAGAGTTCGTTAATAGCAGGTACAGTTTGAGCCTTTTTCCTAAAATCACTGGACCCAGCAGGATCACACTCAACTGAGCCACATTATAGATAATAGATTTACTAATAGATTAGATAACAATACGTTCAGTGGATTAATAGTTCAGCATATTAGTGATCATCTTCCAGTCTTTGGTTTCAGCGACAATTTCTATATGAAAAATAAGGATTTAAGTAATCCACAGTTTAAGACTAAGAACAGACGAATCACTCCGACCTTTCAAAGAGGACTTATTGAAACATAACTGGGAGTCTGTTTTATAAGAAGATAAAGTTGATAAAGCATATGATTTTTTTCTGAATAACTTTAAAATATTATACTATAAAAACTGTCCATTCATAATATTCTCTCATAGAAACAAATACTCAGAAGCTCCATGGATCACAAAGAGTTGAAAAAAATACCTGCAAAAAAAGAACAAACCAGGATTGATGCTGACAAACTAGTCCATGCATTTATTACTTCAAGGCTGGACTATTGTTAGACTTAGACAACTTTTATTGGACAGGGCTAACATTAGCCCGTCTGCAGCGGCCAGGGCAAACGATAGCCCTTCTGCAGCGGGCAGGGCTAAGGTTAGCTCGTCTGCAGCGGCCAGGGCTAAGATTAGCCCATCTGCAGTGGCCAGGGCTAACGTTAGCCTGTCTGCAGCAGCCAGGGCTAACGTTAGCCCGTCTGCAGCGGCCAGGGCTAACGTTAGCCCGTCTGCAGCGGCCAGGGCTAACGTTAGCCTGTCTGCAGCAGCCAGTGCTAACATTAGCCCGTCTGCAACAGACATGGCTAACGTTAGCCTGTCTGCAGCAGCCAGGGCTAACGTTAGCCCGTCTGCAGCGGCCAGGGGTAACGTTAGCCTGTCTACAGCAGCCAGGGCTAACGTTAGCCCGTCTGCAGCGGCCAGGGCTAACGTTAGCCCGTCTGCAGCGGCCAGGGCTAACGTTAGCCTGTCTGCAGCAGCCAGGGCTAACGTTAGCCTGTCTGCAGCAGCCAGTGCTAACATTAGCCCGTCTGCAACAGACATGGCTAACGTTAGCCTGTCTGCAGCAGCCAGGGCTAACGTTAGCCCGTCTGCAGCGGCCAGGGCTAACGTTAGCCTGTCTGCATCAGCCCTCTCTCTGCACAGCCGTGTGTGAAGGACCACTTGCTCTAATGGAAGCTTATAGTTAGAGTGGCTCAGGTTATCCTGAGCTATCTCTATAGTTATGCTGCTATAGGCTTAGACTGCTGGAGGACATAGGGACCCCTTTTTCATCATTCTGCTTCATTCTCTCTATATTGTCCTATTCTGCAGAATCTGTTAGTTCAATCTGTAACGTTCTGCTCTCTCTGCTTTTAATCAGAGTAGCTTTGCCTCGTCTGTTCCTGTTTGGCTGTGACTCCATCCTGGAGAGAAATATCAGCTGTGCTGCTTCCATCAACACCCTTGTTTATAGATGCTGGAGATCGGCCTGTTTTCCAGTGTAGTCCTGTTTCTCTGACCGTGACTAACTGGATGTGCTCTCTTCATCCTCTGAAATGGGAGCTGGCTCGGAGCTCGTCTGCCTGGCTGTGGGTTTCCTGGACAGGGCCGCCTTTTACAGCTGCTTTTTGGGTCTCTGCTTCTGTCTCCCTGAAACCCAGTCGGCCTCAGCAGATGGCCGCTCACACTGAGCCTGGTTTTTCCTCTCCACTGTCGCTACAAGCATGCTTAGTGTGAGGGATTGTATTTGAGTCAATGAGTCGATGCAATCAACTGGTTTTCCTTAGATAGAAAACTTTGTATCAATTTGACTGTATGATCTGGTTGAACTGTAAAGTGCCTTGAGATGACGTGTTGTGAATTTGGCGCTATATAAATAAACTGAATTGAATTGAATTGAATTGGATAGTTTGATTGTTTTATTTGGCAAAATGTTCATTTGATTTGTGTTTATCTGACTGTGTTCATTATTTTTCCCCCACTAAATGAAAAAACTAATAATTTATTGTTATTTAGAGACTATTAATAACAGGAGGTGAAATGCAGCTCCAGAGGAGCTTTGGGTTTGGCCATGTCATCAGTACGCTTCTGTTCCAATTGACCCAGATTTATTCTACATGCTCCCGTTCTCCCAGAGACCGTGCTTTCCTTTGTTCTTGTCAAGAACACACATGGCGAGAACGCGAGTCCGTACTCGCGTTCTTGTGAATTGAGAAACAGCCCCTGTTCTCTCTGCAGCCTGAATAAATAGCATTTCCCATTAATCATTAAAGCCCCCAAAGTTTAAAATCAATCCCCATGACAAGTTCATAAAAACATTTGACCACAAATGTGGCTGGAGAGACGGGGAGAAGTTTTTACTGGACTGCTGACAGACAGAGCAGGACCAGTGTTGGTCTGTGCTCTGTTTATTCCATGTGAAACAGGTGTTTCACACCAGATGATGGTTTGCTTACTCAAAGAAAAAAATCACACAATCACATGCACACTTTCAAATAAAAATTATTTTCATTAATTTTATTTCCCCACTGCAATTCCTTTACATTAAACTGTTTGTACAATGTTTTGAAACCACTTTATCATGTCTGTTAGCACATCCTCCACTATTTTCTATTGGCAAAATGTCAGTGAATTAAGCCCTTCAAAGAAACATCATTAAAGTAACATGGTCTCTTCTTGTGCACGGTTAATCCCTCTCCAAAATAAACAAGCATTAATAACCACATGATTCTTGTCAGGTATTCATTGAGGCTTGTCAATATTTGAAGAATCAGAGTGGTCTGGGCCCGTTTCCAAAGCCAATTAGCTACAGTTACCAAAACAAAACTGTTTACAAAGATATTCCTTGGCTGAATTGTAATACGAACATCCTCTCCAACCTGGAACGTCAGATCTGTCTCTGCTGTTCCCTCATGACGTGAATGGTGCGTGAAACGGGACAGGTGCTGCAGGTGTTGCAGATCTGCACTGGACCCGCTCAATGTGGGCACTGTTTGCTGAGTGCGTGATTCTAGTCCTTTAGCTGCACCCCTGGCTGCTGCCCTGGGATGATTGCGCCAGCAGGGTTTACTTAAGGCTTTGAGCATGACAGCTGCTGGAATACCTTTTGCCCCCAGAAAATGGGACATGGGTCATACCAATGCTACAGTCATACAGGCCCAGGCAGCACGGTTCCAGCAGGGAACTTAAATGGGTTGTGGATCAGGGCTCATCCCAAACTGACTACAGATGCTGCCATGGACTGTATAACATAAATGTCTTGCAGAACATTCACATCTGTCCCTAACCTTTACAGACAGTAAGTCCAAATGTATTCATACGGCAGGTGAATTTGCCTTTAATTCCATCAAGGTGTTTGTTGCTTGTAGGATGATGAGGCAAAATCATTACATAAACTTTAGCAAAAAACTAAACATTTTCCCTGTTTGCTAGTTTAAAGGGATCCAAAACTTGCTATGGTCTTACATTCTGGTCTTTATGTTTTAGTCATTAGTCTGTTCTATCCTCTCGTCTTAATGAAGTTCTGTCTGGTTACCAGATCCCCTTTTTTCCCGCCTGGTTATTCTTTGCTGCCCCCTAGTGTCCTTTGCTTTCCCCTTAGGTTTTTCTACTTACTTCTCTCTACACCTGCTTCCTATCAGCTAATTAGTACTCCATTTGTTTCTGTCCATATATATGTCGGGTTCATAAATGTAGGTTTGCAAAAGAAGAACTGAAATACACAATTCAATTCAGTTTATTTATATAGCGCCAAATTCACAACACATGTCATCTCAAGGCACTTTCCAGTTCACCAGATCATACAGTCAAATTGATACAAAGTTTTCTATCTAAGGAAAACCAGTTGATTGCATGGACTCATTGACTCAAATATAATCCCTCACAATAATGGATACAATTTCTGCAGGAAGGAGAGACAGTTGAACCCCAGACTCAAACACACTGTCTCTCACTGGACCTCCTCTGCAGAGCGTTTATTAACAGAACATGACACATGGTTACAAACAGAGTATTGTTCTGACAGAACAATTGATCAGTTCATAAAGACAGAATGCTCCATCAGAATGAAAAGGCAGGATGGTCTCCTGACTGGATCATGAGACAGAAGTGGAGCATCCCCTTGCACAAATGTTTTATAAGCACACATAAATTTTATAATCATCATTGAATAAACCTAACAATATACACATCCTGTTCAGTAACTCGTTTGCTGAGTTTGAATTCAGGGGCTGTATTCTCCGAAGGTCAAAAACATCCGCCGATTACATCATAGCGCGGCGCCAAGGCAGGTTTGGATTTGAAGACTCCTTGCTATGCGGCCATCAAATGCAGCCTTGTTTTCGCCTGTTTTGAAAGAATGGTCCTGTGTACCCTACGCAGCCTTGTCTATCCTATGATTTATTGCGAGACAAGGCAAGTAGAGTAACTATGAACATAATCCAAAGATGTAAATAGTTCTGTCTGAAATGAATGAAAATAGCTGTTTTAAATGGTTAGTCAGATATGTGGCGGGTTGTCAAGAAACAAGACAGGAAGACCCAGTATTCAAGGCGAGACAGACAGCAGGATAACTGAAAGCGTTTATTTAAATCAAGAGCAGGCTGTGGATCCGTGGTGTCAGTGGCTACTGTGGGGCGCTGCCCATCACTGGAAACTGTTTGGAGAAAAAAACGGATTAGTGACCATGATAATCGGATGGAGGATGATTATCCTTGTGAGTCACTAACCTGGTTAAACAATTCAGTCTATCTCCATAGAACGAGGAAGGATCAAGCCGGTGGGATGTCTGTGAGATGCGGCGGGCGCCACCCAGAGAGTACCAGGTGCTGCAACCCCGCAGAACATGCAGGAGTCTGAGCCAAGTCAGGGAAACAGATCAGAACAGGAAGGCTCAGAGGTCAAAGAGTCCGAAGCCCGGTCAGGGATATCAATCAGAACAAGAAGAGGCTGGTTAAAGGTTCCAGGAATCCACAGACAGTTTAGGCAGACATTCAGACAGGAACAGGCAGGATCAGTGGTTGAGAGGCAGATCAGGACATTTAGAAACACTAGGGAATGCTAAAACCCTCTCACCACAATCCCCCGAGAAGAAGAACAATAATTTCGCCCCGATGGCTAAGACTGGGCCATAAAAATAGAAGTAGGAGCAGGTGGATTAGATGATCAGCAATGAACAACCGGGCAGAGTTAGACAGGTAATTGGAGAGAGCAATTAGGCCAGCCATCAGGAAAACGGAGGAACAACTGGCACAGAACAATGTCAGAGTGTGTGGAGAGGTTCCAAGAACATCTCCGGCTTTGGACAGAGGACTATCAGCAGGGCTAGAGACAGTCACACCAAGTTTGCAAATGAGTTAAACAGATTTTTCACCCAGTTTGACTCTCCTTTACTCTTCTTGATGACTCAACTTGACGTCTTTACTCAAGTAAAAGTGAAAAAGTATGTGATCCAAAAAGTATAAAGTATAAAGTAACCTTTAAAAAAACAGCCAGATGCCATTATATGAATTAAAGCTCAATTTTTCGACTATTTCTAAAAAATTTTTGAGATAGGGCAAAGGATGAGGGAGGTCTTGTTGGTCTCCATCTCCCGATACGCTTTCGCCTGTGTCAGACCTTTCAGACATTTCAACATCTTTTTCTGACTCCCACATTGTAGCATGGCATAGACAATTCACGTTAGCAGTTTGAAGAACACCTGCTTGCTTCGGATGATTTCCTTTAGCTAACCAATGAGTGTTTGCGTTATATGTCTCATCCAATGACACTAGTTTTCACTAGGTGTGGATGGAGCCAATGATCTGCAGTGGATGGAGCACATGACGGGAAATAAAGATTTAGAAACATTAAACCAGGGGGAACCAATTAAAAACCATCGGGGTCTGAATAAAGAAAATCATCAACCAGTAAAGGTCCAGAGACATTTTTAATGATCTGTTACTTTAAACAGAATTTAACACTGAAATAAAATGAGGTATTTATGCATCCATGTTATACATTGAATTTATAAATAAATATATAAAAAAATTTAAAATGTTTCCATTTTAAAATCTAAAGTGTTTTTTGAAGTAGAGAACCACAATCATTCAGTTTGGGTTATAGACAATTTCCTGATTCCCATATTTTCTCAAACACCTGAACTGAGCGTTTGTTATTTTCTTTCTTTTTTCTGTCTTAATGTTGGCAGTGGGCTTTAGGCTGCCCTGCAAGGCTTTAAATCTGGGTTTAACCAGAGACTAAGCCATTCTCAAGCACAGATCAAGGAGCTCATTTTGAGCCTGGATCCAGATTTATTGTTGATTCTGTTCATGGTGGAGAATCCTGCTTCCCAGCAGCAGGTTGAGCCAAACATCCTCTAAATGTGCAGGGTCATCTTTGAGCGCCATTTCACTTTTCTTTCACCAGTTCACCGCAGTTCTTCCAGCAGTCCACACTTTCTCTGCTCTATTTTTCTCATCGTCTTCTCCTTCTTTCCCATCGCCCGGCTTGCCACAGGTTTGCCTGCTGGGTCTAAAAGTAGCAGCAGCAGCAACCCAGACTGACAGCTCATTGGCTCATTTGGATCACGTGCAGCCTGGAGCCGGACGCTCCCCAGGGCTTTACCGTATTAACAGGAGAAGCGGCGCAAGTGAAATTATCCACTGTCAGACAACATGCGGTAATTTATAAATGTTTGAAATCAAGTTGGTTGCGGAGTAGCGAGCAGGTGCGTCCGGATCCAGACTGCGGTCCACTAATCTGTGACCTCTGCTCTAAGTGTTATCTTTCCAAAGAGCTCTCACTGATGTTTCTATGTTGAAGTATGCAAATGTGGCGGCATGGCCTAGACCTAGATGAGCACT
Organism: Cyprinodon diabolis; assembly: GCA_030533445.1. Classification (NCBI taxonomy): domain Eukaryota; kingdom Metazoa; phylum Chordata; class Actinopteri; order Cyprinodontiformes; family Cyprinodontidae; genus Cyprinodon; species Cyprinodon diabolis. Next base: position 48,761,098 of record CM060081.1, read on the forward strand.
TGTTGAAATACCATTTTTGCAGATATTTCAATCACATTTGGAAGGCTGCTTGCCAGGATATTAGACAGTGTTTCTATTGTGTCAAAAAGTTAATTCCTGCCTTCTGGAGTTCATTTCTTAATTATTTTCACAGGCGAGAATTGTTGTCGAGGTGAGTTCCTTCTTTATATGGAGCCCAGAACTTAATTTTTACTCCATATGGCTGAAGAGCTATAAAAGTTGAATTAGGAGAAGCCTTTTTAGGCATTTTCAGCTGAAAACCCTGGGAATGGTAAGGATCTAAACCTTTTTTTTTATTTCTCGATTGCCTTTTTTCTGTCAATTTACAAAAAACCTGTTAATTGCTTGAACAACATTGACACAAACTTTACTCCATGTTTTCATCCCTGTGAAGGAAAAGCGTGTCTGCAGGATGGTTTTACCGTCATATGTTCAGGATGAAGAGCCTTTTTTAGGCTTCGTTTCTGAAAAAAGACCTAGAATTGAGATGAAATGTAAACATAAGTGAGAAAACGGTTAACATTCAACATTTCCTTATCTTCTTTTTAGCCTCCATACAAGATGAATAATTGTGTTTCTGAACTCCACACCCCTTGTCAATAATCCATTACTCCTAATTTCCAATCTGAGGTCACTTCAGTGACACCATCAGGGATACATCATCTCTATCTTTGCACATGGGGAGTTTTACTTTGCTTGATTAATAAAATCACTGGCATTTCTTATAGAGTTTCCTATTTTATCAGGGTCTCTTAGTGAAGATTATTCCACCGCTGGTCAAAAAGTGGAATTTGACTGATTACATCTGTCCCTTCTAAATATTTTCCTTCTAAGGTCAATGATTTTATTTCTTTATGAAGCCGCTGACAGAGCATGTTGTGATTTGGTGTTGGTCTGTAAGCTCTTTGTCTGTGGAAGCTCACCTGGGACCATGTGTAACTGTATGTTTGCTCAGCAGACTGGCCCAGCTGTATTTATTTCCTGGCTGGCAGTGGCGAGATGATGACGCTGGTTCATGTTGATCACAGCCTGGCGTTCTCCTAGCAGCCAGAGACAGTTACTTTTGCTCCAGCTTCAGTCTAGGTTAGGTGGCCTGATTGGACACTAATGATGTATATCCCGTTTCTGGACTTACCTTCAGAATAAACACATTTAATTGTCTTAGTAATTAGGAAATTGTGTCCACTGCAAAAAATCTTTTTTTCTTAAATTAAGTACATTTGTTCTTGAATTAGGAGGTAAGTGAGACAATTGGCCAACGTAACAAGAACATTTACATTTAAAATAAGAACAAAATGAATTGTCTTATTTCAAGTGCATATTATCTAATGATCTTATTCTAAGAATAAAAACTCTCATTCCATTGGCAGATCATCTTAATTACCAAATTAAGGGTAACTACACTTAATTAAAAGGAATAGCCGGTCATCAAGGAATAATCAATGGATCATTATTTATATATAAAACTATCATATCCGGAGTGATTTCATGAATTTAGCGTTAATTAGTAAAAAAATAAAAACAATAATCTTCGTTGCGATCACTGAGTCTGGAAGTGGCCATTTTTGCGAGAGGGAGGATTTGCCATCGAACTTCTGGCCAGAGAAAAAACCCGTAATATGTAGCCAACATTTGGAAGAAGAATGTTTTCAAGATGACTTGGATAATAGCGCGTTGTGACAAACACCAGATACAGCACTGGGACTTGATCAACAGCCGATACCGCACCGTGACGTCACAAACCAGTAAGTGGCAGTAGTGTTCTTTGACAAACATGGATGCCTCCAGTAAAGCAAATTCACATGAAAATTACTCTGAATTAAAAACACTGATCATTTATTGAACAGGATGGAATCATTTCATACTTTAAAGTTGTAGTGAAGTGGCTGCTCCAACCGTTGCATTTCTGAATTCTCCCGAGTGGTGCCCGACTTTACACGAGTGAATAAAGTGAATGTGATTGGTCGTTTATAAAGGGGGTGGGATTATTTTGGCGGAAGGTTTGCAACCAAGTTTGGTTGTGGCCGGTTTGTCGGAAGCATCTTGCTAACCAGTTAGCAACTTAGTGCTAGCAGGTTCCCAATGGGAAATTCCATTGGGACCAAGTAGCACTAAATTGGTGACTTAGAAACGACGCTGTCAAGGAACGCTATGGACAGAGGAAACATGCAAGAGGAGGAGAGTTTAGTGTCGGAGGTCCTGGATGAGTCTCCTCCGTCATCCATTTTTTATTTAGAGGAGGAAAGCGGGGACGAAGATGTTGTGGAAGAGGACGCCAGGGCGGCAGAAGCTTGGTTTGGTGTAGAAGGCTTCCAGCCGTACATGTTTGAGCCCTTGCCTCGCAACGCTGCCAGTTCTGTTAGCTCTACGCCTGCTGAAGACACAGACGTCCATCCCCGTGAACACTGGGACGCAACTCAATGGGAAAGGAAAGGATTCTGATTTCAACCGTTGCGTAAATTAGCTGCGACATTTGAATCAAGATGCTATGACTGAAAGAATTTGATTGACAGATGACCGTTGATATATGATTGGCCGAATTTAGGTGTTCAGGCTGACGTAGAACTAACTGGCCTGCAGAAGATAATAAAAAGATTTTAAGATAGGATTTTTTTTTAAATAGAAATTTTCCAACTTTTGGGACAATATGGTCTGATAAAGAGTACATTTGTAATTATGTTTATGCATAATTATGAATTTTCACAAGGGATAAGAAATAATCAGCAAACTTAAGAGAAAAAAAGATGTTTTGGAGTCTGTCCAAATGCTTTTCTCTTAGCTGTCGGTTCTTCTCACGACAGGTTGCTCCTTCAGGCCATGGGAGAACAGAGTTGGCTGGGGAACACTGAGAAGGATTGCTCAACTGTAAAGGTTGGGAGGTCCATTAAGCCATCTGACAAGAAGAAGTGATGATGGAACATGGTTTAGTGTAAAACTTTCATGTGAAATAGGCATGGCACTCATTCAGTGTCATCTTATTAATAAACACAAACAGGCCCAGAGAGGAGGCTGTTGGCAGGAATCTGTGCCCACAGCCCCTAGTGTCACGCTCCTGCTGCAGAGCAGATAAGAGCTCTCAGATCTCTAACAGCCGAGGGTGACGGCAACAGAGCTGCTCGGCTCATTGCATAGAATGCTGGCTGATGGGATTCATTTCATTATTATATCCATCTTTGAAAATGGGATTATATTTACACTATTACAACTATACCCTGTTTGACGACTATGAACAAACTGAGGTCGCACATTATTCAATTAAAAGCAATTAAATTGTTTTCCAAAAGGAAATCAAATGCTGTAAAAGTATTGTTCTTTTCAACCAGATGTTGTAGATGTGGATAGCTGTTGGCAGGAAGGCTCTTAGGTCGCAGTCTGTATTGGACTGCAGAAGCTTCTTACTGTTTAACTATATGAGCAAGAGGATGCTTAATGTTTGCCATCATGAAGGTGCCGTTAGAGATCACACCTTTCCCAACAGATTTACTGAACATATGCAGCATCTTGCTGAAAACACAGAAGGACCAGAGCTTCCTTACAGTCTTGCTTTTGTAGAAATCTTCACAGTGAAATGTGAGGTATTTATACTCCTCCAGCAAACAATGCTATTCAGTTTATTTCTATAGCTCCAATTCACATCATGTCATCTCAGGTCACTTTCCAGTTCACCAGATCATCCAGTCAGATTGATGCAAAGTTTTCTATCTAAGGAAAACCAGCTGATTGCATCGACTCATTGACTCTTCAGCAATCCCTCACACTAAGCATGCTTGTAGCGACAGTGGAGAGGAAAAACTCCCTTTGAACAGGAAGAAACCTCCAGCAGAACCAGGCTCAGTGTGAGCGGCCATCTGCTGAGGCCCACTGGGGTTCAAGGAGACAGAAGCAGACATAGAAAAAGAAGCATAGATACAAAAGGCAACTGTCAACCAGGCGGCCCCATCCAGGAAACACACAGCCAGGCAGACCAACAAACAAATTAGTTCCTAAATCAGTCATACGAGTGATTTAGGAGAAAATTTCGGATTCGCCAATTTTCTCTTATTTCTAATCTAAAAAAATATTTGAAAATGCTCCATACTTGATGGAGGAGTCTTGAGCAATCAGTCAGATTTTCTCCAAGTTTAGTTTTTTTTTTTTTGTATAAATTACCACATTTGTTGTTATGTAGAAGCAATTATCCATTTTTTCAGACTACATCATGTTACTCTGCAATTCTAAATGACTTTGGGAGTCATTTTAATCCCTTAACAAATGGGGTTCTATAGTCTCCTTTCATCAATATTGCAAAAAATTCCAGATGTCTTGTCAAGGTTTAAAGTTGAGAAAGTAGTCCATGTATTTTTCTTATTTGGGGGTGCCATCCCTACTGACTGAAGACGCTTTATCATTGTCTCCCTTTTATCTCCTCTTCCTTTCATCTTTTTCCTGTTTTTCCTTTCCTGTTCTACCTGCATTGCAGTGTCGATATAATCTGTAAAACTCTCTGCATAAATTATAAAAAAGCTATTTTTATGCATAAATCAAACAGAACACGTGCTGCTCAACTAGTGAAAGTAAAATCTGTTGGGCTCTTTTTTGGCATCAAGACAATTATTCTTATTGCCACATTGCCAGACAGGACACTGTTTAAAGAAAAAAAAAATCAATGATCCTGTGCTGTGGCCAACAACAGTGACTGATTCTGATCGAGTGAACGTTGTGCGTTTAATGGCAAAAGGGAAGTCTTCCTCAGAGATGGAAAATTAACTGCCAGCAGAATTTCCAAAGTATCTGACCTATTCTACCTCCCACAGTGGATGAGAAACATTGTTAGGGACTAGCTGATATACAGCAGGTCCAAAAAGGCCATATTTTGCTGACCACAAAGACTGTGTTGTCCCTAGCAAAGCTGTCAGCGGGCCTGACTATAGATATTAGTGATCCAAGTATTAAGATTGACAGAAGTTATTTAGATTCAATATTCTATTCAGCTTATTTCTATAGCTCCAGTTCACATCATGGCATCTCAGGTCACTTTCTAGTTAACCAGATCATCCAGTCAAAGTTTTCTATCTAAAGAAAACCAGCTGATTGCATCGACTCATTGACTCTTCAGCAATCCCTCACACTAAGCATGCTTGTAGCGACAGTGGAGAGGAAAAACTCCCTTTTAGCAGGAAGAAACCTCCAGCAGAACCAGGCTCAGTGTGAGCGGCCATCTGCTGAGGCCCACTGGGGTTCAAGGAGACAAAAGCAGACATAGAAAAAGAAGCATGTTACAAATCTAGATTCATCTTCATGGTAGCACTGGTTTTGGAGGACATCTTTAAAAATATGTTCATGTCACAGACTCTGCATCACACTGATAACACCAAACCATAAATACTGCATAATTTCCCCATATATATAAATCCTCTCAACCTCCAGATCAATGCATATTTTTGCACAATTTTTTTTCCCTCCAACATTGTTTACATTTGATCACTGCTGCGCTTTATTTAATGGAAATGTTCATTTACCGTCTGAGAGCTGTACTAAATGAAATTTTGTTTTGTATACAGTAAACTCTGTGTATAGAAAAATAATAATAAAAGTTGTCTAAGTCTCAGACAAATCAAAGTATCTTGAGTTTCTAAAGAATCTTAAAGGAGAAAGTAAGTGAGAAAGCATCTTAAGTTATTAAATGTTTTCTGTAACTGAATTAGGATTTAGCAGGGAGGTGCAAGTGGTTAGGGCATAGGGCTTGAGTTCTGGGTTCGAGCCCCACAGCCTCCACTCTGGGTCCCTGAGCAAGACTCTTAACCCCTCACTGCTCCCCGGGCGCCGCACAATGGCAGCCCACTGCTCCCCAAGGGGATGGGGTAAATATAGAGAGTTAATTTCACCAACATGAGATCAATAAAGTTCAATTATTATTGATGAATTTATGACAAGAAACCTTTTCAGATTTAGATGTTTCATGTTTTTCTTGTTGCAAACCTTTTTGGGTGCTTTACCTTCTGCAGTGTTTTCCTGTTTATACTTTCAGTGGTTGCCCCTATGCTACACACATTCACACAAGACTGAGCACACAATGCACTAAACATGCACTATGGCTCTTATGTGCAACAACCTTAAATGTTTTTTCTCTATTATTTTAAATAAGGGTGAGGGACAGAGATATAACTGATAGTAACTTTTTTTTATCTAGCACCACTTCACTAGATGTTGCCTTATATGAACCTCAAGCTCATTTAAGCTTATTTAAGGTTAAATAGCATCCAGCGTTCCAATGTAATTATAGACAGATTCTGTTATTATAAATGAGGTTGAATTGTTTGGCTCATGGACTTCATTTATTGAATTGTACATCATGTACCTATTGTTCATAATTATGTTGAAGCGATGATGAATCATTGTTTGGAGCATTTTAACCTTCCTCCATAAACTCGCTCTTGTTGTTTTGAGTATTTAACTATAGAGCAAACACGTCAAAGGCGAACTGGTTACCATTGCTCTTGGAGTAGCAGCTGACTGGAGGTTCCCTGTGGGAAGTTGGATTCTTTCCCAAGTATGTTTTTGGTTGGATTTTCTTTTTCTACTCAGGTTTCTTCCCACAGTCTAGACGTGCATGTAAGGGTTATTGTTCAGATAATTATCCTTCTGGTTGTGAGGCTGTAGGTACAGAATCTGTTACTGTTAGCAAAATAGAAATCAACCAATTTTTGATACAGATTTTCCTAATGTTGCATTAAGCCAGGCGAACACTGTCCGATATTTTCAATCCTCAGCTCAAGCTTAAAATGTACGTCAGGAACCAGACGTCGGACTCGGTGGCGAGAGATGGCGCTGGTCGGACTGGCAAATCTGGAGGAAGAAAAAGAAGAAGAACTCCCTGGTTTGCACACGGGCACGACTGGAGTATCGGCCACTTCTCTCTTTTTGCACACCCAAATGGAACAGCGAATAACTAAGGCACTGTAAGCCCAGATTACATGTGTGACACATCATTTGAAAGAGAGCACCTTCTAGTTTCTGAAAACATAAATAGTGTGACTAAAACACAGCTTAAACTACAGTAGTGAAAACATGACTCATATTTGTTTTTTTGTCTGGAAAATAATAGGTCTTATTTGAATAGCAGCAACAAAGACATGCTTGACAATAGACATGTATTGTTTTATTGATTTTATTCTATCTGAAATGTTTCACTAATACAGATTATTTAGAGACATTTGACACCAAAATTGTACATTTTACTTTACTTTTTTTTTTTTAGAAAAAGTAGTGGATAAGGATTATATATAAAGCAGGACTTAATGACACACTGTTTTTGTTGCTGTTAATTACCAAATAATTTGTCTTCAAAATATGAGCAGAAACTTAATTTAGGCTTTCAATAAAGAAAAATAAAAATTAAAAGCATGGAATTGCTCCCTTTCTGAATTGATTGCTTTTTTATTTTTTTAAAATTGGTTAAGAAGCTTAGTTTTTGTGGAGTGAGTTCATGTTTCTTCATGTGAACACCTGTGTGTGTCCAGCTGACGTTCCTGCTGCTGGCGGAGGAAAAACAGCATCAGATAACGAAGGTGCTGGACCGTACGCGGTTACGCACAGGTGAAGAGGAGTGTGTATCCCAGGTGAAGGGTAGCATGACGAGAGCGGAGCAGCACAGCAGATGAACCCGATAAGAGGATTATTAGTTTATAAAACATCTCGCCTACACAGCTGGGCCGCCATGGTGAAGAGACCCCTGCAGCCAGCAGTCTAAAGCTCAGCGGTCGCCCAAAGCTTCCCTTGCTGTCTGCTCTCAGTACTCCTCCTGTCATAGTTTTGGTTCTGTTCAAGTTTTATCTCTGAATTTTAATTGGTCTTATTTCCATTCTTGTGTTCTATTTATTTTTGAATGTATTTGAGTTCTTAGATATTTCTTGTTTGCCGTCTTGTGTCAGTCTCCTCCTCCTAGCTCCCTTCTAGACTGCTCTGTTCACACCTGCTCCCAATCTGCTAATAAGCCTGCTCTTTGTTTCTCTCTCCATATATTCTCCTCCTATTCAGTCACTCTTTGCTGTTCCAGCACATATAGGGATTAAATGAAATGAAATTGCAGACCAGATTGCTAAGGAAGCATCACAAAATAAAACCATTGATATGATGATTAACTTAAGTAAGACAGAAATTAAAAGCTTCATTAAAGAAAGGATGAAGGTGTCATGATGGGTAAACGGAGGCAAGCCCAAGATACAGAACACACACGGAGGAGGCAGGGAAAAAGTTCAAAATGTTAAATAAAAGTTCTGAAACACACGGTAAAGCACTGGGACTGGAATGGGTCAGAGGGTGGTTCACTGGAGTCTTGACTGGGACTGGAGACTGTGGGTTAGCAGAGAGCATGAGAGGCTAAGCATCTAGCTTCAGGCTTAGCAGGGCAGTACTAGATTTGAGCTTCCAGCTCACAGCAGAGATCAACAGGGGATTAGCACAAAGGGATCTTCTGGCTGAGATTCCAGCTCTTAGCAGGGAACAACGGGGAAAATCCACATATGATTCTTCAAGCTGATTCCACGTAGGTACCTCCAGGGAAACTCCACATAGGAGTCTTAGGTTAAATCCACGTAGGAATCTTCGGGTTGGCTCATCAGGGCAGATAGCAGGTTAAGCTCACCTAGAGCTTCTGGCTAGAGACATGTTTCCTGTGATGCAGCTCTCCCAGAGCTGCAGGCCTGAGACAGGTTACCAGTGAGGCAGCTCTTCCTGAGTTTCACGAGGAGACAGGAGGTTAAGCTCATCCAGAGCTTCACGAAGGGACAGGATTCCAACTAAGATCAACACTGCGGCGTTGAGGCAAGGTCTGAAGTCAGCTTATATAGGAGAGGTCTTCTGATGAGAGGATTAGCAACAGGTGTGCAGGAAGGTTCCAGCTCCAGAAGACCCACGGCGCACTCTGCTGGAGACAGAGGGTAGTCTCCAGATCCCCACAGTAACTCCAACCCTAAGGGGAAAACACAGAGCAGAAGAGGATCCTCGGCGCCCTCTGGAGGGCAAGCCTGAGGATCCTAACAGAAGGAAAGGTGGCAAAAACAACGGGAAGAAGAAAGGAGAGGAAGATGGTTTTATAGGATTATATGGAGAATCGGAGAAATTAGGAGAGCAGAAGAGAGGAAACATTTCAAGACTTAGATTTGGGCATAAAGCATTAAATAATACATTATTCAAAATAGTGTCAGGCAACATGAATTTTGTGGACAAGACGAAACAGTAGAACATGTAGTGATGTATTGTAAGAAGTATGAAGAAGAAAGACAGAATTTGGTTAGAGACATTAATAAGTAGAAAGTGAAATTTGATTTGATAGATATTCTGCAGAATAAGTAAAAATAAAGTTATCATTATTTATTTAAATATTTAAAAATAATAGAAATAATTAGGAGGATTTAGTATTTGTAAAGTAATATTATAGATATATAGATAAATAAATATAAGTATCTGTATGAATAAGGCCATTCTGATCCACACTCCTCACCAGTTGGTGGCGGTAATGCACACCGAAAAGTTGTGTGCCAACCGCCATTAAACGCAACAAAACAAGACAAGAAAAGACTCTTTGCTGTTTTTTCGTCAGTTCTTTGCTGTCTTGTTGTGAGGATTCCTGGTTTTCAGTAGTTTTGGATTTTTGTGGATTTATGTTTTTGGATTTTTGCTTCTGTTACCCTTTTTGTTATTCAAGAAACCACTTCTTCTTCTTCAGCGTCTGCATTTGGATCCTCCTGTCAACCCTCCACCCCACTTGACACCTCCCACCTCTGCTTTGCATTGGTCAAAGACTTTAGTCCTTAAATCTGAAGCTCCAACATAAACTTTTCCAGATTTGTAGGATAATAATCACTGATGCGGGTTATTTTTCATAGATTCTATTTAATTCTCCAACACAGAGTATTGTATAATTGAGCACAACCCCCAGACCAAATATTAACGGAGTGGTTTATTTGACTTAGACTTAAACAGATTTATTTTGTCCTTTTGTATATACAAGCGTAGACAAAAAGAAATTTCGTCTAGAACAGCCCTCTAGACAATTTTATTTCTTAAAGTGTAGCCTTGATCAGGTCAGCAGCAGTTGTTCTTGAGCTGCTATTACTGCCTCCAGCTCCTGCAGCACTCACTTCTCCTGGCTCAGGGGAGGAAGAGGACGATGATGACGATGCTGTGGGGGGGGGGGGGGGGGGGGGGGGGTAGCCCTCCTGGGTTGAAGAGGCTGACGTGGTTGAAGCAGCAGTGGAGCCATCGGCAGGTTTAGCAGCGACAGACGATGCTGGAGAAGGTGTGGAAGCCGGAGGGGGCCGGGAGGAACCGGCTGGGGATGTTTCAGCATTTGGCAGGGAAGCATTTAGAGTGCTCTCCTCATTTTCACCTGCAGAGGGCAGTGCTTCCCCTCTAGATGCTGAAGATTGCCTGGGAATGCCATGATCTGCTGTGATAGCTGGCCTTAATAACTCATGCCTTTCACCTGCCTCATTCTTTCCAGCTCCTAATCATCACTCATCTCATCCATCTGCCAGTTGCCCTTATATTGGGCTCAGTTCCAGCTATCATGGCCAGATCATTATTTGTTTTCTGTTAGTCTGTCTGTTCTGTCCAAGGTGGAGACCAGTTTAAAGGTCCTGCTCAAGTTCTGGTTCCACGTCCTGTCCCGGCTACCCTCTTCCACTGAGCCTGCCCGTCTGCACCTGATCTTGTCTGCTCCTGCGCGTGTCCGTCTGGTCTGGCCAACAAAGAAGCCAAACGACCAGGCTTTGTTGGGCTACTGGATAAAACCTGGAACTAAACGCTATTCCTGATGCTTTGAACTGAAAAAGCTTCCTGGATGGAAGAGAAACGTCTTCAAACTTGGAAACAAAGTCCAGTGGATTGTTTTGAACTTTTTTGGAATGACTATGACCTGGATGACTGAGAATCTTCACCAGCATTTAATTGAGTGGTAAAAAAAAAATATGACAGTTTCAAAACCATTAGTATATTTTTCCACTGGGTTTGGACATCTAAGGTCATTTTCAGTTTTATTCATTGAAAATTAACTTTAGCCCATTTCATTAATTGGGGAGTCTTTACAATATACCTTTTCTTTCTTTTTCTACCCACAAATTCTATGTTGGATAACCCTGAAACTTTCCATTTTATAATCAGCTCACCTCCTTAAAAATGAAAAAATGAAGAACATGAAGAATTTCTCTCTAAAAAAATCCTCTCAACAGGATCTAGAGAAGTTCCTAGAACACAGTGTGAATTCTTTATTATTACTTTATAAGAGTTTTTTAATGTCAAAGTCCACTCATACTCAGAATTCAAACTTCTGTAAGTGCTTTGAATATGAAATTATTCCATACTCTGCTCAATACATGATTATTATACTAATATAGGAAAAGTAGAATTACAGATATTGAGCCGTTCCTCCATCTGTATTAGAATCAGATTCCGCAAGGCTGCATGGATGAGGATCTTTCCCTCCAAGGCCATGGTTTTAATCTGCACATTTGCTGCTTTTTCTGAGCTCTTATACTTAAGTGAGGTAAATAAAGCAAGAAATCAACAGGGGAAAGGGTTTAGCTCTTAAAGGAAAAGTCCGCTCACATTCAGATTGCAAACGTCTGAAAGTTCTTTAAATCTGAAATTATTCCATCCTGTTCAATAAATGATCATTGTTTTTAATTCAGAGTAATTTTCATGTGAATGTGCTTTACTGGAGACGTCCATGTTTGTCAAAGAACACTACTGCCACCTACTGGTTTGTGACGTCACGGTGCGGTATCGGCTGTTGATCAAGTCCCAGTGCTGTATCTGGTGTTTGTCACAACGCGCTATTATCCAAGTCATCTTGAAAACATTCTTCTTCCAAATGTTGGCTACATATTACGTGTTTTTTCTCTGGCCAGAAGTTCGATGGCAAATCCTCCCTCTTCAAGTTGGCGATCCAACGACTAACCCGTCCGTGGAGGATCAGGAATCAGAAAGGTGAAATAACTCTTTTTTTTGTCATTGTCAGTTTCACTATAGCTCTGGTGAATTTCAATGGTGAAGTCCTCTGGAGATCTTCAATAATTGTTGTTGATTGCAGATGTGTCTAGTAGTTCCCATTGATTTAGCTTGTAAAGCGGGGAGAATGGCGCTAGGCTTACCGCACCGTGACGTCACTGCTGGAAGATGGCAGGAGGGAGGGGCTACTATATTTGGGTGAAAATGGCCGCTCCCAGACTCAGTGATCGCGATGAAAAATATTATTTCTATTTTTCTATTGACTAAGGCTAAATTCATTAAATCACTGCGAGCATATTAGTTTTAGGTATAAATAATGATCCATTTATTATTCCTCGCTGACCGGAGTTTTTCATATGCGTTGATGATGGCAGAGGAAATTAAAATAATTTTAGAAAAGTTTCCGTACATTCTGAATGTAAAGAATGGCGTGGCGTCCGACATTACTTTTAGAAATTGAAGCAATGACCTTGTCTGGTAGAGTTGATCGGAAAGATCCAATCGACTCTACCAGTAACAAGGATCCAATAATGAGATTTTTATGTCATTGTTTTTATTTTTGCAGAAACAGAAAGTTCTTCTCTTCTTTTCTGCCTGCATCTTCTCCACATTTCCAGCATACATGGCAACTATATGTGATTCTGTTGGTAGTTACGGCTGCCTTTGAGACGTTCAAAATGATTTTCACTAAATTAATGATGACAGCCAGTAGCAAACCAAAAAACTGCATGTGCAATTATTTGATGTGCTTAAAAATATATTACTCATTATCTGGGATCATTGTGAATTAGAACCAATGGCGGGAAATCACAGCATTGCATGATTACCACTCATTCTAATCTTTTCTACTCCAAATTTCTAACTCACTATTTCCTCACGGGCTCATTCCTTCAGTCTGCTTATCGTCTTGACCAAACTATTAAAACTGACACTGAACGCTGTGTGTTAGCAAAGGGCCCAGTATGTATGGGTATGAATGTGTGCAGTACGTCTTAAAACAGGAGGTCTGGAAGATCTCAGCTGTCTGTTAACATAGCCGGACAACCAAAGGCCACAGCTCTGACAGATAGAGTTTATTTAAGAAGGAGAGCAAGCCTGATAAACCTCCTTCCCTTCTTTTACTGTTGTTTTTGTTTTACGTTTTCTACATTTTCTCTCTTTGGTTTGTTTTCTTCTTGCCCACATTACGTCTCGGTCTTCATCTCTTATCACCGTTGATCTTCTTCACTCTTTTAAGTGCCCTCTTTTTCCCTCCTCTCTTCATCTATTTTTTCCATTCACATAAACTTTTTTTTTCCATCTTCACTTCCTCCTTCTCTCACCCTTTTTCCATGTATTTTTCTAAAGGCTTTAGTGAATTTTCCCTCCTAATACTCAAACTTTTATTTTATACATCTCCTCTTTGTTCTAAAAAGTCTTGTTTCAATTTTATTTTTTCCTTTCCTTTCATCTACTATCGACTCCTCGGTGTTCACTTATACCTTATTCTTCTTCAGTTGTTTAATTGCACTAACCCTCCTGCTCCTTGAACTGTGAGTAGGATAGTAGGACTAAAGGCCTGGTTCTCCTCCTGCAGCAGTGAGTTTGTTGCAGATATTTTTGATTTAAGGCTGATTTATACTCAGAAACCAGGTGGTCTGCGTGTGTGGCGCAGTTAAGGCAGATACGCCCCGCCACTTCCGCAGACAATCTGCAAAATTGTAGGTGACCGCAAACAGGAGGCCTCTGATTGGTCAAAACTCCATCCGCTCTACACTATGCGTATTTCCTGTTTGGTTCCTTACCGGCTTGTTTTGTTTGTCTGACCGCCATTGTGGAAAACGATTCGTAAAGATGGAGCAGCTAGCAGAGCGAGGTGCGTGAGAACGCTGTGACCCTTTTCCCACCTGGATCCCCGCTCTTTTTGGCCCTCATGTCCCTCCATTGTCGCATAAATGTGCCCCCACTTCCTCACCGCCTCGGCCGTATCTAGACCTACAGCTAGTTCCTGATTTGCCCTCTGGCGTTGTGGCGTGGAATAACATAGCGCAGACCACGCTTCAATGTTATGTGCAGGGGCACACACGCAGACGATCTGGTTTCTGAGTACAAACCAGCCGTGACAGTTTAATGACCGCTAGTAGGACTTTTGATTTTAGCAGATTTAACTCTTTATAGGGCACTTAGTGAAATACTTTAAAAATTATAATTTCCAGCTAAGTGTTATTGGAATCCAGGATAAGACCTTATTACCTTTGTAACATAAAAAAATTGATATTTTGATTGCAAAAATAAATGTCAATGTAATAACAAGCCAACTTACTCGAATATATTAAGAAAAACAACTAAAGTGCTTCTAGAAGAAATTCATGAAAAACATACATTTTGTTTGGTCCAACATAACCTTAGAGGCATTAATGCAGATAGTGGCACCGACAGTTTTTACTTTATAAACCTAAATATGATTGTTAACTAGGCTTATTAACTTTTTAACTTTACTTTTTAGCTTTTTCCCTTTTTTCTTGATTTTTTAAAAGTGTTTTCCAACTTAATTTCCACTAGGTAATATATTCAAGGGCTCATCTAATTGGTCAAATGCCAAAATCAGATGTGCAGCCATGTAGCAGGATCTTTGCTGAATGGCTGGATATAGACCTTGTGCTTCTAGATGTCACTCAGGGCCAGGGTGTGGGGGGGTGGGGGGTCGGCGGTGGCTGGGCTGCATTAGTAAGGGTATGTAGGGTTGCAAGTTGATCAAAAACACTAACTTGCCCTATAAAGGGTTTAGGGTTGCTTTCCATTTGAACTGATTGAGCAGATAATGCCTTCAGATGGGTTTTATGTGGAGGTTTGCAAGTGTCACCCTGAAGGAGGAATATCAGGCCTACTCTACTAGAACTATAACCTCCGAAACGCGATGTCGGATAAGCAAAAGAAAGACGAAATTAAAAGCGGGCTCAGCAATGTTGGATGGTGTATATATTTAATTGCAATGGACATAGACAGTAGATGTATTGGATGACTAGAAATGTCCGCACAGCAAACTGCAGGGCGACAGCATTGAGGCCATTTGTGCTTAATTTTCACCATGTGGAAAGGGGACGGATTGTGAGAAGCCTGTCATCGCTGAGAGAGGACTGCTGGGCTCTGCTCTGCACCCTCCTCTCTATAATGGCTTCCAGTCGCTCATAAAAACAAAGAGCTGTGGGAAACCAGGACAGGCCAGCGGCCAGAAGAACCTCAGCAGATAGCACAGCTGCCTGCACAAGATGGAGCCAACACGTGTCTATATGTACGGCGAGGCTGGGAGGGTGAGGTGATCCTCATCTCCATGACAACCGAAATTAGCTTACCAAAGGGAACACTTCCTGCTAAACATGTTAGCTCACTACCTGTAGATGTTTACATGGATCAAATTTGCAGATGATATCTAGCAGAGTCCTCTGCAGCTATGACAACAACAAAACGTCCTCCAATAGCTGCCAAGACAGAATTCCCATTTTTACAAGATCTTTCTCACGTTCGCATGACATATTTTTCTCATTATTACAAGGCACCATTTTCCATCTACAAGAAGCAGGCTCAGGCCAGTACTGAGTCACCGACCATCACTGATACCACACACATACACAGCGGGATTATGCATGGACTCCCAAAGCAAATAAAACTGTCTTGTCGTGTGATTGCTCTGGAAATCTGTGTGTCTTTTATGGCAGCAATTCAAGATTTTCTTGCTATATCTCCAAAGAAAGTTCAAGCATGACTTTGACTTAATTCGAGGGAGGATCAGATTTACAAACATACCGGTCAAAAACCCTGCATGGATAAAAAAAACCTTCAGGATTTCTTGAAAGGTGTGCAGAGTCCTGTTGGTAATTGGCACGACTGAAATAAGTTTCCATGTCAGAGAAATCAGGGAGTAAAGCATAATTTACAATACTTTCTTGCTTTTTCTTTTTTTTTCCTACTGTTTTTCTCAATCTTGTCTCATTAGAGGCACACAACACTTTTAACTGTATTATATTGGAATTTATAGGAGAATAAAAACTTCACAGCCATGAGTGATTGTTAATTAAAAAAGATAGATGATACATGATTTCAAAGGGTATTGGGCCTTTTTAGGTGGGGGTTACACATAACATTTTGTAAGCTGGCCAGAAAATTGTAGGTAAGGTCTTTCCTTAATATATTTTTGCATCTCCTTCAAAATTCTACTAAACCTTTAGTAGTTTTGTGTCACTGGAATCAACCTCGTCCTCTGGGCTCTGATCGAACTGAGACCAGGTTAGTGACTCATGTTTATAATCATCCTCCGCCAGATTTATGTGGTCACTAACCTGTGTTTCCCTGCTGCAGAGGTTCCTGCCTTACGTTTAGACCACACGCCATAGAATAAGCATTTTGCTGCTTGTCCACATTAAGATCAGATGCCCAATAAAGTGTGTCCAAATGCGTCTGCTGCTTCTGTGTTCAATGCCAGAGAGCAGCTTCGCTATATTTGCTGTGATCAGCGGGTAAAAAGGGGTTTATTTGTTTTAAAGTGAGAAAGTCCACCTAAAAATATCGTCAGTCCAGTCAGTTCATCCAGATTACCATCCTGCCTTCAAATATTAATTCTCTGTTGGTCCATCGCGAAACCCCCGCACACCGGCTGTGCGCTGTCACTGGAAATCCCCTTCAAAGGCAGTCTCTGAGGCAGAGGACATGGCGTCCTCAGTGGAGCGGTTCCGTCGGTAGGCGAACTGGAACGGGTGGAATGTTGGCGGCAGACTTGAGATGATGTGTTCTTTAACCAGCCTTGGAAGCACTTCATCACGATGGGAGTCAGAGCGACAGGCCGCTAATCATTGAGTGAGGTGACCTGAGGCTTCTTTGGGACTGGAATGATGGAGGCAGACTGGAAGCATGCTGGCACTATGGATTGGTCCAGCCAGGTGTTAAAAATGTCTGTGAGGTCCTCATCAAAAATAATACCAACATTTTATACTTTATTATCTGAGATGAATTTAATCCCATCAATAAAAATTGACTCATAGAGTTTCAGACACACAGATCCTGTGTTTGATATTTTCCCAGGAATTAAAGACTGTAAGAAATAAGCCACACATTTTAACCTAATTAGGCTTTTTGCAATGAATCAGTATGCATCTGAATATTCTACAACAAACTAAAGAAAATTTTAATTTTCAGCTGAAGTACTTTAGGGGCAAATTCAATGTATTTACCAAGACCGTCAACCACAATGTTATGAACATTTATTTGTATTAAACTTGCTGAGATCTACAGCAGTTACATAGTTCAAAAGGTTGAGGATAGTGTCTATCAGTGGAGGTGGGAATGAAGGTGGATGACTATGTGTTTTGTTTTCATGGTCAGGTTTCAAGTCTTTTTCCATAATCAGGGAGTCAAGCTTCAGTCTCTGACATAAATAAACATTTCTTATCAAGTGCTTATCTCAACCTGTCTTTGGATGAAGGTATACCCTGGGCAGTTCTTACTTCATGACATTCTTCATACTGTTTGTGTACTCAAAAAACTTCTGTGTAGAAAGACCACCAGACTCACGTGATCCAGCATTTAGCAGCAGTTTCATTTCTGGATTGTGTTTTTTTCAAATGGCCATTTAAAAACCATGTTCATTGTGTGGAACACCAGCCCTATCAAACTGGTGTTGGCTAGGCTTAAAACTTTCCTTTTTCATAAAAGGTTATCCTGAGCTATCTCTATAGTTATGCTGCTATAGGCTTAGACTGCTGGAGGACATATATTATTAGAGAACATTCATCAGGTTCTGTTGGTCTAAGTAGAAAGAAGGGTTGGGTGGACATGACAGTATTTCCAAAAAACATTGTTTCCAAGTTTGAAGATGTTTCTCTTCTAATCCAGGAAGCTTTTTCAATTCAAAATGTCAGAAATAGCGTTGAGTTCCAGGTTTTATAGAGTGGACCAAAAACAAAGCCTTGTTTTGGCTTAGAAAACATGCAAATTGGACCATAAGAACGGGTGCACCTCTTAGGAGTGGGGGTCGTTTTGTTTCTTTGTTAGCCTGTAATACCTGAATGTCGGGTATTAGAAATGCCTTTCCTGATTGGGAAGTGAAATGTCTTCAAACTTGGAAACAAAAATCCAGTGGATTGTTTTTTTTTTACTTTTTGGAATGACTATGACCTGGATGACTGTGAATCTTCAACAGCAGACAGCACTTAAATGTCACTTTATTAGAAATTCTAAAAGTGCATAGACCTGTCATGATCCTGGCACTGGTGGCTGGCCTGATTCCTCATTCCACTCACCTGTTTAACTCTGTCTGTTTTCTCATTACTGCTTATCTGATCCACCTGTTTTCAGCTCCTATATATGCTGTGTGTTTTTCAGCTACCAGTGCCAGAATATTCAAGCTGTTTTGTGTGAGTAACTTTAGCCTTCTGTTTGTTTTTCTGATTATCTAAATGTGACCTGTTTCTGTCCTGTGGATCCTGAGTTTTGCTTTGCCCTAGTCTGCTCTTTAATCTGCTCTGTTCTGGACTGATTCCTGGATTCACCTGGCTCACCAAACTTGGACTGTTTTTCTGATATCGGCTTGGATTCTCCTTCTGTACCTCATCGGCTTTCTGATCCTCTGGTCTGTGAACTTGGTTCTGCTTCGGCTTTAGACATCCCCTTCAGGACTCTGTTGCCCCTCGGCTGGCTTCAGCTCCACTCAGAAACAGGTCAGTGACTATTTTTCTCTTAATTCTTATCTACTCTTATTAGTCACTGACCTGAGTTTCTGTTCCCACATAGGACCCGGTTTATCCGCCCCAGCTGACGAGCAGCCATACTGAGAGTTAAAGTCTAGTTTTGAACTATCCAGATCTGTCTGTTTTTGAATATTGGGTCCAAGGTTTTGAACGCATTACAAGACCAGTAACTAACCCTGGTTAAAACCAACTTTTCTATCACGTTATGTCATTATGTATTCATTATTTGTTTGGACATTTATCCTTGAACATTTAGGTCTGTGTGTATTTACCATAACAGGAGACTAGGATGACATCACTGGTCATGCCTGCAATTGGTCAACAAGCCGAAGCAATGGAGGTGATTGATTGTGGAACTCCAGCATAGTTGTGGAGGAAAAAAAAAAGTCCAAGATCAGGTATTAAAAAAAAGTTCAAGAATGATTCCAGCAGTGGTGAAACTCAAGCTGTGCAGGGAAAACAGCCAAACTGTTGAAGTTCACTAAAGCTGGAGCTAAAGCTTTGGAAGCATTCTGAATTTCCTGGACATGTAAATACACGTCCTTGCTAATTGTGCTACTGGTGTTAGCAATGCTTTGAAGCTCTATGATCCAAGCTTTGGGTTTTTGGAAGTAACAGCTTCCATGGCCACCATCTAATTTTCTGATAGATGGAGTCGTCTGTTTACATCAGCTGATCACACCCTGTGCTGGACTTCTATTTAGGCTCAAAACGGATAGGAAAACACAACCAGGGTGGATGCTTGGAGTATAAAGCCTTGTTATATTCCTGTAAACTAGATTTTGGTCTTTTAGGCAATTAAAATTACTATGTACCAAGTGAAGTTATAAAAAAGATATTAATAAAAATTTATACAGAACCAAGTAGAAAAAAGAACCATCTGTACATTCCTTTTTGTAGTATGTCTACATGTTACTGTGACTGCATGTATTAACATTGGTCCTGGTTACAATGAGTTGCTACAAAATAAGCATGGCTGCCATTGCCTTTTAGTTCTAAGGATCTCTGAAAAGAAGAAAAAGACAATGACCAGTATTTCAAAAACTTTTTAGACTGTATTTACAATGTAAGGGTTAGGAAGTATTGGCAGGTTCTGAAACTCAGACCTTACTCCATTTCCCTGGAATATATATTGCCACATTCCACACACCTCCAGCCAAGAGAATCCGTGGTCTGCAATACATCCAGTTTTATGGTGGGAGCAGGGGGGGTTGCCATTAGGCAATACTAGACAGTTTCCTAGGGCCCTAAGTTCCTGGGGCCCCATAAAACTCTGTTTACATTAGTGTTGAGCGATGCCATTTTTTTGGCCACGATCCCGATACCTGGCTGTGCATTATCGGCCGATACCGATACCATCTGTTTGAAATTTGTGTATAAATGAAGAACTGCAGACTGCTTGGATGTAAAATTATTGCCATCATGGCTTCATGTCAAGCTGCTGCCTACCTTTGTGAAGCAGGAAAAAGACTAAAACAAAGTGAATCCAGTAGAACTTTTTATTGCCTACCTGGAATGGATGACAATAGTTGAATAAACTTTTGTTCTCAAAATGGTATCAGTGCCCTATTGGTTGATACTCGCCGATACTGATACCACCATTTTATTGCTGGATTGGGGCCCCGCCCGATACTGGTATCCAGAGGCGATTCTAGAGTCTGTGGGGGCCCCAAGCAAAAAATCCTAGGGGGCCCTACTGACCAGTGTTCATCACCATTATGTTAGGCTATAAATAATCTGACACAAATGAAAAATGTATTAAATAAAACCTTTTTTTTATTCCAAATGTTTTAAACATGAACAACCTTGTTATTTTGGAAAATATAAAAGAATAAACTAATAAATGTATAATAAAATAAAAACTAAATTGCTTTAAAAACCCAATATAAACTTTGTACAAAATATAAAGTAGTTATAGTAAGTGTAGTGAAATTATTGGGGTCCTATACTGCTTCCAGAATTGCTGCTTACGGGCCTTGGCTTGTGCAAATGCAGACATAAGTCCTCCAGATCCAAAGACCTTCACACACTATACTCTATGGAAATAAGCGCCAGTCCTGAAAGTCTCTCTTGAGACATGGAAAATGAATCATTTTCCTTCAGCTTAGTTACATAATTGCTTTCCAATTTACTGAACGATAGGCCTACAACGTCATCCATTCACTAGGCTATGTTAATTTTCATTAAGCGAAGTCATCCACCTGGGCTGGGCTGGATTTTGACTGGGCAAAGCCAATGTCAATCAACATTCCATACCATATTAGATAATATCCACTTGAAATAAGACAATGCGGTTGCTCTTTCCTATTTTAAATGTAAATTGTCTTGTTACTTTGGCAAAGTATCTCACTTACCTTCTCAATTCAAGAACAAATGCAATTAGTTTAAGAAAAAATGACTTATTTAGATTTACATTTTTTGCAGTGCAGTGATCAGATGTAAACAATGTGGGAGAAAAAAAACACATGGTGCAAAAATAAATTGATCTCAAAGTTTAGTGCATTAATATTTATGGTGTAAATATGCAGTATTTTGGTTTAGTATTATCAGTGCATAAAGAAAAATCACAAAAAATGTAAAAAGTTATTCATATGTTGGCAAAGTAAACGTCCTGACTTGTAGGGCTGTGTCGGTTTGCCAAAAATCATCCATCCATCTGTCCATCTGTCTGTCCGTTCCTCCATCCCTCGATCCATTGGGGTTGCAAGGCTGATGCCCATCTGCAACACCAAGACATTCAATCATGCACAAACTCCCACTTTTGAGACACCAGTTAATCCAAACATCTGTACAAGCTGCCATGGTTTGACCGTTACACAGATGATCTGCATTGGTTCGTCTTTGCATTAAGAGAGGATAAAAGAACATTTTAGAAAATCTTCTGTTTGCTGCACCATCATAAGTGTCTGTTCAGCATTAAAAGGATAATAAGCACTTTGTGATAACCACTGAAGAATGAACTATAACAAAGAAGGATTCTACTGCACATAACATGAATTAGGCTGCACATTACAACCCTGATCTCTATTTATTCACTGGATTGCTGAAAAAGTGAAGCTGTCCGCCATGACTGGAAGACATTGACTGAGTCATTGACATTGGGTCTAATGTTAGAAAAGAGAAAGTAGAGGAAATAGAAAGTAATTCACTGTGAAATGTTAATGTAGGAATTCTTTATTAAGTGAATGATGCTGTCGTTTTTGTAGTATTTGTTGCTCATATATATATATATATATATATATATATATATATATATATATATATATATATATATATATGAGCATTTTTATCAATGTAATGTGAAAACTTCTGCACATGATATATATTTATACATATATATCAGGGCCCCACAGACGATGGCTTGTTTTAAGAATGGACTGAAAACGTTCCTTTTTAGAAATGCCTACAATTGCTGATTTTAGATTTTTTTAATATGCATTTGAATGTATTGATTTTAATGATTATCTTTTTACTCTGTTTTTAATGTTATGGTCTTTTAACCTTGTTTTAATTTTCCCTTTTTTTTAAATGTAGCACTTTGAGATTTTAAGTCAAATGTAAAGTGCGTTACAAATAAAATTCATTATTATTTATATATATATATATTTTTAAATAAAGTTATTCAGTCACTGGATGGTGTATGTGTGTGTTTGTGTACGTGTGTGTGAGGTTTAATTAATAGTAATATAATAAATATATAATATAATATACACCTGAGAACTGATGATGTCTGTGTGTCACAAACCCTGGTTGCACTGAAGTGTATATGAGAATAAAGTAGTGAATCTCAATCTATGTATTTATTTTATTGTTACTTTATTTGAAATAGGCCTGTAGGCTCATAGGTCTAAAGGTGCTGTGAATAAAACAATTTTTCACAGCACCCCCTGTTGAAAAGTACTTCCAGGGGCCCTACATTAGCGGCTATAGCAGCAGGAACAGCGGCGCCTCATGAGCTTCTGTGCCGCTTTAGAAGCAGCAGCAGCTGGAGTTGGAAACGTTGAACTTTAGCTGCTGGACACGCCGCATCAACCAATGAGAGAAGCTGATCTGGGAGCTGGCAGGGAGTCAGACACAGTACTGCTGATGCAGAGCGCTATGATCACTCCTCTGAAACAGTTTATTAACGCCTGTAGTTTGGATTACGTACGTGAAAAACGCTAACATCTACTTCCAGCCGCCACCAACAGTAGGGGAAAACCCCCAAGAGGCTCCCGGGCCTGAGGCAGCTGCTGCTGGGGATTCCCAGTGACAGCGGTGCGGCTACCACAGTTTACACCTTGAAGCTTTCTCTCTCCACTTCTTTTTCCTGAAAAGAGATCACTCCAAAACAAACTCTTTAAATAACCCTTGATAACATCAATTTAATTCTATTTAGTTTATTTCTATAGCTCCAGTTCACATCATGTCATCTCAGGTCACTTTCCAGTTCACCAGATCATCCAGTCAGATTAATTCAAAGTTTTCTATCAAAGGAAAACCAGCTGATTGCATCGACTCATTGACTCTTCAGGAATCCCTCACACTAAGCATGCTTGTAGCGACAGTGGAGAGGAAAAACTCCCTTTGAACAGGAAGAAACCTCCAGCAGAACCAGGCTCAGTGTGAGCGGCCATCTGCTGAGGCAGAAGCAGACATAGAAAAAGAAGCATAGATACAAAAGGCAACTGTAAAAGGCGGCCCATGTTTCTTGGTTTCTAAGGACCACAGAAAACCTTCTTGGCACAACTTGCTTTCATGTAACATCCTGGATGACCTGCACCACCTGAGCCACTTGTGTGGGTTGTAGAGGTTAGGACGTTTCTTCTGACTGGAAGAAATGAAATCTTTGTATTTTAAACCGGCAGGAATTCTTCGCCTTGATAAATGAGCAAATTGTACTGATAAAAGCCATTTTGGTTCTATGTAATCTCAAGACTAAAAAAGACTTGAGAAATGTTGCTAATATAGTGATGGTAGAAGAGGGCATAATGCAACGAGAATCAGGTTCACATTCATCTTTTTTTAACCTTTAAACATAATGCTGACTGCTAGATAACCCTAATAAACATTTTAAGAAGGTGCCAACGCCATCCTCGGTTATGGCCCACTGCTATAGAAACATAAAGTCATCTAGTTTACACTCCAGCCTGGAGAAATGACCACCATGCCATTCGATGGCAACCTCATTTTGTTTTTGACTCAGGTTCATAATCCCACCTGTACATACATAGCAGCAGAAATGACCTCACACTGTGCTGCTGTGGACGCTATATGTGGAACTGGTTAAATGAAGTATGTACATTCTTGAGGCAGGGGGAGGTTCTTACAGATGCAGGTTTATTCAGAGAGGTGCAGAAGCATAAATTACACCAAATACAGACATTACTTCATTGGAGGAAAATGGAGAACGGTAAACAGATGACTACTTTACCCTTTATTTGGTCGGAGATAGGATTTTAACTGACGTGTTGACATCTTTACAGGAACAGATTGAAATTAGCGCTTTAGAGTCTTTAAAAAGTTCTGCCAGTGATTCTATAACGACTAAAATAGAAAACGTACCACATATTTTACGCTAATATTCATGCAACATGACCTTTTTCAAATTTTGTCCAACTACAACATATGCTTTGATGTATTTATTCTGTTCATATGTGATCGACCAACACAAAACACTGCCCTTTTATAAGGTGGACTAAAGCAAAGGACAGAATAATAACTGAGAAAAAATAGTCATAGATTAAACATTTAAACCATGGAATAAAGTTATTACTTACTTATGTTATTTTCCTCTGTCGTTTAAAATATGGTCCAAACTAAGTCAGATTGTATAATTTTCAAACATTCAATCTTGTCAGAGTTTACTGGTTTATCTAGGGTTTAAACTCTGGCTGGACTTTTCTAAAAACATATGCTTGGATCCAGAGCCTTCCATTGCAGCACTGCCTGCATGTTTTGGGTCATCGTCCTCACAGACGCTGCACTGCTTTCCCATTCATGATACTTATGCAGGATCTAAGGTTTTCTTCCTGGATTTTCTTTCATTCAGTTTAGCTCACTTTTTATCACATCAAACCCTGCAAAAGAACAAGATTCCCACGTTTTCTTTCAGACAGTAGTTTCAGAACCACCCAACCCAAAGAAGCCTCAGGTCACCACACTTAATGATTAGCGGCCCGTCGCTCTGACTCCCATCATGATGAAGTGCTTCCAAAGGCTGGTTAAAGAACACATCGTCTCCAGTCTGCCGCCAACATTCCACCCGTTCCAGTTCGCCTACCGACGGAACCGCTCCACTGAGGACGCCATCTCTGCTGCTCTCCACCTGAGCCTGGCACACCTGGAGGAGAAGAACACCCAGGTGTGGATGCTGTTCCTGGACTTCAGTTCAGCTTTCAGCACCATCATCCCACAGCATCTGATGGGCAAACTGGAACAGCTGGGCTTCAATACACCTCTCTGCTATTGGCTGCTAGACTTCCTCACCAACAGACCTCAGTCAGTCCGGGTCGGACAGAACACCTCTGATGTCATCAGTCTAAGCCCCTCCCCTCAGGGCTGCGTCCTGAGCCCCCTGCTGTTCACCCGGATGACACATGACTGCGTCCCCAGGTTCACCACCAATCACATGGTGAAGTTTGCAGACGACACCGCGGTGGTGGGCCTCATCAGTGACGACAACGACCTGGACTACAGGGAGGAGGTGGAGCAGCTGGTGGTGCAGAGATAACAGCCTGATCCTGAAGGTGGAGAAGACCAAGGAGATCATGGTGGACTTCAGGAAGAACCGTCCTAACCACGCTCCACTGCTCATTGTGTCCATACAAGGGATGCATGATATATTGCTGTTTGCATCGGTATCGGCTGTTATTCATCATTTTTTTATACATTATTTTTGCGCCCTTTATAAATATTGCATTTAAAAGCATCTGTTTAACTACCTATGAATATAAATATTAGTGTATTGTGGTTCTCTTGTGTTCTCAACAATAGAAAAGCATTCAATAAATATATGTTTGAGCTCATTTTTTGAGCAGGTCCATCTACCCCCCACCATCTTTCTTCACTAAGTTACTCCCTTGCTTTAATTTAATTCATTCTCTACGCTTAGAGAGAAGAAAAAGTAGCCTTGAAATGCAGCATTTTTAAGATAATTATATCTTAATAAATATTGGATCCACACTAATATTAGTACAATTTAAAAAACAATGATATTGGAGAAGGCTAGGTACTAATCTAAATAGATATCATTGTTCATCTGCAGAGGGCTGCTCAGTGGGACAGTAAGGAGAACTGTTGCCTGGAAGCAAGAAGGTTCCGGGTTCCCGGGGCTATATATTATATATATCTTTCTGCATGGAGTTTACATGTTCTCCCTGATTTTTTTGTTGTTTTTTGCACAAACTATGAAAAAACATGATTAAACCGCAAAATAAACCAGTGTGCTTGGATGTAAGGAGAGCAGAGACGGAGGGAACTCTATGCAATGCGTATTACTAAGAGTATGCTGGCCTGACACCGTATGCTGAGCTGACAGAACACCGGAGCGGAGCAAATATTCATCCAACGTGGAGAACTTTCTTGTGATTGGCTTATACAAGGGAGCTCTGTGATTGGTTGCAAACCATCCCCTGTTTTAAACAATGCATTTGTGTATCAAGGTATATCAGGAGAGTCTCAAAAATCCAAACACAAATGCAGTGAATTTAAAGACCACTGGTACTTTGTAATTTAATTTATAATAGTTTAAGGACCAGAAGTACTTTGGTGAACCTTGTTCGGTGCATGTGTGGATCTTGTATGCTTGCATGAATGGTGCTGTGTGTGTGAGTGGATCTTGTACTGCGCATGTATGAATCACATATGTGTATTTGTGAAAATGATCTGAAAATAGACCGATCTATGTCCACATAATATTCAAGTTGCATTAAAAAGTTGATTTATTTTTGATTGGCACTGCATGCAGTGGTTGAAAATCATACTTCTTCTATTCTTTGGTTATCTTCCTTCCAGTCATTCTTGTGGTAAATCAGCCCGTCTCTACTATCCAGCTTCTATGGTTTGATGTCTCCAAACAGACATTTAGCATAAATGAAACACAACTTCACCCGCTCCCACGACATCCAACTGGCTGGAATATTGATGTAAACACATTGATGCAGAGCAGATAGAAATGGATCCCAGGCTAGACGTGGCCTGTAGTCCATTTCCTTGGCATGCCAACTTTAAAGGAGTCACCAGTTTTATTTTCATTTTTCAAAAGTTCTCCAGTCTACATTTTTGATCATCTGGTTTCATATTTGAGCATGGAAGAATCATGCTAATGACAAATATTAATAGTAGCATATCCCGAGCTTAAAAAATCAAAGATATACATACATTTTTAAGCAAATATGCTTAATTTAAACATGCTAAGACTAAAAGTTCTTTTTAGTCACAGAAACTTGGTTCTCTTTATATTAAAGTGTTTCGGTCAAAGAGGTTCTCTCTGCAGTTTTTTTTTTTTTCTGTGGTGATACGCTGTGAGCTCTGATGGATGGGTGGTATGAATGAATGACTGTCTCTATTTATTCAGTGTGGGGGACACAGACGCTGTGTTGTTAGGAAAGGACTCAGACATGACCCTGTGACCCTGTATCTCATACACACACAGAGCTTCAGGTGGTTCCATAATGAGTGTGTCTCACTCACAGCAGCCTCTTTCACCTGACCGCTAAACACATTGATGCAGACACAAATAGGAGCAGATCAGTCATCGTGTCTCTGCTCGCCCAATGAGTCAGAGTGACTTTGATAACTATGCTGCAAATGACGACAGGGTGTAGCGGCGTGGTGGTTAAGAACAAGCTTGTATCTCAGTGTCGAGCCAGACAGGCACCCAATACACCGTCCCACTTCTTTAAAAGCCCTCATTCTTTTGTATGGAGTTTTTAAATGTTCCCTGCCGCCACTGCCTACATTACATTAAGAAAAAACATTAGATATATTGCATCAACTTTCATAACTTTCATTGTGGAAAATAATGTGGGAATGGGAATAATGGGAATAAAAAATATTTATATGCGTGTGTATGTACTGTATATACTCCACCAAGTTTACATAAAAAGCCAGACGTTTGCATTTTTTCATGTAGAACTAAAGATAAGAGTGAGTTACTGAGTAACAATAAGTTATCTGTAGTTATGTGAAACGTTTTTCCACACAATTTACAGTATTTTCTATATGCTGAAGATTTTCAGAGAATTGAAAATCATCATCATGGAGGCGCCTGGCGGCATGCGCCCATTCAGCTCTAAACAATTCCACACAATATGCAGGCATTGATCCCGCATCTATGTCTGTCAACACCTGCTGGAACTACGGTCACAAAATGTTTTAAACATAGCCACTTGATCGTCTACAAAGCTGCAGACTCACAGAGCAGCCCATGGCGAGGAGAAGGATGGAGGAGGCTATGTGCTAGGGGATGTAAGAGGGGTAGCAGCGGCAGGCTGACAGCGAAGCTAAGAATGAATTACCACAGAACACCGATCCCATCAATCCTGCTCTCCACTTCCGCTCACTGCATAACAAAATGGATCATCTCCGACTCAAACTCTCTTCAAAAAAGGAGATATGTAACTGCTGTGCCATCACCTTGACTGAATCATGGCTTCATTCATCGATACCGGACAATGCTATTAACCTGGAGGGGCTAACACTATAGTGCGCTGACAGAAACACAGAACTTAGCAGTACGACTTGGGGGCTCTGTGTTTACATCAACAACAGCTGGTATAAAAATGCTAGATCGGTCTCCAGCTTCTGCTCTCCTGACATGGAGTTTCTGACTGTTAACTGCAAGCCGTTCTATCTGCCCAGAGAGTTCAGTGTGGTTAGCGTCACTGCTGTTTATGTGCCCCCCAGCGCTAACACTAAAGAGGCAATGAAGACTCTATACCAGGCTATCTCTGAGCTCCAATCTGCACACAGAGGGTGTTTTCATCATTGCTGGGGATTTTAACCAGGCTAACTTGAAGACTGTTCTCCCTCATTTCTACCAACATGTGGACTTTGCAACTCGGGGTGAAAACACTTTAGACCTGGTTTACTCTAACATCAAAGATGCATTCAGAGCAGCCCCCCCGCCCCCACCTCAGTTCATCAGATCAACTTTCTGTCATGCTAATTTCTGCATACAGGCCCCAGCTAATCGGGGCTAAACCAACAGTTAAAGAGGTCAGAGTGTGGTCTGAGGGGGCCAAGGAGAAATTCCAAAACTGTTTTGAAGGTTCTGACTGGAACATGTTCAAATAAAAAACCTCATTATAACTGATCAGAAATCCTGGTCTTTTTTCTATATCTGGCACAGTGAATAGGTCGGCTGGATTAAAAATACGGACTGGATATATACCTGGTATATCCTCGTGTGTTAGCACTAAGGTTGTGCTGAAAACAAGGACTGGATTTTTATCAGCATGTTATTTTTATGTATAAATAACTGGAATGGAGATAAGTATTAATGTCCATCATTTTAAGAGGGAAAAATTGGCAATATGCAGTGCGAGGGTGTGAACACATCGAGATGCTTTAGTCTCACACCCAATGGGTGAGAGTTGACAGCCCTGAATGTGATGTGCCTGTTTTTTACCATAAATTACAGCAATCTACTGATGCTATAAAAGAGCAAGTGCATGTCAAAGTGCTCAATTTATCTTTGTTTTGAAAGTCTTAAGCCCCCTGAAAAATGGGGAAAAAAATAATCGTTGCTTGATGCTGGAGCGTAAGTATTGTTACATTTTATAATCACCACAA
Source organism: Cyprinodon diabolis (assembly GCA_030533445.1). Lineage (NCBI taxonomy): Eukaryota > Metazoa > Chordata > Actinopteri > Cyprinodontiformes > Cyprinodontidae > Cyprinodon > Cyprinodon diabolis. The sequence continues at coordinate 48,790,581 of CM060081.1, forward strand.
ACATATTAGTTTTCGGTATAACTAGGGAGTAGCAATAGGGTAGCTGGTGACTAAACACCACCGTGTTTTACCAACGGCCTCTCAGCAATCCATCGAATAATTAGAAATCAGTTGTCTCAGCCCATTTAATCTACACATTTAAACTGGTTTAAAGATGTTTTCATAGAAGAAAGTAGACCTGCAAGTTTAATTTATACAGCTCATCAACAGCGTGATGAGCTGTAGTCTGCTGCCGTGAGAGGGATACCTCTCACGGCAGCAGACTAGTAAATTTCAGAAACAAGGAGGAAATACGGCACAGAAATGCATTTCAGATTCATCTCATGAGGGACTTTATCTCCACAAGCTCAGAGCGCACCTGAACATGTGGACACCTGCAACCATGCAGTGTATTCTCATTATCAGTTCGTATGAAATCGTACGAAAAGTTATGCACCACAATTTCGTACGTTTTAGACGTTCTTTTCGTGGTATTTCGTCGTATTTTTACGTCTTGCCTCGAGACAAGATATCCTTGCGCCTGCGCATCTTACGCACCATTCAAAAACATAGAAGTTAACATACAATTAACCCTAACCCTGACCCTAACCCTAAGATACAAAACAGCAAGCAACCTAGTTAGAGACATCAAGAAGTAATTATTGCACTGTTTTTCTCAGTTTTACGTCCGTCCGCGGATCTGCTTTTTTCGTCTGTCTGGTTGCGCATGCGCACCAATCTGTTTTTTCGAGCAAAAACATCAAAAACGTACGAAATACTGTGCATAACTTTTCGTACGATTTTATAAGAACTGATAATCAGAATATGTTGAACCACGGCAACTTGTCTGTTGCTCAAAGTAAGAGCATGGTGCCCCCACTCAAATTCATATCTATTCATGCAGTTCAACGTAAATATAGAATTTTAAAGAGTTCTTTTGATCCTGTGTTCTTTCTGTAATGGATAACGGTTCAATAAGGTTTAAATATTATAATTATTTCCTTGTGGTTTGCCTTAAACTCCTCCACTTGGGACAAAGACTCTCCACCGACCTGAAGAGGGGAGTCCACCTTACTCCAGTGTTCTTGTCCCAAGTGGAGGAGTTCAACTATCTTGGGGTCTTGTTCATGAGTGAGGGATGGATGGAGAACGAGATCGATAAACAGATCGGTGCGGCGTCGGCTGTGATACGATCGCTGTATCGGACTGTTGTGTGAAGAGGGAGCTGATTCGGGGGGCAAGGCTCTGGATTTAACAATCGATCTACGTTCCCACCCTCACCTATAGTCATGAGATCTGGGTAATGATCCAAAGGACAAGATCACCAATACAAGCAGCTGAGATGAGTTTTCTTCGCAGGGGGGCTGGGCGCACCCTTCCTGAGTAGAGTAATTGATCAGCTGGCCTGGTGTCACCTTGGGTCCCCCTAGAACAGCTGGAGGAGGTGGATGTGGATCGGGAAGTCTGGGCATCTCTGCTAGACTGCTGCCTCTGTGACCCAAAGAGGAAGAAGATGGATGGATGGATGGATGGATGGATGGATGGATGGATGGATGGATGGATGGATGGATGGATTGCCTAAAAGGATTTTGGAGAGAAGAGTCACGTGTGATATAAACACAGTGACTTCAATTCTATTCAGTTTATTTCTATAGCACCAATCTCAAGGCACTTTCCAGTCCATCAGATCATCCAGTCAGATTGATTCAAAGTTTTCTAAGGAAAACCAGCTGATTTCATCGACAGCACAGCTGATGTTTCTCTCCAGGATGGAGTCACAGCCAAACAGGAACAGACCAGATGAAGCTACTATGAGAAAAAGCAGAGAGAGCAGAACGTTAGAGATTGAACTAACAGATTCTGCAGAGTGGAAGAATAGAGATAGAATTAAATAGAATGAAGCACGGTTCATGAGAGCTGACCAGATCTACGCTGTTATAGTGAACTTTAATTAATAGTGCATATATACACCTGAGAACTGATGATGTCTGTGTGTTACACACCCTGGTTGCACTGAATTGTATATGAGAATGAAGCAGTGAATCTCAATCTATTTACTTATTTATTTTTACTGTATTTTAAGTTGGCCTATAGGCTCATAGGTCTTTTGTCCATTTTCACAGCACCTGCTGTTCAAAATGACTCCAAGCGGCGCTCCTGGCAGCTGCTTTCTTCTGATTAACCACAGCCTGATCTCTGCGAGTCACTCGCCATCAACTACCTGTTAGTAAATGTGGTCTATAACTGCAAGTACAAGGTATACTGCAGCAGCCTACTCTCTGTCACACCTCACAGAGTTGCCGTGAAGAATTTTGCTGTCAGCTCTTTGGCAGTGGAATCACAAACAAATAAAAATTGGCTTCAGCTCTGCAAAGCTTCCAGTCATAATCAGCATTTCTCTCTGGCCAGACAGGACCTCATTGTATCTGAGTGCAAAGTACTGCGCTTGGTAGACTTACTGAAAACAGATTAAAACTTAAAGCGCTGCTACTAGTTTGGCCCCTGAGTAAATTTAGACCCCTTTCACCCCCCCTTTTTTTGAAAACTCAGGATTTATGATCTCACTCTACCAGAGACAAATTGTTTTGATACACTCAATGGTTTATACGCAGATACAGGGACGGATTTAGGAAATTTGGGGCCCTAGGCAAAGGCAGACAGGGGGCCCTCTGAATGGAGAAGACAAAACATAAAGCAGACCCATTCTACAGATAGAGAAATGTTAATAGAATAGACATCCATTATCTGTTCTAGGTTGTGTCCCTCTCTTCTTGTCCCTTTTCTTCTTGTTTTCCTCTCTATGTTTTGTACTCAGCTGACTTTTCATGCTGTCTCTAAAGGAATGAAAGATTTTTTCCAAGCACTAAGCTCACTTAGCTGATTGCTCCTTCCTGTGTTTCCAAAAAGGCCAAAGTAAATAACCCAGTCCTTCTTTTCACTGTAGACAAGCCATGATCTGCTTATCTGTTCTCCATTTTTCATTTGGATGAAATAATAGCTGCATGAATCATGACAGCAGACAAGATAGAGGAGAGCAGGAGGCGGGGTTACCAATCTACTTGCTCTGGAGAGCAGAGTTCGCTGCTTTTAGATGTTGTCTCCAAAGTCTCCAGTAGCAGAACAAAAGTCTCTAGATTTGGCGCTAGGAGCTTTTTAGAAACCAAAGTGCTAGAGGGGTCTGAAAAGTGGCTAAATATAGCGACTAAAGCACTAAGTCACAACACTGCTCTTTGCATCGTTTGTTTTCAAATGGTTTGCTGCTGTCTGTTTGGACCTTTGAACATGTGCAGCAAATGGACTGATCCAATATGGTGGACATAGGGGAACTTGGGGCCCAAAGCAGCTGCCTAGTATTGCCTAATGGTAAATCCCCCCTGAGCAGACAGCCTATACAAGATGCTCATAAGTCACCATGGGTTCTGTCATCTGCTCTTGGACAAGTAAGTAGAGGTCCTGACGAAGTCAAGTTTTTGTTTTTATTCTATTTACTAAAGAAATTAACAAAAATGTCTAATTTGTATTAACAGCAAATAAATATTTGATGGCTCCTTAATAAAAAAAAAAACACTCACATATTTATGACATAGCAAATCAACCTTAAATGGCTAGTTGTTTATGTAAAAAAAAATAACTTTTCCAAAATAATTTGAAGAATTGGTAGAACAAAAAAAAGTGTTATGGGAGAATATAGTCCGTCAGCAAGGAATAATCAATGGATCATTATTTATACCTAAAACTAATATGTTTGTGGTGATTTAATGAATTTAGTGTTAATCAGTAAAAAAATAAAATAATAATTTTCATTGCAATCACTGAGTCTGGGAGCGGCCATTTTTGCCCAAATATAGTAACCCCTCCCACCTGCCATCTTCCAGCAGTGATGTCACGGTGCGGTAAGCCTAGCGCCATTTAGGAGCTAAACCCTTTCCCCTGTTGATTTCTTGCTTTATTTGCCTCACTTAAGTATAAGAGCTCAGAAAAAGCAGCAAATTTGCAGATGAAAACCATGGCCTTGGAGGGAAAGATCCTCATCCATGCAGCCTTGCAGAATCTGATTCTAATACAGATGGACGGACGGCTCAATATCTGTAATTCTACTTTTCCTATATTAGTATATATCAGAGGTATGTTTAAGCCAAATTTTGGGTCTCCTGAAGCAACCCTAATTTGAATCAAAGCACCCCTAAAATACGAGTTGGTTTTTAATACTATATGCCCTTTTCACAATAAAACACACAAAAAGTGACATTGTACAAACTATACAGTATTTGCTTATTTAACCCCTTCAGTTATGTTCTGGCTCATCAGAAATAATAATAAACAAACATAAAACAAGTAAACAAGCCTGCAGTTATGTGCTGGATTGTCTGTGAAGAGAAAACCATTTCAGGTGACGACCTCTGAAGCTCATCAAGAGAATGCCAAGAGTGTGTGAAGCAGTAATCAAAGCAAAAGGAGGCTACTCTAAAGAACCTACAATATAAGACATATTTTCAGTTGTTGTATATATATATATATATATATATATATATATATATATATATATATATATATATATATACCCTCTTCAATGAATTTGTGTATTAACAAAACACTCATTTAAACTGTCTGTTTGTGTGGTTTTCCCTTTGACTTCTGCGCTGAATTCATTTCCTGTAGACAGCCAGAAAAACGTTCATATTAAATAATCTGTATCTGCTGAGCTTGATGTGAAGCTTGACATGTGGTAACCGCATCATTTCCATAACCTAGTCAGTCAGCACACACACTCACTGCTGCACATTCACTAACACACACTGGCACACAAACGGCTCCGGTCAACCGAGGTATGCCGAGGTATTTACGCTAAATGGTGGGAATGGGATTCCATAAGACTGCCCTTTATTTTCAGCAAAACATTCCACCATTAGACTCTGCCAATTCAGCTCCACATTGGTGACTTGTATAAAGTTTAGTTCTCAGTATCATATTTTTACAAGGTAGTTTCAGTTATAAGTCTGATTTACTTCACATTCAAAGAAAGATGATGGCTTTATTTTAAAAGAACAATAAAGGTTATTAACCCTGTCATCATTCTATTCTATTCAGTTTATTTCTATAGCTCCAATTCACATCATGTCATCTCAGGTCACTTTCCAGTTCACCAGATCATCCAGTCAGATTGATGCAAAGTTTTCTATGTAAGGAAAACCAGCTGATTGCATCGACTCATTGACTCTTCAGCAATCCCTCACACTAAGCATGCTTGTAGCGACAGTGGAGAGGAAAAACTCCCTTTGAACAGGAAGAAACCTCCAGCAGAACTAGGCTCAGTGTGAGCGGCCATCTGCCCTCTTATGTCAGAGAGAGCCCTGTGTCTAAATCCCAGATGGACATACAGTACACGTTTCTTTCCTTGCAAGCAATGGTTTTGTCAGAGTACTCTTGTTCTCTCATTAACCTCCATCTCAACATATTTTTGTAAAGGCCAAAAACTGAAGACCCAGAAATCGACCAGAGGCAACAGTTGGCATTTGAACAGTTTATTAAAATATCAGACTGTCGCAGGTCGGGAGGGATTCACCAGGGTCAGCAACAGCAATTTCTGGAAGGAGATTGGTCAGTTGAGTGACCAGACAGAAAGGGAGGGAAAAGTTTCCAATGTTGAGTTCTCATTTCCTTTCCAAGAGTCTGGGGACACACTTTGAGAGTTTCTGAAGAAGCTCTTTTGGCATGTGACCTCACTGTTTAACCTCGAATGTGTCATGATTTGGTTATGCTTCGTTGACCCGAAAGAAGGGGCAGGGAGGCAGAGGTGAATTTCTTGAGGATTTAATAATGGGTTACTGAAAACAGAGGCAGGTAATCCAAAAATGTTTCCCCTGAGACATCAGGGAAATCACTATCAAAGGAGGAAGGCTGAGAGAGAAAGAGTTGGAGTATGTTTGATGAGGACCCAGCACTGAAGAACTTCACAGGGAGAGTAACTATGGGAGACTGAAACAAAGGGAGCGCTAACGAGCAGATTGGGAGCAGGTGTGAGCAGAGCAGAAACAGGAAAGGAGAAAGGGAAAAAAGGAGAACTCAAGAGGGCAGCAGAGGGCAACAAATAAAACCTGAGAACTCAAAATATCAAGAAAACACAACAAAATAAGAATGAAATCACAAAAACAAGAAAACATAGAACAAGATAAAACAGAACACACAAAAGAAAACATAACAGAACCAAGACTATAACAGAATGATTTCTGAATCCGTCCAGGTAGGTTTGGAGGAATCCTTATTTGACAGTTACATTATCAGCCATTCAAAATAGCCCTACCCAGTCAAACACCAGCCAAATGGCAGTGCACTTCCCTGCAACTTCCGGCAAAATCACCTCCAACTTCCGGCCTCTGGCCTTCTCCTGGGCATTCATGTTTTTGACTCTGACTCCACCCTTTCACTGAGCTACAGGGTCTGACCAGGAGACAACGCTTCTCTTTAGATCTTAAAAGCCAAAGACCAACCAAGGGCCAGCCAAGGACCAACCAAGGGCCAGCCAAGGACCAGCCAAGGACCAACCAAGGGCCAGCCAAGGACCAGCCAAGGACCAACCAAGGACCAACCAAGGACCAACCAAGGAGCAGCCAAGGGCCAGCCAAGGACCAGCCAAGGACCAACCAAGGACCAGCCAAGGACCAGCCAAAGAACAGCCAAGGACCAGCCAAGGACCAGCCAAAGAACAACCAAGGACCAGCCAAGGACCAACCAAGGGCTCATCAAGAAAAGGGGGGAAATTTTGAATAGCTACTACTGTACTCGTTGGTCCAGGGGAATACATAGGGTCAGATCTGTGAGAGCAGAGACAGGCAGAATGATACAGGGCACAGACTAGAGTACAGAATCTGAGAGTTGGTCCAGAATCCGAGCTAGGCAATTGAAAACCAGAGATGATCCAGGAGATAATGTGGGAGTGAGGTCAGGGTACCAGTGGCGGCTGGTGGAGTTTTCTCTAGGGTGGGGGCTTTGAGAAGGTAAATCTGTGTTTTGCATGGTCCAATATTGGGTCACAAACCTAAAAAAAATAATGTACCAGTTTAATAATGGAGAAGCTATTAGTCAGCTTTATATCTTTTAATATATAAAAACTTTGGTTTTCTGTGAATGTGTAAGAAAATGTCGACTATATTCTATTGTTTTCCCTGTGAATCCCAGATTGTTCATTCTTCTTCGCCTTTTCTATAAAGTTCTTTAAATCAGTCCTAGCTGGCTTTATCCAAGCTGGATCAGATCCTGACCTTTGAAAAAGGAGGCAGGGAAAGCAGAATAAAGCCTTAGCCTCGCTGCATGCAGTTAGCCTAGCCTTGGAGCTAACCCAGGTCCTGGAAAAGGATAGTTCTTGCACCATTTCTCTCTCTCCCTCCCTCCCTCTGCATCTCTTTCTCCCTCTCTCTTTCTCTCTCTACGATGCGTCTCAAACTCCCGCGACTCGACCTGTCAATCACCCACAAAACGTCTGCAATGATGTTATCGTTTCACGACTAACTGATCCAAACAGTCATTTTTTTAGCTGTGGATATATATTTTGGGTTGTGGACTGGTTTGCAGGTTAACGTCCTGCTCGATTTCAGGTCTTTACTCTTTAGGTCTTATTTTCCTTATTGCTTTGTATTTCATTCTCTCCTTCTATCAACAATGAGCAGCTTCAGTTAAAAACAAGTTTAAAAATACACAATTCAGATGTGCGTAGAACCCATGGTTTACTACACGCAGGATGATGTGTGCTGCCAAGGAAGGATAATTCAGAAAATACCAACAAAAATTGCAATGAGTATTTCTTTTAATTTGAACTGTAGACCAGAAGTTTTAGGATGACATCATGCTGTTTGTCTTAATCACACAGGAGAAAAGAGAGCCAGTCTCAGAAAGCACATCAATAAATCACCTCTTACTGGTTCTTTGTTTTATGAACAGCTTCTCTATTTATCATAAGTTGAGGACAAGAAGTGCATTACTTCCTGGACCTACAGTTATTCCACCTGAACGCTTTCATTAGGTTTTTGTATTTTCCAAAAACAAACTCAAACATTTATTTATTGAATGCTTTCCTATTGTAGAGAACACAAGAGAACCACAATGCAATGATATTTTTATCTATAGATAGTCAGAGAGATGCCTTTTAGTGCGTTATATACATAGGGCCCAAAAACTAATGTTTGAAAAAAATAAGAAATAACAGCCAATTCCGATGCCAAAATAAATCATGCATCCCTAGAAGTTAAATTTCAATTCCATCCATCCAGAAAAAAATGGATATGCTTCATTTTAATTATAGCATAGCATAGTTTTTGTCTTGTAACCTTTCGGGTAAACTTGGGGATATATTTTCTTGAGTGTTGCATATCCCAGTAAATCTGTTGCACCTTTAAATCTGCCACCCTCCCTGCTTCTCTCTGTGCTGTTTAAAAAGATTTATCAACCTTTTTACTAATATAATGATGCCAGAAACAACATTTCAAGATAGAAGCTCTGCAGTCTGATTCTGTCTGATCAATAAGAAACATGTTAATTTGAACCTGAAACTGGGAGTCATGATCCTCTGAGAAGCCCAGAATTTTTTAACTAGTAAAAAAGAACAAACTGTGTTTTCTCAAGCTTGCATTATAATACTAAATATAGTATAAAATTACAATCTGTTGCCATTTTTAGCTGAAAAAGCTCTGTATGTCTAACGAATGAAGAGAGCACACCCAGCCAGTCACGGTCAGAGAAACAGGACTACACTAGAAAACAGGCCAAGCTCCAACATCTAGAAACAAAGGTGTTGATGTCAGCAGCACAGCTGATATTTCTCTCCAGTATGGAGTCACAGCCAAACAGGAACAGACCAGATGAAGCTACTATGAGAAAAAGCAGAGAGAGCAGAACGTTAGAGATTGAACTAACAGATTCTGCAGAGTGGGAGAATAGAGATAGAATGAAGCAGAATGATGAAATAGGGGTCCCTGCAGAGTCATCCCAAGATTCCTGCAGATGACAGGACTCTGTCTGGTCCTGGAAGTCAGAGGTGAACAGAGGAAAAAGGAATGGAGAGAGTACCGTCCCCTGTGGTGCTCCTGTTCTGCTGGATAAGCCAGCTAACAACCTGTGGTCTGTCTGTCAGGTAGTCTTTGATCCAGGTGGTTGTTGATGCCTCCACCTGAATCTGCTGGAGTTTATCTCAGTCAGTCAGGTTGAATGTTAAATGTTCTGGAGAAATTAAAGATCATGATCCTCACAGTGCTATCTTCCTGGTCTGAATGACAGTGGGTATGTTGAAGCAGGGGGATGATGACATCATCAACTCCATCTCCATGGCGATAGGCAACTGCAGGGGTTCTGATACCTACTGGTTTGCTTTCTGAGGTCAACCATCAGAAGTCTCTCTAAAATCCTTCATGATGTGGTTGTCAGGGCAGCAGGTCTATAGTCACTCAGGACCATTGGCTGAGACTTCTTTGGTCCTGGAACAAGACAGGAGGTCTATAGTCACTGAGGACCGCTGGCTGAGTCTTCTTTGGTCCTGGAACAAGGCAGGAGGTCTATAGTCACTGAGGACTGCTGGCTGAGTCTTCTTTGGTCCTGGAACAAGGCAGGAGGTCTATAGTCACTGAGGACCGCTGGCTGAGTCTTCTTTGGTCCTGGAACAAGGCAGGAGGTCTATAGTCACTGAGGACCGCTGGCTGAGTCTTCTTTGGTCCTGGAACTAGGCAGGAGGTCTATAGTCACTGAGGGCCGCTGGCTGAGTCTTCTTTGTTCCTGGAACAAGGCAGGAGGTCTATAGTCACCGAGGGCCGCTGGCTGAGTCTTCTTTGGTCCAGGAACAAGGTAGGATGTCTATAGTCACTGAGGACCGCTGGCTGAGTCTTCTTTGGTCCTGGGACTAGGCAGGAGGTCTATAGTCACTGAGGACTGCTGGCTGAGTCTTCTTTGGTCCTGGAACAAGGCAGGAGGTCTATAGTCACTGAGGACTGCTGGCTGAGTCTTCTTTGGTCCTGGAACTAGGCAGGAGGTCTATAGTCACTGAGGACTGCTGGCTGAATCTTCTTTGGTCCTGGAACAAGGCAGGAGGTCTATAGTCACTGAGGACCGCTGGCTGAGTCTTCTTTGGTCCTGGAACAAGGCAGGAGGTCTATAGTCACTGAGGACTGCTGGCTGAGTCTTCTTTGGTCCTGGAACAAGGCAGGAGGTCTATAGTCACTGAGGACTGCTGGCTGAGTCTTCTTTGGTCCTGGAACAAGGCAGGAGGTCTATAGTCACTGAGGACCGCTGGCTGAGTCTTCTTTGGTCCTTGAACAAGGCAGGAGGTCTAAAGTCACTGAGGACCGCTGGCTGAGTCTTCTTTGGTCCTGGAACAAGGCAGGAGGTCTATAGTCACTGAGGGCCGCTGGCTGAGTCTTCTTTGGTCCTGGAACTAGGCAGGAGGTCTATAGTCACTGAGGGCCGCTGGCTGAGTCTTCTTTGTTCCTGGAACAAGGCAGGAGGTCTATAGTCACTGAGGGCCGCTGGCTGAGTCTTCTTTGGTCCTGGAACAAGGCAGGAGGTCTATAGTCACTGAGGACTGCTGGCTGAGTCTTTTTTGGTCCTGGAACTAGGCAGGAGGTCTATAGTCACTGAGGACCGCTGGCTGAGTCTTCTTTGGTCCTGGAACAAGGCAGGAGGTCTATAGTCACTGAGGACCGCTGGCTGAGTCTTCTTTAGTCCTGGAACAAGGCAGGAGGTCTACAGTCACTGAGGACTGCTAGCTGAGTCTTCTTTGGTCCTGGAACAAGGCAGGAGGTCTATAGTCACTTAGGACCGCTGGCTGAGTCTTCTTTGGTCCTGGAACAAGGCAGGAGGTCTATAGTCACTGAGGACCGCTGACTGAGTCTTCTTTGTTCCTGGAACAAGGCAGGAGGTCTATAGTTACCGAGGGCCGCTGGCTGAGTCTTCTTTGGTCCTGGAACAAGGCAGGAGGTCTATAGTCACCGAGGACCGCTGGCTGAGACCTCTTTGGTCCTGGAACAAGGTAGGAGGTCTATAGTCACTGAGGATTGCTGGCTGAGTCTTCTTTGGTCCTGGAACTAGGCAGGAGGTCTATAGTCACTGAGGACTGCTGGCTGAGTCTTCTTTGGTCCTGGAACAAGGCAGGAGGACTATAGTCACTGAGGGCCGCTGGCTGAGTCTTCTTTGTTCCTGGAACAAGGCAGGAGGACTATAGTCACTGAGGGCCGCTGGCTGAGTCTTCTTTGGTCCTGGAACAAGTCAGGAGGTCTATAGTCACTGAGGACCGCTGGCTGAGTCTTCTTTGGTCCTGGAACAAGGTAGGAGGTCTATAGTCACTGAGGACCGCTGGCTGAGTCTTCTTTGGTCCTGGAACAAGGCAGGAGGTCTATAATCACTGAGGACTGCTGGCTGAGTCTTCTTTGGTCCTGGAACAAGGCAGGAGGTCTATAGTCACTGAGGACCACTGGCTGAGTCTTCTTTGGTCCTGGAACAAGGCAGGAGGTCTATAGTCACTGAGGACCGCTGGCTGAGTCTTCTTTGGTCCTGGATCAAGGTAGGAGGTCTATAGTCACTGCAGAGTGCTAGCTGAGTCTTCTTTGGTCCTGGAACAAGGCAGGAGGTCTTCCACAATCCTGGAACTGTCTCCTGGGTCAGACTAAGATGGAAGAGGTGCTGTAGAATCCCACAGAGCTGCTCTGCTCAGACCTTCAGGACTCTGACACCATCAGGACCTGCTGACTGATTACCATCCAGTCTCTCCAGGTGAAACCTCTGACCGAACTGACCAACTCATAGAAGCAGGAGAGTGAATGGCAGAGGAGGGCAGGATGTCCATGTTGAGTTTGTTCCTGAACTCAACATGTTGAAGAATGGATTCAGTTGATTGGCTCTGTCCAGACTTCCATCTGCCTGATCATTCTTCTGCTTGAAGCCTGGGATCTTCTTCATCTTTGATATTGTTCTGCTGGAGCTAGTTTTTTTGCCTCTTCCTGTTTGCCTCCTTGCTTTCTCTTAACTCGAGCTTGAATTGCTTCTGTAAAATCCTCATTACTTCGCTGTCTTCCTTCTTAAAGGCGTGTTTTTCTGGGGCGACAGTGGTGTCAGATGTAGGAGTTTGCCCTTAAATCAAAGGATTGACAGTTCAAGCCCCGGCTCTGGTTTTCAGTGTTGTTGTGTCCTTGGGCAAGACACTTCACCTACATTGTCTACTGATGGTGGTCAGAGGCACCAGTGTACGGCAGCCACACTTCTGTCAGTGAGCCCCAGGGCAGCTGTGGCTACAATGTAGCTCATCACCATCAGTGTGTGGTATCTGGTAGGGATAGTGTTATCTACTCAGAAGTTGATGTTGAACACACTTAATTTAAGAACATTTGACTTATTTCTAAATTGTTTTTGCAGAGTACTTTTAAAATGTAGGGGTCCTTGACATTTGCACAAAATGTCAATGCCAAAAAAGCAAAAACATAGTGTAAAAAAACAGAATAACAATGTGTCAGTAGGGCACGGTAATCTTTCAGAAATATCTTCTTAGGCAATCATAGTGAGCTACTGGTTTATATACAAAGAAATGTCAAATAATCTCACCTGTACCTTTAATGTATAAACATTTATTTATTCAACTATACAACACTTTATCATAATTGATTGATTTTATCCTAATAAATTCATAGACATATTCTGGTTATATCCCTCACACAAGCATGCTTAGTGTGAGGGATTGCTGAAGAGTCAATGAGTCGATGCAATCAGCTGGTTTTCCTTAGATAGAAAACTTTGAATCAATCTGACTGGATGATCTGGTGAACTGGAAAGTGACTTGAGATGACATGATGTGAATTGGAGCTATAGAAATAAACTGAATAAAATTGGTTAGATTTTACTGCCTAGAAAGCAAGGCTGCAGGTCATCCCCAAAATCTATTTCAGCCATTTTAACACTCAAACGTTTCATTGTTTTAAGCAAAGGTTGTGTTTACAACCTCAAACACACACACACACACACACACATACACAGAGACTTGTTTTGCCATATGTAGTGAGGACCATGTGTTGACTCCCATTGACTTCCCTAAACATAACCATTAGCAAAATAGTTTGTAAGGACCAACAAAATGTCCTCATTTAGCAACAACTGGTTCTCAATCTGATTATGGATTTGGAAAAATGGTCCTCACTCTGAGGGCTAGACAGGTACACCCACCCACACAACATAGTCTCAGGTGATTACTGAAAACACTATGTGCTGACTTTATGTGTTTCCAGTTAAAATTACCATGGAATGAAGATTGACACCTTCTGGATTAAAACCAGAAAGAAATTAAAGTTAACCATCCCAAACCACACACACACCCACACACACACACCCACACACACACACGCCAGAGTTTGAGGGCAACTGCATAATAAAAAGAAATAGAATCCGACAGCGGATTGTGCGTCTGGGTTAGCATGTCTGTGATTTCTGCATTACTCACAGCCCCAAATGATGATTTAATTGCATGTAAGTAGATTTCCAGAGAGAGGAGTGTGTTTTTGTTTTTGGAGGGGATACAGGGTAGGACTTAAAATTAAAGTTTCATTAACACACACGCACTCAAACCAACCCAATCACAACTCACCACAAATGCCACATTGTCAAGAAGCTTCTGTCAAATTAACACTGAGCTCCTGAAAAGCAGTTTATGTTCCCCCCCCCCCCGGCTCTTTAGGGTGAGTCTGAGAAAGGATTGTAATTCATATTTATTATGGTCTTTCTTTCAGCAGAGGTCTGTCTTGTTTCAGAGTGAATGATCTGTTGTCCATCCTCTAACTTTTTCCTTATATGAATATTACCATTTCAAAGTTATCATCTGCCTTTTTCTTTTATTACGTGCTGACAGCAGTAACACAGTCTGGACGTACACAAGGCCAACAATAGCAAAGGGAATGGATGGTAAGGTTTTTGTTGTCTGATGTTAAAGATGTTAAAGGTTACCCATGATCCCTTACAAGACAACACATATACCCTTAACCCTTTACAGATATCTGCCAAACAGTAACAAATTTTCAATGATTTTTGAGAGGATTGTATTTTTGAATTTATGGCTTTTTAAAGGAATCTGTTGAAATATTCCTGTCAAATCATCTCCTAGCAGCAAATGCACAAACAGCAGCTTCTTAGACTAACTCTGCCTCTTCCTTTGTTTGGTCGTCATGTTTTAACTCTTTTATTTCTACATTGTCATTTTTTCCCCATAACATCTGATAAGGTTTCACTTTACTTATTGCTGTTTTGGCTTTACGTGGTTAGTGCATCATAACCTAGTATATGTCAGTGATCAAAAATGCATTGAAGAGTAAATAACATGCCAACGTCTGTATAACAACAATTTGTTTAAATCTATAAATATTAATCACCTTGCAGTATTTTTTCTGTATTGTTTTTACAAGGAAAATAAAATGATTCCAAAAGAAATCTATCGTTAAAGCTAATCGTGTATCCATTGAAAGGAAAAGTCCGCTCATATTCAGAATTCAAACTTCTGAAAGTTCTTTAAATGTGAAATTATTCCATCCTGTTCAATAAATGATCAGTGTTTTTAATTCAGAGTAATTTTCATCTGAATGTGCTTTACTGGAGGCATCCATGTTTGTCAAAGAACACTACTGCCACCTACTGGTTTGTGACGTCACGGTGCGGTATCGGCTGTTGATCAAGTCCCAGTGCTGTATCTGGTGTTTGTCACAACGCGCTATTATCCAAGTCATCTTGAAAACATTCTTCTTCCAAATGTTGGCTACATATTACGTGTTTTTTCTCTGGCCAGAAGTTCGATGGCAAATCCTCCCTCTTCAAGTTGGCGATCCAACGACCAACCCGTCCGTGGAGGATCAGGAATCAGAAAGGTGGAACAACTCTTTATTTTCACTTTTACCCGATGTATTCCAGCATCCAGCTGCCATGCACGTGAGCATTGTCAGTTTCACTATAGCTCTGGTGAATTTCAATGGTGAAGTCCTCTGGAAATCTTCAATAATTGTTGATTGCAGATGTGTCTAGTAGTTCCCATTGACTTAGCTTGTAAAGCGGGGAGAATGGCGCTAGGCTTACCGCACCGTGACGTCACTGCTGGAAGATGGCAGGAGGGAGGAGCTACTATATTTGGGCAAAAAATGGCAAAAATGGGCAAAAATGGCTCCCAGACTACCAAAGAAAATTATTGTTTTTATATTTTTACTGATTAAAATTGTTTCACTGATTAAATCTCAGTTAATATCTTAGTTTTAGGTATAAATAATGATCCATTGATTATTCCTGACCGGACTCTTCCTTTAACACCCCAGTAAACCCATTCCTTCTGCCTACCAGGGTCTGTTAGGACCAGATCTTTTAGCAGTGCTAAAAACCTTATGAGTAGAAGTGTTATGTTAGGATCAAGGAGCTTATTTTTACAGACAAAAAGGAAGTGTGACGAGGTAAGCACAAAGGCCAATGTTACGTATAAGATGGCCTCATGCAATAATAGAATATGCAATTATAGGTAAGATATAGATATATAACTTGATCTTACTTCAGAGTACAGGCTATCGGGGGCATTGAAGAAAAATCTAATTCCTATTCCTAAAGAGAAAAAAATTTGACTGAGGCTATCCCTGTTTTTGTTACACGTATAGATCTGAAATATAGTCCAATTTTCTAACACTCAGGTAAACCTTTCACGGTATTTCATACTGTGACCCAGAAAGTTTCGTCTGTGCAAAAGAGGGAAAGTTGACGTCAGAGTGTTCCTTGATGATTTAGGGTTGTCTTCAGCTTACCGCTCTAATTGAATTAGGAAGTGGTGGGATGTAAGGAGCAGCAGAAAGGGTTGTAAGTAAACAGACATGGCCCTTTAATCCTGAGCTGTTTGAAGTGAATAACCCCCAGAGCCCTTTTATGGGGAGTGTTGCTCTCAGTGCTGTGTGGTGGGGCTTTGGGTTTCACAAGCTGGGTAAATGGTTCATGTTGCAACAAAGATCAGAGAAAATTAAACAGGGACATAAGGAGTGAAACATTGAATCAGCAGGAAGATCTGCTCGATTGGTCAAATGCTCCCTGGGTCAAATGTTGGGAATATAGGATGTGGGGCTGGGAAAACATAAACCACTGATAGCTGAACGCTCTGCAGCGGAGAGTTCTATAGCCTAATCTACCAGTTTTCTCGGGCTGTTTGGAGCATCAATGCTTCACCAGTGTTCTTTCAAACAGCTACGCTGGCTAATCTAAATCAATACACAGTCAGAAATATTAAGAAAGATTAAAAGGGGATCTAGAAAGATTTTCCACTATTGTCTTTCACCACTCGAATGTGCAGTAAAGCCGGGCATACACTGCAATATTTCAACCGTTGCATGCAGCTAAAGCTCACACTGTACGATGTAACTTCAGGGTTAAAAAGTTTGCAGCTCACGATGTTCGTTCTTGCATTGTGCGACCCGACGCTCTGATGTAACCTTACGACGGCCGACTGAATTTCAAACATGTTTGATTTTCTCCCAACCTTCTGATTCCTGATGGGGAGGTGGTCGTTAGAGGCTGATCGCCCCTGGTTACCCCCTGTACACTACACCACGCACCATCAGGTGGAAAGTCGGCCCGATCGAAAAATTCTCACACATTTGGAGAATCGGCCCAAAAAGCGCTAAAAATCGTGTATTATGCTTAATTTGACCAGTTTGGACAAACATTGTTTTGGTGTTTTCTCAGATATAAAAAAAATGTTGAACTTTAAAATTCATTTAAAAAGTATTGCAATTCATAAAACTAAATCTGAAGAACAGATAAAATTAAAGATTAAAGTTGTAAAAAATATAAATACAAAATATAGAAAAAAAAAAAAAAAATTACCAAAAAATATGAAAAAAAAAAAATAAAAAATAAAATTTGATTAAAATCTTAGAAAACATCAAAGCAACTCTCAAATCAGTTTTCCTTTCTGGATCACATTTGTTTTTAAATTTCTTTTAACAAAATGTATTTATTTATCTATTTTCCTCTTAAATTTCCAAAAAAAACACTAAATTTGCAAAAATTACCCCCATATTCTTTGGGTATATTGAGCAAACATGTCCCACCAGCAGCTCAGCTGAAGGACAAAGTCCATTATCAGCCAGATGTGTGGAAGAGCAATTCAATTTCAATTCTATTCAGTTTATTTCTATAGCTCCAATTCACATCATGTCATCTCAGGTCACTTTCCAGTTCACCAGATCATCCAGTCAGATTGATTCAAAGTTTTCTAACTGGGGTTCAAGGAGACAGAAGCAGACATAGAAAAAGAAGCATAGATACAAAAGGCAACTGTCAACCAGCTCCACAGGCGGCCCCGTCCAGGAAACACACAGCCAGGCAGACGAGCTCCGAGCCAGCTCCCATGCCAGAGGATGAAGAGAGCACATCCAGTTAGTCACAGTCAGAGAAACAGGACTACACTGAAAAACAGGCCAAGCTCCAACATCTAGAAACAAAGGTGTTGATGGCAGCAGCACAGCTGATATTTCTCTCCAGGATGGAGTCACAGCCAAACAGGAACAGACCAGATGAAGCTACTATGAGAAAAAGCAGAGAGAGCAGAACGTTAGAGATTGAACTAACAGATTCTGCAGAGTGGGAGAATAGAGATAGAATGAAGCAGAATGATGAAAAAGGGTCTCTATGTCCTCCAGCAGTCTAAGCCTATAGCAGCATAACTATAGAGATAGCTCAGGATAACCTGAGCCACTCTAACTAGAAGCTTTATCAAAAAGGAAAGTTTTAAGCCTAGCCTTAAAAGTAGACAGGGTGTCTGCCTCACGGACTAAAACTGGTAGTTGGTTCCACAGGAGAGGAGCCTGATAACTAAAAGATCTGCCTCCCATTCTACTTTTAGAAATTCTAGGAACCACTAGTAAACCTGCAGATTGAGAGCGAAGTGCTCTGTTAGGAACATAAGGAACAATCAGATCTCTGATATCAGATGGAGCTTGGCCATTTAAGGCTTTATATGTGAGAAGGAGGATTTTAAATTCTATTCTGGATTTAACAGGAAGCCAATGAAGAGAAGCCAGGATAGGAGAGATATGATCTCTCTTTTTAATTTTCATCAGAACTCTGGCTGCAGCATTTTGGATCAGCTGAAGGCTTTTAATTACAGTTTGTGGACTTCCTGATAGTAAAGAATTACAAAAGTCCAGCCTTGAAGTAACAAATGCATGGACTAGTTTCTCAGCATCACCCCTGGACAGGAGATTTCTAATTTTTGTAATATTTCACAGAATGGAGGAGGAGATCAAAGGAAATACCTCCTTAAATAACCTGGTTGGAACTGGATCTAACATACAAGTTCAAGGCAAAGATGAAGACAATAGTTTTGCTAACCCTGAAAGTTCAACTGGATCAAAACAGTCTAAATCCGGTTCAGATTCCATGACTACGTCAGATGATACTTCTACTGGAGTAGTAAACATTCATACTTTTGACACCTTTGCCTTCTACACCCTTCAGAGAGTGAGGTCTTGAAGTTCTCTCAGCCACTGTAACTTATGACAGGGGGCCTGATCTGCATACTTGAAATTTCTCTTTAAAGAAAAAGGAGGGCCATGAATAATAAAAAAAAGGGTTCATTAGATGATAAGGAAAGATAACTCTAAGTAGAAGGAATAAGATGTAAATGTTCAGTCTTTTAAGAAAAAAAAAAAAAAGGGGAAGCATCTCATTGGAAGTTCTATTCTTACTGATATGGGTTTGATGTTGGAGTTCCACCACATGAGGCTAGATGGCGCACTGCTTTCAAAAGCTTATCAGAATAGTGCTGCATGTTGGGCCAAGCTACAGCAGAAGCTGTTCTCATTCCGCCTTCGCAGAGGAGAGCCAAAGACTGTGGAGGACTTTATCACAGAAAGTTAAAAACAAACAAACAAATAAAACAATAAGAGGACCAGCAGGCCTGTGGTTAGGATGCTGTTTCATTTATCATAGTTGAGGATCTTATGTCATGCATGTAGTCATTATAAAATTAGATTTGTCAAAGAAGCTATTTCTGTTATCCCAGTTTCACAAACAGCAAAGTAGAGGTTTACAGAGTTCTAGATCATCCAGAGCATCACCTGATTCCTGTAGAATATAGAACCAATCATCTGCAAAGGACGATGCTTCAGAGCACGAAGCTCTGAGGTCTCACATCCATGCGCATGCTGCAAAGACGGCAATGACCTGGACTACAGAGAGGAGGTTCGGCAGCTGGTGGTGCAGAGATAACAGCCTGATCCTGAAGGTTTAGAAGACCAAGGAGATCATGGTGGACTTCAGGTAGAACCGTCCTAACCACGCTCCACTGCTCATCAACAGCTCAGCTGTAGAGGTGGTCAGCAGCACCAAATTCATCACAGACACCCTCACCTGGACTGGAAACACCACCTCACTGGTCTAAAGGGCCCAGAAGCACTTGGACTTCCTGCGGAGGATGAGGAGAGCCCACCTGCCCCCCCCCCCCCCCCCCCCCCCCCCCCCCCCACCTCCCCACCTTCTCCAGAAGTACCATAGAGAGCGTTCTGAGCAGCTGTCTCACTGTGTGGTGTGGAGGCTGCAGCGCCTCTGACTGGAAGAAGGTGAGAACAGCAGAGAGGATCATGGGGGCTCCTCTTCCCTCCATTAAAGACATTTCATCCCAGCGCTGCGTGTCCCGAGCCCGTGACATCATCAATGACCCCTCACCCCCCCACCATGGACTGTTCTCCATGGTGTTTTTTTTTTTATTAAAAAATTCTATGTATAACATAGATGCATAAACGCCTCGTCTGTTGAAGAACCAATAGTTTGCATCCAATCTTTTAAATAAATGGTTTTCGTTTTTTTTTTTTATTATATAAGAATTATGCTCTAATTTATAGTTATTACCGATCTGTTGTTACTATATTTTAATTTGACAAACCGGATCTCGCCGTTCTGTCTCCTGTTCGGTGCGATTGCAACAGCGGATCCTGACCTGACTGGAGCGGAGCCTGCACATTTAGAGGATGTTTGGCTCAACCTGCTGCTGTGAAGCAGGATTCTCCACCATGAACAGAATCAAAAATAAATCTGGATCCAGGCTCAAAATGACCTCCTTGATATGTGCTTGAGAATGGCTTAGTCTCCATTCAAACCCAGGTTTAAAGCCTTGCAGGGCAGCCTAAAGCCCACTGCCAACATTAAGACAGAAAAAAGAAAGAAAATAACAAACGCTCAGTTCAGGTGGTTAAGAAAATATGGGAATCAGGAGATTCTCTATAAACCAAACTGAATGATTGTGGTTCTCTACTTCAAAAAACAATTTAGATTTTAAAATAGCCAAATAAAATTATTATTTTTTTTATAAAAAAATTTAATGTATAACATGGATGCATAAACACCTCGTTTTATTTCAGTGTTAAATTCTGTTTAAAGTAACAGATCATTAAAAATGGCCTTTACTGGTCGATGATTTTCTTTATTCGAACCCGCTGATTATTAATTGGTTCCTGTTTGGATCTGGAGGTCTGTCCACCTTCCTCCAGCAGAGGGTGCCTCTAGGTCTCCTGGAGCTGAGCTGACGACCACACCTGCGGCTCATCAGTCATCAGGAGACCAGCATATAAGCAGCGGCAGGACTACACTCCAGCGCCAGAGTGTTAAGCCTGTTATGGTTAGCGAAGCCTGAGCCAACCAGCCTGTCTGATTCTCTGACTCCCCTGAAACTAGAACCTGAACCTAATCAGTTTTTTGTCTTCTCTGCTTCTTAGGAAGAAACCTGACTGAACCCTGGAACTCTGGAAGAGTTTCTCTGCTGAAATCTGCTTGCTAGCTCTCAAGAGCTCATCTGAAGAATCTACAGTCGCAACCCACCTGCCCGATCTCAAGAAGAGGATCGGAAGAAACTCCGGACCTGAACACTGATAAGTCTGAAGTCGAGCCCTGCCGTTGCTTAGCCCTCTGCCAACTACTAGCCTCTGGACCCTCCTGGTTCCCTCCCTCTGCTGCTAGCCTGAATCACGTCACAGGTACAGACCTGCTCAATTCCTCTGACAAGATCAACCGCATCCTGGCTAACCAAACTGTCCCTCTCTACAGAGAATCCTGTGTGACCAGTCCCGGATCTGTTTCCCAGCATCTATCCATTAACATTGTCTTCGTTTTAATAAACAGTCAAACTTTTCATCTGCCTCCGTTGTGTTCTGCATGTGGGTTAGAAATCTGAATCCCATCATGACAGAACACTCTGGCCAACAACCTAACCCAGCAGTCCACCTCCGGAGGATGATTGAGGAACAAGGAGTTTTGATACAAGGCCACAACTCCACCCTTCGTGAGTTTAACACGCGTTTGGATCAGCAAAATCAAACTTTACAGGAATTAGCCGGCTACCTCAACAATAATAACCCCAGAACGGAGCCAGCTCAACTTCCGGTTCCGGAGCCAAACCCGCCTCAAAGGTCAGACTCTGCTCCGTCATTTTCTGAATTCCGTCCGTCACTTCCTGAGAAATATTCAGGTATTACAAGTAAATGCAAAGGATTTCTATTCCAGTGTAGATTGATTTTTGAACATTCACCATCCAGTTTCTCTAACGACAAGAGAAAGATTAGCTTCATTCTATCTCAACTGACTGGAAGGGCTCTCGAATGGGCTGAGGCCCGATTCCCCTCTGAATCCAGTTTCAGATGTACTTTCGACCAATTTATCAAAGAATTCTCACAAGTTTTTAACCAAGACTCTGATAAATCAATTCATTCTCGAGCTCTGCTAAGCCTAAAACAAGGAAATCGGACTGTAGCAGATTTCTCGATCGACATCCGGGTTAAAGCCGCAGCTTCCGGGTGGAATGAATGCGCGCTTCAAAGTGCCTATTTTAAGGCTCTAGATGAAGAGATTAAGGATGAACTCGCCACAATCGACGAACCAGTTACTATGGAGGAATTATCAGCTTGACCATTCGTTTGGATAATCGACTTCGAACCAGGATCAGGTCTAAATTAAGAAGCCATGTTTCCTCTGTAACTGCTCCTAAGACTAACTGCTCTTCTGCCTTTTCTGCCCCACCTGAGATTGATTCTAGGCCACGGAATCGTATCCAGTCAGCTCCTGTTCATCCATCTTTAACCCATGGCTTCTCTTCTCCTACAGAAACCTCTGATGTTGAGCCTATGCAGATTGGTCATACCACAACTCACTACAGAGGAGAGGCAAAGGAGATATAAAGGGAACCTATGCATGTATTGTGGAGAGCCCTGTCATTTTGTCTCCACCTGCCCAGCTAAGGTAAAAGCCGGGGTCAGCCAGAGGAAATGAGGAGTCTGGCGGACCATCTGCAATCTGAAAATTCTCCTCACCTATTGCTACCTGCTACTCTGTTTACCGCTGATCAGACTCTCACTTTATCTGCATTTATTGATTCCGGTAGTGAGAAGAATTTATTTGACTCTAACCTTGTCCAACAACTAAACATTGAAACCATTCCTTTGAAGAAGCCTCTTAGAGTCTCCGCCATAGATGGAAAAAGATTACATCAAGTTACCCACCAGACTCAGCCTCTTCAACTCCTGATTTCTGGTAATCACCAAGAGACTATAACCTTTTTTGTTTTTCCATCAGCCTATTCTTCCCTAGTTCTTGGATATGAGTGGTTAGAGCAACACAACCCTCATATAAATTGGACTAAGAGACACATTGAATCATGGTCTGCCTCCTGCCATGTCTCCTGTCTTCGTTCCGCAGCCCCTGTTATTCAGTCTCCTAGTAGTCAAAGGGAGCCAGATCCACCCGATTTGTCTTCAGTGCCATCTGAGTATCACAATCTAGCACCAGTCTTCAGCAAGGTCAGTGCATTGTCTTTCCTCCTCACAGACGATATGACTGTGCAATAGGTCTATTGCCTGGGGCTCCCCTGCCTAGCAGCCGACTCTTCAATATCTCCAAACCAGAAAGAGAGACAGTGGAGAAGTACATTTACGAGTCACTCGCTGCTGGAATTATTCGGCCATCTTCCTCCCCTCTTGGTGCAGGTTTTTTTTTCGTCGGTAAGAAAGATGGATCTCTCCGACCCTGCATAGATTACAGAGGCCTTAACCAAATAACAATTAAAAACAAATATCCTCTGCCTCTGCTCGCATCTCGATTGAACCCGTCCAAGGGGCTACAGTTTTTACTAAACTGGATTTAAGAAATGCCTACCACCTTCTCCGCATAAGAGAGGGAGATGAGTGGAAGACGATCTTCAAAACCCCTCTAGGTCAATTCGAATACCTAGTGATGCCTTTTGGTCTGACTAATGCTCCTGCCTGTTTTCAAGCCCTGGTTAACGACGTGTTGAGAGACTTCCTCAACATCTTTGTTTTTGTTTATATTGACGACATCCTGATTTATTCCAAGAACCTGTCAGATCACAAGAAACACGTCTGTTTGGTTCTCCAAAGACTTCTCGAAAACAAATTTTTTGTCAAGGCTGAAAAATGTGAATTTCATCAACCTTCTGTCACCTTTCTAGGATTTGTGCTCGAGGGCAGGCAGGTGAAGCCATCGGAGGACAAGATTAAAGAAGTTCTGGATTGGCCTACCCCTGAGAATCGGAAACAACTCCAGAGGTTTTTGGGCTTTGCAAACTTCTACAGGAGGTTTATTAGAAATTACAGTCAGACAGCCCAGCCACTCACCGCCTTGACTTCAGTAAAAAGAACTTTCCACTGGTCCGCTGAGGCCGAAACTGCCTTCAATAAACTTAAGGCTCTTTTTTCTAGTGCACTAATTCTCATTCAACCTGACCCCTCTAAACAGTTCATCTTAGAGGTGGATGCATCTGACTCTGGAGTGGGAGCAGTCTTAGCAATCTGACTCTGACAACAAAACTCACCCATGCGCCTTCTTTTCCCGCAGGCTTACTCCAGCTGAGCAAAACTAAGATGTTGGCGATAGAGAACTTCTTGCTATCAAATTGGCTCTGGAGGAGTGGCGGCATTGGCTAGAGGGCGCTGAACACCCCGTGCTGGTATGGACTGACCACAAAAATCTTTCTTACATCCAGTCTGTCAAAAGGTCAAACCCACGTCAATCCCGTTGGTCCCTCTTCTTTTCTCGATTTAACCTTATCATCTCCTACAGACCTGGTTCCAAGAATGTAAAACCTGACTCTCTCTCTCGTCTGTACTCACCTGATAAACCTGAAGAACCTGAATCTGTCTTGCCTGCCAGCTGCACAGTAGGGGCTGTCTCCTGGGAAATCACTGACCTGATCAACCTTGCCTTAGTTTCTGAACCTGACCCAGGAAATGGATCTCCAAACCGCACGTATGTACCTACCTCTGTAAGATCCCGATTGATTCATTGGATGCATTCTGCCAAATTTTCAGCACATCCAGGTGTCAGCAGAACCATCGCCCTCATCACTCGCCGTTTCTGGTGGCCGTCCCTCCACAAGGACGTAAATTCAATTCAATTCAATTCAGTTTATTTATATAGCGCCA
The DNA here is from genome assembly GCA_030533445.1 of Cyprinodon diabolis. NCBI lineage: Eukaryota > Metazoa > Chordata > Actinopteri > Cyprinodontiformes > Cyprinodontidae > Cyprinodon > Cyprinodon diabolis. The sequence continues at coordinate 48,815,018 of CM060081.1, forward strand.
AATTCACAACACATGTCATCTCAAGGCACTTTACAGTTCAACCGGATCATACAGTCAAATTGATACAAAGTTTTCTATCTAAGGAAAACCAGTTGATTGCATTGACTCATTGACTCAAATACAATCCCTCACACTAAGCATGCTTGTAGCGACAGTGGAGAGGAAAAACTCCCTTTTAACAGGAAGAAACCTCCAGCAGAACCAGGCTCAGTGTGAGCGGCCATCTGCCAAGGCCGACTGGGGTTCAAGGAGACAGAAGCAGAGATACAAGAAGCAGAGATACAAAAAGCAGCTGTAAAAGGCGGCCCCGTCCAGGAAACACACAGCCAGGCAGACGAGCTCCAAGGCAGCTCCCATGCCAGAGGATGAAGAGAGCACATCCACCCAGCCACGGCCAGAGAAACAGGACCACACTGGAAGACAGGCCGATCTCCAACATCTACAAACAAGGGTGTTGATGGAAGCAGCACAGCTGATGTTTCTTTCCTGGATGACGTCACAGCCAAACAGGAACAGACGAGGCAAAGCTACTCTGAGGAAAAGCAGAGAGAGCAGAAGGTTAGAGATTGAACAAACAGATTCTGCAGAATAGGAGAACAGAGAGAGAATGAAGCAGAATGATGAAATGGGGGTCCCTATGTCCTCCAAAAGTCTAAGCCTATAGCAGCATAACTATAGAGATAGCTCAGGATAACCTGAGCCACCCTAACTATAAGCTTTATCAAAAAGGAAAGTTTTAAGCCTAGTCTTAAAAGTAGACAGAGTGTCTGCCTCACGGACTAAAACTGGTAGTTGGTTCCACAGGAGAGGAGCCTGATAACTAAATGATCTGCCTCCCATTCTACTTTTAGAAATTCTAGGAACCACTAGTAAACCTGCAGATTGAGAGCGAAGTGCTCTGTTAGGAACATAAGGAACAATCAGATCTCTGATATAAGATGGAGCTTGGCCATTTAAGGCTTTATATGTGAGAAGGAGGATTTTAAATTCTATTCTGGATTTAACAGGAAGCCAATGAAGAGAAGCCAGGATAGGAGAGATAAAGGAATATGTTCTGGCCTGTCCGATCTGCGCCAGAAACAAACCATCCCATAAGCCTCCCTCTGGTCTGCTCCACCCCTTACCTGTTCCGTCTTGACCCTGGTCCCACATAGCAGTGGATTTTGTAACCGGCCTCCCTGTCTCCAAGGGTATGACAACAATACTCACAATCATTGATCGTTTTTCTAAAATCTGCCATCTTGTTCCCCTCAGGAAGCTTCCTACGGCTTTCCGAACTGCACAACTTCTCATCAAACACGTTTTCCAACTCCACAGAATCCCTCAGGAGATCCGATCTGGATCAGACAGAGGCCCCCAGTTCACAGCTCAGGTCTGGAAAACCTTCTGTTCAGCACTCAACTCCAAGTCATCTCTCACCTCAAGTTACCACCCTCAGTCCAACGGACAAACTGAGAGAATGAACCAAGAACTCGAATCCACTCTCCGCTGCCTGACCTCCACCAACCCGACCGATGGAATCAATATCTGCCATGGGTAGAGTATGCTCATAATTCACACTGCAACCGGTCTGTCTCCATTTGAAATTTCTCTAGGATACCAGCCACCACTCTTTCCGTCCGATGAAAAGGAGATCTCCGTTCCGTCAGTCCACCATCACATCCGCCGGTCCCACAAAATCTGGAAGGACACCATATCAGCCCTGAATCGTACATCCGCCCAGAACAAGAGGTTTTCAGACCGCAAAAGACGCCCTGCACCCATCTACTCTCCCGGACAACAGGTTTGGCTATCCACACGAGATATTCCTTCAAAATCCATGTCCCGTAAACTCTCTCCCAGGTTCGTTGGTCCGTACACTATCACCTCTGTCATTAACCCGTCTGCCGTCCGCCTGCATCTGCCACCCTCACTCCGTATCCATCCAACTTTCCATGTTTCCCAAATTAAACCTGTTCTGACCAGCCCTTTGTGCCCTCCATCCGACTCCCCTCCACCCGCCCGGGACATTGATGGTCATCCTGCCTTCACCGTCCGCTGGATCGTGGACTCCCATCGCCGGGGTCGTGGTTTGCAGTACCTGGTCGACTGGGAGGGCTACGGTCCGGAGGACCGCACTTGGGTTCCGGGCTCCTTCATCCTGGACCCCTCTCTGATCTACGACTACCGTGAGTCTCTGCCCTCTACATCCTCTGGACCGCCAGGAGGCGGTCGTTGAGGGGGGGGTACTGTTGGGATCTGGAGGTCTGTCCACCTTCCTCCAGCAGAGGGTGCCCTAGGTCTCCTGGAGCTGAGCTGACGACCACACCTGCGGCTCATCAGTCATCAGGAGACCAGCATATAAGCAGCGGCAGGACTACACTCCAGCGCCAGAGTGTTAAGCCAGTTATGGTTAGCGAAGCCTGAGCCAACCAGCCTGTCTGATTCTCTGACTCCCCTGAAACTAGAACCTCAACCTAATCAGTTTTTTGTCTTCTCTGCTTCTTAGGAAGAAACCTGACTGAACCCTGGAACTCTGGAAGAGTTCCTCTGCTGAAATCTGCTTGCTAGCTCTCAGGAGCTCATCTGAAGAATCTACAGTGGGAACCTGCCTGCCCGACCTCAAGAAGAGGATCGGAAGAAACTCCGGACCTGAACACTGATAAGTCTGAAGTCGAGCCCTGCCGTTGCTTAGCCCTCTGCCAACTACTAGCCTCTGGAGGGGGTTAGAAATCTGAATCCCATCATGACAGTTCCCCTGCTATAAGGTTCGGGGATGACGAACCTCCAGTTACAGGATTTAAAGGCTTTTGTTAGGGTTTTGTATTTAGCTGAAAATAAGCCCAAACACACGTTTGAACGACATTTATTTATTAAGTGCTTTCATACTTCTGGAGGACATAGGGACCCCCATTTCATCATTCTGCTTCATTCTCTCTCTGTTCTCCTATTCTGCAGAATCTGTTAGTTGAATCTCTAACCTTCTGCTCTATCTGCTTTTCCTCAGAGTAGCTTTGCCTCGTCTGTTCCTGCACCCTTGTTTATAGATGTTGGAGATCGGCCTGTTTTCCAGTGTGGTCCTGTGACTGGGTGGATGTGCTCTCTTCGTCCTCTGGCATGGGAGCTGGCTCGGAGCTCGTCTGCCTGGCTGTGTGTTTCCTGGACGGGGCCGCCTTTTACAGCTGCTTTTTGTATCTATGCTTCTGTCTCCTTGAACCCCAGTCGGCCTCAGCAGATGGCCGCTCACACTGAGCCTGGTTCTGCTGGAGGTTTCTTCCTGTTAAAAGGGAGTTTTTCCTCTCCACTGTCGCTACAAGCATGCTTAGTGTGAGGGATTGTATTTGAGTCAATGAGTCAATGCAATCAACTGGTTTTCCTTAGATATAAAACTTTGTATCAATTTGACTGGATGATCTGGTTTAACTGTAAAGTGCCTTGAGATGACATGTGTTGTGAATTTGGCGCTATATAAATAAACTGAATTGAATTGAATTGAATATTGCTGAGAATGCAACAGTAACGAAATAAAAATATTTTAATGTACAGATAGACTGGTTCCTTTAAGTGGCTCTTTTGTAATGGCTCAGAAACATCATCAACATTAATAACAAATAAAAACAGGAAAAAACTGAGATATTTTGCTTTTTTGTAAACTAGCAAAGAACACACTATTTAAACACCTGCTTTTGTTAAACTTTTTTTCATTACAATACTAATTTTCAAGGCTATTTACACTTCGTTGCTTTTTTTGTTGGAAAAACTCGGTATGTCTGACGACTTTCTCGGTGGCATCCTTTTTTTTAAACCAACCTGTCTACAAATTTTTTATTGGAAATCAAACCTGAAGTAGCTGCTGGTTAATATTAATGATGCTACTGTGTGTCGTCTCTCCTCCAATCACGTAGCTCCTGATGACGCGGTGAATAGCGACCACCAATCATGTTCTATCATCAAGTGACAGACGTGGAGTCATGGACAGAGGATCCAATGATGTCATATCAGTAGGCGGGACTCAGGAGCAGCAGGATAGCGAGACAGAAAACTGGAAACTCTCCGAACAAACACAGCCGGGTGCGTCCTGAGGTTACTGTTGTTGGCTAAAGTAAATGATCCTAACACAAATGTACTAATTATTGGTGGGGACATGTCCGCACCCATTTAAAGTTGGTGGGGACATGTCCACACCAGTCCTTCAGAAAGTTACGCTAGTGCCCAGTCCAGTTCTACAGTATGCAGTAGTGTGAAATGTGGCTTTGTTCAGCTTCTGGTCCTGCCAGCACTAAAAGCAGTGTACCTACATTATTTCACAGAAATATAAATAAAAAGTTGAAAGAAAAACCTCTTTTTTTTTTTGGTTTACTTTTCAGAATAACGTGAAATTTGCCTAATTTGCTTCTGTTTTTGTTACAAAGCTAGAATCTATACACTTTGTCATTGTGGAAATGTATTAATAGAAAAGAAGTTGTTGAAAGTATAAATATACATATCTGTTTATAAAATGCCACCTGCAATGTACATGATGTCTAAATTATGACTTTGAGGAACTAAACAAAAATCAGTCTATGAAGTGTTTCTGTAAGTGTCAGCCAAAGAAAAGAGGTAAAACTTAAGGAGGTACTTGAAGGCAGTCACATAAATGCCAGTGATAAGCTTACACAGACACACACACACACACACACACACACACACACCCACACACACACACACACACCCACACCGACACAGGGAGAGAAAGTCATTAAGGAGGTCATAAATCACGGGGAGCAGTTCCAGAGAGAGAGATCCCTCTCCCACTGTCTAAACACTGCTTTCACTCAGCTTTATTAGCAGGAGTTCAGCTCTCACCCAGGCAGCAGACACTGAACTTCTCACTACAGATGAGCACAAAGATTGTACTACACTAAGAGACAACTGATAGGAAAATAGCTCCGCTCTCCTGGGATGATGTCTTTTTTTAGCTCCGGGTTCCACCAATTATTCCTAAAACATATCTCCATCCGTCCGTCCGTCCATCCATCCATCTTCTTCCTCTTATCCGGGGTCGGGTCGTGGGGGTAGCATCTTCAGTAGGGAGGCCCAGCCTCTTAGGCCAGCTCCTCCGGGGGAATCCCAAGGCGCTCCCAGGCCAGCAGAGAAACATAGTCCCTCCAGCGTGTCCTGGGTCTCCCCCTGGGCCTCCTCCCGGTGGGACGTGCCTGGAACACCTCACCAGGGAGTCCAGGAGGCATCCTAACCAGATGCCCGAGCCTCCTCAGCTGGCTCATCTTGATGAGGAGGAGCAGCGGCTCTACTCTGAGTCCTCCCCGGATGACCGAGCTCCTCACCCTATCTCTAAGGGAGAGCCCAGACACACTACGGAGAAAACTCATTTCAGCCGCTTGGATCCAGGATCTCGTTCTTTCGGTCATGATCCAAAGCTCATGACCATAGATGAGGGTAGGAAAGTAGATCGACTGGTAAATCCAGAGCTTTGCTTTTTGGCTCAGCTCTCTCTCCACCACCACAGACGGGTACAGCGCACGCTTCACAGCAGACGCCGCACCAATCCACCTAGCAATCCCCCAATAAACATATCTCTATATTTATAAATCTCCTGTGCTACATGACCTCTTCCTTGCAATCCCTATAATTATGCTGCTATAGCCTTATGCTGCTGGAGGATGTTCTAATAAGGAGGGAAAACTAATAATCCTTCACTATACTCATTCTACTTCTATTCTCTAATTCAGCAGGACTTTTCTGCACTTTTCGACCCCTCTCGACATTAAATGTAGCTCAGTAGTCGTCTGCTTAGCTGTATCTTTCTTTGACAGAACCGACTATGCAGTTAGTTAACTGCTATCTTTTCTAATATAGACAATCTTTCTGTATCAGTGCTTTTATTTTGGCTGTTTGCTTCAGTCTTCTTGAACCCCCAGCTTCAACAGAAGGCAGCTCACACTAAGGTTTCTTCTAGTTAAAAGTGATCAGTTTGTGATCTACAGTTAAGTACAGTAGCTGGACCTAACATCATCGCGAATCATTCAATTTTCAATTCAATTCAATTCAGTTTATTTATATAGCGCCAAATTCACAACACATGTCATCTCAAGGCACTTTACAGTTCGACCAGATCATACAGTCAAATTGATACAAAGTTTTCTATCTAAGGAAGGCCAGTTGATTGCATCGACTCATTGACTCAAATACAATCCCTCACACTAAGCATGCTTGTAGCGACAGTGGAGAGGAAAAACTCCCTTTGAACAGGAAGAAACCTCCAGCAGAACCAGGCTCAGTGTGAGCGGCCATCTGCCGAGGCCGACTGGGGTTCAAGGAGACAGAAGCAGAGATACAAAAAGCAGCTGTAAAAGGCGGCCCCGTCCAGGAAACACACAGGCAGGCAGACGAGCTCCGAGCCAGCTCCCATGTCAGAGGATGAAGAGAGCACATCCACCCAGCCACGGCCAGAGAAACAGGACCACACTGGAAAACAGGCCGATCTCCAACATCTACAAACAAGGGTTTTGATGGAAGCAGCACAGCTGATGTTTCTTTCCAGGATGACGTCACAGCCAAACGGGAACAGACGAGGCAAAGCTACTCTGAGGAAAAGCAAAGAGAGCAGAAGGTTAGAGACTGAACAAACAGATTCTGCAGAATAGGAGAACAGAGAGAAATGAAGCAGAATGATGAAATGGGGGTCCCTATGTCCTCCAAAAGTCTAAGCCTATAGCAGCATAACTATAGAGATAGCTCAGGATAACCTGAGCCACCCTAACTATAAGCTTTATCAAAAAGGAAAGTTTTAAGCCTAGTCTTAAAAGTAGACAGGGTGTCTGCCTCACGGACTAAAACTGGTAGTTGGTTCCACAGGAGAGGAGCCTGATAACTAAAAGATCTGCCTCCCATTCTACTTTTAGAAATTCTAGGAACCACTAGTAAACCTGCAGATTGAGAGCGAAGTGCTCTGTTAGGAACATAAGGAACAATCAGATCTCTGATATCAGATGGAGCTTGGCCATTTAAGGCTTTATATGTGAGAAGGAGGATTTTAAATTCTATTCTGGATTTAACAGGAAGCCAATGAAGAGAAGCCAGGATAGGAGAGATATGATCTCTCTTTTTCATTTTCATCAGAACTCTGGCTGCAGCATTTTGGATCAGCTGAAGGCTTTTAACTACAGTTTGTGGACTTCCTGATAGTAAAGAATTACTATAGTCCAGCCTTGAAGTAACAAATGCATGGACTAGTTTCTCAGCATCACCCCTGGACAGGAGATTTCTAATTTTTGCAATGTTCCTCAGATGAAAGAAGGAAATTCTAGAAACCTCTTTGATCTGGGATTTAAATGACAGGTCCTGATCAAAAATAACACCAAGATTTTTTACTTTATTATCTGAAATCAGTTTAATCCCATCCAAATGAAGTGACTGGCTAATCAGCTTCTTTTTCAGAGACTCTGGTCCAAAGACTATAACTTCTGTTTTGTCTGCATTCAGAAGCAGAAAGTTAAGAGTCATCCAGGTTTTTATGTCTTCAAGACATGCCTGTAATCTATGTAATGGGCTTCATCTGGATTTATAGACAGATATAGCTGGGTATCATCAGCATAACAGTGGAAATTAATCCCATGCTGTCTAATAATTCTACCGATTGGGAGCATGTATAAAGTAAAGAGAATTGGTCCTAGCACTGATCCCTGTGGTACTCCACAGGTAACCTTTGAGCGTGTTGAAGATCTATCATTAACATAAACAAACTGAATTCGATCAGATAGATAAGATTTAAACCAGTCTAGTGCTGTTCCTTTAATTCCAACAAAATATTCAAGTCTTTCTAAAAGAATATTATGGTCAACTGTATCAAATGCAGCACTAAGATCCAACAGGACGAGCACAGATACAAGTCCATTATCTGAGGCCATGAGAATATCATTAGTGACTTTCACCAGAGCTGTTTCAGTGCTATGATGAGCTCTAAAGCCAGACTGAAACTCTTCAAAAAGTTCATTATGGTGTAAGTGGTCGCAAACTTGTTTGGCAACTACTTTCTCAAGAATTTTGGATAAGAAAGGAAGATTGGATATAGGTCTATAATTGACCAAGTCATCTTGGTCAAGAGAATAACTTAACTTCAGATGGAGTTCCTCTGGACAGCTGCAACAGCTCAGTCATTATAATACATCATTCTAATATGTGTGTTTCCTGGACGCGGCCGCTTTTTACAGTTGTTTTTTCTGTCTGCTTCTGTCTCCTTGAACCCCAATGGGCCTCAGCAGATGGCCGCTCACACTGAGCCTGGTTCTGCTGGAGGTTTCTTCCTGTTCAAAGGGAGTTTTTCCTCTCCACTGTCGCTACAAGCATGCTTAGTGTGAGGGATTGCTGAAGAGTCAATGAGTCGATGCAATCAGCTGGTTTTCCTTAGATAGAAAACTTTGAATGAATCTGACTGGATGATCTGGTGAACTGGAAAGTGACCTGAGATGACATGATGTGAATTGGAGCTATAGAAATAAACTGAATAGAATTGAAATTAATATATCTTTGGAAATGTTCTGATCTAAATGCTGAACATAAACACCCTCTATCAGAAACTGGAACTCTTTGTAGCATAGCTCTTCGTCTGGGTTGGCATCTCCTAGCAGCAAATGCACAAACAGCAGCTTCTTAGACTAACTCTGCCTCTTCCTTTGTTTGGTCGTCATGTTTTAACTCTTTTATTTCTACATTGTCATCATTTTTTTCCCCATAACATCTGATAAGGTTTCACGTTACTTATTGCTGTTTTGGCTTTACGTGGTTAGTGCATCATAACCTAGTATATGTCAGTGATCAAAAATGCATTGAAGAGTAAATAACATGCCAACGTCTGTATAACAACAATTTGTATAAATCTATAAATATTAATCACCTTGCAGTATTTTTTCTGTATTGTTTTTACAAGGAAAATAAAATGATTCCAAAAGAAATCTATCGTTAAAGCTAATCGTGTATCCATTGAAAGGAAAAGTCCGCTCATATTCAGAATTCAAACTTCTGAAAGTTCTTTAAATCTGAAATGATTCCATCCTGTTCAATAAATGATCAGTGTTATTAATTCAGAGTAATTTTCATGTGAATGTGCTTTACTGGAGGCATCCATGTTTGTCAAAGAACACTACTGCCACCTACTGGTTTGTGACGTCACGGTACGGTATCGGCTGTTGATCAAGTCCCAGTGCTGTATCTGGTGTTTGTCACAACGCGCTATTATCCAAGTCATCTTGAAAACATTCTTCTTCCAAATGTTGGCTACATATTACGGGTTTTTTCTCTGGCCAGAAGTTCGATGGCAAATCCTCCCTCTTCAAGTTGGCGATCCAACGACCAACCCGTCCGTGGAGGATCAGGAATCAGAAAGGTGGAATAACTCTTTTTGTTCACTTTTACCCGATGTATTCCAGCATCCAGCTGCCATGCACGTGGGCATTGTCAGTTTCACTATAGCTCTGGTGAATTTCAATGGTGAAGTCCTCTGGAAATCTTCAATAATTGTTGTTGATTGCAGATGTGTCTAGTAGTTCCCATTGATTTAGCTTGTAAAGCGGGGAGAATGGCGCTAGGCTTACCGCACCGTGACGTCACTGCTGGAAGATGGCAGGAGGGAGGGGCTACTATATTTGGGCAAAAATGGCCGCTCCCAGACTCTGTGATCATGACTTATTAACGCTAAATTCATTAAATCACAGCGAACGTATTGGTTTTAAGAATAAATAATTATCCGTTGATTATTCCTCACCGACCGGACTTCTCCTTTAAGGGTAGAAGATAATCTTATAATTTCTCTGTCCACTACAACAATAGAAGCTCTTAAAGAGAAAAAAAAAATAGTCATCCAGTGTGACAGCTTGGTAATGTCCGTGACCTTTGTGACACCATGTTAACATCAACCAATAACCAGCCAGTGTTCAGAGCCTGGGAATGGCAATGACAAGCTGTATAAATATCCTCAGAGGGGCACAAAGGCAACACCCAGAGCCACCCAATACAATGATAAACCCACACACACACACACACACACACACACACACACACACACACACACACACACACACACACACTCCTACCGTATGGGAAACTATTACAGTTTAGTGCATACAATAAAACAGTCAACACTATCAGGGAGGAAATCAGTCAGGACTTATGACTTTTTGGAAACTGTGGCGGTTTTCTCAAGTAGGGACTCCCTGCGTGGCGCATAAGATCCACCGCGCCTGTCATTATGTCAGCTATCAGGGAGGATGTCAGTTACAAAGGATGGAATATAGAAAAAAACTCCCCATGTGGTGTTTAGCAGCATCATTTAAGTGCTGAATATACTTTCTTTGTCTTTTTTGTTGCTTTAACTGTTAGAGCAACTTTAAATTGATGCTTTTTCACACTATTTCTCAGAGTGACAAACTCGTATTTAATTTTTCCTCTATGTTAAAAACCTAAAACCTCCTTATGTTTGAATTAGAATGCAAATAATTATGCTCTGGAAATATCTGAATCAGAACAGTGAAGCTAAAATGGAAAATCAATAAAACTCATGTATTATAAAGTTTATTCCGTAAAAAATAAAAATACTACGCTTTACTCTTTCCTTAATTTATCAGAAAACATTTCTATAACAACATTCTGATTTCTGTGCAAGTGAGTCAGAACTGTAAGTAACATTTGCAGCATTTCAAATTAAAGGTATTGTGGAGGATTTTCACAATTTATTTAAAAGAGCCGCCCTCTCCACTCAAAAACAAAGAAAAAATGAAATGGATTTTAATGCAAAATATAATAAAAGCCAATGGAAAAAACAGCCACAGCAAAGACTGGAGAGGTTTATTTCTGGATGAGACCAATCAATGGAGATTCTACAAAGCTTTTTGTGAGGTTTGATAAAGTTATTTTTAAATTTGAGACTAGGGGGGGCAGGATGAAACAACCCTTTAAAGCAACTTAGTCACAATAGAGACACGGCTTAAAAAGCCCCATCTATCCTGAGTTATCCCTCATCAGCATCCTAGATGTCACACATTTTGTTGATCAGATTCTTTTAGATCTGGTCCCCTTAGTTTTGGGGTGTAGGGAAGTGGATAGTTGACAGGTGATCCAGGGAAGCAGCCAGAGCAGTGAAGAGATTATCACAGAATGAGGCCTTATCAGAACCTCAAAAATTAGGACAGTTCAACCTGAAAAACTCACACGGAAAGAAAAAGACAATTAGAGTAAATTTATTGATACAATTACTTTAGTCTTTGGTGCTCAGACCTCGGCAGGAAACATTAGCACTGAATTTTATTTGCTATGCATGAACAGGAGTAAAAAAGAGGAATGTCCCCCCCCCCAGGCATGAACTGGTGGTGGAGTGGAGATGGATGGAGTTGGTCAGTCTGTAGACTGCTGGTTGGAGAGACGTCTGCTGAGCTTTATGGGGAGATCCAGTGGACTGCATGAGCTGATACTAGAGCTTCACTCAGGGACCTGGAAGATGGAAATCCAGCTGGATAACACAGGTTGAGAGAACCTGTCCATGATGAGCAAGCATGAAGCGACAGTGGAGAGGAAAAACTCCCCATTGGGAAGAAACCTCTGGCAGAACCAGGCTAAACATGGTGGCCTTCTGCCGGACCGGTTGAGATGAGACAGGGAACGCAGTAAGAGTCCAGGAGGAATGACGCTCTGATTAAGCTTTAGCTACGATGGTGGAGGGGGGCTGGAGGGGGGGTTGAAACTGTGTCATCTGAATGAAGTCACACAGCCTAACCACCGCCTGCGCACTAGGTAGCAGGCGAGTTGCATATGGGAGGCCTTTTAGATGAACTTTGGATGCTGATTGGCTTGCGTGGAGGTGTGGTTCAAAGCTGATTAGCTGGCGTCAGAAGTGGATGAGGGTAAATAATCAGTTTATTCAGTTGAACTTCCGTCTAGGTTCCATTTTCTGGACGGAGTCTCGCTGATGGGGATAAATCAGACAAATCCAATCAAAAATCAGAGGCCTGATGACCGGGCTGTGAATAGCAACAATGTGGCATCTGATGCAGGGGAAACTCCTCCTCCGCAGCTCCTGCTGATTGGTCTCCATGCAGCTGTGCTCACCTGTCAGGTACACCCTGTAATGCAAGAGGTGAAGGACAGACACACATAACATCAAGAAGACGTGTTCTTTAGGTAATAGATTCCAGAAACCTACATATCTCCTTTATTAGTCCATAGACACCTTCCTCATCTGTAGGACTTACTCAGACTGACCACACAGGATGTCGCTATTGGAAACTACTGACATTTTTCTGAATAACTTGCAAAATATCAAATCCTGGAAAGTCATGGAAGGTTTGTGAGTTGCCATGTGAAGCTTGATACAGGGAAAATCAAACAGAGAACAAACAGATGGTTTCTGGGTTTAAACAATAAGATATCTGTTGTTTATCATGGCTTAACTTATGTGTGAAATTCCACACATAATTCAGCACCAGTGCTGGACCAGCATGAACTTCCAAAAGCACACAGCGGTTTGATTTGTTGTACGGCTGGGGGTTAAGAGGGGATACTGAAGAGCTTTTTGTGCTTTCACTTTTCCTGTCTCTACTTTCACCTCGTCGATCACTCTCCGACTGCCTGTCTTCTCCTCACTGACTGTCGGAAACAATGGGATCCAGCTGTGAGGTTGGAAAGCCCTCTGGAACATCACTAAACAGGCAGCTTTCTCCCAAATGGCTTCAATTAAATGGCCACATGGTGATAAAGCTGGTTTAGATTGGGGACAACTGGTCCAGTCACACTTTTAAGCACACATACATCCAAAGGTTAAGAAACGGAATCACAGTTAACACCATATCAAAGTAATGCAGTATGTGTGAAAGTTCAGTAATTTCTAAAGCATGTAATAACCTTAAAATATTCTACCTTTTGTCCAACTTTCTTGTTCTTAATTTCTTCCTAAGAACATTGAGGAGGAACCTACTTCCTTCACCATCTGCTGAATATATATTTTACCACCAGTATAAAGAGCACCCTGGCACATACAGTAGCAGCCATTCAAAATGGCCGTTCCCAGCCAAACGCCCGCCGAATGGCGACCCACTTCCCTCCAACTCTCAGCAAAATCCCCTCCAACTTCCAGCCACTGCAGGGACCCCCTTTTGCATATTTTACTCTGACTCCACCCTGAATTATCTGACCACGAGATGATGCTTAAATTATTAAGAGAGATTAAAAAGAGAATACATGAAAAAGAGAGATCATATCTCTCCTATCCTGGCTTCTCTTCATTGGCTTCCTGTTAAATCCAGAATAGAATTTAAAATCCTCCTTCTCACATATAAAGCCTTAAATGGCCAAGCTCCATCTGATATCAGAGATCTGATTGTTCCTTATGTTCCTAACAGAGCACTTCGCTCTCAATCTGCAGGTTTACTAGTGGTTCCTAGAATTTCTAAAAGTAGAATGGGAGGCAGATCTTTTAGTTATCAGGCTCCTCTCCTGTGGAACCAACTACCAGTTTTAGTCTGTGAGGCAGACACCCTGTCTACTTTTAAGACTAGGCTTAAAACTTTCCTTTTTGATAAAGCTTATAGTTAGGGTGGCTCAGGTTATCCTGATCTATCTCTATAGTTCTGCTGCTATAGGCTTAGACTGCTGGAGGACATAGGGACCCCTTTTTCATCATTCTGCTTCATTCTATCTCTATTCTCCCACTCTGCAGAATCTGTTAGTTCAATCTCTAACGTTCTGCTTTTTCCACTCCACTGTCACTACAAGCATGCTTAGTGTGAGGGATTGCTGAAGAGTCAATGAGTCGATGCAATCAGCTGGTTTTTCTTAGATAGAAAACTTTGAATCAATCTGACTGGATGATCTGGTGAACTGGAAAGTGACCTGAGATGACATGATGTGAATTAGAGCTATAGAAATAAACTGAATTGAATTGAATTCTCTTTAGATCTTATGCCCTCTAGATGCCTACAAATCATGACAGAAAGAATATTATTGTACAAATATTGATGTTTAGAAAGGAACTGTAGGGGACCAGCCAAGGACCCATCAAGGAAAATGGGGACATTTTGAATGGATACTACTGTAGATGTAAATTGTAGTATGCATCTAAGAGGAAACAGGTCTCCCTTCATGAATAGAGCAATCTGTTTAAGCCCTCCTCAAAGATGACACACACATACAGTAAGACTGAGTTCACCAAGGACAGTCTTTCATCCTGCTTCCCGCTGGCAGAATCAGGCTGTGTCCGAATGTCTGCCCTAATCACTATAGAGTGGTTATACATTTTAACTGAGTGTCTGAACGTCTAGTGGATGAAAAAGTAGTGGACTCAAAATTTCCCACTATGCAGCTTAAAAAGTAATGATCATCCATAGTCAATAGACGAGCAGATATATCCCAGAATGCTTTGTGAGAGCTCTCCTCACAAAGCATCATGGGATTTTTTTGACAGCGGTTGGGTAGCGACAGTGGTTATCATGATCGTAGCCGTGGTAGTCTGTCTGATACTCACTTCCTTCACAGTGATGGGACTAACGGTGTTGAAAGTAACGGCGTTACTAACGCTGTTACTTTGTTTTAGTAACGAGTAATCTAACTAATTACTTTGACTGTAACTATAACGCAGTTACCATTGCAGACGGTGTCACGTCGAGCTGCGTTTCCCCATCACATACGGTTTCCTCTGCATCTCCGCACAGCGCAGGCGGCACGAGTCACCGCGCAAGCGACAAGAAATGCGCATGCTCGCTAAAGGCGCGCACCAGTCGCCCTGTGCTCGCGCCACAGGAGAACTATGGAGAGCGTGAACGATCAAATGAAAGGGAGAAATCTGGATGGATGGATGGATGGATGGATGGATGGATGGATGGATGGATGGATGGATGGATGGATGGATGGATACTCTGCCTTTTCAACCTACTGTATTTTTTATTTTAAACATTATTTGATGGCCTTTGTGGCAGGGATGGAGATCCATATTTTATGTCACACGCAGAGTATAGATCTAGATAGATAGATGGATAGATAGATGTTGCAGTATCTATAACAACCCAAACACACAGGATTTCAGAATTAGACATCCCCAGTTATTAATTTCACCAGATGTCATTTACGTTGAGTTGCAATAAATGCTAAACTCTCTGCAGGTTCTTGTCTTTGTCGTCCGCTCTATTCAGCTGGCTTTGGAAACACACGGCGAGAAGGTGGGGGCTGGGTGGTGAGGTTTACGGGGGCGAGAAACGCAAAAGTAACGCAATAGTTACTTTTACTAGTAACTAGTTACTTTTATTGTGGAGTAACTCAGTTAGTAACTCAGTTACTTTTTGGGAGAAGTAACTATAACTAATTACTTTTTCAAAGTAACGTGCCCAACACTGTTCATTCACCTGCCAGGGCTAACGTTAGGCCTGTCTGCTGCAGACCAGCTAACGTTAGACAGAAACGGGGTTCCAGAAAGTACAGAAGCGTACTCAGATGGACATGCACAGATGCAGACAACAGGCTCAGTGGTTGAGGGAACAGAGACAAGACGTGGTACCAGGATTTCTGCACTCAATTTCTTTAAACTGGTCTCCTCCTTGCAGCCAGGCTTACGGGAATAAAACCGATCCTCCCCGCATTCCGAGCCCAAACCCTGAGGGCTCCTGGAGCAGGGCCAGAACAGGATCAGAAGACGAGACAAACACAAAACCTCTCCACCTACTGGCAGCAGGGAACTAAGACATGAACCTTAGAAATAAACCAAACAACAAACAGACAGCAATCAATGAACTGGCCTCGATAGCTGGGCTGGACCAAAAATAAAGGAACAGATGCAGGTGGATGAGATGAGTGATAATTAGAGACCGGACAGAGTTAGACAGATGAGTGAAATGAACAATTAAGGCCAGCTATCAGGGCATATCATGACAGTTCTATTCCATTCTATTCTATTCAATATTAACTTTTTCTATTATATTTTATTCTGTTCTATTCTAGTCTAGTCTAGTCTGTGCTCAGTCCTCTTAATCCTGATGCTTGGTAGAAACTTGGCCATAATATAATATATTTAGTTTATTGGTGATCAAATGCTATCTTAGTTACATAGAAGTAGAAAAAAGGAGTTCTGCTCTGCACCCCTCAACGCTTTATCCTCCAACTCAAAAGGGAAATGATGTATAACGTTACAACAACATACATCATTGGCATTGTTAGCTTATCAGCTGCATAAACAGACCATTATTCATGTATGGTAGCAGCTGATTGTAGCATGTGAAGAGTGTGTAGCACCATGTGTGCGTTTGTTTGGGTGGAAAACACAGGGAGTACTGAATAAGTTAGCAAGATATATGATTTAAACAAAAGTCCTTGGAAACACGCATGCAAACATTAGCAAACGTACATTTCTTTTGTATAAAATGCCTCACTGACTGATTCCAGGGAGATCTGGAAAGCATTTAGACTTGAGCTCAAAAAGACAGCGGTGGCCTTTCTCCTCCGGTGTTTGTCAATGTCCTTCAGAGCAAATCATCACCACCAGGTGCCAAAAGGGTCACACTACCCAGGATGGCTGCACAGATGGCCTGGCCCAGTGTTACACAACAGACACACCTTATGACTGCCTTTGTGCTGGTAGGGAGGATCCAGAGTCAGTGAGGCTGTCAAAAAAAAAGTTTAAAAAGAGCAGTGAGGAGGAACAGCCAGGAAAGACGACTGTCTCATGGTGCAAAACATCTGACTGTATGACTGATGTAACCAATGCCAACCAAAAACACCAAAAACAGTCAAGCCAGCGAATATAACCGCTGACCCTTTAGTGTCGTAATCTACTGTAAGAGGCTGAGATTAACAGTTTGGGATATTGTTTAATAATCTCTGCTTTAAACTTCCCATAAACTTATCCCTGTCCAGTGTGCTCTAACAAAACCACAGAGTCCTTCCTCAAACAGCTTACTTTATTCTGGCTTACATCACTCACAGATGGACCATATTTCTGAATTGTGTAACTGTTTGGGCAATTTGTTGCTCTACATTAGGAATATCATAGACACAATCTTTTTTATTTATTTCCTTTTCCTTTAAAGCTGTTTTCACTGTAGAAAATACTTTGTAAACACAGAAAAGGATATTAAACATAGATGTGAATCAAACCATCATGATCTTCTGCAGGAGTCTGTATTATAATTCTATTCGGTTTATTTCTATAGCTCCAATTCACATCATGTCTCAGGGCACTTTCCAGTTCACCAGATCATCCAGTGATCCAGGAAAACCAGCTGATTGCATCGACTCATTGACTGTTCAGCAATCCCTCACACTAAGCATGCTTGTAGCGACAGTGGAGAGGAAAACTCCCTCTGAACAGGAAGAAACCTCCAGCAGAACCAGACTCAGTGTGAGCGGCCATCTGCCAGGGGTGATGCAGGCCAATAAAGTTCTTTTCATAACGCATTAAATCTCAAATAACCTGCCAGCAGTCCTTCACATTCAGCAGATAAAATGACCAGAGATTTGGTGGCGGGTGGGGTGGCGGTGTCCCAATTAGGGTCGCAAGGGGTGCTGGTGTCTATCTCCAGCTGTCAATGGGCGAGGGGCAGGGTACACCCTGGACAGGTTGCCAGTCCATCACAGGGCAACACATAGACAAGCAACCATTCACACACACACTCACACCTAAGGAGAATTTAGAGAAGCCAATTAACCTAACAGTCATGTTTGTGGGACTGTGGGAGGAAGCTGGAGTCCCCAGGGAGAACCCACACATGCTCAGGGAGAACATGCAAACTCCATGCAGAAATAATCGATTCCCAATCGATTCACTGCGCCACTGAGCAGCCCACACCAATATAATTTCTAAACAATAATTGTTGATATGTTGAAATGTTTAAATAAATGTTTGAAATAACATTCAAATGTGAGTTGTTTGTACATTTTAATCAAATCAAATCTAATTTATTTGTATAGCCCTTTATAATAGCCAAATGGTACCCAAAGTGCTTTACAACAAAGCCATAAAACAATACATAACACATATAAAAACATACAAGATACAATTAAAAGTGCTGTAGTGGTGCAGCGCTGCGGGACATTAAAAGCCTTCCAGAGGTGCATAGAAAGGAGCACACAGAAAGATGACATCTAAGAGGCAGTATTATAGTCAGAATTAAAAGCTAAATTAAAAAAGTGGGTTTTAAGCTTTTTTTTAAAAAAGGCTGAGGTCAATAGTGGTGCGGATGTCAGGGGGTAGTTTGTTCCACAGTCTGGAAGCAGCGACGGAAAAAGAACGATCGCCCCACTGTTTGAGTCTTGACCTAGGGAAGCTGACCCGAGGAGCGTAAAGCTCTGACACAATTGCGGAAAGTTAAAATCTTAATGAGCTAGGATTGTAGCTGTACCTGACTTTAGCATGTACGGTGGTTCAGGAATGACATCAGCTGGATTTTTGCCTGTATGGATGTTAACTTCAGCTTGATGTTCTGTCAGATAAACATGGAAGAAAACATTTCTGATTCGTTTTCGTGCTAATGTTTAAAATTGTCACAGACGTTGGATTGTGCATTTAAGCGTCTCTAGGATTTTGTTACAGGAACAGGTGAAACCCTAAAGGGTAGAAATCACTATGATGTTACGTTCTCTTCTAGAAGAGAAAAAGACCTATATTGCTTAAGACGCTTTGGCTTCTAGTGTGTAATTTTAAATGACTCCACAGATTTGCATGCTGAAGAAAAGGTTATATTGTGTCCTTCTCCTGAGCCAACACTTTTCCCACAGAGCTAAAAAACAGGCAAATATGCACACATACAAAGACACACTCTAGCTTACGGGTTTCCCACAGAGCTCGGCACTCCCGGGAGACTAAATTGCCATAATCCAGGGCAGCAAATTCAGACACAGCAATTATACCTCAGTGAACGGCTTGGGAATGTACATGTACACATGAAAACCCACATACATGAACATCATTCTGAAGTGATACTATGAACAATTTTTCATTTATGTACCAGACACATTTATAACAACAAAGGAAAGCATATGTTCACTTTGTTTTTGTTTAACATTGCCTTAGATACTCCAACATGCTCATAGGAACATGCTCGGAAGCACGCCAAACGTAGCAACACACACACACACACATTGCACAGAGCAGCTATTCACCTGTCAACACTGGAGCAAATTAACTGACATCAAACACCAGCGCGCACAGGCTTAAACATGTAGGGGACACTGTCTTACCGGGGGAACGGAGGAAAAAAGAGGAGGAGAGGAGGTGGAGGAAGTCAAGGTGAGGAAATGAGTAAAGAGGGATGAAGGAGGGAAAAGAGAAAAAAGATCTTTTTGGAAAATCTTTCAAAATCTAAAAATTCAATTAAAACTGTTTATACTCCAATTTACCAAACAGCTCAATTCCCTTTTCAAGCAGACAGATTTGTTAAAAATTTTTTTAAGTCAAAGTAATCTCAGCTGATGGAATGAAGTCGTTGGGTGTGTGACTTTACGATCTGGTTGAACTGTAAAGTGCCTTGAGATGACATGTGTTGTGAATTTGGCGCTATATAAATAAACTGAATTGAATTGTTCAGTTCCAGCAGCTGCGTCCTCCAAGGACTCGGTCTACCTGGACTTGGTTGTGGATTCAAACAGGCCCAGCCTGCTCTCATTTTCACAGAGAGTAAGCTTTGTCGCATAGGAACCAGTTTACATAAAAAGCAGGCAAAGAATGGATGCCCAACTTCTCACTGCTGTTCTGGGTGCTAATTACATCTTCAAGTAGCTTCATTAGCCGTACTGTCGTCTCAGATATCAGATTTATAGTCCCCACACTGCAGAGATGTTGCAACCTGAGCTTAAAGGTCAACCAAACCCATTTATACAGGGACAGATAAAACCTTTCAATAAACCAAACATTACCTGTCACATATCTGACTCAATAACCATTAAAACAACTATTTTAATTAATTTCAGACCAAACTATTCAAATCCATGGATTATATTAAACTGCACTTCCAATATTCACTAATGTTGGGCGTCATTTCCCTTTTTCCTCTGAGCACGGAGCAGCTGGCTTGCTTGGACCTGCAATGAATCATGGGATACCAAAGGCTATGGAGGATACAGCCTGTCCTTCAAAATGGGCAAAAAGAAGGCTGCATTTGTCGGCTGCAAAACGAGGAGTCTTCCAATGCAAACAGACCTCGGCGCTGCGTTACGACGTAATCGGCCGACGGATCTGGCCTTTGGAGGACGCAGCCGCAGGACTCGAAATCAGCTTTTGATTTGTAGAAATCCTTCATTCTGGTAGAGCATGTGGAGATGGGGTTCAGTGCTTGTACTCGAAAGCTATCACAAAAAGTTTTTAAAGAATCAGATGCAGAATATTGCATTAAATTCCACATTCACTTTCAGATTAAAAAGTGTTCTTACAGATTAATAAAAAAACAAATGTAAACTAGCTCTTGCTGGTATAACTGATTATCAGGCCGGAAAAATGCATATTTAACTGATAGATCTATATAGTTTCATTTTTCAAAAGACTGAAATATCTGTGTATCAGGTTGTGTGATGGTTTGAAGGAGGACCCAAATGCAGAGAGGGAAGCTGAGCGGGTTTCCTACAGCTTTAATATCCAAAAGGGTGATTGCAGAAGCAAAAATCCACAAACAAAAAACTGAAAACACAGCAAACAGTAACCGAAGAAGAGGAGTATAAATAGGAGGCTGAACAAAGAGCAGGCTAATCGGCAGATTGGGAGCAGGTGTGGACAGAAGAATCTAGAAGGGAGCTAGGAGAAGGAGACTGACACAAGATGGCAGCAGAGGGTAAACAACAAATACATAAGAACTCAAATGCATTCAAAAACAACCAGAATAACACAAAATGGAAATAAAACCAATGAAAATCAAAGAGAAAACTTAAAAAGAACAAAAACCATGGCAGTACCCCTCACTAAAGGGAGGACGCCAGACGCCCTAAAAAGTCCAAAATCAAAACAACCCACCAGGGTGAGCTGATGGGGGACCAGGAGTCCAAACACAAAACGACCCCCACAGGTGAGCAACGACAAGGCACTGTCCCAGCGGGCCAGTGACGAAGACGATTCTCTGGAGGCCTGCGTCTCTGCAGCAGGAACCTCCACCCACCTCTATTAGCCAGCTGCCGCTGCTGGCGACTCTTTAGTTGTTACCAGAAACTTTACCTTCTGCTGATCCAATCAGACCATGGGGGTTTAAGCTTTAGGAGGAAAAGCCAAAGATAACCTTCTTTAGATTAAAAATGGTGGTCTTGAGATTGTTAAGCCTACCTAATGTTGACAGACAGCTTCTAATAAATACATATCTGCAGCAGATTGATATGACAAATGAAGAGAATCAGTGGTTCCTAGAATTTCTAAAAGTAGAATGGGAGGCAGATCTTTTAGTTATCAGGCTCCTCTCCTGTGGAACCAACTACCAGTTTTAGTCCGTGAGGCAGACACTCTGTCTACTTTTAGGACTAGGCTTAAAACTTTCCTTTTTGATAAAGCTTATAGTTAGGGTGGCTCAGGTTATCCTGAGCTATCTCTATAGTTATGCTGCTATAGGCTTAGACTGCTGGAGGACATAGGGACCCCCATTTCATCATTCTGCTTCATTCTCTCTCTGTTCTCCTATTCTGCAGAATCTGTTTGTTCAATCTCTAACGTTCTGCTCTCTCTGCTTTTCCTCAGAGTAGCTTTGCCTCGTCTGTTCCTGTTTGGCTGTGACGTCATCCAGGAAAGAAACATCAGCTGTGCTGCTTCCATCACACCCTTGTTTGTAGATGTTGGAGATCGGCCTGTTTTCCAGTGTGGTCCTGTTTCTCTGGCCGTGGCTGGGTGGATGTGCTCTCTTCATCCTCTGGCATGGGAGCTGCATTGGAGCTCGCTGCCTGGCTGTGTGTTTCCTGGACGGGGCCGCCTTTTACAGCTGCTTTTTGTATCTCTGCTTCTGTCTCCTTGAACCCCAGTGGGCCTCAGCAGATGGCCGCTCACACTGAGCCTGGTTCTGCTGGAGGTTTCTTCCTGTTAAAAGGGAGTTTTTCCTCTCCACTGTCGCTACAAGCATGCTTAGTGTGAGGGATTGTATTTGAGTCAATGAGTCAATGCAATCAACTGGTTTTCCTTAGATAGAAAACTTTGTATCAATTTGACTGTATGATCTGGTTGAACTGTAAAGTGCCTTGAGATGACATGTGTTGTGAATTTGGTGCTATATAAATAAACTGAATTGAATTGAATTGAATACAAACTGTATTGCATTAATGGTGCATTGTACAAAAAATGTACAATGCACCATTAGTCATTGCATTTATTTATTGATGTTTATTATTACTGATTAATGGCTAACTAGAGTTATTGTTACCAGATCAGTTTTGTCTTCTCTGCTTCTAGGAAGAAACCTGACTGAACCCTGGAACTCTGGAGGAGTCCCCCTTGCTGAAATCTGCCTGCCGCATCTCAGTAGCTCTGGAGGAGCTCGTCGTCTGGAACTTGCCTGCCTGTTCTCAAGGAGAGAACTTAGAGCAACTCAAGGACTGATTCTCTACTAGTCAGAAGCCTAGCCCTGCTGCTGCCTAGCCCTCTGCTCATCCCTCAGCCTCTGGACTCTTTTGGTTTCCTTTTTCCTCCGCTCAGCCTGAACCTCAGATCAGAGAGTCCTGTGTGACCAGCCCGGACTAATTCAGTTTCAGTACAATAACCTGGATTGTGTTCCTTTATAATAAACTGTTGAACTTTTACTCCTGTCTCCGTGGTGTTCTGCGTTTGGGTTTAGCTCCTATAACCCAACATGACAGAACACTCTGGCCAACATCCAAACCCAGCAGATCACCTCCGGAGGATTATTGAGAACAAGCTACTCAGATCCAAGGACAAGAACAAACCCTCTTTGAGTTAAACACACGTTTGGAACTCAAAAATCTAACTTTTCAGGAATTAGCAGGCTAAGTGAGAAACGCTAACGCAGCGCCAGCTCAACTTCCGGTTCCGGAGCCTGTCCCGTCACTTCCGGAATTCCGTCCGTCACTTCCAGAGCCAGTTCCGCTTCAAAGGTCAGAATCTGTTCCGTCACTTCCTGATTTCTGTCCCTCACTATTTTCTGGTTTATCTAGTGAGTGTAAAATTTTTCTGTGGCAGTGCAAATTGTTTTTTGAACTCAATCCGTCCAGTTTCCCTGACGACAAGAGAAAAATAGTTTTCATTCTCTCACAATTATCCGGTAAAGCCCGCAAATGGAAAGAGACCTGTTTTTCTGAATCCAGTATAACTTGCACCTTAGAACAGTTTCTAAACGAATTCACTCTAAATTTTTCCGATGAATCTGCTGAGTCTCATGGTCTGTCCAAATTCACACAAGGAAATAGAACCGTAGAGGAGTTTTTGATAGACTTCCGGGTCAGAGCCGCAGCTTCCGGCTGGAGTGATGCCATGCTAAAGAACATCTACAAAAACACATTAAATAAAGAAATTAGGAACAAACTTGCAACAATAGATGAACCTGCAACCCTGGAAGAGCTCATTTGCATAGCCATATATCAAGATCAGAGACTACGTGCTAGAGTCAAGCCCAGATCTAAGAACCCAGTTCAACCCAGCTTAGTCCAGTCCAGCCCAGTCCGACCCAGTCCAGCTCAGTCCTGCCCAGTACAGCTCTGTACAGCCCTGTTTAGTCCGTCTCAGCCCAGTTCAGTCCAGTTCAGCCCAGTTAAGGGGAAAGCCGTTCAGCTTCTGGTTCTTTACCCCTCTTCCCGTCTACGCCAGGTCAGTCTCCGCCACCACCTATTTGATCGTTAGTTAGCACCATCCATTAAGAAACTTAAAATCAGACCACAAGTCACAACTCAAACAGCCAGAGCTCCCGTAATCCATGAGTCAGACCTCTGGAATTTCTATTATGGTGATAGAGATGATCTTTTCCCTTTCTTGCCACTTCATATTAAACCAGTTAGCTTAGCATCCAAACTTAGCACACCTGTCAGCCTTGAGTCAGAACCAGTTCACGTACCAACCAGTTTAGCGTCCGAATCCATTTCTAAACCAGATAGCCTAGAACCTGAACCCTCTTGCACACCAGATAGCTTGTTGCCAGAATCAGTCTGTAAACTAGAACCCATTAGCCCAGCTTCTAAGACCCCCCGACGTAAGAGACGGCGTCGCCGTAAGCCAGCTCCAAACCGTCTAGAGACCCCTGAGCCAGTTCTGAGCCGTCTAAAGACCCCTGAGCCTGCCCTGAGCCGTCTTGAGTCAGCTCTGTGCCATTTAGAAACCCCTGAGTCAACTCTGTACCGTCTAGAGACCCCTGAGCCAGTTCTGAGCCGTCTAAAGACCCCTGAGCCTGCCCTGAGCCGTCTAGAGTCAGCTCTGTGCCATTTAGAAACCCCTGAGTCAACTCTGTACCGTCTAGAGACCCCTGAGCCAGTTCTGAGCCGTCTAAAGACCCCTGAGCCAGCCCCGAGCCGTTTTGAGTCAGCTCTGTGCCGTCTAGAGACCCCTGAGTCAGCTCTGTGCCGTCCAGAGACCCCAGAGTTAGCTCTGTGCCGTCTAGAAACCCCTGAGTTAGCTCTGTGCCGTCCAGAGACCCCAGAGTTAGCTCTGTGCCGTCCAGAGACCCCTGAGCAGAACTTTAAAGAGGTGTCAGAATTCGAGGTATGTGATTTTACGCCTCCTAGGACCTCTCTGCAGGCGCCCCTGACCGCCAAGAGTCCTCTGCGAGCATCACAAGCCACTTCAGAGACTGAACCTTTGCCGCCATGGGCGGTTTCTTCCATGCTGGATTTGGAGCCACAGTTGGTGGTCTCCTCTGTTCCTGATGTGGAGCCACAGTCGGTGGTCTCCTCTGTTCATGATGTGGAGCCACAGTCAGTGGTCTCCTCTGTTCCTGATGTGGAGCCACAGTCGGTGGTCTCCTCTGTTCCTGATTCGGGGCCACTGTCGGTGGTCTCTGTTCCTGATTCAGGGCCACAGTCGGTGGTCTCCTCTGTTCCTGATGTGGAGCCACAGTCGGTGGTCTCCTCTGTTCCTGATGTGGAGCCACAGTCGGTGGTCTCCTCCGTTCCTGACTCGGAGCCGCAATCTGTGGTCTCCTCCGTTCCTGACCCGGAGTCGCAATCAGGGGGCTCCTCCGTTCCTGACCCGGAGCCGCAATCGGTGGGCTCCTCTGTTCCTGACCCGGAGCCGCAATCGGCGTGCTCCTCCGTTCCTGACCCGGAGCCGCAATCGGCGTGCTCCTCCGTTCCTGACCCGGAGCCGCAATCGGCGGGCACCTCTGTTCCTGACCCGGAGCCGCAGTCGGCGGGCTCCTCTGTTCCTGACCCGGAGCCGCAGTCGGCTAGCTCCTCTGTTCCTGTCCAGGAGCCGCAGTCGGCGGGCTCCTCTGTTCCTGTCCAGGAGCCACAGTCGGCGGGCTTCTATGTTCCTGTTCAGGAGCCGCAGTCGGCAGTTAACTCTGAGCCTGTTCCTGAGCCGCAGTCGGCGGCCACCTCAGAGTCGGTTCCAGAGCCGCAGTCCGCGGTCCCCTTTGAGGCTGTTGCTGGACTGCAGAAACGGAGACGTCATCCCTCTCAGAGGTTTCGCAGTTCGAAGCAGAATAATAACAGTCCTATTATTGTAACGTTTGGACGCTGATTTTGTTTTATTAAGATGCCAAAGGCAGAAAAAACAAAACAAAATACAGCTCAGAAAAGGTACTGGTGCTTCTTTTAGCTTAAAAAGCAGCAGTTTCACTATTTTTTATAAATGTTTATGTTATTTTAGATTTATAAATCTTACATTTAGTTATATACACTGATTCTGAGAAAAAGTGCAAAATACTTGCTTCATAAATATTTTGTGGCTGTCAAAATGCTGCAGTTTTATTATATGGATGAAATAGTTGAGTAAAAGCATTTGGCACATTTGGAAAGGTTTGGAGACGCTGGTGACACCAAAAGTTCAAAGCCCCACAGCTCTGGAACTGTTGTAGCTAGAGGTCTGACATTTTCTGCATTTGTGGATGACATTATGTAGAACACATGTAATAAAATGAGACCTGCCTATTCTCAAGCATGTCTTTATTACTGCTGTTAAAAAAAGACCTATCATTTTTTAGAAGAACATGAAAACCATTTTTTCAACTGTTTTTCAAAAAGTAGAGATAAATAGCTTTTACTACGGAGGCCCTGAAGTGCAAACTGCAACTACAAATCTAAAAGCAACACTACATTAAGGAAATTGCAACTACATAAAGAAAAGTGCAACTACATTAAGGAAAACACAATTACATTAACCTACCGGAAAAGGTAGATACCAGTGGGAAACATGAGACATCTCTGATTGGAAGACGGCGCCATTTGACCCTTGAACCGGAAGTTGCATCGTCTGAACAGTCCAGCTTCTTTTAAGTGTGTCTTCAGTGTACGCAAACTAACTGAAATTTCGTGATTAGTCTTGAGCATATCCAGTATCACCTCGTACGTATGTCCTGATTCAAAATATTCCTGGATAACGGCAGCTATGTTTGGGGCGCCGACAATATCCATGTTTTGAAAAGCCGCAGCAGGCAGAATGACTTGCGGTTCAAGGGTCAAACGGCGCCGTCGTCCAATCAGCGATGTCTCATGTTTCCCACTGGTACCTACCTTTTCCGGTAGGTTAATGTAGTTGTGATTTCCTTAATGTAGTTGCGCTTTGCTTTATTTAGTTTTGTTTTTCTTAATGTAGTTGCACTTTGCTTTATGTAGTTGCGATTTCCTTAATGTAGTTGCGCTTTTAGATTTGTAGTTGCAGTTTGCACTTCAGGGCCACCGTATTTTACAGAAATAAGTTGGGGGAAAATATATTTCCTCCTCACACAAAGTATGAAAATGAAAAAAAAAAGCTAAACTCAAGATTGAAAGAAGATTCACACGTGGCAATATTTAGGCAGGGAAATAAGCATTTCTAACCCATTTTAGAGCAACTATTTCCACTGAATTTTCATTCCTCTTTTTTCTGAAAAATTTTTTATTTTAGCGCTTGAAGCCTTTTTCTTTTTTCTTTAACCCAGACCTGTTATATAATGTATAAATAAACACACTGAAATGCAGTTTACTCTTTGAGATTTGTGTCTTTATTGCCATACAGAAATAATACATGCCTGAGCCAGCCTTCTGCCGTCTGACAGATTTTATATTTTCACATTTGAGTTAAATTAACTATTTGAAAATAAATATAAGGAGGTAGAAGGAGAGACATTTTTCAGCACCTATAAAATTGTTACCTTTTAAAACATATTGTATGGCCTAAGAAAGCGCTAAGAAAAAATAAACTTAACATCTGATATGGAATAAATCAACATAAATGCATCTACCAAACGTAATTAGTACTGGCATTTACTGTAAATGAAAACCATAATAACAATAATAAAATCATTTTACCACAAGGTGGAAGGTAAACTATTTTTGTGAAACTGATGCCTGTGTGTAAGGGGGGGGGGGCTCATTGGTTTTGCTGAAACAGTAAATTTTCAGTCTTTTGAATCTCTGGGTTTGGAAACAGGAAGGCTGGAGATACTAAATCTGACCCAGCAGGTTCTGATCTCAGCCTAGTCTTAAAAAAACAGCATTACAGCAACAGCCTGGTACCAGAGCTGCTTCTCTGCAGGAGGCGGCTGCTCCCACTTACAAACGTCCCCAGACGCTACTAATCTCACAGATGATGATTTGTTGGGCCAACTGAAAATAATGAAGGCTAACATATGTGCATGAGTGTGCAGATTGGTGTGTGTGCATGTTTGTTTTGGGGGGGGGGAGGTGTTAGAAATGCAACCCTTTGACAGGTACATGTTGTCTCTGTAACTGATCTTAGGACTGGTTTTCCTGTCGGTCAGGGTTAGATGCAGTACTCGAGTTGAGGGGGGATGAGCGGTGATGGCATCCCCCTTCTTAAATATAGTATTAAGCAAAAAATGATGGTAAATATTGGAGAAGAGACACTAAAACTAGATAATACCGAAGATTATACCCAAAGACAAGCTGAGGGGTAAGAGCTGAGACAGTGAAGCAAAGCGTCTGTGCAGTGAAGGACATAGCGGGGGGGCAGACGGGACACAGCTGGAGCGCCGCTCCGTTTGATCTGGCTGCTGAGCTATCAGGGTGCAAAACTAACTCGCCCCCAGCAGAGAAGGGAGAGAGAATACAGTTGGTTAGTGCTTGTCAGTTAATGTCACTTTTTTATTCTGTATTATTTTGATGCTTTTCCAGAAACAGCTTTCTTATTTTGAGGCACCTATAAAATATTTTGATAAGCTTATTCCAAAAACTGTATAAATATATCCACTGGACTTTGTTTCCAAGTTTGAAGACGTTTCTCTTCCATCCAGGAAGCTTTTTCAATTCAAACTTTCAGAAATAGTGTTGAGTTCCAGGTTTTATCCAGCAGCCCAACAAAGCCTGGTTTTAGTTTAGAAAACATGCAAATAGAAACGGATGAACGGGTCCCCCCCCCCTTTGGAATGGAGGTCGTTTGGCTTCTTTGTTAGCCTGCAATGCCCCATACCTGTCTATGTCTCTGAAAGGGGGGTCGTTAGAGGGAATCGCTGGCCTGGCTGAACAGGTGAGGTCTTCTGTTCTCCTGTAAAGGGGTTGGGGCTGCGATGATAGCGGGAAGGAATCAACTCTATCGCTGCATTGTAGGTTTTTTAAAGCTGAAATCTGAGTCCACCACCTCTGTTTTCTTTTATAAGCTTAGTTTGTGGTTACTGCCATCCTTTCTGTTGGTTAATTTGAAATTGTGAGTCCACTGTTTTTTTTCAAGAGAAAAAATCCAACCTATATTAGCTGTCTCGGTGCACCTTAAAGCCGGGATATCATATATTCCTTTGATTTAGTTTAACCCTGTTGGTCCTTAAGAAAAGCAGTCAGACTGTTTTCCTGATAGCTTTATGATAACATCAGTGAAGCTGAGGTTTCATTGAAAACAATGTGCTCTGCATCAATGAAGACAAATCTAACAATTTCTCCACAAGTTATTTTATAGAAACAAATGTTAAACATTTTCTTCTTTTTTTTACTAAAATTGTTTGTTTTTTTTACACATCAGTAACATTTTTATTGTACTGTTTGAGAAAGGCAGCAATGTGGATAAAACAGATTGTTAACAAAAAAAAAAAAAAAGGTTTTGTGTAATTTGCAGAGAAAAAAGAATAGTTAATATTTCTTAAAGTCAGGTTTTATTGAGGATTCTGTGCTTAATGTGCACTAGTTTCTCAGCATCACCCCTGGACAGGAGATTTCTAATTTTTGCAATGTTCCTCAGATGAAAGAAGGAAATTCTAGAAACCTCTTTGATCTGGGATTTAAATGACAGGTCCTGATCAAAAACAACACCAATATTTTTTACTTTATTATCTGAAATCAGTTTAATCCCATCCAAATGAAGTGACTGGCTAATCAGCTTCTTTTTCAGAGACTCTGGTTCAAAGACTATAACTTCTGTTTTGTCTGCATTCAGAAGCAGAAAGTTAAGAGACATCCAGGTTTTTATGTCTTCAGACATGCCTGTAATCTATGTAATGGGTTAGCTTCATCTGGATTTATAGACAGATATAGCTGGGTATCATCAGCATAACAGTGGAAATTAATCCCATGCTGTCTAATAACTCTACCAATTGGGAGCATGTATAAAGTAAAGAGAATTGGTCCTAGCACTGCTCCCTGTGGTACTCCACAGGTAACCTTTGAGCATGTGGAAGATCTATCATTAACATGAACAAACTGAATTCGATCAGATAGATAAGATTTAAACCAGTCTAGAGCTGTTCCTTTAATTCCAACAAAATATTCAAGTCTTTCTAAAAGAATATTATGGTCAACTGTATCAAATGCAGCCTAAGATCCAACAGGACGAGCACAGATACAAGTCCATTATCTGAGGCCATGAGAATATCATTAGTGACTTTCACCAGATCTGTTTCAGTGCTATGATGAGCTCTAAAGCCAGACTGAAACTCTTCAAAAAGTTCATTATGGTGTAAGTGGTCGCAAACTTGTTTGGCAACTACTTTCTCAAGAATTTTAGATAAGAAAGGAAGATTGGATATAGGTCTATAATTAACCAAGTCATCTGGGTCAAGAGATGGTTTCTTAAGC
Organism: Cyprinodon diabolis; assembly: GCA_030533445.1. Taxonomy (NCBI): domain Eukaryota; kingdom Metazoa; phylum Chordata; class Actinopteri; order Cyprinodontiformes; family Cyprinodontidae; genus Cyprinodon; species Cyprinodon diabolis. Next base: position 48,845,087 of record CM060081.1, read on the forward strand.
AAAGGTTTAATTCCATCAACCTTAAAAGCTTTAGGTACATATCCCTGTAACAGAGATAGATTAATCATCTAAAATGGAGGAGGAGATCAAAGGGAATACCTCCTTAAATAACCTGGTTGGAACTGGATCTAACATACAAGTTGAAGGTTTAGATGAAGACAATAGTTTTGCTAAGTCTGAAAGTTCAACTGGATCAAAGCAGTCTAAACCCGGTTCAGATTCCATGACTACCTCAGATGCTGTCCCCCCCTCCAGAGACAAACCAATCGTAGATAGAGGAGTGCTAATGATCTTATTTTTAATAAGATCAATCCTATTTATAAAGAATCCCATAAAATCATTGCTGCTAAGAGCAGGTGGAATGGACGGTTCAACGGAGCTATGGCTCTGGGTGAGTTTGGCAACTGGATTAAAAAGAAATCTAGGATTATTCTTATTCTCCTCTATTAATGAGGAGAAATATGCTGCTCTTGCTTTACAAAGGGTCCTCTTATACAGCAGTAAACTATTTTTCCAGACTAGGTAGGATTCCCATAGGCCTGTGGAGCGATATTTTCTCTCCAGTTTCCTAGCATTTTGCTTCAAAGTACGCAGCTCTGCATTAAACCAAGGAGCAAGCTTTCTATTTTTAACGATTTTCATTTTCAAAGGAGCTGCATTGTCTAAGGCAGTACGCAGAGAACTAGCAACCCCATCAACAAAATCATCAACCTGTGAAGCTGAATAAGCTAAGCTTTTGCACTCTGCAGCACTGCTCAGCGACACAGAGGAGAGAGAAAGTGAAGCAGATTCTTTAAAATTTATAACTGTACTTAATGATAATGATCTGCTGAAATTGAACCTTCTTTTGGGGGAGGAGAACTCTGGTAAAGTAATCCTGAAGGTTATTAGAAAGTGGTCAGAGAGGACAGGGTTGTGAGGAAATACTGTTATTTCTTCACATTCTATGCCGTATGTCAGCACAAGATCCAAAGTATGAAGATGGGAATGTGTGGGACTATTCACATTATGAACAAAGCCAATAGTGTCTAAGATAGCATTAAAGGCTGCTCTTAAGCTATCGCCTTCAATGTCAGCATGGATGTTAAAATCTCCCACTATGATGACCATGTCAGTATTTAATATCAAATCAAATGCCAGGGATCCATACGTACGGCCACAGTTCAGGAACTCTCCACAATTTGAAATAGGGCCGCAGTTATAGGTTGTTCTGTTCAGTCTGACCTCTTTATTCAATTTCCAAACTTTTAAATTTCCCTCTGCCCCTACATTTAAAATGCCTTCATAATCCTGGTGAACTGACTGCACATATGCCCCCCAAAGTCCAGAAATCATTCAGATGTTAGGTTTTAGGCTAAATCTGATCGGTCTGTCATAGTTTTGATTTAGTACAAAAATATTTGTTGAAAATTGTGCTGTTTGGTTTGTCTGATTCCGCCCGAATTTAGTCCAAAAAAATACATTGAATAGATGTTTCAAACACAGTTTTCAACATATTTTCAACAATCTGAAAGTTAGAGCTTTTCATTTTTTGTCACGATCTTGTCTTTGATGACTGGCCTGATTACTCATTTCATTCACCTGCCTAGCCCCACCCAGTTTCTCATTACTGTTTATCTGATCTACCTGCTTCAGCCTCTATTTAACCTACCTTCTAACCAGTCATTATTCCAGATTTTGGTGAACGTTCTCTAGCGTTACTAATTTTGTTTCTGATTGCCTGATCCTGACCCATTTTGCCTTTGGACCTCTGAGCCTGCCTGTTCCTGTTCTGATTTGTTTGCCTGACCTGTCCTCAGACTTATGGATTCTACCTGTTTAACGAACCTGGAGCAGCTTCCTGAAACCTTCCTGGATGTCCAATCGGTAACTCTTCTGACGTTTGATCTCCTGGCTCTGACTCTAGAGCATGTCCATGACCAAGACTTTGGCTTCATCCTCTGGATTATTCTACCTTCCTTCATCTGCTCAGATCTGATCTTCTACTTGCTCTCCGTCCTCCAAGAATTGTACGTCTGGGATTCTCTGGGCGGTGCCCACCGCGTCTTGTTATCAGCCGACTGGATGGAACCAACCTTGTCCTCTGGGCTCGGACTAAACTTTAAGACCAGGTTAGTGACTCTCACTTTCCCTTTTCAACCAAATCTAGACATCATTTGGCCGTAAATCATGTGTTTCAACCAGTTTTTGCTCTGTGGGCTAAAGAGCATCAGAAAGTGTCATGTGCTGTGTTTGTGGTATTGCTGGAGAGAACACACTGTAAGAACAAAATTATTTTATCACAGATTTGTATGTCAATCACCAAACAGTTTTAAAATCTGTGACCAGCCTCCTGCCCCTTTGGTATCGGATATGTCACCTATTGCCCTGCCTTCACTGCTCTAAAGCAGACAGTTAGAGGCAGGCTATTGAAACCTTCTAATTAGAAGACAGCCGAGGCTTTTCTGTTTAGTTCTCACCTCCACCACGTTTTGGCTGACAGCTCCTCATCCATAAGGGAAGACGACAGCTGGAGGCGGGACAGTGGCGGAGGCTTATCCAACGTTTGCGGTACATAGGGTAAGCATCAGTCAAAGGCTTCCTGACACTACTTCCTGTGTGATCATATCTGCAAGGCCTAATCAGGAGGAGGCTTAAAGAAGAGGTTTGTCTCCACCCAACCTGTCAAAACACATTTTCCTTCGCATGAGGAGAAAATCAGTCAGAGGGCAGAGACACTTTCGAGAGCGCAGCCATCCTCAAGCGTCTGCGCTGGAATGCCAGTCTACATTCCTACCCCACCCTATGGCCCGTACATAGGGACCCCTTTTTCATCATTCTATCTCTATTCTCCCACTCTGCAGAATCTGTTAGTTCAATCTCTAACGTTCTGCTCTCTCTGCTTTTTCTCATAGTAGCTTCATCTGGTCTGTTCCTGTTTGGCTGTGACTCCACCCTGGAGAGAAATATCAGCTGTGCTGCTGCCATCAACACCTTTGTTTCTAGATGCTGGAGCTTGGCCTGTTTTCCAGTGTAGTCCTGTTTCTCTGACTGTGACTAACTGGATGTGCTCTCTTCATCCTCTGACATGGGAGCTGGCTCGGAGCTCGTCTGCCTGGCTGTGTGCCTTTTGTATCTATGCTTCTTTTTCTATCTCTGCTTCTGTCTCCTTGAACCCCAGTCGGCCTCAGCAGACGGCCGCTCACACTGAGCCTGGTTCTGCTGGAGGTTTCTTCCTGTTCAAAGGGAGTTTTTCCTCTCCACTGTTGCTACAAACATTGTTGGTGTGAGGGATTGCTGAAGAGCCAGTGAGTCAATGCAATATTGGTTTTCCATAAATAGATAGATAGCTCATTTTGCTCCCCCACTTTTTTACCATATCTGAAAGGCTGTTGAGACTATACTTACATTTTCTTAAGTTTTTCACATCCCTATTTTGACGAATTTTGTATATCATATTTTTTTTTCTTTACATCTGTTTCTGAAAAAAAAATGATACAGTTTTTAATCAGATTTCTCATTTTGGTTTAAACAAATAAAAAAAAGAAAATGTCTGTCTTGTTTTTGTTTTAAAATTTCCTTTTCTGTTTGAAAAGAAAGAAAAATTTCCTGAATGTAAACTGAATGTCACCATGTGTTAGACATATATGAAGAACTTATCCATTTCTTCACCAAGAAAGAATGTCACTGGTTTTCCCCAAAACATCGATTGATCATTGAGAACCATGTTTTTCATAGTAAAAACATGATGGGCTTATCAGAGCTATTTGGCCAAGAACAGTGACGATAGGAGGAACAATTGACCAAACCTATAAAATTCCCAGACCCTTCAATAAGAGGGTGTGGAATAAGCTGGACTTTATGGAAGAGGAGAGGCCGTCAACAAGTGCTGTGCATATGTGGGAACTCCTTGAAGATGGTTGGAGCAGCTCCAGGTGGTGACCACATGAGGCTGCCAGACACAATTAACAATGTATAAAGCTGTTATGAGGGCACAGAGTGGCTACTTTGATGAACCCACAATCGAAAACAGATTTTTAACCTTTACACTGTGTTTTCCTCACTTTTACTTACCATTGCATTCTTTCAAATGTTAGATCTTTTTATATTGATAACTTGGTAGATGTTTAGAATGAAATAAAATATCTCAGTGAATTTGTGGTGCTAGTTTTAAGGCTTTACAAAGCTGTTCTCACATGAATTCTTTCTCCAAGCATTACTGAGAAACCATCATTGCTCCATTAATTTCAGAGCCCAAATGCGGTTAATGTTATCCTTCATCATGACTGTCAAAAGACAAATCTGTGTCTAACTTCCAGCTATCAACAGCCAATTAGTGTTCCACCTTTTCCCAATTTCCAACAGATGTGAATGTGTTTACTGAACATCTCTTTGACCTGACAGCTTCAAAACAGTGAGAAAAGATGAGAACTTGATTACGACTCTTCAAAGCCTTTCAATTGTCTGTAATTTTCCTGGGAAACACTTAGAGAAACAAACATCTCAATTTCTTGGAGAACAGTTGGTCGGATTGTTGAGCGGTCACCTGCTTTTAGTTGTTTCTGTTTACTGCTGATTAAGACTACCTTACAGACTTGCCATGGCAGAACTAAAGCAAGAATGGAATATCCTGTCGGTATTTTTAGAAATAGTAACAGGACCAGTGATAATGACATGAAAAGGGAGGTGAAAGTTTACGCTGTAAGGAAGCCTAAAAACTGCATCATTTCAATAGGAATTTATACAGGTATTCAAACTAGAATTATTAAACCATTAAAGAGCTACCAAAGTACTTTGAATCACATCACTCCTCATGTCAGTAACAGTCGTATGTTGCACCTGTACAATCCGACTAAGTCTTGTCTAAACAAACAAAAGGCAGCGCTTACTCTGTGACAGCACAGCTGATCCTTACCCTCAACAGTCTTTACGAGCCTTTCCAGTCTGGTTTTCGCCCCTCTCATAGCACTGAAACTGCCCTAATAAAAATCACAAACGATCTCCTTATAGCTGCTGACTCTGGACTCTTCACCATCCTCATCCTTCTTGATCTCAGTGCAGCCTTTGATACCATTTCTCATCCCATTCTCCTCAATAGACTATCCTCTCTTGGCATCTCTCACATCCCTCTTGACTGGTTCCGCTCATATCTCTCCGACCGCACTCAGTTTATTCAGCTCAAATCTTTCACTTCGCACCCTTCCCCTGTCACTTCTGGCGTTCCTCAAGGCTCAGTTCTTGGCCCCCTCCTCTTCATCACTTACCTTCTTCCCCTTGGCAGTATTTTCCGGAAATTCAACATTCACTTTCACTGTTATGCGGATGACACCCAGCTTTATTTATCCAGTAAACCCACTTCCTCACTCCCCCCCTTGTCCCTTACTAACTGCCTACTTGAAATTAAAGACTGGTTCACCTCAAACTTCCTTAAACTAAACAGTGATAAAACAGAACTCCTCCTCGTTACCACTAAATCCACCCTATCAAAAATCAAAAGTTTCTCACTACCCATTGACAACTCCTTAGTCTCCCCCTCCCCTCAGGTCAAGAGTCTGGGTGTCATCCTCGACTCCTCCCTCTCCTTTCAGTCTCACATAAATACAATTACCAGGTCTGCATACTTCCACCTTCGCAACATGAACCTTCTCCGTTCCTCCCTCACCACTCATACTGCCTCTGTCCTTTTCCACAGTCTCATCACCTCCCATATTGATTATTGCAATTCTCTTCTTTTTGGCCTCCCTCATAAATCTCTCCATAAACTTCAACTTCTTCAGAACTCAGCTGCTCGTGTCATCACCAGAACCCCCTCCTTCCATCATATTTCCCCTGTTCTTCACCAACTCCATTGGCTCCCAGTTCAATTCAGAATTCAATTTAAAATCCTTCTCTATACTTTCAAAGCCATCCATAACCTTGCTCCTCCATATCTGTCAGACCTCCTTCACATTGCCACCTCCTCCCGCTCCCTTAGATCCTCCTCCTCCATCCACCTCACTGTACCCCCAGCTCGACTTGTCACCATGGGGAGCAGAGCCTTCAGCCGCTCTGCTCCCCAGCTCTGGAACTCACTTCCTCCCGACCTCCGCAGTATTGACTCTCTCCCCTTATTCAAAGCCAGACTCAAAACTCATCTGTTCCAGCTCGCTTATCTGTGAATACACTGCTCTTTTCCCTATCCATGATTGTTTTTTGTTTTTATGTTCCTGTATCTGTATTTTGTGTTTTCATCTATTTTTATTTATTTTTTGTATTATTTGTAAAGTGACCTTGAGTGTCAAGAAAGGCGCTGTTAAATAAAATGTATTATTATTATTATTATTACAAAAAGTGAAACCAGAAGTGAAGAGTGGAATTAGCTTAATTTACCCAAACAGAAATAGACCCGTAAATTCCAATGGTTAGCAACGGACCATCTTTTGTGATTTGTTGGGGTTATTCATTGATTTCTCACTTTAGTGGTGACCATTTATTTTAGTTCCAATTCCAGACCTTCTATTTCACTGCTTACTAAGTGGCTGTGGGGAGATCTTTTAAGCGACATGGTAAAATATCAGAAAATATCTCCTAAGCACCTTTAAGGGTCCCACAGGCTAATAGCAGACATCACTGATTGGACGACGGCGCCGTTTGACACTTGAACCGCAAGTCATTCTGCCTGCTGCGGCTTTTCAAAACATGGATATTGTCGGTGCCCCAAACATAGCTCCCGTTATCCAGGAATATTTTGAATCAGGACATATGTACGAGGTGATACTGGATATGCTCAAGACTAATCACGAAATTTCAGTTAGTTTGCGTACACTGAAGACACACTTAAAAGAAGCTGGACTGCTCAGACGACGCAACTTCCGGTTCAAGGGTCAAACGGCGCCGTCTTCCAATCAGCGAGGTCTCATGTTTCCCACTGGTATCTACCTTTTCCGGTAGGTTAATGTAATTGTGTTTTCCTTAATGTAGTTGCACTTTTAGATTTGTAGTTGCAGTTTGCACTTCAGGGCCACCGTATATATATATATATATATATATATATATATATATATATATATATATATATATATATATATATATATATATATATATATAAACTGTTTTCTCCCCCCTCGTGGGGTGGTATGTGTCATCCTCAAGCTCGGGTCCTCTACCAGAGGCCTGGGAGTGTGAGGGTTCTGCGCAGTATCTTAGCTGTTCCTAGGACTGCGCTCTTCTGGACAGAGACCTCTGATGTTTTACCTGGAATCTGCTGTAGCCACTCTCCCAGTATGGGGGTCACAGCCCCCAGTGCTCCAATTACCACTGGCACCACTGCTGCTCTTACTTTCCACATCTTTTCTAGCTCCTCTTTCAGCCCTTGGTATTTCTCAAGCTTCTCGTGTTCTTTCTTCTTGATGTTGCTGTCGCTTGGGATTGCCACATCTATCACTACTGCCTTCTTCTGCTGTTTGTCGATCAACACGATGTCTGGTTGGTTAGCCATCACCTGTTTGTCAGTCTGGATCTTGAAGTCCCATAGGATCTTAGCTCGGTCATTCTCAACTACCTTAGGAGGTGTCTTCCATTTTGACCTTGGGACTTCCAGCCCATACTCATGGCAGATGTTTCTGTACACTATGACAGCTACCTGGTTGTGGCGTCCCATGTATGCACTTCCTGCCTGCATCTTACACCCTGCTGTTATGTGCTGTATTGTTTCAGAGGCATCTTTGCACAGTCTGCATCGGGGGTCCTGCCTGGTGTGGTAGACCCTGGCCTCTATTGATCTTGTACTGAGTGCCTGTTCTTGTGCTGCCATGATTAGTGCCTCTGTGCTGTCCTTCAGTCCAGCCTTTTCCAGCCACTGGTAGGATTTTTTGATATCAGCCACTTCTTCTATTTGTCTGTGGTACACACCGTGCAGCGGCTTGTCCCTCCATGATGGTTCTCCTTCCTCTTTCTTGTCCTCACTTTCAGTTTTCTCCTGCCTGAGGAATTTGCCAAGCCATTTGTTTTTGGGGGCCATCTTCCTGATGTACTCCTGGATCTTAGTTCAATTCAATTCAATTCAGTTTATTTATATAGCGCCAAATTCACAACACATGTCATCTCAAGGCACTTTACAGTTCAACCAGATCATACAGTCAAATTGATACAAAGTTTTCTATCTAAGGAAAACCAGTTGATTGCATCGACTCATTGACTCAAATACAATCCCTCACACTAAGCATGCTTGTAGCGACAGTGGAGAGGAAAAACTCCCTTTTAACAGGAAGAAACCTCCAGCAGAACCAGGCTCAGTGTGAGCGGCCATCTGCTGAGGCAGACTGGGGTTCAGGGAGACAGAAGCAGAGATACAAAAAGCAGCTGTAAAAGGCGGCCCCGTCCAGGAAACACACAGCCAGGCAGACGAGCTCCAAGGCAGCTCCCATGCCAGAGGATGAAGAGAGCACATCCACCCAGCCACGGCCAGAGAAACAGGACCACACTGGAAAACAGGCCGATCTCCAACATCTACAAACAAGGGTGTTGATGGAAGCAGCACAGCTGATGTTTCTTTCCTGGGTGATATCACAGCCAAACAGGAACAGACGAGGCAAAGCTACTCTGACGAAAAGCAGAGAGAGCAGAAGGTTAGAGATTGAACAAACAGATTCTGCAGAATAGGAGAACAGAGAGAGAATGAAGCAGAATGATGAAATGGGGGTCCCTATGTCCTCCAGCAGTCTAAGCCTATAGCAGCATAACTTTAAAGACACCTCCGGATAACCTGAGCCACCCTAACTATAAGCTTTATCAAAAAGGAAAGTTTTAAGCCTAGCCTTAAAAGTAGACAGGGTGTCTGCCTCACGGACTAAAACTGGTAGTTGGTTCCACAGGAGAGGAGCCTGATAACTAAAAGATCTGCCTTAGTTGTTTCATCCTGGACAGTGGTTTTGACACTCACTAGCCCTCGGCCTCCCTCGCTACGCTTGGTATACAGTCTCAGGGTGCTGGATTTGGGGTGGAACCCTCCATGCATTGTGAGGAGCTTTCTTGTCTTGATGTCAGTGGCCTCTATCTCCTCCTTTGGCCAGTTTATTATACCAGCGGGGTATCTGATGACTGGTAGGGCATATGTGTGGATGGCTTGGATCTTGTTTTTCCCATTCAGCTGACTTTTCAGGACCTGCCTTACTCTTTGTAGGTATTTAGCTGTGGCAGTCTTTCTTGCTATCTCCTCGTGGTTTCTGTTAGCCTGTGGCACCCCAAGGTATTTGTAGCTGTCCTGAACATCTGTAATGTGGCCTTCTGGTAGTTCAACCCCCTCGGTTCTGATCATCTTCCCTCTCTTTGAGACCATGCGACCCCACTTGTCCAGTCCGAATGACATCCCAATGTCGTTGCTGTAGATCCTAGTAGTGTGGATCAGTGAGTTGATGTCTCGTTCACTCCTGGCATACAGCTTGATGTCACCCATGTAGAGGAGGTGACTGATGATTGGTCCGCTTCGGAATTGGTATCCGTAGCCAGTCTTTGTGATGATCTGGCTGAGGGGGTTCAGGCCTATGCAGAACAGCAGCGGGGATAGTGCATCACCCTGGTATATGCCGCACTTGATGGTGACTTGTGCTATTGGCTTTGCATTGGCTTCCAGACTTGTTTTCCACAGCTTCATTGAGTTCTTGATGAAGACTATTAGAGTCCTGTTGATCTTGTACATTTCCAAGCATGTCAGTATCCATGTATGTTGCATTGAGTCATAGGCTTTCTTATAGTCAATCCAGGCAGTGCACAGATTTGTCTTCCTGGTCTTACAGTCTCGAGTGACTGCTCTATCCACTAGTAGCTGGTGCTTGGCTCCTCTGGTGTTACTGCCTATTCCCTTCTGGGACGGGTGCATGTATTGAGCCATGTGCCTATTCATCTTAGCCGCTATGCTGCCTGACAGGAGCTTCCATGTTGTACATAGGCAAGTTATTGGCCGGTAGTTGGATGGGATTGTTCCCTTCTGGGGATCCTTCATGATCAGGATCGTCCGTCCTTGGGTTAACCATTCTGGGTGGGTCCCATCCATCAGCAGTTGGTTCATTTGTGCTGCGAGGCGTGCATGAAGTGCGGTTAGTTTTTTCAGCCAGTAGGTGTGGATCATGTCAGGGCCTGGTGCTGTCCAGCTCTTCATACCTGCCGCTCTTTCTTGGACATCTGTGATCTGTTCTTAGATCTTCTAGCCACTGAGCATTGGTGTTGTGGGATGCCTCTCTCTCTCTCTCTCTCTCTCTCTCTCTATATATATATATATATATATATATATATATATATATATATATATATATATATATATATATATATATATATACTGAACAGTACTGGAGAAACATATGGGAGAAGGAGGCATCCCACAACATATATATATATATATATATATATATATATATATATATATATATATATATATATATATATATATATATAATGCACCAAAAGTAATCTCTATAACATCTATAGATAAATGTCAGCGTATTATGCTTCTCTTCTGTTCTCAACAATAGGAAAGCATTCAATAAATATATGTTTGAGCTCATTTTATGAAAATACAAAAACCTAATGAAAGGTGGAGGTCCATCAGCCCCCACCCTTAGAGCGCTCCCACCAACTTTCATAACTAAGTTAAACGCTTGATACTATTCCTCAAAAAGCACATGGCAACGACAAACATTCGCTTGCATTGTGTCATTGACCCTGAAGCAATCTCTCACACTAAGCATGCAACATTGCAGAGGAAGCACTCTCTTTTAACAGGAAGAAACCTCTAGCGACAGAAGCAGACACAAAAAAATTATATAGAAGTTACCCAGAAATACAGTTAGAACTGGCAACACTAAAATAGATCCATTGTTGGCTCTGTCTAGAAAAGAAATTGTGATGCATGTGATGCTCAGGATAACCTGAGTCAGTCCAACATTGAGAAACAAGCACAAGTCCATCATGTTCTATATCTCATCAGACAGGATCATTATATTTTCTGTGCATCTAAAGTTAATCAGGGTAGAGATTTTCTAAGAAACTGCTCGGTAATGTTTAAACCAAGACTACCTGTGATCCATCACTGTCTGTCAGCCTGAAAGCCCTTCCATCACCGAACAAGCTCCACTAATCCCTTACTGCCACATAATAGTGAAAGACACACAATCTGTGTGTGTGTGTGTGTGTGTGCTTGTGTGCATGAAAGGAAAGGAGAGAGTGCGTCTCTTTACCTGAGGACTATTGGGATTTCCCTTTTTAATTAATTCAGGATTTGTTTGGGGCACTGGGTCATAAATGGAAAGAGAAGCAGAGATATTTTCTCATGTAAAAACAGGAGGTGTATGTGGCTACATGTGTGTGCTGGTCTGGAGAGAGGAAAAACAAGTTCGGGGACAAATAAAATGGGGTGGTAACTAATTAAGTGATCCAGAACTAACCAGTAGGTACAATGAACTGCAGGGGAGAGTTAGGATACTGTAGGGTAAAAGGGACACATGCTATTTGTTTTCCTCACTGTAATCTCGTCTTAACAATTTATTCCTTTGCTGTGTTGAAGGACAGACTGTTAGCTTTGTTAGCTATTTGGAAAAGGATAAAGTTAAATTGGGCAAAGTCTTTTAAGAGCATAAAACACAACCTTATTCAAGTAATTTGCTGTGGTCCTGTTTTAACCAGAAAAAAAAAGAGAAATAAATTGTCAACTAGAGGGGTGAGGTTGCTTGAGGACCCACATGCAGAGATGAGTTAAGTAGAGATGACAGACATCCAAAATACACAAAGAACCCAAAAAAAAAACAGACAACATCAGAGAAATCTCAAGTATGTGTGTGAACAACAAGGAACCAGCAAACAGTGACTGAACATGAAACATGAGGTGAATAAATAGGAGACTGAACAAAGACCGGACTAATCAGCAGATTGGGAGCAGGTGTGAACAGAGGAGTCTAGAAGGGAGCTAGGAGAAGGAGACTGACACAAGAGGGCAACAGAGGACAAACAATAAATACCTAAGGACTCAATTACAATAAAAAAATTACTAGAATAACAAAAAATGGAAATGCAGAAAATCACAGAAAAACACAAATCAATATATAACTGAAAACAAAAAAATAAAATAAAACTTATACTGAACCAAAAAGTGCAGAGTCGGGACATAAACCATTTAATTAAGTTACAGTATAGTGTAAAAGTTGATTCAGTATTATTTTAAACACAGCAAAATCCATAAATTATTCCATTTTGTTCTTTTCTATATTATGGTTTACAGCTAATACAAATGTAATAACACAAATATCGATGATTGTGTTTAAGACCATAATTTATCATAATGACATTTTTTTTTAAATCTTTTTTTGTTGAGAGATGCAAGCTGACTGTTTCCCTGTTAACATTTGTTGAAATTTATACGCAACTTAAAAGTTTAAAACCGACCATCATTACTTTCCTATGTATTGAGTTGTGAGTTTCTATAGGAAAATCTAAAATATATGCACGGAGTAGTGGTTTAAGAAACATGTTTATTGTCCTCAGGATAGCACACTTAATGTCAGGACTAAATGTAATTACAGGGCAGTGTAATCCATCCAGCCAAAAGGAGCTCCAGCCGATCTACAATGAGGAATGAATATAAATGCCAGTGGGTAGATGCAGCCTGTCAGCAAACCACCACAAGCATATATAGCTTAGCAGACTCACACATAGTTTTTACAAAGCAAGAGTAAAAAGAGTGAGACATTGAGCTTTTTATCACTTTAATATAAAATACCAATATATACAAAGATATCTCTGTGCATTAAGTTTGTATTTTGGATCTTCTGATTTTATTTTGGTAAAAGCTGTTATAGTCTTATAAGCTTTTACCTACAGAAAATGTCCCATTTGCGCTGCTGTGTTTAAAAGGAAAATTCCAGTCATCCAGGAATAATCAATGGATCATTATTTAGATCTAAAACTAATATGTTCGCCGTGATTTAATGAATTTAGCTTTAATCAGTAAAAAGATGAAAACAATCATTTTCATCGCGATCACTGAGTCTGGGAGCGGCCATTTTCACCCAAATATAGTAACCCCTCCCTCCTAATATCTTCCAGCAGTGACGTCACGGTGCGGTAAGCCTAGCGCCATTCTCCCCGCTTTACAAGCTAAATCAATGGGAACTACTAGACACATCTGCAATCAACAACAATTATTGAAGATTTCCAGAGGACTTCACCATTGAAATTCACCAGAGCTATAGTGAAACTGACAATGCCCACGTGCATGGCAGCTGGATGCTGGAATACATCGGGTAAAAGTGAACAAAAAGAGTTATTTCACCTTTCTGATTCCTGATCCTCCACGGACGGGTTGGTCGTTGGATCGCCAACTTGAAGAGGGAGGATTTGCCATCGAACTTCTGGCCAGAGAAAAAACACGTAATATGTAGCCAACATTTGGAAGAAGAATGTTTTCAAGATGACTTGGATAATAGCGCGTTGTGACAAACACCAGATACAGCACTGGGACTTGATCAACAGCCGATACCGTACCGTGACGTCACAAACCAGTAGGTGGCAGTAGTGTTCTTTGACAAACATGGATGCCTCCAGTAAAGCACATTCAGATGAAAATTACTCTGAATTAAAAACACTGATCATTTATTGAACAGGATGAAATAATTTTAGATTTAAAGAACTTTTAGACGTTTGAATTCTGAATGTGAGCGGACTTTTCCTTTAAAAGATCTAATTTATAAAATCTATTTGACAGGAATATTTCAACAGATTCCCTTAAAAAGCCATAAATTCAAAACTACAATCCTCTCAAAAATCATTGAAAAATTTGTTAGTATTTGGCAGATATCTGGAAAGGGTTAAGGGTATATGTGTTGTCTTGCAAGGGATCATGGGTAACCTTTAACATCTGTAACAAAAACCTTACCTTGCTGAGTTTATTCCAATCAGCATTCTCAAGAATCACCTGAAAATTAACCATCCATTCCCATTGCTATTGTTGGCCTTGTGTACGTCCTGTGTTACTGCTGTCAACAAGTAATAAAAAAAAAAAGGCAGATGATAACTTTGAAACGGTAATATTCAGATTTAAAGAACTTTCAGAAGTTTTAATTCTAAATATGAGCAGATTTTTCCTTAAATGGTTTTATGTGTCAGTTTGATGGTGTGTATTTGTGTCAGTGATGGAGGATTTCATATCCTGTGCCATTTGTTAGGTTAACAAGACTCATTGAACAAGAATTCCCAAACTTTTTTGTGATTGCTAGAGATAATTTTTTAGCTCAACGTGAGAAAAAAGTGTGTGTGTGTGTTTATATTTGCCTAAATGTTTTGCATGACACAGATGAAATATGGAAATTGGCAAAAGCTATTTGTTATCTGTCCTGTTCATTCTGGCTATGATTTTCCCGGCTTGTGATTTTTTTTTTTCCAGCATGTGTGAGGTGAAAGTTGTTTTTATTTTCAGAGAATGAAAATGCAGCCCATTTAATCATGAGTGAGAGTAATACCTTAGCTCCTGTCGCCTCGTACTGAGATATTTTTGAAGCGAGCATGCAGGTGCGTGTGTGCATGCATGCCTGCATGCATGTGTGTGGTTGACAGGAATGTGCTGGGTGCTGTAATTGAGAGATAAGATCACAGCAGAGGGCTCTGGTGCTGACAGACACACAGAAAGGTGATGAGACTGAGAAAGGCAATCCTCAATGGTACTCCTCCATTTCCAGTAGGTGCATCTGTCAGGTGTGCTCCCACTGACCCATCTCCAAGTCCTGACAGCTTTCTGAGCTGTAAAATTTCCATAGTGTCATTTCGCCCCCTCTGTCATAACTTGTCATAAAAGTAGATGTCTTTAACCACAAACAAGTGAAGCACCTGTGCAGTTTCCACAGTCACTATACAGACTGAATAGTTATAGGGACCAGAGGTTACAGGTCTGTCAAAGTTATGGAAAGTGTTTCCAGTAAAGAACCTGGGATTCTGAACATTTCTGATCATATCATGGGTTTTAGTCTGGTGTAAAACCAGCTAACGAGATATGGGGCACCACCAGGGGCATAAACCAAAATTAACTTCCGTATATGCATATTAAATTAAAGTCTTTCATATAATATACTGAAAAACATGCATAAACACTAGTGAGAAGCTCCCACATAAACTACTGAAAACATTTACCTCTTATATAACCTACACAAAGGCTCTCATACTAAGTAATGAGAATTGTTCATATAAACTGGTAAAAAGCTTTACCTTTTATATACACTCCTGAAAAGCTTTTTATATTTGGGCCATTTCTGCCCAAATATAGTAGCCCCTCCCTCCTGCCATCTTCCAGCAGTGACGTCACGGTGCGGTAAGCCTAGCGCCATTCTCCCCGCTTTACAAGCTAAATCAATGGGAACTACTAGACACATCTGCAATCAACAACAATTATTGAAGATTTCCAGAGGACTTCACCATTGAAATTCACCAGAGCTATAGTGAAACTGACAATGCCCACGTGCATGGCAGCTGGATGCTGGAATACATCGGGTAAAAGTGGAAAAAAAGAGTTATTCCACCTTTCTGATTCCTGATCCTCCACGGACGGGTTGGTCGTTGGATCGCCAACTTGAAGAGGGAGGATTTGCCATCGAACTTCTGGCCAGAGAAAAAACCCGTAATATGTAGCCAACATTTGGAAGAAGAATGTTTTCAAGATGACTTGGATAATAGCGCGTTGTGACAAACACCAGATACAGCACTGGGACTTGTTACCTACAAACTTGTGCTTTGTAGGTAATTTTAACAGACAAAGCAAAAACAAGGCATTGTTGGGCTACTGTATAAAGCCTGGAACTCAACGCTATTTCTTTTTTTTTTTTCTTAACAGGAAAGGAAAAACTGAAAAAAAGGAGAAAAGATGAAAGAAAGAGGAGATAAAAGGGAGAAAATGACAAAACATCTTCAGTCTGCTTCACCAGCTGTAAAGAGACGCAAAAAGAACAGCACAACCAACGGATATGATAAGAGACATACAATAAAGCAACACCTAGATACTATCAGCCAGCCACCCCGAACTGAATCCAGCCATGGGCCGCAGGGATCCGAACTCGACGCAATTTCTGACATTTTGAATTGAAAAAGTTTCCTGGATGGAAGAGAAACGTCTTCAAACTTGGAAGGATTGTTTTTTTTAACTTTTTTGGAATGACTATGACCTGGATGACTGAGAATCTTCAGCAGCAGCAGCTCTGGCATTTCTATCTCCAAGTGCAACACAACTGTCAAAGATTGTTGAAATAAATGCATTAGTTAGTAATGTTGAACATGTGCAGTTTGTGTCCTCATTACCAGTCTACCTTATTCTGGTACGTCCAAATGATAGTTACTGTTTCATTTATTCCCTCATTTTAAACTACTTGAGCCAAGACCTCAGTGTGCAGATGGGAAAAGCGGACGTGTGAACTGGAATAATGATTTTCCAAACTGCCAGGGTGCATGTGAGATGTGTCCTTGTCCCAGGAAACACAGGGAAAAATCTGATGGTGGTTTTGTTGTTGAGCTGCTTCCAAACTCATTTCACTCACTTATTGGAAAAGCAGGGGGGGGGTTGTGCATGCTTCCACGTGCAGATGCATGTGCGCACACACAGGCATGGAGTGGGACAGCCGAAGTTAATATGACCAGGGTCAGGGACCTGGTGGGTTATGAAACTTAATACCCCTCATAAAGCGACTCATTTCCACTGTAACACGGACGAGCACACAAGGAGTATGGTGGGAGAGTAGGCGCTGGGTGGGGGGGGCGGGAGCAATAGCAAAGAAAGTTATTAAAAAAAAAAAGAGGAAATTTGAAAACGGAAGATTAAAGGAGAAAATGTGACTTAAAAAGACCAAACAAATGACAAAATAACAGTTGGGGAATAATAGAGAGATACAGTGGGGCAAAAAAGTATTTAGTCAGCCACCAATAGTGCAAGTTCTCCCACTTAAAAAGATGAGAGAGGCCGGTAATTTTCATCATAGATATACCTCAACTATGAGAGATAAAATTAGATAAAAAAATCTAGAAAATCACATTGTCTGATTTTTAAAGAATTTATTTGCAAACTATGGTGGAAAATAAGTATTTGGTCAGTTACAAACAAGGAAGATTTCTGGCTCTCACAGACCTGTAACTTCTTCTGTAAGAGGCTCCTCTGTCCTCCACTCGTTACCTTCATTAATGGCACCTGTTTGAACCCGTTATCAGTATAAAAGACACCTGTCCACAACCTCAAACAGTCACACTCTAAACTCCACCATGGCCTAAACTAGAGAGCTGTCAAAGGACACCCGAAACAAAATTATAGACCTGCACCAGGCTGGGAAGTCTGAATCTGCAATAGGTAAACAGCTTGGTGTGAAGAAATCAACTGTGGGATCAATTATTAGAAAATGGAAAACATACAAGACCACTGATAATCTTCCTCGATCTGGGGCTCCACGCAAGATCTCACCCCGTGGGGTCAAAATGATCACAAGAACGGTGAGTAAAAATCCCAGAACCACACGGGGGGACCTAGTGAATGACCTGCAGAGAGCTGGGACCAAAGTAACAAAGGCTACCATCAGTAACACACTACGCCGCCAGGGACTCAAATCCTGCAGTGCCAGACGTGTCCCCCTGCTTAAGCCAGTACATGTCAAGGCCCGTCTCAAGTTTGCTAGAGAGCATTTGGATCATCCAGACGATGACTGGGAGAATATCATATGGTCAGATGAAACCAAAATAGAACTTTTTGGTAAAAACTCTACTCGTCGTGTTTGGAGGAGAGAGAATGCTGAGTTGCATCCAAAGAACACCATACCTACAGTGAAGCATGGTGGTGGAAACATCATGCTTTGGGGCTGTTTTTCTGCTAAGGGACCAGGACGACTGATCCGTGTGAAGGAAAGAATGAATGGGGCCATGTATCGTCAAATTTTGAGTGAAAACCTCCTTCCATCAGCAAGGGCATTGAAGATGAAACGTGGCTGGGTCTTTCAGCATGACAATGATCCCAAACACACCGCCCGGGTAACGAAGGAGTGGCTTCGTAAGAAGCATTTCAAGGTCCTGGAGTGGCCTAGCCAGTCTCCAGATCTCAACCCCATAGAAAATCTTTGGAGGGAGTTGAAAGTCTGTGTTGCCCAGCGACAGCCCCAGAACATCACTGCTCTAGAGGAGATCTGCATGGAGGAACGGGCCAAAATACCAGCAACAGTGTGTGAAAACCTTGTGAAGACTTACAGAAAATGTTTGATCTCTGTCATTGCCGACAAAGGGTATATAACAAAGTATTGAGATGAACTTCTGTTATTGACCAAATACTTATTTTCCACCATATTTTGCAAATAAATTCTTTAAAAATCAGACAATGTGATTTTCTGGATTTTTTTTTCTCATTTTGTCTCTCATAGTTGAGGTACATCTATGATGAAAATTACCGGCCTCTCTCATCTTTTTAAGTGGGAGAACTTGCACTATTGGTGGCTGACTAAATACTTTTTTGCCCCACTGTATAATTGAACCAAACATAAATACAGATTAGCTGGAGATTAAAAGAATAGATTATAAATTATGGTTGTGACCATTTTATATAAAACCTTTAGTAAATTATTTTGTGAAGTTATTTACTGTAACTGTGGACCTTCCCACATTTTAGGAACTCACTTTTTATGACTCTTCAAATATAAACATCATTCCAGCTACTTGGAGCAGCTGTCAACACACAATGGTCTTTCTGTGAAACTGAAAAAAATTAAAGAAACTTATCTAGATCAAATGTAACAGAAAGCAGGGCAGATCATTTAAACTACATATTTAAATCACATATATTACTTCTGTTTTCAGCTCTTCTTTCACACAAAAAAATCGCATTGCTACATAAAGTCGCATACTGCCTTAAGACTAGTGTTGTGTTGATGCCGTTTTTTGGCCACGATACCGATACCTGATACCTGGCTATGCAGTATCGGCCGATACCATCTGTGAAATTAATGTGTCATGATGGGCTTCAAGGATCTGACCCACATGCAGAAACACACTCAGACGCCAAGGGAAAAAGTTAACAGGTTTATTGTGGTTTACAAAAACACAGACTGAGAGATATACAGCTGGGTAACGCTGTTTGACCTCAGCGGACTGGTGAACCGGAACCGGAAACTCTGAAGGGGGGATCACAATGATCAGTTCCGGGACCGTAGGAAAAATGACTGAGGCTTGTAATTTGCAGAAGAGGCACTCACGTTTGGGGAACTCTTGGTTAATCTCTGGATCCAGTTTGTGGGGTCTTATCCAGAGATGAACTCGTTGGAGGGCAGACAGGCAGACTAACTTTGGGTCCAGAGGAGCAAAGGAGCACCGGGTTTTCCTGAAGAGGACTTGAACGGACGATGTGAAGGTTTCCCCTTGCTCAATTGAGACTCAGTTTATCCTTCCAGGGGGGTAGAAGGTCCAGGCTTATCAAGTGGATCAAGAAGGCCTCCTGCCGGAGAACAAAGACACAAAGACAAAGCAAGCTTAGACTCAGAAAGACAAGGCTAAAGGTTAGACTCAGCTAATCTCAGTTTGGCTAGAGTACCCAATACTAGCAAACACTCTGGCAGAGGCAGATCCCCGATATGAGCTGCTGATTTTTCTGGGGTCTGAACCGGTACAAATGTTACAATTAGGGCTGAAACAACTAATCAGATGAATCATGATTAATCAATTATTAAAATAATCGTCAACTAATTAACTAATTGATTACCTGGGAACTTAGAGTTTAGAGCAGGAATTATATCAAGACTGTAAAAAAATATGCAAACATTTTGCATTTAAGATAAAAATACTTTTCGTCTGCTCTATCCAGATCCTCAAGTCGAAAAGTTTTATTTTATACCTGGTTTAATTTAGCAAAAAATCTTCTTTTAGGAACCTTTTGCTATCCGATTATTAAAAATAACCGACAGGTGAATGGATTTGCAAAATAATCGTTAGTTGCAGCCCTAGTCTCAATTTGGTGAAATCAAACAAAACACTACCAATAGGTAGTAAATGTATGCAAAAGATACCCTACATGTAAGCTGTAGGCATGGATGTTGCCTATACTAATAAATCGGAGTAAACACGCATGAATCAGCCAATAGCTATAGATGGAAATATTAAGATTGGCCAAAAATATTGGCTGACCGATGCCGATGTCTTATAACAATTAAAAAGAATAGAAGCATTAATGATTTTTAAAATATGTCTTCAATGGTCCTATTCAGCTAAAGAAATAAGAAAGAAATAATTTGTTAGATGAGGAGTTTTTCTAATCAGCATTTTAAATTGTTACAAAAGTGAGAAAAAAAAGAAACTAAGCACAATGAAAATCCCTCCAAATGAAAGTTAAGAGTCGGGTAGAGTGAAGAACACAGAATCATGTGAGACGAATGGAGCACTCTGGTGGAGGAATGCCAGCCCTAATCCGCATGCGGGAGCTGCAGCTCAGTGTCAGGTATCCTCCTGTGAATGGGCCTGTGTCACTGCAGCATTGCCATTACCAGACACAGAACGCTGGGATAGTCGCAGGTCGGACGGCGGGAACACGTCCTATTGGAGTACCAGCATGTTAACGAGATAACAAAACATTAAGGTAGAAATAGTGACTGAGAAAGCTGCGTTAGATGTTTTTGTGCTACCTGCTGGGCTGATGGTCTATTATCAACATGTCTACTATGTCCTGAATGGAAGCCAGTTTGTGGAAAACTTCTTCCCCTCCCACCTCCTTTCCCACTCCAGTTCAGACTGCCTGACATTTTTTTATGTTTGAGGATTGTTATCACAAAACTACAGTCCAGCAAACACCAAACCTGCTTTAAACCATAAAGGCTCACATGTTTTCTCATGTTCTCCAAAGTATTGGTTTTGTTTTTGGAAATAATAAGTCTTGGGATAATTTTTTGTGCAATTCTACATTTTAAATGGACAGAAGCCTCTGAAGTGAGGTTTCCAACTGCACTTATCAAATGAACAGCCTTTCAATTGTAATGCTTTATTTCAGCATCATTTGCTGTATGCTTATACAAACGAAGGATTTCGCAGAGCCAGATTAGCAACAGAAGATGCACCATCAGGTAAAAAAACCTCAAAACAAAACACAATTATTTAATTTGATTTAAACAAAATTTAACTGAACATTCTTTAACATAAATCATTCCCCAGAATAGATGAATGATCCTTTAACCTTGAAATAAATGTATAACTATTAAAGCATTGGGGAAACTATACTTTCATAATTAAATATCTTACCAACCTTTTAACTTTTTAGTTAAATCAAACTTTATCCTCTAAATCAGGCATCCCCGGCCTCGGTCTTCGAGGCCCGCTGTCCTGCAAGTTTTAGAGGTTTCCCTGCTTTAGCACAGCTGATGGTAATGATTGCTGTAGATCAAAAGCCTGTTAATCAGCTTTCAATTAAAATCAGCTGTGATGAGCAAGGAAACCTCTAAAACCTGCAGGCCAGCGGGCCTTGAGGACTGAGGTTGGGGATGCCTGCTCTAAATGAACCAGCGGCAAAATCAGAAAACATTTTAAACAACCATAAATCTGTGACATTATGCAGATGAGTCCAAGCCAGGTCAGGTAAACAGATCAGAATAGAAAGGCTAAGAGGTCGAGGCATCCGTAGCCCGATCAGGCTCATGGCGCCCATACTGATTGCATTAGACGCATCCCACTTTAATCCATTTGCGTGGCACTCCATGTCACCCTTTTTCCATCACAGGCAGTGCATTATGTCCCCCAGCTCTTTGCCTCAGGCGCGTCATACTTTTAACCCATCGCAGCAGCGTTTATGGCGCTCTCTTTTCATCGCGGCAGGTGCATTACAGCCCCTCAGCTCATTGCTCCAGGCACATCGGACCCAAACCCATCCATACGTTGGCATCAAAAGGTGCTTCGCTTCAAACCCCTTAGCATCATGGATTACGTATCTCGACTGAAACATCTCGCTTAACCATCGCTGCTTTCTTGTTTCGTCTTTGGTCATCGCCGCTTACGGTTAGCTGGATCATCGCGTCCCCGTCTCACTTTCTCAGCTCATCGTGGCTCGCATATCATGTCTCCAGCTCATTGCTGCATGGCGTGTGTTCTCTGCTTGGACCCTTAGCTCATCGCTACGTAGAGCTCTTCTGTGGTTGTGGTGGGCCAGAGCGCTCAGCCACAGCCTTATTGCTGTTACTGCCACAGTCATCACCGCATCGTTATTTTCAAGCGTCATTCTCTCCTTGCTTGATCAGCTATTTTGCGATTGCGCATCATCTGCTTGATCTGGCTATTGCATTTCCTTCCCCCTTGTCCAGGTTCACTGTTTAAAGAATGCCTTTTTTTTCGTCTATGCTGCTTCTCGATTGGTTCTGAAATATTTGTACTATCATCATTCTGTCTGCAGCCGTGCTTCAATTTAACTGATGATGCCCCGTCCATAGGTTTTGGAGGTTCTTTCAATAGTTTGTTCGCAGATCATGGCTGCTACCCTCATCATTTCTAATTATCTGCTTAGTGAGGTTTAACAATTAGCTGTAGCTTGCGTCGTCAGGCCATTCATTCAATGGAGCAGCAAAACAGCGATCCGTGACATCTCCTTGAGTTTCGCAACAACGGGGCTGATGGTCTTCAGCCTACGCCTCATATATCCGCCCTGAGTACGCATTCATCCTTCCAAACTGTTCAATGTTCTCTCAGCCTTTAAGGGTAAGCTAACTACAAATACTGGTGGTGGTTTCAAAACTCGTTTATATTCTTAATCAGATCTGAATGTTTGATCATTTCAGTTGTGTTCATAACCCATTCTCATCACTCATCTCTCTTCTGTAATTCGTCATGCCAGATGGTTTTATACCAGGCTCCCTACTATCAGTCATCCCCTCCTTCATCCCATCACCATTTACCTCACTTCACTTCACCTCACCATCCCTAATAACTTTTGGTAGGCCTTTGCGGCAACCGAGTGAAGCTCTAGTATCAGCTCCCGCTGTCCACTGGATCTCCCCATAAAGCTCAGCAGACCATCTCTCCAACCAGCAGTCTACAGACCGACCAACTCCATCTATCTCCACTCCACCACCAGTTTCAGGCCTGGGGGGGAAACAGCCCTGTTCTTTTCTCCTGTTCATGCATATCTATCTAAATTCAGCGCTGTTTCCTGCCGAGGTCTGAGCGCCAAAGACTAAGTAATTTTATCAATACATTTCTCCTAATTGTCTTTTCTCTTTGTGAGGTTTTCAGATTGAAATGCACTTGAAATAAAACAATGCAATTGTTTTTTTTTTTTTTATCTTAAATGTAAAGGTTCTTGTTTCGTTGGTAAAGTGTCTCACTTACCTCTTCAATTAAGGAACAAATGCACTTCATTTAAGAAAAAAAAAGCTTATTTAGGTTTCAATTTTTGGCACTTTGCAATTAGAAAAATGCAATCAGAAATGAAAGTTTGAAGTAACTTTTCCCTCAGATTTATTATTTTCTAAACATTTTATAATTTGTCTAATTTCTTTTTCAAATTTGCTGCTTTATAAGCAATCTTAAAAATCACTGCTGTTAAATTACAACTTTAGCAATGTATTAAAAGGTAAGGTGTAAGACAGATGTGTTAATGTAAGTCACTAATGATATTCTCATGGCCTCAGATAATGGACTTGTATCTGTGCTCGTCCTGTTGGATCTTAGTGCTGCATTTGATACAGTTGACCATAATATTCTTTTAGAAAGACTTGAATATTTTGTGGGAATTAAAGGAACAGCACTAGACTGGTTTAAATCTTATCTATCTGATCGAATTCAGTTTGTTTATGTTAATGATAGATCTTCAACACGCTCAAAGGTTACCTGTGGAGTACCACAGGGATCAGTGCTAGGACCAATTCTCTTTACTTTATACATGCTCCCAATTGGTAGAGTTATTAGACAGCATGGGATTAATTTCCACTGTTATGCTGATGATACCCAGCTATATCTGTCTATAAATCCAGATGAAGCTAACCCATTACATAGATTACAGGCATGTCTTGAAGACATAAAAACCTGGATGACTCTTAACTTTCTGCTTCTGAATGCAGACAAAACAGAAGTTATAGTCTTTGGACCAGAGTCTTTGAAAAAGAAGCTGATTAGCCAGTCACTTCATTTGGATGGGATTAAACTGATTTCAGATAATAAAGTAAAAAATCTTGGTGTTATTTTTGATCAGGACCTGTCATTTAAATCCCAGATCAAAGAGGTTTCTAGAATTTCCTTCTTTCATCTGAGGAATATTGCAAAAATTAGAAATCTCCTGTCCAGGGGTGATGCTGAGAAACGAGTCCATGCATTTGTTACTTCAAGGCTGGACTATTGTAATTCTTTCCTATCAGGAAGTCCACAAACTGTAGTTAAAAGCCTTCAGCTGATCCAAAATGCTGCAGCCAGAGTTCTGATGAAAATGAAAAAGAGAGATCATATCTCTCCTATCCTGGCTTCTCTTCATTGGCTTCCTGTTAAATCAAGAATAGAATTTAAAATCCTCCTTCTCACATATAAAGCCTTAAATGGCCAAGCTCCATCTGATATCAGAGATCTGATTGTTCCTTATGTTCCTAACAGAGCACTTCGCTCTCAATCTGCAGGTTTACTAGTGGTTCCTAGAATTTCTAAAAGTAGAATGGGAGGCAGATCTTTTAGTTATCAGGCTCCTCTCCTGTGGAACCAACTACCAGTTTTAGTCCGTGAGGCAGACACCCTGTCTACTTTTAAGGCTAGGCTTAAAACTTTCCTTTTTGATAAAGCTTATAGTTAGGGTGGCTCAGGTTATCCTGAGCTGTCTTTAAAGTTATGCTGCTATAGGCTTAGACTTTTGGAGGACATAGGGACCCCCATTTCATCTTTCTGCTTCATTCTCTCTCTGTTCTCCTATTCTGCAGAATCTGTTAGTTCAATCTCTAACGTTCTGCTCTCTCTGCTTTTCCTCAGAGTAGCTTTGCCTCGTCTGGTCCCGTTTGGCTGTGACGTCATCCAGGAAAGAAATATCAGCTGTGCTGCTTCCATCAACACCCTTGTTTGTAGATGTTGGAGATTGGCCTGTTTTCCAGTGTGGTCCTGTTTCTCTGGCCGTGGCTGGGTGGATGTGCTCTCTTCATCCTCTGACATGGGAGCTGCCTTGGAGCTCGTCTGCCTGGCTGTGTGTTTCCTGGACGGGGCCGCCTTTTACAGCTGCTTTTTGTATCTCTGCTTCTGTCTCCTTGAACCCCAGTCGGCCTCAGCAGATGGCCGCTCACACTGAGCCTGGTTCTGCTGGAGGTTTCTTCCTGTTAAAAGGGAGTTTTTCCTCTCCACTGTCGCTACAAGCATGCTTAGTGTGAGGGATTGTATTTGAGTCAATGAGTCAATGCAATCAACTGGTTTTCCTTAGATAGAAAACTTTGTATCAATTTTACTGTATGATCTGGTTGAACTGTAAAGTGCCTTGAGATGACATGTGTTGTGAATTTGGCGCTATATAAATAAACTGAATTGAATTGAATTGAATTAATAACTTCCATTTTATTATTTTTCTGCATTGTCAGAATTGTCATTTGATTTTGAGATGTTGTCATTTCAAAGGAACCTCATTAGTATTTGATCTTGAATTGTGCATCCCTATCCTGTAGAGCAGCAAGCTTTCTCCTTCTTTGACAAGTTTGGACACAACACCTCAGGACTAAATATGCTTGTCTAGACTCCTGAGAGGAGGAATATTTGCATTCCAGTCATCCCAAGAGTTCTGATCATAACTCCATATAACCCTGCCTAAATATACACAGACAAGTTTTTCTTTTTAGATGCCAAACAACCCCGGGGTGATGTGAGACAAAGTTTAGGTGAAATGAAGCACAGAAAAGTCACCAAATAAATGTTATACATGTCTATAAAAATCTTGTTACTCATATAACAATAGTGACAACTAAAAACCCACATAAACGGAAATATGTATCTATACACATTTATTACATGTATTTATTACATTTGAAATATGTTGGTGCTAGATTATATTTTTCACATTTCCAATTATGTTCTCTTAAAAATTCCCAAAGAGATCTTTTTCATTTTAAAGATAACATTAAATAAAATTTAGATTTTTCTGTGATATTATAGATAACTTTTAGCAATTTAATCAACTTTTGTAAATATTTTCCAACTGAGATCACACAGTTATTTATGTATTAGTTATTTATTTATTTTATTTTATTTCATTATTTTAGGCCTTTATATCGTCAGATTTTATTTTTCAGATTTCTCCTTTTGGAATTGATTTTTACGGATCACATTCTCTTCACTACTGGGGGCGGGTTTTCCCGTTGAAAAAGAAGCAAAGATGCATTTCTATTGGTCTCAATGATTAAATTGTAAGTAGGATTTATTTGGGCTTGAAGTGAAGAGAATGTGATTCAAAAATTTGAATAATTAAACTTGAAAATGCAATTTCAAATGAATTTTTT
Organism: Cyprinodon diabolis; assembly: GCA_030533445.1. Taxonomy (NCBI): domain Eukaryota; kingdom Metazoa; phylum Chordata; class Actinopteri; order Cyprinodontiformes; family Cyprinodontidae; genus Cyprinodon; species Cyprinodon diabolis. The sequence goes on from CM060081.1 coordinate 48,871,516, forward strand.
AAAAGTAAATCTAAAAATTTAAAATGAAAAAATAATTAGAAAATTTAAAATATTGAAAACTTGAAAAAAGAAGTCTGAAAACATGATATATATTAAAAAAGAAATCTGAGAAAACAGCAAAACTATTCTCATTTTTTTTGCTCGAAACAACAAAAGAACAAATTTCCCTCCACAATGATGGATTTTGCTGGAATGATTTTTTAGAAATTGCTGGTAAATGTTTCTGTATTTTGTCTCAAACATTTGATGACATCTGTAAAAGAACTGAGATTGACATGACATCTTTACTGATTAGTGCTCCAACTCTCAGAGCTGCCAAACACAAGCAGAGCGCTCTCAGAAACTGTGTGTGGTACTAATTACACTCACCCTGTCTACAAAACAGCTTCCCCATTTTTCACCTGCCTAACATGCATACCAGTCTGAAACGCACAGCCAACCATCTCAGTGCTTCCCTGAAGCCGCCCCCTTCGGCTGATTGCAGTCTTGTTTTGTTTTTTTGTCATTTCTGTTGCCTGGTGTGCTCCCTGATTTATTTGTGTGTGTAAATATGTGAATGCGGCGGGGGGGGGGGGGGGGGGGGGGGTGCATTGCCACTTAACTGATGGAGAGATGTCCATCTGATCCGCCTTGAGTCTCAGGTGTCCCTCAGCATCGCTCACAACACATCCATCATCCTAAAGCTGCCCTGCAGCCCCAAAACACACTCAAACACACACCAGCAGCAGTCATACATAAATGCACAGATAAAATCGCTCATCTTAACACAGACACCGTGGAAACATCACAACAATAACCCACACACAAACACACAGACATCCTCAACACAGCCAGTTCTCTATCTGGATGATGGAGAATGAGGCCATAGGAAGGTGAACAAAGAGGGAGAAACACACCTACACCCCCCACCACCACCTACAGCCTAAGGGAGATTCCTTCAGACTACAGACCTCCATCCTGGGTGGCAGGATTCACACACAGGCTTAGTGAGCCTGGAGATGGAGGCACGGTGTCAGAGCAGGTGATTGATTAAACCCATACCAAGAACAAATTATGGACTAAAGTTAAGCTGGAACTAGTAAAATATCCATCTTGTGAGCTTACGTGGGGATGCATGCGTGTCTACGTGGCGGGATGGTAATTCCATCCGAGACCTGAGGGGTGACCCCCAACAACACATTCGACTGCACTTTACTCCCCCATCCCACCCAAGGTCGCACACAAGCCAAAACACACACTCAGCAAAGCCACACGCAGTCACAGGTATCCTCCCTAACGTCCACATTACTGAACACAGAGGAGCAGCAGCTTCTCCTGCCTGTTAGGAAGGTTTTATATCATCGCAACAAAATCACTGCATTTAGCTGTTCATAAATCAGGACTAAAAAATTATTTTTTTTATTTTGTAAACCTACAAAACTTTTAAATATACGAACAACAACTTAAAGGGGAGCACCGTATTTTTTACATTGGTCCATTGATTTTACGTTATTACATCATGTTCTACTTACCCATATGAGTTTTGTGTCACACACCAAACGAACTGGTGACTACGGGCTTGATCTGGGACACGTGGAAGGTGGGATGGATTCGGGAGTGAGACGGAAGACAGAGGCGGACAGTCATGGGACTAACTATGGAAGTGATTTCATAGGGGCCGGTAAAATGGGGAGACAGCTTTCGGCAGGTGGACCTGGAGGTGATGTCTCGGGTGGAAATCCAGACCCGCAGAATCGGTGGTTCTGTTCGGCGGTTTGTTTGAGGGCTTGGATGGTCTGGGCCCAGAACTGCTTACAACCAAGGATGTTGTGGTTAACGGAGGGGACGGCAATCTGTCTGTTGTCTTCGGGGAGTAGTGGGGGCTGGTAACCAAGAGAGGCCTCGAAGGGCGACATGTCAGTAGCTGTGGAGATGTGACTATTGTGAGCGTACTCCACCCAAGCAAGGAACTTGCTCCAGTCAGAGGGATTATTGGACGTGAGGCAGCTCGAGGGCGGTCTCTAGCTCCTGGTTCAATCGCTCTGTCTAAGCGTTGGTCTGCGGGTGGTAGCCGGAGGTAAGGGTGTACCGGGCCCCAAGGGCCAAGGCAAATTCCTTCCACATCCACGAGATGAATTGAGGATCACAATCAGACAGAACGTCCTGCGGGATACCGTGCAGACGAAACACATGTTTCACCAGGAGCTGGGCCGTTTGGAGGGATGAGGGGAGTTTTGTGAGGGGGATGAGATGGCAGGCTTTAGAAAAACGGTCAACAACGGTGAAGATGGTGGTCATTCTTTTTGAAGAGAGGAGGCCGGTGAAAAAAGTCGAGGGCTATGTAGGACCAGGGGTGCTCGAGAACAGGTAAGGGCTGGAGGAGGCCTGCGGGGAGTCTGTTGGTTGTCTTATTTTGGGCACAAACAGGACATGAAAGGACAAATTGTTTTGTATCTTGAGAGATGGTGGGCCACCAGAAATGTCGGGAGAGAAACTTGAGGGTTCGGTGGATGCCTGGCTAAGCAGAGAATTTCTCAGAGTGGGCCCACTGGATGACTCGAGAACGGACTGAGGAGGGGACATAGGTGCGGTTGACTGGGCCGGTGCCTGGGTCTCGGTCTGATTGTAGGGCTCGTGAGATCAGGTCCTGTATGTCCCACTGGAGGGCACCGAAAACACAAGAGGGAGGGAGAATTAGTGGTGGTTCCTTATCTGAGTTGGGGAGTGCATAGAGGCGGGACAGGGCTTCGGGCTTCTGATTCTTTGAGCCGGGGTGGTAGGAGATGGTTAATTTGAAGCGGGAGAAGAAAAGGGACCAGCGGGCTTGTCTGGGGTTCAACAGCTTGGCAGTCTGGAGGTAGGCCAGGTCCTTATAGTCAGTCCAACTTAACACGGGCTGCTTGGACCCCTTGAGCCAATGGCGTCACTCCTCCAGGGCGAGTTTGATGGCCAGGAGCTCTCTGTCCCCGACATTGTAGTTATGCTCTGCCGGGGTCAGACGCCAGGAGAAGAAGGCGCAGGGATGTAGCTTCTGGTCCTGGTCCGAGCACTGGGACAGCACCGCCCCGAGCCCAGAGTCCGAGGCATCGATTTCAACAGTGAATTGTTTAGCTGGGTCGGGGTGAATAAGAATGGGTGCTTGAGAGAATCTTCTCTTTAAATCGGTGAAAGCTCTTTTAGCCTCAGGGTTCCAAACGAAGGGCATTTTGACAGAAGTGAGAACATGGAGGGGAGCGGCGATCTGACTGTACCCCCTGATGAAGCGCCGGTAAAAGTTAGCGAATCCTAGGAAACGTTGAAACTCTCTCCTGGTTTTGGGTGCAGGCCAGTCGAGCACAGCCTTTATCTTCTCGGGGTCAGATCGGACCTGCCCCCCTTCCAGGATGAGTCCAAGAAAGGTGACTGAGGGCTTATGAAATTCACATTTCTCCACTTTGACAAACAACCTGTTCTCCAGGAGCCGTTGGAGGTCTAGGCGAACGTGATGTTGATGCTCGGAGAGGGTACAGTAGTAAATGAGGATGTCATCTATGTACACAAAGACGAAGATGTTGATAAAGTCGCAGAGAACATCGTTGACGAGAGCTTGGAAGACAGCAGGGGAATTACACAGGCCGAAGGGCATGAACTGATACTCGAAGTGACCAAGGGGTGTCTTGAAGGCCGTCTTCCACTCATCCCCCTGGCAGATCTACACTAAGTGGTAAGCATTTAGGCTCAAGGACAGAGGGGAGGAGTGGGAGAGGGTACTTATTCTTAACAGTTATACAATTTTAGCCACGATAATCGATGCACAGACGGAGGTAACCGTCCTCCTTAGAAACGAAGAACAACCCTGCACCGAGAGGCGAGGACGCCGGGTGGATAAGCCCGGTTGCCAGAGACTCCTTGATATATTTCTCTAGTGCCTGACGTTTGGCCCGAGAAATATTATAGAGACAAAAGGTAAAAGGTCGATGGCGCAGTCGTACGGGTGATGTGGCGGGAGCGAGCAGGCAAGAGTTTTACTGAAGACCTGCTTGAGATCATGGTACTGCTCTGGCACCAGTCTTAAGTTCTCAGGATCAACCTGAGCACAGGGTAGTACGGGAGGTGGACTAGAAGGTTCAGCTGACTGCAGACAGTCAGCATGACATCAGGATGACCAAGTTTCGACCCGTCGGTCAACAGTTAATATGCTGGTTATGCAGCTGCAACCATGGGAAACCCAGAATGATCTGTGCGTGTTTAACTGGAAAAACTAAAAAGATAACCCGTTCTCTATGATTTCCTGAGGCCACAAGTTCAAGAGGTTTAGTACGATGGGTTATCCTAGGGAGAACCCCACCATCTAGGGCAGAAACCTGGAGGGGCGTGCACAAAGGGACCGTCGCAAGGCGAGCTCAGAGGACAAAGGAGCAATCGATTAAATTAAAATCACACCCCGAATCAACTAGGGTGGACAACTTAAAGGTTTGCTGAACAGAAACGATCCCAGCCTGGAAACAGAGCCATGTAGGTGAAGACAAAGGTAACTGAGGTTGGTCCGCCGGTCCCTCCATTACGACCGATGGACCAGTTCTTTTGGGCACTCAGGGCAATCCCTAATGAAGTGATCTGGAGAGGCGCAATAAAGGTACAACCTAGAGTTCATGCGCTTTTGTCTCTCCTCTGGGGTGAGCAGCACCCGGCCCAGCTGCATGGGCTTCGGGGGTGAGGACGGCGCCGCAGCGGGTCTAAGGGTACTTCAATCAGTCGGAGGCGGCAGACTAAAGGTTGCTCTGTCAGGACGACTTCTGAGCTCTGAGTCCGTAGCCGGTAATCTAAACAACTGGTAGGGCAATATAATCGTTTAGGGTGGGAGGAATCGCAGGCTTTAGCAAGAGACAAGGTAAGATGATGAGAGGCCATGGCCGATTAGGCATACCACAACAGAGTCCTGACACTATGTTTTATGTCCATTCCAAACTGCTTAAAATAAAACTGCACAATATGACATTGTCAATATATTCATTGGTATAGCAACAATCTTCCAGTCTGACTTACTGATTACTCCCAAAACAGTTAATACCTACAACTCTTTTGAACATTTAACCCTTAATTTCCCTCATCCAAATTTCAAGGCAAGAAAACCTCTTCTTCTTGTAACTTTGTATCGTCCGCCAGGTCCTTACTCTGAATTTTTAGATGAGTTTTCAGAGTTCCTTTCTGATTTGGTATTAAATACTGACAGGGTCATCATAGTGGGAGATTTTAACATCCATGCTGACATTGAAGGCGATAGCTTAAGAGCAGCCTTTAATGCTATCTTAGACACTATTGGCTTTGTTCAAAATGTGAATAGTCCCACACATTCTCATCTTCATACTTTGGATCTTGTGCTGACATACGGCATAGAATGTGAAGAAATAACAGTATTTCCTCACAACCCTGTCCTCTCTGACCACTTTCTAATAACCTTCAGGATTACTTTAACAGAGTTCTCCTCCCCCAAAAGAAGGTTCAATTTTAGTAGATCTTTATCAGATAGTGCAGTTATAAATTTTAAAGAATCGGCTTCACTTTCTCTCTCCTCTGTGTCGCTGAGCAGTGCTGCAGAGTGCAAAAGTATAGCTTATTCCCCTTCACAGGTTGATGATTTTGTTGATGGGGTTGCTAGTTCTCTGCGTACTGCCTTAGACAACGCAGCTCCTTTGAAAATGAAAACCGTTAAAAATAGAAAGCTTGCTCCTTGGTTTAATGCAGAGCTGCGTACTTTGAAGCAAAATGCTAGGAAACTGGAGAGAAAATATCGCTCCACAGGCCTGCAGGAGTCCTTCCTAGTCTGGAAAAATGGTTTACTGCTGTATAAGAGGACCCTTTGTAAAGCAAGAGCAGCATACTTCTCCTCATTAATAGAGGAGAATAAGAATAATCCTAGATTTCTTTTTAATACAGTTGCCAAACTCACCCAGAGCCATAGCTCTGTTGAACCATCCATTCCACCTGCTCTTAACAGCAATGATTTTATGGGATTCTTTATAAATAAGATTGATCTTATTAAAAATAAGATCATAAGCACTCCTCTATCCGCGATTGTACCTGAGGTAGTCATGGAATCTGAACCGGGTTTAGACTGCTTTGATCCAGTTGAACTTTCTGAATTAGCAAAATTATTGTCTTCATCTAAGCCTTCAACTTGTATGTTAGATCCAGTTCCAACCAGGTTATTTAAGGAGGTATTCCCTTTGATCTCCTCCTCCATTTTAGATGTGATTAATCTATCTCTGTTACAGGGATATGTACCTAAAGCTTTTAAGGTTGCTGTAATTAAACCTCTGCTTAAGAAACCGTCTCTTGACCCAGATGACTTGGTTAATTATAGACCTATATCCAATCTTCCTTTCTTATCCAAAATTCTTGAGAAAGTAGTTGCCAAACAAGTTTGCGACCACTTACACCATAATGAACTTTTTGAAGAGTTTCAGTCTGGCTTTAGAGCTCATCATAGCACTGAAACAGCTCTGGTGAAAGTCACTAATGATATTCTCATGGCCTCAGATAATGGACTTGTATCTGTGCTCGTCCTGTTGGATCTTAGTGCTGCATTTGATACAGTTGACCATAATATTCTTTTAGAAAGACTTGAATATTTTGTTGGAATTAAAGGAACAGCACTAGACTGGTTTAAATCCTATCTATCTGATCGAATTCAGTTTGTTTATGTTAATGATAGATCTTCAACACACTCAAAGGTTACCTGTGAAGTACCACAGGGATCAGTGCTAGGACCAATTCTCTTTACTTTATACATGCTCCCAATTGGTAGAGTTATTAGACAGCATGGGATTAATTTCCACTGTTATGCTGATGATACCCAGCTATATCTGTCTATAAATCCAGATGAAGCTAACCCATTACATAGATTACAAGCATGTCTTGAAGACATAAAAACCTGGATGACTCTTAACTTTCTGCTTCTGAATGCAGACAAAACAGAAGTTATAATCTTTGGACCAGAGTCTCTGAAAAAGAAGCTGATTAGCCAGTCACTTCATTTGGATGGGATTAAACTGATTTCAGATAATAAAGTAAAAAATCTTGGTGTTATTTTTGATCAGGACCTGTCATTTAAATCCCAGATCAAAGAGGTTTCTAGAATTTCCTTCTTTCATCTGAGGAACATTGCAAAAATTAGAAATCTCCTGTCCAGGGGTGATGCTGAGAAACTAGTCCATGCATTTGTTACTTCAAGGCTGGACTATTGTAATTCTTTACTATCAGGAAGTCCACAAACTGTAGTTAAAAGCCTTCAGCTGATCCAAAATGCTGCAGCCAGAGTTCTGATGAAAATTAAAAAGAGAGATCATATCTCTCCTATCCTGGCTTCTCTTCATTGGCTTCCTGTTAAATCAAGAATAGAATTTAAAATCCTCCTTCTCACATATAAAGCCTTAAATGGCCAAGCTCCATCTTATATCAGAGATCTGATTGTTCCTTATGTTCCTAACAGAGCACTTCGCTCTCAATCTGCAGGTTTACTAGTGGTTCCTAGAATTTCTAAAAGTAGAATGGGAGGCAGATCTTTTAGTTATCAGGCTCCTCTCCTGTGGAACCAACTACCAGTTTTAGTCCGTGAGACAGACACCCTGTCTACTTTTAAGACTAGGCTTAAAACTTTCCTTTTTGATAAAGCTTATAGTTAGGGTGGCTCAGGTTATCCTGATCTATCTCTATAGTTCTGCTGCTATAGGCTTAGACTGCTGGAGGACATAGGGACCCCTTTTTCATCATTCTGCTTCATTCTATCTCTATTCTCCCACTCTGCAGAATCTGTTAGTTCAATCTCTAACGTTCTGCTTTTTCCTCTCCACTGTCACTACAAGCATGCTTAGTGTGAGGGATTGCTGAAGAGTCAATGAGTCGATGCAATCAGCTGGTTTTTCTTAGATAGAAAACTTTGAATCAATCTGACTGGATGATCTGGTGAACTGGAAAGTGACCTGAGATGACATGATGTGAATTAGAGCTATAGAAATAAACTGAATTGAATTGAATTCTCTTTAGATCTTATGCCCTCTAGATGCCTACAAATCATGACAGAAAGAATATTATTGTACAAATATTGATGTTTAGAAAGGAACTGTAGGGGACCAGCCAAGGACCCATCAAGGAAAATGGGGACATTTTGAATGGATACTACTGTAGATGTAAATTGTAGTATGCATCTAAGAGGAAACAGGTCTCCCTTCATGAATAGAGCAATCTGTTTAAGCCCTCCTCAAAGATGACACACACATACAGTAAGACTGAGTTCACCAAGGACAGTCTTTCATCCTGCTTCCCGCTGGCAGAATCAGGCTGTGTCCGAATGTCTGCCCTAATCACTATAGAGTGGTTATACATTTTAACTGAGTGTCTGAACGTCTAGTGGATGAAAAAGTAGTGGACTCAAAATTTCCCACAATGCAGCTTAAAAAGTAATGATCATCCATAGTCAATAGACGAGCAGATATATCCCAGAATGCTTTGTGAGAGCTCTCCTCACAAAGCATCATGGGATTTTTTTGACAGCGGTTGGGTAGCGACAGTGGTTATCATGATCGTAGCCGTGGTAGTCTGTCTGATACTCACTTCCTTCACAGTGATGGGACTAACGGTGTTGAAAGTAACGGCGTTACTAACGCCGTTACTTTGTTTTAGTAACGAGTAATCTAACTAATTACTTTGACTGTAACTATAACGCAGTTACCATTGCAGACGGTGTCACGTCGAGCTGCGTTTCCCCATCACATACGGTTTCCTCTGCATCTCCGCACAGCGCAGGCGGCACGAGTCACCGCGCAAGCGACAAGAAATGCGCATGCTCGCTAAAGGCGCGCAACAGTCGCCCTGTGCTCGCGCCACAGGAGAACTATGGAGAGCGTGAACGATCAAATGAAAGGGAGAAATCTGGATGGATGGATGGATGGATGGATGGATGGATGGATGGATGGATGGATGGATGGATGGATGGATACTCTGCCTTTTCAACCTACTGTATTTTTTATTTTAAACATTATTTGATGGCCTTTGTGGCAGGGATGGAGATCCATATTTTATGTCACACGCAGAGTATAGATCTAGATAGATAGATGGATAGATAGATGTTGCAGTATCTATAACAACCCAAACACACAGGATTTCAGAATTAGACATCCCCAGTTATTAATTTCACCAGATGTCATTTACGTTGAGTTGCAATAAATGCTAAACTCTCTGCAGGTTCTTGTCTTTGTCATCCACTCTATTCAGCTGGCTTTGGAAACACACGGCGAGAAGGTGGGGGCTGGGTGGTGAGGTTTACGGGGGCGAGAAACGCAAAAGTAACGCAATAGTTACTTTTACTAGTAACTAGTTACTTTTATTGTGGAGTAACTCAGTTAGTAACTCAGTTACTTTTTGGGAGAAGTAACTATAACTAATTACTTTTTCAAAGTAACGTGCCCAACACTGTTCATTCACCTGCCAGGGCTAACGTTAGGCCTGTCTGCTGCAGACCAGCTAACGTTAGACAGAAACGGGGTTCCAGAAAGTACAGAAGCGTACTCAGATGGACATGCACAGATGCAGACAACAAACAAAATTATTGTCTTCATCTAAGCCTTCAACTTGTATGTTAGATCCAGTTCCAACCAGGTTATTTAAGGAGGTATTCCCTTTGATCTCCTCCTCCATTTTAGATGTGATTAATCTATCTCTGTTACAGGGATATGTACCTAAAGCTTTTAAGGTTGCTGTAATTAAACCTCTGCTTAAGAAACCGTCTCTTGACCCAGATGACTTGGTTAATTATAGACCTATATCCAATCTTCCTTTCTTATCCAAAATTCTTGAGAAAGTAGTTGCCAAACAAGTTTGCGACCACTTACACCATAATGAACTTTTTGAAGAGTTTCAGTCTGGCTTTAGAGCTCATCATAGCACTGAAACAGCTCTGGTGAAAGTCACTAATGATATTCTCATGGCCTCAGATAATGGACTTGTATCTGTGCTCGTCCTGTTGGATCTTAGTGCTGCATTTGATACAGTTGACCATAATATTCTTTTAGAAAGACTTGAATATTTTGTTGGAATTAAAGGAACAGCACTAGACTGGTTTAAATCCTATCTATCTGATCGAATTCAGTTTGTTTATGTTAATGATAGATCTTCAACACACTCAAAGGTTACCTGTGGAGTACCACAGGGATCAGTGCTAGGACCAATTCTCTTTACTTTATACATGCTCCCAATTGGTAGAGTTATTAGACAGCATGGGATTAATTTCCACTGTTATGCTGATGATACCCAGCTATATCTGTCTATAAATCCAGATGAAGCTAACCCATTACATAGATTACAAGCATGTCTTGAAGACATAAAAACCTGGATGACTCTTAACTTTCTGCTTCTGAATGCAGACAAAACAGAAGTTATAATCTTTGGACCAGAGTCTCTGAAAAAGAAGCTGATTAGCCAGTCACTTCATTTGGATGGGATTAAACTGATTTCAGATAATAAAGTAAAAAATCTTGGTGTTATTTTTGATCAGGACCTGTCATTTAAATCCCAGATCAAAGAGGTTTCTAGAATTTCCTTCTTTCATTTGAGGAACATTGCAAAAATTAGAAATCTCCTGTCCAGGGGTGATGCTGAGAAACTAGTCCATGCATTTGTTACTTCAAGGCTGGACTATTGTAATTCTTTACTATCAGGAAGTCCACAAACTGTAGTTAAAAGCCTTCAGCTGATCCAAAATGCTGCAGCCAGAGTTCTGATGAAAATTAAAAAGAGAGATCATATCTCTCCTATCCTGGCTTCTCTTCATTGGCTTCCTGTTAAATCAAGAATAGAATTTAAAATCCTCCTTCTCACATATAAAGCCTTAAATGGCCAAGCTCCATCTTATATCAGAGATCTGATTGTTCCTTATGTTCCTAACAGAGCACTTCGCTCTCAATCTGCAGGTTTACTAGTGGTTCCTAGAATTTCTAAAAGTAGAATGGGAGGCAGATCTTTTAGTTATCAGGCTCCTCTCCTGTGGAACCAACTACCAGTTTTAGTCCGTGAGACAGACACTCTGTCTACTTTTAAGACTAGGCTTAAAACTTTCCTTTTTGATAAAGCTTATAGTTAGGGTGGCTCAGGTTATCCTGAGCTCTCTCTCTATAGTTATGCTGCTATAGGCTTAGACTTTTGGAGGACATAGGGACCCCCATTTCATCATTCTGCTTCATTCTCTCTCTGTTCTCCTATTCTGCAGAATCTGTTTGTTCAATCTCTAACCTTCTGCTCTCTCTGCTTTTCCTCAGAGTAGCTTTGCCTCGTCTGTTCCTGTTTGGCTGTGACGTCATCCAGGAAAGAAACATCAGCTGTGCTGCTTCCATCAACACCCTTGTTTGTAGATGTTGGAGATCGGCCTGTCTTCCAGTGTGGTCCTGTTTCTCTGGCCGTGGCTGGGTGGATGTGCTCTCTTCATCCTCTGGCATGGGAGCTGCCTTGGAGCTCGTCTGCCTGGCTGTGTGTTTCCTGGACGGGGCCGCCTTTTACAGCTGCTTTTTGTATCTCTGCTTCTGTCTCCTTGAACCCCAGTCGGCCTCGGCAGATGGCCGCTCACACTGAGCCTGGTTCTGCTGGAGGTTTCTTCCTGTTAAAAGGGAGTTTTTCCTCTCCACTGTCGCTACAAGCATGCTTAGTGTGAGGGATTGTATTTGAGTCAATGAGTCAATGCAATCAACTGGTTTTCCTTAGATAGAAAACTTTATCAATTTGACTGTATGATCTGCTTGAACTGTAAAGTGCCTTGAGATGACATGTGTTGTGAATTTGGCGCTATATAAATAAACTGAATTGAATATTAGACTGATAAGAAAAAACATTTGGTACATTTCTGTTTCTTAGTTACATAAGACTTAGATTTAAACTTAGACTCAACTTTATTTATCTCTTGGGATTACTCCTTCTGGGAAATTCTGGTTCCAGTAGCTTATATAGAGTACAAAGAATTAAAGCGAGATGCCATTAAAGATAAAATTACGACAGACAATATAAAAAGAGTGCATATAGTACAAAAAAGCATAAAAACAGAAAAATGTAATGTTGGAATATGTTTCCCTTAAGCTGGGCGTACACTGTACAATATTTTCAATGGTTGCACGCAGCTACAGCTCACACTTTATGATGAAACCTCAGGGTTTAAAAGTTCTCAGCTCACGATGTTTGTTCTCACGCAGCGACGCTCTGATGCGATCTACCTGCTCACACTGTACGTCTAAAAACCAGGTAAGACTCAGCTCCACAGTGAGATGGCGCTACTTGGACTGGTCTATCCAGAAGCCAAACCAGTAGAAGAGGAATATGAAGCTCACTAGAGTGAAACACGCTGCCTTGGCTATTTGGGTAATTTTGTGCTGAAAGCCCTAAAAAGAAAAGGAGACGACGTATTTGGACAAAGACATGGCAGAGCAAACGTGGCTACTACGGTCTGTCAATTTGACAGAAAGAACTCCATTTCACTCATTGCCCCCCCGCCATGATGTTGGGTTTTTTATCTGAGAGGAAGAAGAATCCTTGTTTGCCCGCTGAGCGATTTGCCCACGACCACTTTATGACGGCCGACTGAATTTCAAACATGTTTGATTTTCTCCAGACCTTGGTCGTTGAAGGCTGATCGCCTCTTGTTACTCCCTGTACACTACACAACGCACGATCAGGCTGAAACTCGACCAGATCCAAAAAATTCTCGCACAACTAGAGAATCGGCCAGAGAATGGTAAAAAATCTTACAGTGTACGCCCGGCTTAAGGTATAAGAAAAATCTGCACAGCACTGCAGGAATGTACTGACCTTAAAAATAAGTAAAAATTATACAGACTACACAGTAGTTGACTTGTGCTATATTATTATAAAAAAAGTGCAAAATATCATCAACCTTAACAACAAGCTGCAAATAAGTGAATGTTCACCAGAGAGTGCCTGTACTGAGTTGCTGTGTGATTCACTTGTTGTTGATTCTAGCCTGAGTATCTTTCATTCCTGACACTTGTGCTGATACCTTCGCTAAGCTGGGCTGTGGCGTCTGACTCCATGTGTGACAGAAATGTTTGTTTTAGGCTTCAGATCGGATTAGTGAAATTGAGACAAAACAAACACAGTACAAAAGTTGACACCATCTTGACTCCTCAACAACTCAGATGCTCATTTAGGAAAGAAAAACATGTCATGTGAAATAATCATGTCCAGAGGAGAGTTATGTTATCGCCAAGGTCAATTACAAAGAAACATCTACGGAATACAAGTACCTACAAAAACCTGCCGTGTTGACACGAGTTCTGAGAGCAAATTATAGTAAAATTATTACTTTGATTGTAAAAGACTGAACATAATGAGTTGGTATAGGTTTGTTGATACAGCATTAAACTCACAGAGATAAAAATAGATGTAAAGGAGCATTAAAAGCTGAAATGAAATATTCAGATAAAATGTTTAACAATCGTAAAAGTGTATTTTAGTATCTTTATTTAGATTATGTTCCATTAGAATGAAGTATTTTCAAATTCGGTGTAAGTGATGATTAGAGGCAGTGGAAACTCACTGAAAACTATGGAGCATAGTTTGAGTAATGCTGTGTTCAGACTGAGCGCGTTCTGCGCGTCAAAGCGTCGGGTTTACATGCAAAGGCAATGGGGGGCGGCGTCCAGGGGTTCAGTGGCACCTCAGAGCAACAGGAGCGGCGCATTCTGAGTCTCAGAGAATCTGAGCGTGCCACGCTGGAGTTTAGTAAATTTAACTTTCGCTGCTGGACGCCGGAGTGTCAACCAATCAGAAAAAACAAACCAGGAATTTTTGGGGGGCAGACAGACACTACCTGCAAGCTGTAATCACCTCTGCAGACATTCTGCATATGAAAAATAAATAAATATCAAGGGAGTTCAACTCAGAAGGTTAAAAAAAATTGGAAGAATGGATTGTTATGTAGAAGGAACAGAGAGCGAGCTCTGATCATTATTGCTGCACTAAAACATTTTTGATGTACTATGGAGAAACAGTTTATAAATACCCAGTGGTGTCAAAAGTACACATATTTATAGATACTGCAGTTTAAAAACACTCTGGTAAAAGTTGAAGTATCAACTTGACCTCTTTACTCAAGTAAGAGTAAAAAAAGTATGTGCTCCAAAAACTACTTAAAGTATAAAAGTATAAAGTAACCTTAAAAAAAAAACAGCCAGATGCCACTATATGAATTGAAAGCTCAATTTTTGGACTATTTCTAATAATTCTCTGAGATAGGGCCAAGGATGAGGGAGGTCTTGTTGGTCTCCATCTCCCGATACGCTCTTGCCTGTGTCCGACCTTTCAGACATTTCAGCATCTTTTTCTGAATCCATCATTGTAGCATGGCATAGACAATTCACGTTAGCAGTTTGAAGAACACCTGCTTGCTTCTGATGATTTCCTTTAGCTAACAATGAGTGTTTGCGTTCTATGACTCATCCAATCACACTAGTTTTCACTAGATGTGGATGGAGCCAATGATCTGCATTGGATGGAGCACATGACGGGAAATACATATTTAGAAACATTAAACCGAAGCCAAGAGTAACAAGTAACATTTGTTTTAAAATGTAAGGAACAGAAAGTAGGCTACAGATACTTTACGAAAAAGTGTTCCTGTTAAATCCATTCACCTGTGTTCCATGTAGTTTCCATTATTCCCTTTTCAACCTCCAGATTTCCATCCATTTCTTTATCCTGGTTCCTTCAAGTGTTGGTTCTGTTAGTATATCTAATGAAGATGTTCCTGCTGATTTGATGATTGTATTCTTCGCTACTACAGGCCATGACAAAAGGATCTTAAACTAATAAAAGCTGTTTATTTTTAACTGAAAAACTCAAATGATGAATGGGATGGACAAAATCATGTTTCATTGTGGCAAAATTAAAGAGACATAGGGCCGGATCTATCAAAGGTTTGCGTGTATAAAAACGTGAGCTATTTCACTGCGCACGCTAAAAAATGTACAAACTGATCTATCAACAGCGTGCTAAAAGGATTTGGTCTTTAAAACGTGCTAAATAGCGCCTCTTATCCATTTAGTACTTTTTTCTGCAATGAATATGCAATATGGGGCGTTTACACGCAAAAGTGCATCTTGTGGGAGGAGAACATGTAAATATATTAATTTAGCACTCGCAAAGTGATTTATTAAACCTGAAAGCAATTTTGCTAACGGTATCTGACTCTATATTTAACATGTTTCAAAAGAAGGTGAAAATGGTCTGTAAGCTCTCCCCCCTGCGCCTGTGGAGCAACATGCCAATGCTGCGGGGATGCGTACGCGCAGTAATCTCATCCACAGTCACTTCTTGTGAGCCATTTGGTATGTGCATTTTTCTACAGGCCAATACAAAACACCTGTTTTTGTTTTTTTTTACTGCAGTGAAGTAGAAATTCAGCCACATACCACCTTAGGGAATAAAGGTTGCCAAAGTTTTATATATATATAAATATATATATATATATATATATATATATATATATATATATATATATATATATATATATATATATATATATATATATATATATATACATATATATATATATGTATATATACATATATATATATATATATATATATATATATATATATATATATATATATATATACATATATATATATATATATATATATATGGGATGTCATTCGGACTGGACAAGTGCGGTCGCATGGTCTCAAAGAGAGGGAAGATGATCAGAACCGAGGGGGTTGAACTACCAGAAGGCCACATTACAGATGTGCAGGACAGCTACAAATACCTTGGGGTGCCACAGGCTAACGGAAACCACGAGGAGATGGCAAGAAAGACTGCCACAGCTAAATACCTACAAAGAGTAAGGCAGGTCCTGAAAAGTCAGCTGAATGGGAAAAACAAGATCCAAGCCATCCACACATATGCCCTACCAGTCATCAGATACCCCGCTGGTATAATAAACTGGCCAAAGGAGGAGATAGAGGCCACTGACATCAAGACAAGAAAGCTCCTCACAATGCATGGAGGGTTCCACCCCAAATCCAGCACCCTGAGACTGTATACCAAGCGTAGCGAGGGAGGCCGAGGGCTAGTGAGTGTTAAGACCCCTGTCCAGGATGAAACAACTAAGACCCAGGAGTACATCAGAAAGATGGCCCCCAAAGACAAATGGCTTGGCGAATACCTCAGGCAGGAGAAAACCGAAAGCGAGGACAAGAAAGAGGAAGGAGAACCATCATGGAGGGACAAGCCGCTGCACGGCATATACCACAGACAAATAGAAGAAGTGGCTGATATCAAAAAATCCTACCAGTGGCTGGAAAAGGCTGGACTGAAGGACAGCACAGAGGCACTAATCATGGCAGCACAAGAACAGGCACTCAGTACAAGATCAATAGAGGCCGGGGTCTACCACACCAGGCAGGACCCCCGATGCAGACTGTGCAAAGATGCCTCTGAAACAATACAGCACATAACAGCAGGGTGTAAAATGCAGGCAGGAAGTGCATACATGGAACGCCACAACCAGGTAGCTGTCATAGTGTACAGGAACATCTGCCATGAGTATGGGCTGGAAGTCCCAAGGTCAAAATGGAAGACACCTCCTAAGGTAGTTGAGAATGACCGAGCTAAGATCCTAAGGGACTTCAAGATCCAGACTGACAAACAGGTGATGGCTAACCAACCAAACATCGTGTTGATCGACAAACAGCAGAAGAAGGCAGTAGTGATAGATGTGGCAATCCCAAGCGACAGCAACATCAAGAAGAAAGAACACGAGAAGCTTGAGAAATACCAAGGGCTGAAAGAGGAGCTAGAAAAGATGTGGAAAGTAAGAGCAGCAGTGGTGCCAGTGGTAATTGGAGCACTGGGGGCTGTGACCCCCAAACTGGGAGAGTGGCTACAGCAGATTCCAGGTAAAACATCAGAGGTCTCTGTCCAGAAGAGCGCAGTCCTAGGAACAGCTAAGATACTGCGCAGAACCCTCAAACTCCCAGGCCGCTGGTAGAGGACCCGAGCTTGAGGATGACACATACCACCCCACGAGGGGGGAGAAAACAGTTTATATATATATATATATATACATATATATATATATATATATATATATATATATATATATATATATATATATATATATATATATATATATATATATATATATATAATTATATATTATTATATATATAATTATATATTATTATTATTATTTTTTTTTGTTGTTGTTGTTGTTTTCGGAGGGGTAGGGGGTGTCACTGTAAGATTAAAATTTCTTAATGCACTAGTTTGTACAAACTACAAACTACTTTGCCGCAAACCACAAAACGCGCAAAACCATCATTTAAATAGGGCGTCTCCAACAGTTTTGCACCTGCCACCAGTTACGCAATCACTCTTGTTAAATCACCCGCAAACCATGGTTCAGCCCCTCGCGCAAAATTCCAGTTTGCGAGCGCAAATTACTGCACACAAAATTGGATCTTGATAAATCCGGCCCATAATGTATAATTTTACTGAAAATGTTCTTTTATTTGACCCTTTATGACTAAAATGTTGTCTAATGAGCAGACTGACACCTCAGCAGTTCAGCACTGATGCATCTATAAGCCTGTAGCCTATTTTCCAGAATGTAGTTTGCGTAAGAAATTCCTGCACTGTTTCTGCAGACGTGGCATAAAGTGCATTCATGGTAAATGGGTCCAACCTAGTAAGATAATTGTGATTAATGGTGTAATGTAGGTGCAGTATTTTGGTGAACCAAACACAGCCTGGCCGTCACAGACCTGTAACTTCTTGAAGACGCTCATATATCTTGTACTGGTTCCCTTCATTAAAGTATATCTGTAGAAAAGACACCGGTCCCCAGTCAGGCTCCAAACACAGCCATGACCAAGACCAAAAAGCTGTTGAAGACACCGGGAAGAAAAACTGTAGACCTGCACCAGGCTGGCAAGAGTTATTATACAACAGTCAAGCAGGTTGTGTAATGGCCTTTAGAAACTAGGACCCAATGTTCAGACAGGCAGACCAGGACGATTTTCAACAGGCTTTATTTTTAACCAAGGTGGACAGCGAGTGGCTGGGCATCAGATTCTCTGCAGAGATGGAAAACACAGGTCAGTGACCTTGTCCAAAGTCCAGTCTGATCCCAGAGAAGAGGGAGAACTCCGGCAGAGAGGTTGTCCACAGTTTGCAACCGACGCGACTTTCAGAACACAGAATGATAATGAGCTGAGCGCCAGCTGTTGCTGAGGCAGCAAAAGTAATCTGGCGCTGATGGAAGGCAGGTAAACAACATAAATAATTGAGGAACCAAATGGAAATGATCGGCGTTAATCAGCTGCCGATGGGACAGGGGAACAGGAGCAAATGAAAAAAACAGCCATCAGCGCCAAAACCGTGTCAGATTGGTGGGAATAAAACCACAGTGGAAGCAACTGGAAGAAAACGGAAGACATACCAGAGCATTGATAATGTCTTCGATCTGAAGCCCCATGCCAGATCTCATCCAGTGGGTCAGAATAATCATAAGAATAGTCAGCAAAATTCCCAGAACTAGATTCTGCTGGACTCAGATTCTGCTGTGAAAGGCAAGACCCCATTGCCTACGACAGTACATGTCCCCATCTGAATGAACGGGCTAGGTATTGTAAGACTTTAAGCCAAATCCTCCTTCCATCAGTGAAAGCATTGAAGATGGAAAGTGGCTGGGTCTTTCAGCATTACAATGATTCCAAACACACCATGAAAAGCATTTCAAGGTCCTGGAGTGGTCTAGCCAATCTTCAGACCTAGACCCCACAGAACATTTTTGGAGGGGGTTGAAAATCCTTGTTTCCCAATGACAGCCCAAAACATCAGTGCTCTACAGGAGACCTGATGGAGGAATGGGCCAAAATACCGACTACAGCGTGAGGAACCCTGGTCAGGACTTCAGGGAAGTGTTTGACCTCTGTCATCGCCAACAAAGGTTACGCAATAACATATAAAGTTTAACTTTTTGATAGACCAAATACTTTACAGAATTTACAATGTTTTTTATAAATCCTAAAATCTGACTCTTTTTATTTCTCATTTCATTTCTATGATTGAAGTTTAGGTAAATTACAGACCTTTCTGATCTTTCGAAGTGGGGAACTTGTACAATTGGGTTTTTATCTCACTAATCCTTTTATTATTCTTATTTTTTCTTTTTCCTGGTTGTTAAAAAAAATCATTTTATGACTGTGGCTGTCCTTTCCTTATTACTTAGAAAGAATTCTGTAGTAAAAAGTTATGAGAAAATGAAAAAGCTCTAAACTTGGCTGAGGTGTAAGAATTGCTTTGTTTAATTAAGAGCTGCAGAACTCCGGCACTGTTATTGAGCCAGATGTACAGTACATCTACTGCTAATTACAACATGTTGCTTCATCTATTTCAGAACACACTTTATATTTCTTCTTTTTTGTTGTTTTTGTTTTTAAGTCTGCAATGTCTGTTCTCCATGAAAGGCAGCAGTTTAAAAAGAAATGAGACAGACTCACTAAATATGGAAGTAAAGGTCGAGATCAGATCTTATCCTTTGCCTATTGTAAGATAGCATCCAGAACCACAGACATTTCACACATTACACATCTGCTCAGCATATGACCTACAACTATTCCATACAGTCCTTTAGAGCCGCCAGAGACAATCAAGCTTTGATACGCTTTTACTAAGAAAAAAAGAGAATCAGCATGTAGGGATGTAGCTTTAAGGGTGGTAAATGGGAAAGAAGAGGTGAAACGACAGAACACAGGCTAATATCACTTATGGATGTGGCATGAATTTGTCTTGCAGAGGAATTGTTGAAGCATGAATGTGAGCTCGGGTTATTCCTTCCAGATGATGACATCGCTCTTCCTGCTGCTCATGTGACTTACGAGATGATTTGTAGTGATCTAATCTTTGCTTTTATACCTACCACGCATCCTCCATGCCATCATTCTTTTGTGAGGGTCTCATCAAATACCCTTTAATTCCTCCTCCTCGTCCAAACTGCCAACGGACCGACTGCCTGGAAGTCATCAATATGACAGACGAACACCCTGGGGGGTTCACCCGGCCACGGTTTGAGTATACACATGTTCAGAAATGAATCCATGCATTAGCAAATAATTGTGCAGTTGCTGTATACAACTGATTGTTCTGTATCTGTCAGACCGGAAACAGGTCGCTCCTCCTACCAGTAAGGTTCCATTAATCACCCTTAAAGCCATGAGGCACCCCATGCCGGTTGGATGGGACTACACGTCTGTAACTCTACACTGCAATGCCTTATTCGCTCTCGAACGATGCCCGTCCTCCATCGATCACGCATCTGGATTCCATTGTGTCATGCCTTCTTGCCGCGACATCAGAAAGTCATCTGGAGCCCATCGAACAAAAGAGGGAAAGAAGGGCACTCCGATTACTGGTAGAGTAATTAATCATAAACACACTGGGAACAGGATGAGGCACTGACAGAGTTGGACCACAGGGCAGAATGATAATGCTACCTCCTTTGGGTTTAAGGTGTCAATATTACTCGAACACTGAAGGGCTGAGGCCAAGGGGTGAAAATGAGACCTTGGTCAATGTGGAGAAGAAATCCATGATTTCTACCAACAATCACAGAGTTCAATTCTATTCAGTTTGTTTCTATAGCTTCAATTCAATTCCCGTCATCTCAGGTCACTTTCCAGTTCACCAGATCATCCAGTCAGATTGATTCAAAGTTTTCTATCTAAGGAAAACCAGCTGATTGCATCGACTCATTGACTCTTCAGCAATCCCTCACACTAAGCATGCTTGTAGTGACAGTGGAGAGGAAAAACTCCCTTTCAACAGGAAGAAACCTCCGGCAGAACCAGGCTCAGTGTGAGCGGCCATCTGCTGAGGCCGACTGGGGTTCAAGGAGACAGAAGCAGACATAGAAAAAGAAGCATAGATACAAAAGGCAACTGTCAACCAGCTCCACAGGCGGCCCCGTCCAGGAAACACACAGCCAGGCAGACGAGCCCTGAGCCAGCTCCCATGTCAGAGGATGAAGAGAGCACATCCAGTTAGTCACAGTCAGAGAAACAGGACTACACTGGAAAACAGGCCAAGCTCCAAGATCTCAAAACAAAGGTGTTGATCCCACTGCTGGTGGGAGGAGACCATACGACGGACACAGCCAGTCCAGGTAAAGGTGAAAAGTGTGCTTGAACATTGTTAAAGCTAATCTTTAGGTTGTAAAGAAAATAGCTTGGCCCCTTTGCTTTGCAGAAATAAAGATGTCTTCTTACCTATCTCTATCTCAAAAAAATGTAAACTCAAAAGGTGTCGGTGAGGGCTGAAGGAGGAAATACAAAAGATATTTACATAGATATAATTCATAGAAGTTATAATATGTAGCTTGCCACTATCAGTGTGTGAGTGTGTGCGTGAATGGGTGAATGAATGTAGTGTAAAGCGCTTTGGTCAAGTCTCCTAACTTGAATAAAGGCGCTATATAAGTACATGCCATTTACCATTTAATACATTTATATTTTCAGAAACTAGAAGATGTTAGCTTTCAGGTGATGTATCACAAATGCAATTTGGGCTTACAATTCCTTAATTATTTGCTTTTAGTTAAGTGTCATGCATTTCTAGCATAAATTCTTCTGAGCCCTGGTAGGACGATGGTCCCTCTGTTGATGCGGTCAGTACCCTTACAGGTTGCCTTGCACATAGACACATTAACATCTGGTTTGAATGGACTGAAGTGAAAGTTGCCTCTCGCCTCCTTTTAAATCATTGTAGCATTCATTATCTACTCCAATGCCTCTGTGGGACCTCTCTATTCTGTCTGTATCTATAACACTTTGTGACGCTCTACACACAGTGGCTCCTTCATCCATCTTTCTTGTTTTACATCCTCTGTTTGTTCAGCAGAACACATTGCTCATCTTTTTAGTTAAAGATTATGAAACAATGAAGCTGGAATGTCAGATTGGACTGCTAATATGCCCAGAATGACTTTTTGGAGCATTAAAGCAAAAGTTGTTGCAGCATTATGTCTGTTTCCAATGCGATACACCATTTACTCTTTCCTTTTTTAATCTTTCACTTTAATGATTGATCTACATATATGGTTTCTTTGCCTTCTTTAAGGAAAAAAAACTACAAGGCAACACTAAATCAAAGATGGACTCCCTCTTGACCTCAGTGTCGATATCCTTTAATATTAACTCAGTGACATCTGACAGAAGGTGGTTTTACAGTTCAGTCCATCTCCCTAGAAAAGGGGTGCATTCCAGCCGATGGGCTGACGACTGACTCCGCGCGCCTCCCCCAGAGTGTCCCCGGAGTGCGGAAGTGTGACCAGGCAGGTGGCTGCAGGAGGCGGTTTACAACAGCCACCTGCCTGGCGCCGCGCCACGCTGAAACCTGCTGCAGGCTATGACCGCTGATCTCTCATTATTTAAATTGATCTATTATACAATTTTTTTGCAGCACTGGAAACGTAATGAATGTGTTAAATGAAATTAACAAAAAAATAAATTTTCATACATTTTTGAAAAAGCTGCTGCGGCTCCAGAGCCGCTTGTTGCCGACCCCTACTTTAGTCACTGCATTAGCATTAAGGCAGATCTGCCTATAGACTAATTTATATTTAGTCTAACCCTTTTTTTTTTTAAATACATGAAAAAATCTTTAATTCTGATCAGATTTTTTGTTAACATTGAAGTTTTCACAGAGGCCTGTCAGGTGTCACAGGAGTAAAAGTTGATGGAAACATTAGAAAAATGTGGCTTGGTTAATATAACGTGATTTTTCTTTTTCCCTTCCATAAATAAAAAAGGTTTGCTTCATATTTTCTTGACAATTATGTGGAAACTCATCTGGATGCTTAAAATCTTTAAGCATTTTTAACTTCAGTGGACTTGGATGTGCGGTGATCTGGTTGGCCAAATAATCTGTGCTATAAAACCTGCTA
Source organism: Cyprinodon diabolis (assembly GCA_030533445.1). Lineage (NCBI taxonomy): Eukaryota > Metazoa > Chordata > Actinopteri > Cyprinodontiformes > Cyprinodontidae > Cyprinodon > Cyprinodon diabolis. Next base: position 48,894,476 of record CM060081.1, read on the forward strand.
TCAATCCAAGCTGCTAGGCGGGAATGGGATTTATCAGTGAAAGCAGATGACAAGAAAGCTGGATAGATGAGCAGAATAAATCAAACCTTTACTCCCATCTTGGATCTATAGGTTCCAGTAATTGATGCTGAGTTTTATGGGACGGACTGTGTTCAGTCGATGGAATATGTCTGAGCTTTTGCCAGTAAGAGTCTGGATGACTCATTAAAGCGTCCCCCTCCTCACTACCATTCAACCCTTTGCTCCAGTGAGACGCCCAGAATCCCACTCTGGCACCTCTTCTTCTGCCTAGTTCAGAGTGATAAGCTGCAATTATGAGTGCCCTCATCCACAGTTCACACAAGCAACACACACAGATGTAGACCTGCATGCGATAAGTAAGCATATACACAAACACACGCAGCGAGAGGTCTGACGGTCAGGTGACCCGGACAGCATTCCCTCGAGTGATTAGGCTTAGTGAGCCATCCCCTCAGTCTAGCTTGTCGCCAGTAGCTCTATGTGGCCTTCACACCCCGCCGGCTTGGCCATACAACACCACCGTCTGTGTCTGTGCACGGTCTGGGGGGGGTGTCAGTGTGTTTCCCCAAATCCTGGCACTGCATGTTTCAAATTTCTCCTTGACGTACATCCATATGTTGTGTGTGTGTGTTCACTGTCTACAGCCCTGGAGCTCTGTGGATTAGTGACAGGACACCACCAAAGCATGACAAGCCTTTGTCTCTGGAGCCCAGAGGTTTTATGGCTGAATGTGTGCCTGTGTTGATAAGTGTGTTTGCCTCTTTGTTGCCTTGTACAAAAGTATCTGTCGACATGTTCAAAAAAGAATATTTATTATTATCTTTGCTATTTCTTAATCACAGTATGGCGGTAAGGAGAGACTTGACAGTTTTTAGTAAGCATGCGTTTTCAAAAGTATTTGTACCCCTTCCTTTTTTCATGCTAGAACTTTGGCCTTTTATAAAAAGCTTTACAGGAAAAGCCTTCAGCTGAACCAAAATGCTGCTGCCAGAAATCCAGAATAGAATTTAAAATCCTCCTTCTCACATATAAAGCCTTAAATGGCCAAGCTCCATCTGATATCAGAGATCTGATTGTTCCTTATGTTCCTAACAGAGCACTTCGCTCTCAATCTGCAGGTTTACTAGTGGTTCCTAGAATTTCTAAAAGTAGAATGGGAGGCAGATCTTTTAGTTATCAGGCTCCTCTCCTGTGGAACCAACTACCAGTTTTAGTCCGTGAGGCAGACACTCTGTCTACTTTTAAGGCTAGGCTTAAAACTTTCCTTTTTGATAAAGCTTATAGTTAGGGTGGCTCAGGTTATCCTGAGCTATCTCTATAGTTATGCTGCTATAGGCTTAGACTGCTGGAGGACATAGGGACCCCTTTTTCATCATTCTGCTTCATTCTATCTCTATTCTCCTACTCTGCAGAATCTGTTAGTTCAATCTCTAACGTTCTGCTCTCTCTGCTTTTTCTCATAGTAGCTTCATCTGGTCTGTTCCTGTTTGGCTGTGACTCCATCCTGGAGAGAAATATCAGCTGTGCTGCTGCCATCAACACCTTTGTTTCTAGATGTTGGAGCTTGGCCTGTTTTCCAGTGTAGTCCTGTTTCTCTGACTGTGACTAACTGGATGTGCTCTCTTCATCCTCTGACATGGGAGCTGGCTTGGAGCTCGTCTGCCTGGCTGTGTGTTTCCTGGACAGGGCCGCCTGTGGAGCTGGTTGACAGTTGCCTTTTGTATCTATGCTTCTTTTTCTATGTTTGATTCTGTCTCCTTGAACCCCAGTGGCCGCTCACACTGAGCCTGGTTCTGCTGGAGGTTTCTTCCTGCTAAAAGGGAGTTTTTCCTCTCCACTGTCGCTACAAGCATGCTTAGTGTGAGGGATTGCTGAAGAGTCAATGAGTCGATGCAATCAGCTGGTTTTCCTTAGATAGAAAACTTTGAATCAATCTGACTGGATGATCTGGTGAACTGGAAAGTGACCTGAGTTGACATGATGTGAATTGGAGCTATAGAAATAAACTGAACTCCTAGATAGATGTGACATCAGATTTTCTTCCATAGGAATGGACATTTCAGACGTACAACTTGCAACAAGATGTACGTCTTGGGGGGTGGGGGTGGGGGATGCTAGTGGTTAGGGCATAGAGCTTGGAAGCTGAGCTTCCTTAACCCCTCACTGCTCCCCGGGCGCCGCACAAGGGCAGCCCACTGCTCTCTAAGGGGAGGGGTTAAATGCAGAGAGGGAATTTTGTTGCTCTGTGACATTGGAATGACAATAAATAAAAAACCTGGAACAAGTCCTAATCAGAAATGTACGAGTAGTAATCAAGGGTACAAGTTAATTTCTGTTTAGTTGTTATTTCTAATCTTGTGTTTTCATGGATGAAAATCTGATGTCTCATGTGTATGAGTTGATTACAAGGAATAAATTAGAAATTTTAGATTTATCTTAAATTAACTTAATTTCCATATTCAGAAATCTGCACATATATATTTATATTGAGCGTTATAATACTCTATTTGATGCTGCAAGTTAATATTTAGAAACTGTAGTGATTAATCAAAGGTTTTAATAAGAGTTTTATGCAATTATCTGTTTCTGTGACCTTTTCTATGTTAATAATTAAATCAAATAAAGTGTCTTTAGTCTCTTTACGTTACTTTACACTTTATAACTATTGAGTCTCTTTTTATAGCCAATAAGTAAAAATAAAGAACATGTTTAGTTGAGGTGTTGCATCAGTTAGATATTTTAAGTTACCATAGCATAAAAGAGAAAACATAGTTTGATAAAGGTTAATGATTAATAGTGCATGCAGGTAACTGAGGTCGTTGGGTTTGCTGCTGTGGTTTTCCTTAGAATAGGGATTGAGAATAGAAACAGTGCAGCTTTGATCTCACATGGGAATGGTCTTCACCATCAAATCCCTCTCTGTCATCTGATATTCCAACGCAGAAGTTACAAGCCAGCGCTGGACCTGACAGAGTACTTGGGAAAATATGGCCAAGGACGAAAACTGCTTCAAATCATAACCTGTTTCATCATCTGCTTTTACCAAATGAAAATTTGCCTGAATGACTTTGATCATTTAACAGAGAGGCTGAATGAAGAGGTCATAAATCACGCAGGATCAAATAGCCTTATCGTTTTTTTAAAAGTGTTTCTAAATAAATTGTTTGACAGTTAATAGCCACTTTTAACCGTTTTGTTTTTTCATTTTACATCGGCCGTTTCTCAATCTGTGTACTTGCGTTCTCGTGTCCTCGTGAAACATCATCATCCTCAGCCCTAGCACTGTTCCAGTTCACCAGAACAGCAGACTTTAAGCTTCACTATATGGACCATTAACCAAATTAACGCTGCAGGACCTTTTGATAAACCTTGATGAGCGTCAATCGTAGACTGTAAACAAGCTGTTTCTGCTGCCTCCATGGCGTCCAATCTGAATGTAGCAAATATTAAACAAAAAAAACATTTTTACTCTCTTCCAAATAACCCATTTTATCTTTAATTGTTGGGCAAACTACTTCAAAATATACAGTGAAACAAGCAAAGAAGTAAACCACAATCAAATCATTTTTCATACAGTGAAAAAATTCCCCCTCTTTCCAAAATGTCTTATTTAGGTCAGAGTCATCAGGATGCTCTGGATCTCTCCTCAGCACCGCGGAGCAGTTTGGATAATCGATCATTCAGCTCGGAGAAGACTTTCGGCAGCAAATGGACTGTTGTTATCCTCTTGAATTAACTTGGCACAAGGAATTGGTAAAGATAAATTTAATCAATGTAATGAGTTTAACAATTGTAATTTTCCACCAGATCTTTGAAAAAATATTTGGAAACATATTTTGAGTGCTATTTATAGATTTAGCTATTTTTTCATTCAACCGTCACACAATCCTTAAATTGTAGTTTTAGATGGTGGCAAATCAGGCTTGAAACAATAAATGATGCAACAGCAATTAATACAAGGGAGAAATAACCCAAAACAATATTTCCAAACTAGTTTTGATTTTAAAATATGTACATATAATATGTACAACATTGTTTATTCAGTTACCTCATGTATACTGAAGTTACCTGGTTTTAAAAACTGCAATCATGGTTGAATCATGAATAAGTTCTTGCCTTGTATGGGAAAAGGTTTTGGCCATCGTTGCTGCTACTGTGTCCTCATTCTTTATTGTCTTTGCTTCTGAAATGAGGACCAGGTGTCTCTGCAGAAACCCTGAGGACTAGGAGGGACATTCATACATATATACATACAAAGACAAAAATCTACATTACCCATGATTCACTTTGTTTCATGTGTTCAACATTCAAACATTGTTAGATGACCCTCTAATGCAGTGATGACAGGGGATACTTGTGTGAGGGATTGCTGAAGAGTCAATGAGTCGATGCAATCAGCTGGTTTTCCTTAGATAGAAAACTTTGAATCAATCTGACTGGATGATCTGGTGAACTGGAAAGTGACCTGATATGACATGATGTGAATTGGAGCTATAGAAATAAACTGAATAGAATTGAATTGTTACCCCATAAAAAGACAAGTATATAAATCAATAAATATCATAACAAAACTATGTTATATCTTCACAACTACCTGCTACTTTGTTTTTATATGTCATATAAAATCATGCAAAATACATTAAAGGTTAGAATCCTAACGTGAGAAAATACCAAATATATTTTAAAAAAGACGCCTTTTTTAAAGAAAAAACAGAAGTTACCCCGCCTCTAATACTGAAGCTATAACTTTCTGTATTGTGTTTTCAATATTCCTTCAGTAAACAGTTTTAACTGTTTAATGGCAAATATCTGGCTTCCTTCATTAAGGAACAGTTCTGATAAGGTTGCTAAATGTGATGAGAAACACTGGACTCATGTTTGTATTCATAATCTTCCTGAATAAAAGTTTAGTGGACTTAAATGAAAAAAAAGAGTTGATGAACCTTCTTAGATGCCCTGGGTGCCTGATGATTCACATATGATTCATAAAACCAGATCTGCAATAGTTCAACACTCTCAAAGTCCTTCCTGGTGCCGTTGGCTTTCTTTTGAATTGTGAAATACATAATCAGCGTCTTAACACTTGATAATCAACTGCAGACACAAACGACATGATTTTAGATTCTCAGGGAAATACTGCTCTTTGACCTGGCGAGCTTTATGACAATAAGAGAAGATGGATCCAGCAGAGGAAGTACAGGTGGGGAGAAACTGTGTGGTTAGAATTCACCTAATGAAGAATTGAAGTAAAGACGACTGAAACAGAATCTTTTAACGTTGACAGACACGCCTCCTACATGCACACAAACACAGTTTTCTCACTTTTTTCCCGCTAGTGAGGAAATAGTTTGGTGGTGAGTGATTCTGAGGAATACACTCATGCATAGTTGTGGTTTCTGTCACTAAAAATAGAGGAAGTCGCAGCCAGTAACTGCATTAAAAGAGAGAGCCAACTGCTACTGCAGCCAGCAGCAATGCAGATGTGCTTGATGGCCAAACAGACGTCTTTCCGTCTGCTTCTGCCTGAACGATCACATGCATTACTAGAGACATCAGGGCTGGATGTAACTTTGGTAGCCATGTTTTCGCAGGCATGTAGGATTTTCTCTTCAGGTTTCCTCTAGGCGCTCGCTGCAACTTTGTTTGTTTTCACAAAAACTCCCAAGTGTCCTGCAAACATCATGTAATCAATATTTCTCATTAGTCTTGGCCGATCCTTATCATCAGTGTTTTAACACCAAACAAAGAACTCTATCTTCAATTAGTGATTTAACTATTACATTATTGGTCTGTTTTCATTTTTATTTGCACAGAGAAAAAAAAATCGCATCCAATCTTAACAAATCCAAGAGAAAATATTAGTGAATATGCTTAAGGAATAAAAAAAACAAATATGGAGAAATCTAAAGTAAAATACGTCATGGTAACCGTTCCATCCAACAAAGGGTTTGTCCCATCAGATTAACGCAAAAAACCTCTAAAGACAAAAAGTTATTGAACTTATTAAAAACCTTTTATAAATACAACTCATACTATTTAATAAATGTCCGCTGAAACTTTTAAAGAGCCACCATTTTATTTCTGTCTGAATTTTTATGAAGAAGAACATTTTTTTAAACTTTTGCAAAACAAAATTCAATTCAATTCAGTTTATTTATAAAGCGCCAGGATAGGAGAGATATGATCTCTCTTTTTAATTTTCATCAGAACTCTGGCTGCAGCATTTTGGATCGGCTGAAGGCTTTGAACTACAGTTTGTGGACTTCCTGATAGTAAAGAATTACAATAGTCCAGCCTTTAAGTAACAAATGCATGGACTAGTTTCTCAGCATCACCCCTGGACAGGAGATTGCTCATTTTTGCAATATTCCTCAGATGAAAGAAGGAAATTCTAGAAAATGGATACAAAGATTTTTTACAGGTACTTTTGGCATTTTTGCCAATGGGAATTTATAGGAAACTCTTAAAAGATGGATTTATTTTATCAATATATATATATATTTTTTTATATAAAGAAATATAAAAATTGTTCTTTAAACATTATATTAATATTATAAAAAAGACAAGGTCAAATTTAATTAACCCTTTATAGCGCACTCAGTGATATCCTTTGAAAATCCACATTTCCAGCCAATAGTGTTTCTGGAATCCAGGATAAGACCTTATTACCTATGGAGGATAAAAAGTGCCAAAAATATCCAACACCTGATTGGTCACCCTGCACATTAAGGCGAAGCAAATCGATAACAGAGACTCGATTCGCTTTGATGGGTGAGTTTGACAGATTCTTTTAATGGTTTCGATGCACTGCGACACAGGACCATGAAATAATTAAATGCACACTGAAATAATTATATATATATTTTTTAATAAAACTAAGATATATTTTATTAAATTAATGAGACATTTATATTTTTAATTCCTTATTTATTTAATTAATTACACATTTAATAAATTGTTTATCGCTGTATTTATTTATTCAATAGTGGCACTTTATATTAGTGACGTGGTTTTAATTAATGAATGACACATTTATTTATTTAATTCCACATTTAATTAATTATTGACACATTTAATTATTTATTTAATGCTGTATTTATTTATTTTTATTATATATTAAGAAAAATAACAAAAGTGCTTCTATAAGAAATTTATGAAAAACACTCTGAGAGTGAAAGAAACACATTTTTTTTTTTTGGTCCAACATAACCTTAGAGGCATTAATGCTGATACTGGAACAGACAGTTTTTAGTTTCTAAATATAATTTTTAACTAGACTTATTAACTTTTTAACTTTTCAATTTGCTTTTTACCTTTTTTTCTTGACTTTTTTTAAGTGATGATTTTTGAATGTGGTGATGTCATCAATACGCTTCTGTTCCAATTGACCCAGATTTATTCTGCGTTCTCCAGTTCTCCCCGAGTCCAGACTTTCCTGGGTTCTTCTAAAGAACGTACCTGGTGAGAACACGAGTCCGTACTCACGTTCTAGTGAATTGAAAAACGGCCGTTGACCTCTGACTCGTCTTCATATTGTTCTTCTATGCCTGCAGGTCACTTCTGGCCCATCATAATCCGTCATGTGAACAGTGACAAAAAAAATCTTAATCATATCTTAATTGAGCATTAAGACCTGCAATGTGAACATAGTCATATGCTTGAAATTTGAAGTTAAAATAAATCTATAAATGCCTACATTAAAATCATAATAATGCCATAGTTGTACAATTTCCCCAGCAGAGAATGAAAATATTAAATAACAAGAACTGGAAGTTAATTAATATGTCCTTTAAATCAAGGGGAAAAACAATTAAAGATTATTATCATTATTCAAGTATTTTACCTAAATTTGGACTCCTGGGCTGGTTTTTAAAATCCAGTTGTCCTTTCACTGATTTAGTCATTTAGTCTACAGCTGTCAGCAAAGTTTTTAATCACCAACCAAATGAATTTGTCTCTGTTTCTCTGTTCAGTTTCTATTCAGTTTATTTCTATAGCTCCAATTCACATCCTGTCATCTCAGGTCACTTTCCAGTTCACCAGATCATCCAGTCAGATTGATTCAAAGTTTTCTATCTAAGGAAAACCAGCTGATTGCATCGACTCATTGACTCTTCAGCAATCCCTCACACTAAGCATGCTTGTAGCGACAGTGGAGAGGAAAAACTCCCTTTTAACAGGAAGGAACCTCCATTAGAACCAGGCTCAGTGTGAGCGGCCATCTGCTGAGGCCCACTGGGGTTCAAGGAGGTAGAAGCAGACATAGAAAAAGAAGCATAGATACAAAAGGCAACTGTCAACCAGCTCCACAGGCGGCCCCGTCCAGGAAACACACAGCCAGGTAGACGAGCTCCGAGCCAGCTCCCATGTCAGAGGACGAAGAGAGCACATCCAGTTAGTCACAGTCAGAGAAACAGGACTACACTGGAAAACAGGCCGATCTCCAACATCTAGAAACAAAGGTGTTGATGGCAGCAGCACAGCTGATATTTCTCTCCAGGATGGAGTCACAGCCAAACAGGAACAGACCAGATGAAGCTACTATGAGAAAAAGCAGAGAGAGCAGAACGTTAGAGATTGAACTAACAGATTCTGCAGAGTGGGAGAATAGAGATAGAATGAAGCAGAATGATGAAATGGGAGTCCCTATGTCCTCCAGCAGTCTAAGCCTATAGCAGCAGAACTATAGAGATAGCTCAGGATAACCTGAGCCACTCTAACTATACTTAATTTTCTTATTTTTGCAGTGTCAAATTTAACATTGCATCATTTGAACAACTATTTATTTTGGTGCAGCACTAAGTCCAACCACAAAGAAATTAAATGTCAGGATGAAACTAGTTATTTTGATGCTTTTTATTATTTATTATTAAAAACCAACAGGCCATAATGAGCTTAAATGAAACAACTAGCAAGTCTATTTTTTTAAAATGTACGGAGTATAAAGTGGAGATAATTGCTAAAAAAAAACAATAATTACACCAGTTAAGTATAGATAACCAACATTTCTACACACATATTTCTACTTTGTTACTTATCACCTCTGATAAACACACATGTATTGAGGCATGGATTAAAAACCCTGTCCTGCTTCTTTACCACCTGAATCAGAGCCACACTCTGCCGCAGCTGATTTTTCCCTCGTTTATGCCTGTTTGCGTGCTAGTGTGCACATTGTGTCAAATAGTGTGATCAGTGATTACTTTTGGATTTTTCTACTAACAGCCAAAGCCTTTCCAAAGCCAGACACAAAGCTGCAGCAGGTGGATGGGTAACAGGGTGGAGAATAGAAAGGGGGGCAGGAGGAGGGTCATTTTGAGCAATCCTCTTATTATGCTTCTAGACTCTGAAGAAAAGGATGATTAATCAGAACGTATACACTCACCGGCCACTTTATTAGGTACACCTGTCCAACTGCTCGTTAACACTTAATTTCTAAGCAGCCAATCACATGGCGGCAACTCAGTGCATTTAGGCATGTAGACATGGTCAAGACAATCTCCTGCAGTTCAAAGCGAGCATCAGTATGGGGAAGAAAGGTGATTTGAGTGACTTTGAACGTGGCATGATTGTTGGTGCCAGAAGGGCTGGTCTGAGTATTTCAGAAACTGCTGATCTACTGGGATTTTCACGCACAACCATCTCTAGGGTTTACAGAGAATGGTCCGAAAAAGGAAAAACATCCAGTGAGCGGCAGTTCTGTGGGCGGAAATGCCTCGTTGATGCCAGAGGTCAGAGGAGAATGGCCAGACTGGTTCGAGCTGATAGAAGGGCAACAGTGACTCAAATAACCACCCGTTACAACCAAGGTGGGCAGAAGAGCATCTCTGAACGCACAGTACGTGGAACTTTGAGGCAGATGGGCTACAGCAGAAGAAGACCACACCGGGTGCCACTCCTTTCAGCTAAGCACAGGAAACTGAGGCTACAATTTGCACAAGCTCATCGAAATTGGACAATAGAAGATTGGAAAAACGTTGCCTGGTCTGATGAGTCTCGATTTCTGCTGCGACATTCGGATGGTATGGTCAGAATTTGGCGTCTACAACATGAAAGCATGGATCCATCCTGCCTTGTATCAACGGTTCAGGCTGGTGGTGGTGGTGTCATGGTGTGGGGAATATTTTCTTGGCACTCTTTGGGCCCCTTGGTACCAATTGAGCATCGTTGCAACGCCACAGCCTACCTGAGTATTGTTGCTGACCATGTCCATCCCTTTATGACCACAATGTACCCAACTTCTGATGGCTACTTTCAGCAGGATAATGCGCCATGTCATAAAGCTGGAATAATCTCAGACTGGTTTCTTGAACATGACAATGAGTTCACTGTACTCAAATGGCCTCCACAGTCACCAGATCTCAATCCAATAGAGCATCTTTGGGATTGGAACGGGAGATTCGCATCATGGATGCGCAGCCGACAAATCTGCGGCAACTGTGTGATGCCATCATGTCAATATGGACCAAACTCCCTGAGGAATGCTTCCAGCACCTTGTTGAATCTATGCCACGAAGAATTGAGGCAGTTCTGAAGGCAAAAAGGGGGTCCAACCCGTTACTAGCATGGGGTACCTAATAAAGTGGCCGGTGAGTGTAGGTTAGATCAGGGGTCTCAAACTGGTTCCAGAAAGGGCCGCGAGGCTGCAGGTGTTCTTTCCAACCAAGCAATAGCATACCAGACTCCATTCATCTCATCAAGTCATCATGTTAAGACTGGACTCACTTGATGAGATGACTGGAGTCTGGTGTGCTATTGCTTGGTTGGAAAGAACACCTGCTGCCTCAGGGCCCTTTTTGGAACCAGTTTGACACCCCTGGGTTAGATGATCCTTAAAATGGGGCTTCACTAACTGTACAGGGATTATTATAATCATTTCCAGGCTATTTTACTTGGTGGTTCTTGGAGGCTGAGAAACAAGGTACGAGAAAATCTCATTCAATTTATTAACTAATTAGAAATCTGTCAATTACTGGTTATGGTTTTAGTAGAAAAATAAAACCAGTAAGTTTTAGATCTAAAAAAAACCCCTTTCAGGTCAGTGCCATGAATGTCCACCATCTTGGTACTCCCCACTCCCACAGAGATGCCAGGTCAAAATGCCTCCCTGTGCAGCATTTTGCTGCTATAACCAGCAGTTTTCTGTCTGCAGGAAGATGTTCCAATAGTATATGGATCCTATAGTCTGTAGACTAACATTAGCCTGGATATCTCAGCCTGACTGGAAGACATTGACTGAGTTAGACACTGACATTGGGTCTAACATTAGAAAATAGAAAGTAGAGGAAATAGAAAGTCATTCACTTTGAAATGTTAATGAAGGAATTATTTATTCAGTGGATGATGCTGTCGTTTTTGTAGTGTTTGTTGTATTTGTCATTTGAAAAAGTCATTTGAAAAATGTGTTATGAAATATATTGTTATATTGATGGAAAAAAGCAACTCAAACATTTGCGTTGTTTTTTGTAAATCAAATCAATGTGATACAGATTATTTCTACACATGATATATATATATATATATATATATATATATATATATATATATATATATATATATATATGTGTGTGTGTGTGTGTGTGATGTGTAATTAGAACATGTATATTAGATAATTAATTTAGCACTTTTATTTATTTATCACTGGGCAATCAGCAATCCAGTGAATAAATAGAAATAAGTGATCAAGCCTATTAAAGATGGATGCAAAACAAATTAATAAATATTTGCAGTTAAAAACTGTTTGTAATTCAATCTCAGGATGATTCCAGCTGTTCTGGGAGTGTCTTGCTTAAGAGATCTTATGATCTCTTTAGCGAGGTGCTGCCCACTAGTGGCCAGAGGCTTATAAGCTATGTTAAAAAAGGCAATGAAATGGATGTTTGTATATATATATTTTTTTACATGAAATCAGTACCACTATGGTTTAATTACCAATTACGTCCTTTCTTACAGCCGTAGAACATCTTTATGTTCTCTTTTCAATTCTTTTTCTGAAAGAGAAAAACAGAGTTGCAAACTTCCTAAGACATGGCTGCTCATTTAGCAACAAGCAGTGATAAGTATATAGTAATAGCAGGGGGGGATTTACCATTAGGCCACAATAGGCAGGTGCCTAGGGGCCCCAAGTTCCTGGGGGGCCAATAAAACTCCTTTTACATGTATGCTTAGTACAGCTATTATTTATTTGTGCACATTAATTATGTTTTTGATAAAATCCTTTAGCTAAAATACCATCAGAACGCTGATCATATTAAGTGTGTCTCAGCCGCTTGGAAAAAATCTTTCATTCCTTTAGAGACAGCATGAAAAGTCAGCTGAGTACAAAACATAGAGAGGAAAACAAGAAGAAAAGGGACAAGAAGAGAGGGACACAACCTAGAACAGATAATGGATGTCTATTCTATTAACATTTCTCTATCTGGATAATGAGTCTGTTTGATGTGCCGTCTTCTCAATTCAGAGGGGCCCCCTGCCTGTCTTTGCCCAGGACCCCAAATTTCCTAAAACCATCTCTGTGTAATAGTTGTTGTTGTGTTTTTTTAATGTTATTTTAAATTAAAACATCTTGTTTTTCGTGATTCTTTCTTCAGAGTTCTTAAGTCAGTAAATTTGAACCTATAGACATTAATATTTGCTGAGTTCAATAAGATTTTAGGGACTAAAAAAACATGGAGACAAGTAAAAGGGACAATAATAGCAAAAGAAGAGGAAAAAGGACTAAAGTTAAAACACATGATATAATTGCATTATATTAAGATGTGTGTATCTGTATAATTGACCTGTTGTCTCCTCATTTCAGAGGGCCCCTGCCTGCCTTTGCCTGGGGCTCCAAATTTCTTAAATCCACCACTGGTTCAAAGAGACTTGATGGAGAAATGGATGCAAATAAATTCAAATAAATACATAAAAATAAATTCAAAATAGTCCCGAGAGAAAATGTATTAAAAAAGGATTTGAAACTAGGGTCCTTCCAGCAGGACATCGATGCTAAACATATATTAATTGATTAATGTGGAATTTGGCCTGATGTGTTTGTGTAAGTATGTATATCTTCATTTACATCTATGTATGTATGTTTAATTAGAGGGAGAGGGTTTATGAAAAATAAGTTTTACTTCAGACAATGTACATAAATCAATGTTATTTCTCTGGCTGTTTATACTGGCAGGTTTATTGGGTGGAGGGTTTGTTTCTATTTCTGTTCAGGTGAATTCAGTTAGTTTGGAAATTGGTGTTTGGTTTGGTTTGATGTGAACTAGTCTTTTTTGTGTGTATTTGATTGATTAATTTATTGCTGTTGGTCAAATTGTCTGAAATTATCTGAAAATTGTCTGAAATAAATTCCTGTTCATTCATTCATTCATTCGTTCATTCATTCATTCTGTTTAACCCAAAGAAACATTGAATGAGTCCAACCTTAATGAAGTCTGTGTTATATTTTTCATTCAGAAAAAGAAAAAAAGTGCATTCCTGTGACATCTTTACTGGGATCGTGGTTTTGTTTAGAGGAGCAGCGGCGGGGCACCAGGTGACCCGCTGACCGTACGTTCCGGTGACGCCTGCTGAGCTTTGTCATGGACGCCTCCTCGGTCCTTTCAACCCCGTTCAGTCTGGCCTCCGGAGCTTCACAAGGCCTCTGGGAGACTGCTGCTCACTCCCCATTGTTGGTGTGTGCATATGTGTGTGGTATACGTGTCCAAAGGGGTCTTAGGAGGCCACCTGGGGACCAGTGACTCCTCATTGTCTCCGATTGGCCTGCTGTCGAAGCGTCTTTGTTATGACAGTTGGACTGCTTTTATACTGACTAGATCACCACTCTCAGCTGTTCATTTACTGGCCTAACCCCTGACAGCCCTCGTGACACCACACACACCAGCACGCACGTCACACACACACCTCCTCTGCTCTATTGTCCCAATCTACCTTCCTCACAAGAAAACATCCACATCCACCCTGTGAAAGTGTCTCTCTTTAATGGGAGCGAGAAAAGCGGATGAAACGAAAGGGAGGAGGAAGGAGATGAGCAACAAAGCAAAGGAGGGAGAGAGAAGGGCAAAAGGGCATTTGACCTCTGACCTGTGTGTTATGGCTGGGGTCCTTTAGAGGTCAAAGGACTCAGCAACCCGGGCTAATCAGTAACTACTTGATAACTACAGCAGAAAAAAAGGAGAAAACTGCTGTGTAGTCATATTAAATTTAATTTAACTGGCTTTAAATATTGCATTAAACAAACCCTGGGGCTTTTTTTTCTTTATAAAGAGGTTTAAGTTGGAGGTCAATGCTTGTGAATTCTGTAAATCAGCTGAGGAAACAATTATTTCTGGTCTACCCTTAAAAATGGATAAAATACCAAATCTTGAATTAGCGCACATACAACCATTTCTTACAATTTCTTCATATAATGTGAACGTTGCAAGTAGAAAACAGCCAAACCTTTTTTAAGAGGTTTTTCAATTATTTAAAAAATAACTTCTCCCCACTCAGAATATTGTAAACAAGCAAAACTACAAGGAAATAAAACGGTGACATGTTCAAATGTTCGTTAATTTAAGCCAGATGTATCATTCATCATGGTTTTTCTCTTCATATATTCTAATGTATGTATTTATTGCTTTTTGAGATAAAAACAAGCTTCTTTTCAAGAATTTTCTTTTTGTATATCTTATTCTATAAAGACTTTACCTCAGATTGCTTAGTGATAAGTCAATTTAGAAAAAGATAATCTGATTTAGATCTGAATAATCTGTTTGTCAGGAAATTAACTGCTTTAACCCTTTAAAGCCCGATCCAAGAATAAAACAAAACAGAAAATTACTTTTTTTTTTTGGTTTGAATTCCTTATTTGGCCTTTTAACAAAATATGTAAAAAGAAAAAACAGAAACACATGTTTGATATTAATAATTTATTACTATGCGATAAGTCAAGATTATTTTTTGTGTAGTCTTCTGCCCTCTGTTATCAGCTATATCTGATTGTGTACAATAGGATTTTGAGCAAAATTTTTACCATTAAATCATGCAAAAGGTGTCAGACGCAAAACATTTCAGAAACCGTATGTATCAAATACGATACATTTGGCATTACAGGGTTAAAAGCAGTAAAGGCTGATTAGCTGCTAGCATCAAGAGCCTGAGGAGCTGCAGAAGAAAAACTAGAAGAAATATCGTGAGAAAACCAGTAGGAGGACTGGTTTCCTTCTCTGTTTGATCCTGCAGACCACTTTCACTGTGTGATGGGAACTGGATTACATAATCTGATAGCAGAGAGCAGGAGCATGGTGTCGCCATTGATTTCTAAGATCAACACTGAGGCGTATTGATCGGACTGTTTTCTCATGGGGTTTTGTTTTCTGACTGTTTGTTCAAAGGGAAAACAGGAAAGAAAACAATCAACCTCTGGATTAGAGGGTTTATAAAAGGCCTGTAATGTCTGAAATAGTGTCTTTCCCCAGATTTATAAAGTGGAAAAACTTTTTTCAATTTTCACATTTTCTGGAAATTATGAACAATGTCATTAATGTCCTCTAAATCGTTATTATTTATAAAAAACTGCAGAAATTTAATTATTGATTAAATTATTTAATACTTTCCAAATCTAAATATATATTTTTCTTATTTCTATCTAATATTTAATGTAATAATCCTGTTTAGCTATTTGTAGAATAGCAGTTGATTTTTTCTTATATTTCAGGCATTTATTTTAACTCTTTGTAACTCTTTCTATGAGAGAATATTATGAATGGACAGTTTTTATAGTATAATATTTTAAAGATATTCAGAAAAAAATCATATGCTTTATCAACTTTATCTTCTTATAAAACAGACTCCCAGTTATGTTTCAATAAGTCCTCTTTGAAAGGTCGGAGTGATTCCTCTGTTCTTAGTCTTAAACTGTGGATTACTTAAATCCTTATTTTTCATATAGAAATTGTCGCTGAAACCAAAGACTGGAAGATGATCACTAATATGCTGAACTATTAATCCACTGAACGTATTGTTATCTAATCTATTAGTAAATCTATTATCTATAATGTGGCTCAGTTGAGTGTGATCCTGCTGGGTCCAGTGATTTTAGGAAAAAGGCTCAAACTGTACCTGCTATTAACGAACTCTTCAATAGGTTTATGATTATCTGAGTGAAATAGATCTATATTAAAGTCCCACAGAAGATCTTCTGAGATGTAACTGTTTGCTGAAACCATTCTCTAAATATTTCCACATTGGAACCAGCAGCTCTGTTTATACAACTAACAATCACATTTTTCCATAACTATTTCAACTGTTAAACACTCAAATTAAT
Source organism: Cyprinodon diabolis (assembly GCA_030533445.1). Classification (NCBI taxonomy): domain Eukaryota; kingdom Metazoa; phylum Chordata; class Actinopteri; order Cyprinodontiformes; family Cyprinodontidae; genus Cyprinodon; species Cyprinodon diabolis. The sequence continues at coordinate 48,910,797 of CM060081.1, forward strand.
TTTTAGTCTCTCTTGTCAGGATTTCTACTGTTTTATACTCTGAGTTATTGTCAGCATCCACAGCTACTCCTGCTCCAGTTTTCCTTCTCTAATTGAACTCATAACCCTGCAGCTCAGAATCAGCTCCTTTCTCCTGATTGGTCCATGTTTCAGAGATGCAATGATGCTGATTGGCTGTTTAAACTGCTTCTGTCTTTGATGATGTGGAAGTTTGCATTTAAACTTCTGAATGATAGAAAACGTTTTATCTAGCTGAACGGCGCTGTTGAATTGATCAGTTGTAGCAGCAGCAGTTATCAACGATGTCATAGAAGAAGTTGATATCTGGATCCACTTTGTCTTCGATGTCCTGACTTTTATAATCCGTGTAGCTGAATGTTTCCAGGTTATCGACACCAACAGTCGGAGGTTTTAGTGTCGTGTCCATAAGTGACGCAGAAACAGGTCCTGTAACTTGTGACATGGTGAAAGTGAGTCGGCATGATATCACCTGTGCTCCAAATGTTCCTCAGAGAGTTCAGTCGTATTTATCCAGCTCTGTGAGGTCCCTAATGACCAAAAGCTTCGTGTTCCATCCAGAATGATGAAGACCTTACAGTTGGTGGTCCATGTGGACTGGATCTTCTTCTGCTTCCTCAGGAACCGGGCCTTCCTCGCCATGTCGGCGCTCTTCCTGGTCAGGTGCTCGTTAATGAACACGTCTGACCCCTTTAGCAACCTGCCCTGTTTCAGCAGAGCAGCTTTTTGTTTCCTGTTACTGAACCTGATGATAAACGGCAATCTGTTGTTGTTCCCTCGTCTCTGGAGCAGGTGGCACGCTGCAGCGGAGTCACAGTCCAGCTATATCTCCTTCCCCAAGAGGAAAGAGGCCACCTGCTCCTCTGTGGACTTCGTCTGACCGGGTGACGGCTAACCAGCCGGACAGGGCCCTGCCACCGCGTCGGCGTAAGAGCGGGGCGTCACACGCAGTCCAGTGATGATTATAATTCATTCTGGTGTACTCCTCCAAGTCAGCCACTCGGTATTCCAAAGCTGCAATCCGTTTGTCCTTTACCTCATTCAGCAGTCGTAAAGCCTTCACCTCTTCAAGCAGGTCCAGAATGAACTTTTGTTTGAGTCCAATGGCCGAGGTTCTTCAGAAAGGAAATCCAACACTTTTCTTATCTCCTCGCCCTATGCCTCCAGGTGTTTCTGAACAGCTCCGGTGTTACGCCTGGAACAGCTATAAGATGCATTAACCCCCAAAATGAGTCCAGATTGAAGATTTTCATTAAAAAAAAACAGTCAGAATTGTTTTCACTGTATTCCATGCAATCCAATCATCCACCACCACCTGACAATGAGGGAAAAGAAAAAGGATGCAGCCAGGCAGGCTCAGTGGTTGAGAGACAGAGACAAGACGTGTTACCGGGATTTCTGCAGAAAACTTTAAACTGTTCTCCTCCTAGGAGCCAAGCTTACGGGAATAAAACAGATTCTCCCTGCATTCCGAGCCTAAACCCTAAACACCAAAACACTAAACTAGTCAAACAGACGAACCAATAGAAAACAAACAGACTGCAAACACAGACCTCGCGTCGATAGCTGGGTTAGACTGAATATAAAGGAACAGGTGGATGAGATGAGTGATAATTAGAGACCGGGCAGAGTTAGAGAGATGAGTGAAATTATCAATTAAGGCCAGCTATCAGGGCAGATCATGACATAGTTATTGTATATATGAGGAGTTTGTGTTAAAAGTTACCAATACTTGTTCTCTTCTAACTAAATAACCTCTTCCACAAGTTTTCTTTTTCCTTGTGGCAGATTTTAAGTAGTTTTTTCTGGCTTCCTTCTTTCCACTCCTCCATAAGTTTCGGGTGTTTAAAGTGAGCATCTCTGAGCAGCTCCTCCAATGTAACCACTGGCGTCCTGCTGGCCTCTTTGATTGATCTGCTCTTGGTCCCACATGTTTTAGGCAGACAGTCATGTCCTTGTTTCTGTCTTTCCTAAAATGATAGACTGAGAGGTGATCAGATCTGTTATCAACCACCTTTGCTCTCGACTTCATTGAGCCTCCAATGTAAAAAAAAAAAAAACATATGCAAGATTCCACCATGTAATCATCTTTGAAAAAAGATAAAGCCAGTCTAAATAAACTGAGATGGAAAACAATTAGATTCCTTAAACCAGGACTAAACCTCATATGGATTTACATTTCCTGGCTGTTTTTTGGGATCAACTGCATTCCTTCAACAGTTGGTTGGGATCTACTGGATCTAGTCTGATGCTCCATCGAGGCGTAGATATGGAAAACCATGGAGGAAGGAAGGGACTTCTAACTTTGGTCACAAATGATCTCCCGTCTGTGTTTGCATCCACATGCAACAGATCCTTTATGTTGGTGCGACTGTGTGTCGACAAAGAGTAAATGTTAGAAGGCCCTGGCAGCATTAGCGTTACCAAGGCGACGGCACAGGAGTGTAAAGCCAGGGGCAATATAAAACCTGTGCTTTCCCAGAATGCCTTTGCAATGGGCATGCATGCCAGCTGTAGTTGCCATGGAGATAGGGAGGTCGTTAGGGTAACGTGTCCTCGCCCGACCTTTTCTCTCCTGACCCCATTTGAATAAAGTTCATGTGTTCACCTTTGTCCATGGCTCACACAATTAGTCTGTGTTGTTTTCTGCATGCTGCGCATTGAGTCCAGATATCTGGAGTTCACTGGTTGTAAACTTGGACCTCCAGTGAGTCATTTCAGTCCGTCTGAACAAACATAAGCTACAATACTTCCTGCTTTGTTTCAACTCTTTGGTGAGGTCATTTCATTCAAATCTCAGTCTTATTTTTCTATGCATCTAAAATATGCTCTCTTACCAGGAGCACACTGTTAATACAATAAAAAAGCATTATTATGCATCAGTATTCAGAATATCACAATGTTGAAGCAGCCTTTAAAAGACCAAACAGGAGGAAAACCGTACATGATTAAAAAAGTGCCTTTTTTATTTAACTTATTATACTTTAAAGGGACACAGACTATTTTTTGTTTGTTCCCTTTCCCAGCCTATCCTACCCTAACCCTTTATATAAGGAAACATGCAGCATCCGTAGACTGCACTAGACATGGGAGCTGGCTCGGAGCTCGTCTGCCTGGCTGTGTGTTTCCTGGACAGGGCCGCCTTCTACAGTTGCCTTTTGTATCTATGCTTCTGTTTCTATGTCTGCTTCTGTCTCCTTGAACCCCAGTGGGCCTCAGCAGATGGCCGCTCACACTGAGCCTGGTTCTGCTGGAGGTTTCTTCCTGTTTAAGGGAGTTTTTCCTCTCCACTGTCGCTACAAGCATGCTTAGTGTGAGGGATTGCTGAAGAGTCAATGAGTCGATGCAATCAGCTGGTTTTCCTTAGATAGAAAACTTTGAATCAATTTGACTGGATGATCTGGTGAACTGGAAAGTGACCTGAGATGACATGATGTGAATTGGAGCTATAGAAATAAACTGAATAGAATTGAATACAAACCATCTCTGCTGTCCAGTAGTTCCCACAGGTTCTTCCCGTTCTCCTTTTTGTGTTCCTCCTGCGGTTCTGACTGATGAAGGCGATCATAATAAAGAAAAGCCTGAATTACTCCATAATGCAGCCTTTTATCTATGGCCCTCCACCCCCCTTCCTCACTTTACTTTCATTTTTCACTATAAGACGTACCAACAACTCTTTTCTTTGTCTCTAAACTAATCTAACCTAATCAAATATCAAATCTGAATAAATATCTGTTTTGTAATGATGCCTGTGGTGTGTCTATTTTAGAGCTATGTGTATGTAACAAGCTATTTAAAGCATATTCTAAACTAATATATAAATATTTTAACCCAGGATTTTGATGCCATTTTTAATGTTTGAGCAGCAGTATTGAAATGTCCAGATTATATGAAGATCAGGTGGGCTATAAGGAGGTAGAGTTCTCATAAATATTATGTTTGCTTGCTTAGAGTAAACATATTTGTTGATATCCTCGCTCAATGACTAAGCTATTTCTCAATGTCAAATTAACAGATTTAACTGTACTTTATATTAATAGGAAATAAGCAGCAAGAAGAAACAAAAAGTTCTTCTAATTAAATTAAACTGGATTCTATCTCAGATATGACATCACCGATACCCGATCCAGTTAATTAGTCAATATCGGAGCTGAAACCCGATCCAGGAATCAGATCGGTGCATCTCTAACTATAACTTATAGTATTTTGTTATATAAATTTGATATTTCCACAGGAAAAAAGAGGGAAAAAAGTGAGACACAAATTTACATGTACAAATGTACAGAAGCTGAGAGCGGTCGTCTCCCTCCAAAGCTTTTTCACAGTGGTTTTCTCCAGAAAATGAGTTAATTTTCTCATTATCTAAAGACAACGAGAGCTGTTTTCTCATCATAATGAGACGATTGATGTGCGTTAAAGCTAATTAAATCCTTCAAAACCACAACAGTGGGAGAGGTTTAATAAATCATGTAATTCTGTAATTAATCCTTAACTTTTAGGTATCGAGACGACGTTGGTTTGATGATTTGCTTCCAGTTCTTCGTATAAAACACAGATTAACGACTTGAAGGACATAGGTTGGGGACCAGCACCGCCAGGTTCTTCCCTAAGAGCTCGGTTCACTAAATATTTAATCTCCCATGAGGGAGCGTGCAGCTGGAGGGCACAATGGAAACCCGTTCTTTGTCAGCATCATGTGGTGAATAGAGTCAGGATCCTTAGAATATGGGCAGGAAGAAATGGAGAGCTTAATCTGTGAACCAACAAGAACCAGTGGGATTAGCGTGAGTTAAGACGTTTAGCAGATGGTCCAGAGCAATATCCTGAGCTCTCCAGCCAGGTAGACCATTCCCAAATATTTCATTTAATGTCTAGGAGCTCTTGATCATCCACATCATAAACTCCATCAGGGGGAGATAGATAAAAATGCACAGGGGGTGTAATCTACTGCCAGACTCAGTTTCATCAGACAGCTCTCGCTCCAGAGTCTGTGGCAGTGACTTCTAAGACTAATTGCTTAGATGGATCATGATGGATCAAAATAGGAGCTTTGGAGAATTCCTCCTTTAATGAATGAACGGCTCCATCAGCCGCTTTGGTCTCGATGAGGGGAGTTTTGCTTCAGGTCAGAGAGGTTCATGGAGCTGCTGTCTGGCTGTAATCGGGAATAAATGTGAGGTAGAAGATGACATGGCCGCGGGAAGTGGGGGTGCTGCAGCAATCCCCTAGTGGCGAGAGGGAGATTTTTTTTTAAATGTACAAAAAAATATTTTGCACAATTTATAAGTTTCTTATGAATATTTTGGGAAACGATTTGGATTTTTTTTAATTTTACTATTACGTGTCTTTGGATTTTAATCTAATTATTTTGAAGCCTGATCAACACAAGTTCACGGAAGTTACGTTGTCATGGCAACGTCAAGCAAGCTAGTGGTTACAGAGTAAAGAGGCATCCGACTCACGGCAGCAGACTAGTAGATTTACATGGTCTAATGACAGAAATGAGGAGGAAATAGGGCACAGAAATGTTTTCTTTTTTTTTTGGGAAAACCACCACCGGTAAGGAAGAACAATAAAACCGCAACCATGACAACGGAGAGTGAGGAGACTGTCCGCGCGCCTCTGTTGGCGGTTGCACCGGTGGGCCCAGCCCGGCACCCGCATCCCAACCTAGCGTGATAGGATTAGCCAAGCTTTTCCAGCCAATATCCAGTTTCAAATTTCCTGCACAGCATGATGATAATGAAACGTTCTCACGTTCTGTGGCATCGGCTTGGTTTGCTAGGTGGCAGTGGCTGCATTATGTGGAAGAAACTGATCATATTTAGTGTTTCGTTTGTCTGAAAGCGGTCAGAAAAAAAAGTCAACCCTCCCTGGTTGCTGCAGCCCCAGAGAACAAGCAGGAGTCCGAAGCCTGGTCAGGAAAACAGATCAGAACAGGAACAGGTAGGTTCAGTGGTAGAGAGGCAGAACAGGTCAGGATCAGGCAATCAGAAACACTCAGGTACGCTAAAAAAACACTCTCACCACTGGCATGAGAGAACAAGATAATTTGGCCCTAATAACTGGATGCAAGCGCCTTAAATAGAGGCAGGGGCAGGTGGATCAGATGAGCAGTGATTAGAAACTGGGCAGGGTTGGACAGGTGAATGGAATGAATAATTAAGCCAGTCATCATTTCAATTTAAGCAACCTCGTAAGGAAACCTTCTTTCCTTGTTTGTTTGCACATTATTCTTTTATGAGTAACCAGCCCATTCAGTGGGGTTTTTCACCAGGGATGGCTGCTATTTCAAACAAAAATCTATATGATTGTGCATTTGTTTTTGTACACAGTTGCTCCATAATTCTTCCCGACATGTTTAGGATATTTGCTTCTCTGTTCTCCATTTTTCATTTGGATGAAATAATAGCTGCATGAATCATGACAACAGACAAGATAGAGGAGAGCAGGAGGCGGGGTTACCAATCTACTTGCTCTGGAGAGCAGAGTTCGCTGCTTTTAGATGTTGTCTCCAAAGTCTCCAGTAGCAGAAAAAAGTCTCTAGATTTGGCGCTAGGAGCTTTTTAGAAATCAAAGTGCTAGAGGGGTCTGAAAAGTGGCTAAATATAGCGACTAAAGCGCTAAGTTGGCAACACTGCTCTTTGCATTGATTGTTTTCAAATGGTTTGCTGCTGTCTGTTTGGACCTTTCTGAACATGTGCAGCAAATGGACTGATCCAATATGGTGGACACTGAAGGGGGGGGGGGGGGGGGGGGGGGCTGAGACACACTTAATATTATCAGCGTTCTGATGGTATTTTAGCCAAAGGTTTTTATCAACAACATAATTATGATTATAAATAAGGAATAGTTGTATTAACCATACATGTAAACAGAGTTTTATAGGGCCCCCCAGGAACTTGGGGCCCTAAGCAACTGCCTAGTATTGCCTAATGGTAAATCCCCCCTTGGACCACATACCCCAATGAAGAGGAGTTGTATATTTCCAATATAAAATCTGTCAATTTCTGTTTAAACCAACAGATTTTGGTTTGTTTTCCTCGCCTCATGGTCCTGATCTCTTTAGCTTTAAATCTGACTGAGTAAAGCAGCAGTAGTGTTTTCACACTAAGTCAGACCCTTACAAAGTGCTGCTCTCTGAATACTGTAGAGGTGTCACTTGTCTGATTATTGGAATGCTTCTGGTTTTAAACGTAGACATTTTGCTGCCGGGCTTTAAATAGCCATGATGACCGCAGAATGTTTGGTAGCGAGGCCATGCCAAGAAGTGTGCAGTTTGTGTTGGACAGGACCGGAGAGTGGCATCGCAGGGCAACAGTGAATAGCTGCGCTATTGCATCCTCCCTGGAGAGCTCTGAAACACAGCGCCTCAGTCTACCCGCCTCCTTCATCCCCCTGGAGAAAAAAGAAGAAGTAAAAACCTCCCATCCTGATGGCATACCTCTCCATCCTGGCACCGCCCCTCAGCTAAAGTCGGCGCACACGGCCTGCGCTCATCAGAGTCAGGAGAGAGGCGCAGTGCGCAGGAGCCGCTCTGAGGGCGCATGTGGAGCCGCGCGCTGACAGGACGGAGCAGGACAGGAGGAGGAAAAGCAGCTTCACCTCCCTGAGATTTTAACAATGCTGAGCAGAAGAGTGACCCTGAAACCATCCAGTTAAATGCTCCATTTTTGGTTTTTGCTCATTTCTTTCCATCCATACCTGAGCGCTGTCGCCGTTCATTGGGAGCTCAGAGTGGCAGCGGGCGGGACGGGATCCCCTGGATGCGGGACGATGGATTAAAATCCCTCCGTGGATCCAGCAGCAGTCGGGATTATTTGGCCGTCAGACCTCCTCTCTCTGCCTGCCGAGATGAGCCAGGATCACTTTCTGCGCTGCGCCCTGATGCTCTGCTGCGCGCTGCTCTCCGCCAGCGCCAGCAACTGGCTGTAAGTTGGTCCGGAGCTTCCAAAGCGCACACATCACCAGATGTCAGGTTAGCTGCGGCTCAGCGGCCGCTCAGGTTAATGGTTAACCATCATCAGCTCACTCTCACCAACCAGGGGAAGAAATGTGCAAAAAGAAACCAAGGTTGGGCTTTAAACAGAAAAACATTCCAGGAAATATTTGAACAATTCAGAAGGAAAAATTTGGTGTAAGAAAATAATATTACTATATTTCCCCCAAAACAGTTAGGTGTGAGATTCTGGCCTTCAGTGAAGTCTGTCAAATATTTATTTTTCCAATGAAGGGACACTTTGATGCTTTTATTCTGCATCTTCTTAAGCAGTGAGCAGCTGCTCTTAATAAATAAGTCTTATTTTTTAAATAAGTGCATTTTTCTTTAATTGAGGAGGTAAGTGAGACACTTCACCAATGAAACAAGACAATTTACATTTAAAATAAGAAAAAAACAATTGCATTGTCTTAATTCAAGCGCATTTTATCTAATTATCTTATTTTAAGAGCAAAAATACTCATTCTATTGGCAAATTATCTTATTTACCTGCTTAAATTAAAGGTAAATACACTTAATTTAAGACATTTTTACTTATTTCCAGATGGGTTTTTGCAGTGCAGGTGGACTCCCACCTCAATAACACCACAACCCAAAAAATGCAAAAAAGTTACATTTATTTTATTTTTGAAAAGTTTTAGACAAAATTGAGGATTAAACTAAGCCAGAATTAATTTCCTTTTGAAATTACAATTACAGAAAAGCTTGCTGAGTAGCAACAGGTGGAGGAGGGGTCAGGCTGCATAGGCTCAAACCATTGAACGGATACTTTAGTCAGGCAAAATGTTTTAAAAAGAACTTTATTCATTCCTGATGGAAAGTTTTAGCAAGTTTGAAACTGCATTAAGTTCCTTACCGTGGTTCATGTTTATAGCTGTTCAGTAATATTTAGTTCCAGGGAATGTGATGAGATTTACTGAATAGAAATACTCATTTGTTTAATTAAACCTTCGGTTCTCTTGTGAGAGATTAAGACTAGGTACTATGTTTGGACACAGTTTTATACATTTTGGAGGTTTCTTCTTGTTTTTTCCTCTGGATTCTCAGTGTGGGGGATTGCTGTAGAGTCAATAAAAAAGGAAGCTAGTCCTGTCGCTGTCCGCTCATCCAGGGGAAGCATGTCCTGCAAGTCAATGACTCGATGCAATCAACTGGTTCTCCCTAATAGAAACGTTTAAACTGACTGACTGTATTGTCTCTGCTAAGAACATGACGTGTTTTATGAACGGGCTCTATATAAATGAACTCTATTAAATCTGATATACTTTATCAGTAACGTCAGCTAATAACACAGGGAGAAAAGAACAGCTGAAATTTCTCTAGATGTCATTCAGAGGCTGAAAGAGTCCCTGTTGACTGTGAGCTGCATGGTGCCACCTCCTCCTGGGACCTGGGAGCCGGTTGGTCGGGCCACATGTGTCTGCCTGCTCTCCCAGTAGACCTGTGGGAGGTGTTTACTTCACCTTCTGCATTCCTCTGCTAAATTCTCTGCTGCCATTCATCTCCACTACCTGCAAGAATCGTTTCTGTTTTTTTGTTGTTTTTTTTTAGGGGTGGGGGGGGTTTTGTTTTCTGTTTCCCCCTCCCTCCTTCAGCTCAGTTGATACCAAGTACACTTGCCTCTGAAAGCCATTATTATGTGACAAATCACCTCTGTCACAAATGTCTGCTCCAAACACGCTTTCATTTCTCCATTCCAGCGTAGCGGCGACCTTGCGAGATTTCTAACGGCCTTCTGTGTTTGCATCGGGATCGTGCTGCAGACAGGCTAACTGACACTGTTGACAGATTCATCAGTGTAAGTCCAATTAAAGCCATGCCAAACAGCACTAGCTGCCTTGAACTCTGTCACCGACCGCAGGATAATTGTGCTGTTTGGGAGCTGAAGGTGTGGTGACAGCAGCACACAGCAGGGCATGTAGGGGCAGGCCGCCGAGCTGCCGCTCTTCGCTCTGCGATTTACACTGTTCAGACAGATCTGTGGCCCGGCTGTGTGGTCTGTAGCAGAGTGAGCGAGGCTTTGGCGAGGGTCAAAAGATGGCCAGCAGTTAGAAGGCTGTTAACAAGAAGCTATAAAACATGTGACAACTACAATATGTGACAGCTTAATGTATGCGGCCTGCAACAGCCTCAACAGACCCCTGAAATCACTAAGAACAGATCAGATTAGGACTAAAACAGTTCATCGGATTAATCGATTATTGAAATCATCGTCAACTAGTTTAGTAATCGATTAATCATTAACTAAAGTATAGAGACTGTAAAACATTTCTTTAGCTGACACCAAAATTATAAAAAATGTATCATCTGTCAATCTGCTCTATCCAGAACTCCTCCAGTGGAAAAGTTAAAGTTTCACCGGGGTTAAATTATAAAAAGTCTTCTTTAAGATACCTCTGTCTATCTAATTATTAATTGATTAATTGAGAAAATAATCGACAGATTAATCGATTTGCTAAATAATCATTGCAGCCCTACATCAGGCAATGATCCACTTCCTGTGTATCATTTATTTCATCAATTGTTCCAAAAGAGTTAAAAATCCGCTGGACTTTCTTTCCAAGTTTGAAGATGTTTCTCTTCCATCCAGGAAAATTTTCAATTCAAAATGTCAGAAATAGTGTTGAGTTCCAGGTTTTATCCAGCAGCCCAACAAAGCCTGGTTTTAGTTTAGAAAACATGCAAATAGAAACGGATGAATGGGTCCACCCCTTTGGAATGGGGGTGGTTTGGCTTCTTGGTTAGCCTGCAATGCCCCATACCTGTCTATGTCGTCAATGGTTGATGCGCATCAAGGCGCAGCTAAAGGTCCTGCAATATCTAGAGCAGCGCATCATAAGCTTCTGAGCATCTGAGGCGCTTCAGAAGCAGCAGCTGCTGGAAAAATGTAACTTTATCTGACGCGCCGCATCAAACAATCAGAGAAGCTGATCTGGGAGCTGCCAGGGAGTCAGACACAGCACTGCTGATGCAGAGCGCTATGATCATTCCTCTGAAACAGTTTATTAACGCCTAAATTAACTGAAAATGTAGAAACCTGCCGGCTTCATTTTTTATGCTTGTACCAGTTTAGTTCTGACGCGCGGCTGAAGCATCTTTGCTGCTCTAACTGCGCGGTGGTAAAGTGGGTCTGATGCGCGGTGGGCGGAGCTACCCTATCATTTCTTTGCCTGGAACAATGGCAGCTATATTAGCTGTGATCAGCGGGTAAAAAGTAGTTAGAATCTATGTTGAAGTGAGAAAGTCCTCCTGAAAACATGGTCTGTGCAGTCAGTTCATCCAGATTACCATCCTGCCTTCAAAGATTATTTCTCTGTGGGAGCCGCTCAGACCCCCACATACCGGCGCTGCGCTGTCACTGGGAATCCCCAGCAGCAGCTGCCTCAGGCCCGCTCGCCTCTTGGGGGTTTTCCCCTACTGTTGATGGCGGCTGGAAGTAGATGTTAGCGTTTTTCAGGTCTGTGCTACAAACTGGATAATAAAAGCGAATAATTTTTCTGGCTGCTCAAAACAGGCTGCAGGATGTTTTGCTGCGCTTCGATGCGCGTCAATTATTGACTTTGCATGTAAACCAGCTGCTTCTGCTGCCTCTAACGCGTGCAGTCTGAACGTAGTATTGCCTGCTGTCATAAATGCGTCCTTGATGTCAATCATAAAGTAATAAGTCATTTTAATAAGCTGGTTAAAATGTCTCTCTAAGGCTGGATAAGTACTTTCACTACACCTGAAGGATTACATAGAGACAGGTTAGGAAAACGAGCAAACTCACTTAAAGTCGTTTTATTTGTTTAGTTGAACTGGCACAAATCTCCTTTACAGAAAAGATTAAACTCTTTATTTATTGGCTGAAAAGCACATCCCTCTGAAAGCTGAAAAGAATGGGCTATTTACTTTTTAAACCCTTGTGGGAAACAGCCAGTTCAAGCCGGGACGCCGTGGGCTTCTGTCGACGTGATGCAAGAGATAGAGACGCAAAAGCAATGGAGATAAAGAAAGGAATACTGTTGTAACTTTATCTTACATGTGATTTGATGCCCATTCCCAGCTGCTAAATATACTTACATCGTGTTACGGTATCTCTTCATTGTATGGAAAGTATGACTCTTTTGGTTTTGTTGTTTGTCGGTATGTCAGTGTGTCACCATGTGTGCATATCTTTGGCGTATTCACAAAGTTAGTCTTCATTTTGATCCACTTTAATAAATCCCAACTTTACAACATTTAGCACTAACTGTCGCCCTGCTGTATTTGCAACGACCCCAATGCAGGAAACCAGGGAGGTAAAGTTATGAAAGATCCAAGTCAGAAAAGCAAAGCAAATCCAGAGACGGAATAAATCAAAGCAGTCAACGGCAGAACAGGAACCAAACAAACAGAACCGCCAGCGAACAAACAGAACCTGATTCAATAGAAAACCCAAAACCAACAGATCATAGGAAAAATGGAACACAAGAAAACAGACTTACAGAAATACCAAATAAAAATATTTAGGGGACGTGGTTCTTTTACACAAAACATTTTGTAAATGGAGATTTGGAAAAAACTGCAAAACAGAAATGAAACCTTGAAAAACTGATTAATCAAGAAGAGATTTTTCTATTTTTTTTTTGATTGCTTGCAAAATTAAATAAAAAAGTGAAAGAACAAAATTCAAAGTCCAGAACTGATCGACAAGGAATCTGAAGAACCAGAAAACTAGTAGACACTATGTAGGAATAAACCATAGAATGAAGAGGCAATGAGGAAGTGAACAGAAGGTGAATATATGGCATACAGACTAATTAGCTAATATGGAGCAGGTGTGGACAGAAATAACTAGAAGGAGCAAAGGGGAAAGGAGACTGCCGGGGGGTCAGAAAAGAAACCAATGATCAAGAAAACACAGAATGACATAAATCAAAGTCTAACTGAAAACTTAAAAAGAAACTAAAGACTAAATTAAGGAAACTGGAAACTTAAAAAGAAACTAAAGACTAAATTAAAGAAACTGAAAACTTAAAAAAGAAACTGAAGACTAAATTAAAGAAACTGAAAACTTAAAAAAGAAACTAAAGACTAAATTAAGGAAACTGGAAACTTAAAAAGAAACTAAAGACTAAATTAAAGAAACTGAAAACTTAAAAAAGAAACTGAAGACTAAATTAAAGAAACTGAAAACTTAAAAAAGAAACTAAAGACTAAATTAAGGAAACTGGAAACTTAAAAAGAAACTAAAGACTAAATTAAAGAAACTGAAAACTTAAAAAAGAAACTGAAGACTAAATTAAAGAAACTGAAAACTTAAAAAAGAAACTAAAGACTAAATTAAGGAAACTGGAAACTTAAAAAGAAACTAAAGACTAAATTAAAGAAACTGAAAACTTAAAAAAGAAACTGAAGACTAAATTAAAGAAACTGAAAACTTAAAAAAGAAACTAAAGACTAAATTAAGGAAACTGGAAACTTAAAAAGAAACTAAAGACTAAATTAAAGAAACTGAAAACTTAAAAAAGAAACTGAAGACTAAATTAAAGAAACTGAAAACTTAAAAAAGAAACTAAAGACTAAATTAAAGAAACTGAAAACTTAAAAAGAAACTTAAACAGAAGTCCACAAAGGCCACAATCATGACAGTAACAGACAATAATTCAAACATTTCCTAAAGCTGAAACCAGAACCTGAGCTTTAAACCTAAAATAAACCATTGAGAAATAAATATCCAGTAACATGTTTCACAATTATTCAGCTATCAGTGATTTTGGGAGAAAAAAGTCAGATCCTTCCACTAGTCATTTGGAGCGGTGAAAAATCATCGCATTTTGGTTAAGATGGATGACTTTCCCACTCTGTGTCATTTGATCTATTTATAAAGACAACCAGAACATTTGATCTGTTTTATACCTCGAAATGTTTCATCCAACGCATGCGCTTAGAGTCTCAGATGTTCTAGATCTGTAAGCGATTCTTTATCATAGAATAAATACCATTCAGAGTTTTATACCCACACATACAAAGACGCTGATTTACCTGTGTAAACAGTAAGCAGGAGCAGTAAACGCTTCAAGTTAAGACCTGTCCGCTGCACATGAATGATATAAATTTTCACAAGCAGGCCTATCTTCTTATCTCTCCAAAGTGACTGTGAAAATAAAAACAACCGGATATCTGCCAAGTTGTGATAGAATATCACATTATGAATGCAAGAATGGACGGCAGCCAAATTCTTTTATATTACTGAAGAAATCCACATGCAAGAACAACCGCATGTATTTTATCATCGTAAAAAAGAAACTAACCGACACAAATATCTTAGTTTAAAAAGATTAAAAACATTCGACTCACCTGTAAACATGGAGAAGATTAACTGTAGTTCTTAGGAAAAGCTCACTTCAATGTTTTTACTAAAAAAATGTGTCTTTATGTCAAATTTGCTATTGATTATAAATTTCAATAAATGTACACTTGAAAGAATCAAAATCTAGATAAGTCATTTTTTTCTTAAAATAAGTGCATTTGTTCTTGAATTGAGGAGGTAAAAGAGACATCTTGCCAATAGAAAAAGACAATTTACATTTAAAATAAGAAAACACAATTGCATTGTCTTATTTCAAGTGTATTTTATCTAAATATCTTATTTTAAGGGTAAAAATACTCCTTCCATTGGTAAACTACCTCATTTACCTACACAAATTAAGGGTAAATACACTTAATTTAAGAAATGTTTACTTATTTCAAGATCGTTTTTCCAGCGTAGCTACAGATGTGTATTTTTACATTGCAAAAACATGTAGAAATAAGTAAAGATTTCTTAAATAAAGTGTATTTACCCTTAATTTGAGTGGGTAAATAAGAGGATTTGCCAATGGAATTAATACTTTTACTCTTAAAGCTACAGTGTGTAACTTTTAGCGACATCTAGCGTTCAGACTGCAGACTGCAGCAACAGTACGGCGAGCGTTACGGGACAAAATGTCTTCCACGACGTCCGCATCACCTACCTTCTCAAGTGATGAGGTTTGTTTACATAGATAATTTTACAGATAGTATTTCATTAGTCTTTGTAGGGTATAGATTTCATGTAGACTTAAGATAATAAATATACCCGTTATTTTTTCTACATCGTTGTGACGTTTTGGCGATCTCGCAATCGCTAGTTTGTTGGCTCTGCGCTGCCGTAGCGCAAAGATGTCTGCCTCCATGGCTGCGAGACCCGCTCCTATGTAATTATAAATAACGAATTCTAAGGCAACGCAAATATTAAGGTTAAGAGGCTGAGCTCGTAGATGATGATAAATAACATAGTTATGTATAATATATTACATTTCTGACTGTATATCCCTGTAATTATTACACACTGTAGCTTTAAAATAAAAAATATATATAAAATGCATCTGAAATAAGTCAATGCAATAGTTTTTTTCTTATTTTAAATGTAAATTTTTTTTTTCATTGGCAAATTGTCTCACTAACCTGCTCAATTCAAGAAAAAAATGCACTTATTAAAAAAAAAAAATTACTTAACTTATTAAGATAAAAATCTTTGCAGTGTATTATAGAGGTGGAATATGTCGACGTACACCTGTGGACCGGAGAAAGCCTCTGGGAGGCATACTGAAATATGGGTATAAAACAACATCAACAAAGACTATTGCTAAGCTCAGGTGGGAGGGTACTTTCTATTCACCGACAAATGTTTACTTTCTGAGGAACTAGAGCGAGTTTTATACAATAGATGAACATGAAACCAAAACTATGTACATGTCCTGTTTATGAACCTCCACTAATATACAGAAATTGAGAACATTAAAGGTGACAAAAAAAAGTTTAAGTAAAAATAATGCAGGAAAAATGTAACTAAGCTCACTTAGCTTATTGCTCCTTCCTGTGTTTCCAGAAAGGCCAAAGTAAATAACCCAGTCCTTCTTTTAACTGTAGACAAGCCATGATCTGCTTCTCTGTTCTCCATTTTTCATTTGGATGAAATAATAGCTGCATGAATCATGACAGCAGACAAGATAGAGGAGAGCAGGAGGCGGGGTTACCAATCTACTTGCTCTGGAGAGCAGAGTTCGCTGCTTTTAGATGTTGTCTCCAAAGTCTCCAGTAGCAGAAAAAAGTCTCTAGATTTGGCGCTAGGAGCTTTTTAGAAATCAAAGTGCTAGAGGGGTCTGAAAAGTGGCTAAATATAGCGACTAAAGCGCTAAGTTGGCAACACTGCTCTTTGCATTGTTTGTTTTCAAATGGTTTGCTGCTGTCTGTTTGGACCTTTCTGAACATGTGCAGCAAATGGACTGATCCTAGGGCTGGGCGATACAGAAAAAAAGCTTATCGATAAAAAAAAATGCATATTGATCGATATCGATAATTATTGAAAAAATTTGAAACCACATTTTATGATATTGCTAAATGATTTAATTATAATAAAGAATACAAACACAGACTTCAAATTAAATCTTTATTTAACCAACTTTTTTTAACCATAACAGAATTGTTTTAAAGAAAAATAACTTAAGAGACCTGAGTTATGTTATTAAATACTGACAAAGAATAAACTAAAGTGACCAGAAAAGTGACCAAAATAAATATAACAAATAAATAAATGCCCCCCCCCCCCCCCCCCCCCCGGCCGCCACCCGCATTCCTGCTTTAACCTGAGTTATTACTTTGAAGTTTCTGGCCCCTCAGCATTTTTCTCTCAACTGAAAATATATATACATTTTCCCGAAATTCCCGAAGATTCCTCGGAGGAGAGTCGCGGCGGGGCCTACACAGCTTGTACTCCTGCGGGTGTGAGCGGCTGAGATGATAAAAAAAAAAGTTGGTTGTGTTATCAGACTTGGGTTTCACTGGTTCCCGACACATTTTACAGATGACTGTGGTTTGTTTTTTGTCCAACTCGCCATGACCGAAATACTGCCAGACTGGCGATCTACAAAAACCTTCTTTGGAACAATTTCCTCCGCCTCTCCTTGCTGCGACATCTTCATGTGCTCTGTGTTGTGGTTTGAGAGGGCGGCGCTTTGTGACGCCATGCCTGGGTCCGCGATTGTGATTGGTTGGGAGGAAGTAGTGATTAGCATAAACCTACATGATAGGCTACAATGAGAAGGAAGGAAAACTGCGTTTCTTTATCGAACTTTTATCGAGCCTATTTTTTTCTATTGCCCCACACGTCTATCGATCGATATATATCGTTATTGAATTATCGCCCAGCCCTAACTGATCCAATATGGTGGACACTGAAGGGGGGGCTGGGACACACTTAATATTATCAGCGTTCTGATGACATTTTAGCCAAAGTATTTTTTATCAAAAACATAATTAATGTGCACAAATACGGAATAACTGTATTACCCATACATGGAAACAGAGTTTTATGGGGCCCCCAGGAACTTGGACTGCCTGGTATTGCCTAATGGTAAATCCCCCCTGATGTCCATCAGTCCATCCATACAAAACAAAGATCCATTTCTCTTATTGTTACAGAAGTTGTTGCAGCTCTATCTCTGTTATTGGCCTGCAGGAAAGTTGTTTAGCTAATCAGAGAAGTGGCCTCAGACGCAGGAAGCACAGGAATCCTCCTCCAGGTCCTGCATTTAGAACTGATCAGCTGTTTGCTGCTATTGTACACAGACTGGGAGGTTTTACAGGCGAACACGCCTGCTGGGCTCCTGGCCTGCTGGGGATATGTTGTGAAGATAACTTTGGGATTTTTACTGCTTTTTCCACCAATGTGTGTTTTAGTGATAATTGATGGTGTGAGTGTGAGGGTTGTGGTGTTGACTGTGTGTGTTATTTTTAGGGGAAATAAGCTCTAGTGGAGCCGGGAGCATATAAATACACCCAGAGACTGGTGGGCACACAGACACACACACAGTGGGCGCTACAGTAACCTTTAATGAAACCTGTATTTCTCACCTTGACCAGTTGAATCTACCGATTTTACAGTCTCTGATTGTTTTTAATACAGACTTATAGTCTCTCACCTTTGCTGACCATTCCCCATTCTCTCCCTCATATCCTGTCCTCGGTGTTATCTTTTCTTCTGGCTCTGCCTCCCCCCCACTTTCAGGCACAAGGCCATTTTCAGTATTATGACTGCAGATATGACCCATAACACAAAGACCCAGACACCTAACCATTGTTAGAGCTGAAGCCTTTTAATCTGTTAAACCTGCATCGTTATATTTGCCTCTTTTCTTTTTCTTACGTGTTTTTCTATCATTTGCTTTTTTTATCAGTGTTTGAGCGGATGTCTTAATGATGATTGTGTGGATCCCTAGCCAATACGACAGTTTGATCACCAGGAACTTGTGAACAAATCATAAAAGAAAGAATAGTTTAGTCACTGATCTCTATTTATTCACTGAATTGCTGATTGCCTGCAAAAAGTGAAGCCACCATCTTGGTACTCCCCACTCCCACAGAGATGCTCAGTAAAATGCCTCCCTGTGCAGCATTTAGCTGCAGAAACCAGCAGTTTTCTGTCTGCAGGAAGACGTTCCTCTGGTCATTTCCCAGTCAGTGGATGAACTAAGCAATAAATCCATCTATAGCCGATGGATCCTATAGTTTAGTCTGTAGACTAACATTAGTCTGGCTATCTCAGACTGACTGGAAGACATTGACTGAGTTAGACACTGACATTGGGTCTAACTTTAGAAAATAGAAAGTAGAGGAAATAGAAAATAATTCACGCAGTGTAGTAATGTAGGAATTATTTATTCAATGGATGATGATGTCGTTTTGTAGCGTTTGTTGTATTTCTCATTTGAAAAAGTCATCAGCTGAAGTAAATTGCATATTGGCAGGAAAAAAACAACTTTATATATATATATATATAAAGTTTTAGAGATTTATAGACTTCATTAACTTCATAATGACTCTGCAATGTGATGGGCTTATTTTTTAAATTCTAAGTTAAAGTTAATCTACTGATGCTATGAAGCAGCCAGTGTGTGTCAAATGAATTAATCTTTATTTTAAGGTCTGAAGTTCCCGTGAAAATGAGAACATCATCTTTGTTCGATGCTGTAGCGCATTGATTGTTTACATTGTAGCTTTATTTCACCCCATACTACCAACGGGCAATCAGCAATCCAGGGAATAAATATAGATCAGTGATTTTAGTGCAATGATTGATGTTTAAAAAGGAATTGTAGGGGACCAGTCTAGGGCCAGTCTTGGGCCAGTCTAGGTCCAGTCTAGGGCCAGTCTAGGTCCAATCTAGGTCCAGTCTAGGTCCAGTCTCAGGCCAGTCTAGGGCCAGTCTAGGTCCAGTCAAGGGCCAGTCTAGGTCCAGTCTAGGGCCAGTCTAGGTCCAGTCTAGGTCCAATCTAGGTCCAGTCTCAGGCCAGTCTAGGGCCAGTCTAGGTCCAGTCTAGGTCCAGTCAAGGTCCAGTCTAGGTCCAGTCTAGGGCCAGCCTAGGGCTAGTCTAGGGCCAGTCTGGGGCCAGTCTAGGTCCAGGACAGTCTAGGTCCAGTCTAGGGCCAGTCTAGGTCCAGTCTTGGGCCAGTCTAGGGCCAGTCTAGGTCCAGTCTAGGTCCAGTCTAGGTCCAGTCTCGGGCCAGTCTAGGGGCAGTCTAGGTCCAATCTAGGTCCAGTCTCAGGCCAGTCTAGGGCCAGTCTAGGTCCAGTCTAGGTCCAGTCAAGGGCCAGTCTAGGGCCAGTCTGGGGCCAGTCTAGGTCCAGGACAGTCTGGGGCCAGTCTAGGTCCAGTCTAGGTCCAGGACAGTCTAGGTCCAGGACAGTCTAGGGCCAGTCTAGGTCCAGGACAGTCTAGGTCCAGTCTAGGGCCAGCCTAGGGCTAGTCTAGGGCCAGTCTAGGGCCAGTCTAGGTCCAGGACAGTCTAGGTCCAGTCTAGGGCCAGTCTAGGGCCAGTCTAGGTCCAGGACAGTCTAGGTCCAGTCTAGGGCCAGCCTAGGGCTAGTCTAGGGCCAGTCTGGGGCCAGTCTAGGGCCAGTCTAGGTCCAGGACAGTCTAGGTCCAGTCTAGGGCCAGTCTAGGTCCAGGACAGTCTAGGTCCAGTCTAGGGCCAGCCTAGGGCTAGTGTAGGGCCAGTCTAGGTCCAGTCTTGGGCCAGTCTAGGGCCAGTCTAGGTCCAGTCTCGGGCCAGTCTAGGGGCAGTCTAGGTCCATTCTAGGTCCAATCTAGGTCTAGTCTCAGGCCAGTCTAGGGCCAGTCTAGGTCCAGTCAAGGGCCAGTCTGGGGCCAGTCTAGGTCCAGGACAGTCTGGGGCCAGTCTAGGTCCAGTCTAGGTCCAGGACAGTCTAGGTCCAGTCTAGGGCCAGTCTAGGTCCAGGACAGTCTAGGGCCAGTCTAGGTCCAGGACAGTCTAGGGCCAGTCTAGGTCCAGGACAGTCTAGGGCCAGTCTAGGTCCAGGACAGTCTAGGGCCAGTCTAGGTCCAGGACAGTCTAGGTCCAGTCTAGGGCCAGGCAAGGAAATTTGGGGAAATTTTGAATGGCTACTGCTGTATTGTCTAATTATGAAGCCATAAAGCATGAATTAATTTTCTGATCTCATGACTTCATCTCTGCAGCAGAGCAAAGCGTCGACAAGCTTGCAAATAGAAGGAAGTAGTGCTGAGTTAGCAGCGGTTGTTTACATTCTTCCTGGTAAAGTTACATCCAGCCATGATCTGTTGTCTCCCCGCCGTCTGAAGGACATGTTGTCATCCAGCAGAAGCTCTTTGTTTATCTTTTCTGCTCAGTCCTCTTCGGTGCATAATGTCCCGTCTGTTCAGCCCTCTTTGTCGCACTCCAAGATGTAAAGCAGAGTACAGCAGCGGAAAGAGCTTTTGATCTCTCAGACGCTCAGCAGTCAAAACAATGACGGAGAACAATGAGGAGAAATTCTGTGAAAGCACAACACTGCAACAAGCCCGCCGTTCTGACCTGATTCTTGCTTTAAAGTGTCAGGACTTTTAATTTGGTAAAAATATTTATACAGAACCAAAGTATTTACACCCCTTAGGCAGTTTCTAATTTTATCACATTATAATCAACAACCTCAGTGTTTATTTGGGGGATTTTGTACAATAAACGTACACAGAATAACAATTGGATTTCTAGGATAGAGGATTGAACAGGAAAATCTGAATGGCTTGTTTTTGTATTCAGTATCTATTTGGCCAAATATAAAACCAGTGGAATCAAAAGAGAGACCATGTCTGGATTATTTAATCCCAGTAGAAGATTGGGGGACAAACAGAGTGAACAGATTATCCCGTGGGCCTCCTCCCGTCAGGACATGCAGAGGGAGATTGGCCTGATGGGGGCATCCAAACAGGTGTCTGAGCCTCCTCAGCTCACTCCTCTCAGTGTGGAGAATCAGAGGCTCTGCTCCTCTGCTTGATTTCTCCTCACCTGACCCTCACGCTGCCTCTAGAGATACATTCACACACAATTTGAACTGTGTTGCTGTTGTGAAGCATTTCCAGGTTATCTCTATGTAGGTGAATTTAGCGAGGCAAACTGTGCAGTTTTGGCGATTTCGGTGAAATGCAAACTAACACCTGCAAACTAACAGAAAAAAATGTGCATGGTTTGAAAAATATTAACTTTTGTTTACATTTGCATTGAAAAGTCCTATCAGGGCTAGATGTCCAACGTGAAGGAGGCAGCAGAGAATGGCTTTTTAAAATCAAAATGGTAGACAAAGCTTAAAGTGGTGAATGCTCTTCAGATGTTTGTGGTTTTTAAAAGAGCTGTTTTAATTTAGCTCTAGAAGGACTGTTTCGTTGTCATAACTCCAGCGAAGACATCGGGCCGGTGTCCAGTTGGTGCCTTCTTTGCCCTGCTCCGCCACTTTGTCTGCATGGCAGGCTTCTATTAACCTCTCCGCCATCTTCCTTCCATCTCTTTCAGTTAGCCTCTAAAGGCTAACCCTGGCCCGGCGTAGTCTGCTGTCTCGCTGGCGGAGTTCTCTAATGTATCGCTGTCGTCCTCTCAGCCTGCCATAGCCTCCCCACTGCCTTCAGCTCTCTGACCGCCAGGTGGGCTTATCCAATCTACTGCTCTGCCCCTTTGATCCTCCGCAGTTGGCCACCTGGTTCTGTTTCCCCATTGAGATTCTATGATCTACCGCTATAGATCCCTCAGACCGGCTTACCCCCACGCCGCGGCGCTGTTCCCCTCCGGGCTGCTCCCATCTCCTCTTGTTGTTTCCTAGCTCTAGGCGGGGGCATGGCTGGCCGTCTCGTTCCGGTTCTGGTCCCCTCTCCCCCCATGTTCTTCCACCTTCCCTCTTTTGTCTGGGTGAAATTATCCATCATCCAGTCATAGCTCCTTGAATGGGGGGATGAATTCTCCATCTTCCTCCAGATGAGATGGTCAAACTAGGCAAATAGTTTGTGCTGGTTATGCAAAATTCAAAGTGAGAAAAAGCAGGTGAAGCTGAATTTTCACTAGTCTTGCCTCATTATGACTTCATCTAAAGGGAGTTCCCTTCCACTCTGTGGAGGAAGCCCATTGCAGCTACTTGAATCCAGAGCTAATTATTTTGGCCATTACCTGGTTTCCATCACCATAGATGAGGGTGAAACAGACCGACTGGTAAATGACTGCAGTAAAAGTTGGATCTTCTCAGGAGGATGCATGCATGTACAGTATAAGTCCTAATTTTAATTAGGTTTTTTTTTTTATAAAATAATGTAATTTTCCTTGGACACATTTATGTT
Organism: Cyprinodon diabolis; assembly: GCA_030533445.1. Taxonomy (NCBI): domain Eukaryota; kingdom Metazoa; phylum Chordata; class Actinopteri; order Cyprinodontiformes; family Cyprinodontidae; genus Cyprinodon; species Cyprinodon diabolis. The sequence continues at coordinate 48,933,474 of CM060081.1, forward strand.
TTTATTTGACAATTCAAATAAATGTGTTATTTGTAAAGTCTCTATAGACCGATACACACTTGTCATCTCGAAGCATTTTACAGAGACAGTTCAATCACATCTTACAGTCAGAACCAGCTGATAGCATCAAGTCATTGGCTTTGAATGAGCCTGTGGTGGCTGCAGATATTCACTCGCATTGTATTGTTGAGACAAAGGCAATCCCTCACACCAAGCAGTCATGCAGTGAGAGTGGAGAGGAAAAGCTCAATTTTAACAGGAAGAAACCTCCAGCACAAGGGCTCATTGTGAGCAGGCTTCTGTCGAGGCTGAAAGTGGGTTTAAAGCACACAGAAGCACTGATCTTTAAACAATTTCTATGTTACCAAAGGCAACAGTAAAGAAGCTCCATAGGTCTAGAAAGAAACGGGTATGTTTACTATGAGTCAGTTTTTATGCCTCAAGGGATGAACAAGAGCACATCCAGTTAGTCACAGCAAAAGCCTGGTCCATGGCACTGTCTAGGAGAGAAATGGGGCTTAACACTGAAAAACAGGCCCAACTCTGTCATCTAAATTCAACAGTGTTGATCACAGAAGCCTATCTGGAGTCAGAGACCAGATGAAGGTACCATGATGAGAAAAAGCAGGGAGAGCAGAACGTTAGAGATTGAACTAACAGATTCTGCAGAGTGGGAGAATAGAGATAGAATGAAGCAGAATGATGAAAAAGGGGTCCCTATGTCCTCCAGCAGTCTAAGCCTATAGCAGCATAACTATAGAGATAGCTCAGGATAACCTGAGCCACTCTAACTAGAAGCTTTATCAAAAAGGAAAGTTTTAAGCCTAGCCTTAAAAGTAGACAGGGTGTCTGCCTCACGGACTACAACTGGTAGTTGGTTCCACAGGAGAGGAGCCTGATAACTAAAAGATCTGCCTCCCATTCTACTTTTAGAAATTCTAGGAACCACTAGTGTCATGACTCTGCACTTTTGGTTCTTTTTTTTAGTTTTCAGTTATACGTTGACTCATGTCTTTCTGTGTTTTCTAGTTTATTGATGTAATTTCTATGTTGTGTTATTCTAGTTCTTTGGTGTTATTTGTCCTCTGCTGCCCTCTTGTGTCAGTCTCTTTTTTTTCCATAGCTCCCTTCTAGAGTCCACTGTCCACAACTGCTCCCAATCTGCTGATTAGCCTGGCCTTTGTTCAGTCTCAGTTCTCAGATTTTCCGTGAAAAGAATCACAGGTGTAAAAGAATACCGAGTCACTGTTTGCTGTTATGAATCTGGTTTTTTGGTAGGATTGGATAACCAGAAAGAACAGTAGAAAACTTTGGTTAATTAAGGGTGAGCTAGATAAAAGCCTTACTTACCACGTAATGAGCCTAATTTTTTCTTTACTATGTATTTCATTTACTTTTGCTTTTTCTCCACATTTCAGACCGAGTTCCACTCTTGTAAGCAACATAAGCCTCCCCTCACCAACATGATTTTTTTGCATGCATAATTATTTGCATAATAAACACTTAGGAATGAGTTATGAACTCCCTACAGATTGAAACATAAACTATTTATGCATCTATTTTAAACTAGTACTGACAAATATTATTATTATAAAACAAATCATGTTTACTACTTGAAATACTTTGTAGCATTTCTGTTCTAGTCACTGCTTTGACCTCTGAACAACAGAAACATTTTAAGCCAAACTATTTAAAAAAAACATACTTTTTAACAAAATGTATTTATAAAACCAAGTTCTGAGCTTAAACATGAGACGTTGTGCTTCCAAAGACATTTATGTTTTCTAATATCTAAACAATTATAGGATCACACATATGTTATTGTTTTATTAAACAATTTCACACATTTGATCTCCCTGAGTTTTTAAGGCTTTCTAATAGTATTAAGATTGATTTGAAAAAATTATAATCCCACTGTAGAAAAAATAATGAAGCATTTGTTCTTAGTTTGAAGGAGGAACAAAGTGTTTATTCTAATGCCACCAGGAGAGTTTAATAAAAGCTCAGAGAGATGTAAGGTGAGTGGAATCAAACTGAGAGGAATAGTGCTTCCTACAGGCCATAGGCTGTACTACATGCATGAGGGTTAAATCATGTTTTGCTTTTCACTGAGTAAAAAAACCTGCAACTTCAGGTAAAAAATATATATATATATATATATATATATATAATCTGTTCCTGTGTGCTCCGAGTCTGAGGTAAACAGGATAGTATTTGTTTCTGCATAAATACACATTTCAAATGATCCAGACCCAAAGTGTGCAGCAGCAGCAGCAGCATTTGGAGGTTCTGGTTCAGTTTCCTGAAGATTTTTCCTCATGTACCTCACAGTGCAGCAGGATTTAATAGGACCTTCTGTCATAGTTTTCCCTCCTGAGGTCTTAACTTTGGTTTTCTTTGAAGCCTTTTAAAAAGAAAAAATAACAAAGGTAAAAAAAAATAAAATAAAATTCACAAAATATCAGAAAATAAAAATAGGAAACATTTTAACAAAAAGACAAATGGTTGATTGATATAATTTTTGGACACAAGTGAGGAAAGAAAAAATATATTAACAAAGAAAATACATCAAATTTTATCAAATTTTGCTTTTTGAACATATTGTGTCATTTTAATTTCAAACAGATTTGTTATTATTCTTTACCTGAACACCTTTTAGTTTGATGTTTTTCAATTTACAAATAACTTCTCACTGTAGTTTAATGGTGCTTGAAGTGATAAAATAGTGGTGCTCTGGTTCTAAAAACTCAGAAATGCTTAACAAGCCTTATTTGTCCGACACTGTTTAAATATATTTAGATGCCTTAAGAAGTGGACAAGTAGATAAACACGGCTGTTCTATGAAGGACTCAGAAGTTTAAAAACAAAACTTTAATGAAGAAAAATCATTAAATTAGAGGGAAAGTTTCTTCCATTCGTTTGCAACAAAGGACTTTTTTTTTAAATGGCCATTTGAAAAAGGAAATCCAGATATAAATAATTGAAATACTTCTAAATAGTTCTTATTCAAAACATGTTTGGAGAAAAAGATTACTGTTTTCTCAGATTTTATTTTTTCAATTTTTATTTTCTTATTTAACTTTTTCAAGTTCCTGTTTTTCACATTTAGTTTTCCATTTTTTTTCATTATTTTCATATGCAAAGCTTTCCCATGGAATGTGAATAGAATGTGATATCTAAAACAAAATTTAAAATAAATGCATATCTAATCATTTTTAAAGGGACATTTGAAAAAAATATGGAAAAAATGAAATTATTTTGAGAAAAAAAATTAGAAAACAGCAAATCTTTTAAAAGAATTTATACTCTGAGAGAAATTTGAAAGAATAACATATGAAAAAATAGATAATCATAAATAAATATAACAAAGAAAACAGCAAAGTTTCTGTTGAAACCTTGTTTTGTTTTAGTATTTTTTAAGGCTAATTTCGGGATTTCTTTTTTGATTTTCATTTACAAAACATATTTCAGCAATTATAGAAAACATAATAATAAGAAACAATATTAAGCATCTCAGTGCGGCACATTTAAACCGACCAACTGCTGCTCAGAAAAGCTAACGAGTCCACGCTAACGCTGGGCTGCAGGCAGAGATTTAAAGCTGTGATTTGCAGAGTCCATCCAGCTGACAGATTTATTGCTGCATTTTCCAAATGTTTGGCCTTTGTTCAGAAAAGGGTTCGGTAGAAATCTGTTCTGGAAAAGCAGCCAGAAGAATCCCTTCTTCCATTTATGTGAGCGGCGCACAAACGCTGCAGCAGACGTGTGAAAAGCCAAAGGGGCCTGAAGATGGCCGCCTCTTTATTACAAAAAAAACAAACAAAAACAGAAACTTATAACTATGTAGAGGAAGGAAATAAACATTTTTAATAAAACAATTCAACGTTTTGGATAAAAATGCAAGCCGCCCCAAAAAAATTATCATCTTTATTTTATTGTTCATGTAGGACAGAAACAATTAATTGGATTAATCAATTATTGAAATAATCGTCAACTAGTTTAGTAATGGATTAATTGTTAACTGGAGAGTAGAGACTCTAAAACAGGCCTTTAGCTGACAGAGCGACCCACTAAGAGCAGGAATTATACCAAGATTGTTAAAACACATACATAAATAGGAGTTCCTGAGCAAAAATTTTGTTTTAGAAACATTTTGAGGCTAAAAATCAGGTGTTTTCTGTAACTTTCAGGAAACGTCTGCAGCTCCTGACAGCAAGAAAGATCTTCATTTGTCTGGGAGACACTTTGTTTTTTAGCCCTTTAAAGCCCGATCCAAGAATAAAACAAAACAGAAAATAACTTTTTTTGGTTTGAATTCCTTATTTGGCCTTTTAACAAAATATGTAAAAAGAAAAAACAGAAACACATGTTTGATATTAATAATTTATTACTATGCGATAAGTCAAGATTATTTTTTGTGTAGTCGTCTGCCCTCTGTTATCAGGTATATCTGATTGTGTACAATAGGATTTTGAGCAAAGTTTTTACCATTAAATTGTGCAAAAGGTGTCAGACGCAAAACATTTCAGAAACCGTATGTATCAAATACGATACATTTGGCGTTATAGGGTTAAAATTATTTCAAAAGAAAAATTGTATTTTCTAAATTTTCTTTTGGTATTTTTTTTTTTATTTCTTATCACTTTTGTCAGATTTGTCTATATGAATTTAAACTTTGTAAACTTTCAAGCACAACCGTATATAGGTCTGAGGTATATATAAATTATAGTATGAAATACATATGAATTTCTAATAATATGCAACATGAAAGAGGCAGATGTAACATTTTAGGGCTGAAACAATTAACTGGATTAATTGATTATTGAAATAATCATAATTTAATTTAGGAATCAATTAATCGGTAACTGGAGTATAGAGACTCTAAAATGCACCTTTAGCAACTTAGAGCAGGAATTATACCAGGATTATTAAAAAAGTAAATATTTTGATTTAGTAAAAAGTCTTCTTTGAGGAACCTTTGGCTATCTGATTATTAATCGATTCATTGAAAACTTAAGCGACAGATAAACTGATTAGTTAGTTGCAGGCCTACGTTGTCATGGTAATTCCTACTTTGTGTTGTGGCTACAGATCCAACATTTATTAGTAAAATTGCAGGAAACCATCAGGATTTACTTTTTTTTTTGTCTTTTGTGCACAAACAAGATATCATGTATTTGGTTGTGCTTTGTTCTCAACAAAGACAGTTAAAAATGTTAGAGGGCCACATTTGGCGTCAGAGGGTTTTATTAGAAACCATTCATAACAGAGGAATTGGGTTTTGTTCAATTAAAGTATTTAAAGTAGGATATTAATGTTCAGTAAAAAATGATGTATTAAAGATACATTTATAAGTTAGGGCTCTGTGCGCACATCAACAAGGGGTCAAGGTAGTGCTGTCAGAGGATAATAGTTGTGCTGAATGCCACCTCTGCTTGGTTTGTCTATAAAGTCACATAAAGTGTTTTTTTAGACTGAGATTATCTGTTGTTTCCATTCCCTTCCTCCAGAGAATCCTGCGTTTTTTTGTGTTTTTTTTTTTCTTGTTTTGGTGGCAGATGGAGCGATCCACCTGGATTGTAGCGCACTTGCAGGCTGTGGTGTGTTTGTGTTGCATTACGCATGGAAGCTCTCACAACACCACTGGCTCCAGTGGGCTTAGGCCCCCAGGATTTAGGCACGCAACCACCAGAGGCCAGAGACGGAAAGAGGAGAGCTGGAGGGAAGCCCAGATGAGATGGGAGATCCACCGTGTGTGTGTGTGTGTGCCTCTCATGGGTTGCCTCCCCCCATAGAGATGATTTTTGCAAACTTCATATCTTGGAAACAAAGAGAACGCAGCAGTCCACTCACCCCAGGCCTATACTGAACTTTTCCCATGCAAGAATACACACACACCAGCATATCCTGAAAATTACCTGAATGCTGGCTTATCCCATGTTTATGAGATGGTTCCAAGGTTAATGTCAGGTCGGGGCGATGGTGCTCACCCCCTTCGTGTCCTTGGTGGTGCTCCCTGTCAGAAAAAGGGCTTCCTAAAGATATCTCCGTGCCCTGGGCGGCGCGGCAGAACAAAAAGGCATCTAAACCGTACATATGGCTTTGATGAAAGCCATGAAACGACGCTGAAGCGAATCAGAGCAGAAACAGCCTGGGACAGGCCTGTGTCCACAGTGGACAGGGAGAGAGAGACACCGTGGGGTCCGGAGTTCCTGCCCAAACAGTTTACCATTTCTCCAAATCCATTTCCAGAATGATCACAACGCTTATTAATGAGTTCTAGCGATTGAAACTCCTCATATTTAATTACAGTATTTTATAAGGCAGTTACAAAAGGAGCATTTGTCATGGATGTAATGAGACAATAGCCTGAGGCTGTGTCCATTAACTGTGTCCATTAGATTCATTTCCACTTAGCATGCATGTGTGTACATCACATCTGCTGTGTGTGAGTTCAGACAGAAACCTGCAGTCAGGCTGGGATTGTTGAGCTCTGGAGGTTCTAGTTCTATAAACCTAGACTTGCACAGCTGCAGTCAGATGTTTAACAGTTCATCCTGATCAGATCAGTTTATCACCACCTTCATAAAAGGTGGGGGGTATGAAGTGTGGACTGCTGGGCCACTGATTGGACCAGACCTCAGGAGAGAGCCATGAGCCGCCCATCCTCAGCCAGAGGAGGGGGGCCGGAAACACACATCCCAAGTCTCCCGAAGTTCCGGGAGTCTCCCTGATATAGTTTTCCACGGATGCCCAAGTCGGATAAATTATCCGAGATTTTAGACTATCCCAAATGGTGTTTTTTTTTTTATGCGAGCGAGAGCATGTAGGCAATACAATAATTTGTGCACCATGTGCGGATTAGAACTGCTGAGATTGTGCAGACTAGAAGAAAGAGCGGGGTGTGGGGAGGAGGTTGCTTGTGAAAGCTGTGCAGCGTATCTTTCCAAAGCGATATTCTGGATGCTCGATGCTCTGGTTGGTTATTTCTTCTGTTCTGTCTTTGAATCGCAGCTCGGCTTGATTGAAAGATGGTTTTAAATGTAAGGTCCCTGCATTCAGTTCATTAGGATTAGTCAGTTCGGAGCGGCACATCCCCCTTTAAAGGGTTATTAAGGTTTGTGGTAAAAACTGGAAGTTAATTGGCTTCTCTATATTGTCTTTAGGTGTGTTGTGTGTGTGAATGGTTTTGTGTCTTAGTGTGTCTCTGTGTTGCCAGACTGTCCAGGGTGACCCCACCTCTTGCCTATAGACTGCTGGAGATAGGCACCGTCCCCACCGTGATCCTTGCAGGACTAAGCAGGAGAGAGAAGATGGACGCTCTCTTTTCCTTACACATAATAATCCATTCTCCCTGCTTTTTTAAACCTCTGGAGTTTAACCTCTTTAAATGTATTTATTTTTCATAGGCAGACAGCAAATTACAAGAACATTTCTATTTCTTCATCCAAGACGAGTGAATTTAGAAACATTTTGCAAAGATTTTCTTTAGATAGAAACATTAAACAAATCTATCTATGACTTGATTCCATTTTCTCTGTAAAGTGGCTTGAAATGACACTTATATAATGGCTCTATATAAATGACAATAATTGGACTTAAGTGAAGTCAATAAAAAAGGGATTAAAGTCTGGAAAAAAGTATTCCTTTATTATATATTTGGTGTCTTCATATTTTTGGAAAACAAGCTGGTCTAGATGTTGATTTTAGTCCCAAAGTACAATAGGTGTTTGTTTTTACTCAGTCAATTAAGGCACACTGGGAATTTTGATGTCAAATCCCGCAGAATGCTTTGCAAGGAGCTGTTGTGGTTTTGGCGCTCTGCGACAGTGAGGTCAGCGTGGAGGGAAGAGGCGAGCCGATGTGGCTGAGATGTGGTGGAGTGGCAGAGAACAAGGTTATCACAGCGATGAGTGGTTCATGCCGACTCTGTCTGGAGGAGAAGAGAAAAAGAAGAACATCAAAGACAGAAAGAAACAAAGGGAGGAGATTATCTGAATGGCAGGGAGGTGGCAATGAGAGGAGCTTTATGGTGTTCACCAAAAGAATTAAACACTAAAGCAAAAGTTTAGCGTAAATCAGTGTAATCATGGTTTTATTGTCCATTTAACACTTTTAAATGAAAAGTTGTGAAAACTGTGTGACAGAATAGATGAGCTCTTCAGGCTGGGTTTGTGCCATGACTTGATTTAAATGGACAAACAGGGATTTATGGAGGTATGTGTGGCCTTGCAAAGTCAGAACTTCAAAGTCATAAAACAAGTCGCAGAACATTTAAGGAGGTCCACATCTAGCTGTGAGAAATATGGCCCAACAGTCAATCGTCCTTCTTTGAACAATGTGCCTGTTGATTTATAACTTTGTGCTTTTAAGGCCCTGTGGAACTCATTTTACAAAACGCCAAACACGCTGGATGTCAGCTGTAGTTGTTGTGAAATAGCCTTTGAGTTTATGCTTAAAAATTATGAAACGATAAAACAAGGCAAGGCAAGCATTCCTAAAGAGGCCTCAATCAGGGGACTAGGGCATCGCCCCACCCACCCAATGACCTTGATTAAGACATAAACAAAATGTTTTAATTAAATTATACAATTAAAATCGTTCAAAATATACTGATATATATTTTTTAGTTGTGCAAGATAAATATTTCATCTTTAATGACGAGTAAAGCTGTTTTGGTTTTTTTTCGTAGGATTGGTGACGTATTTCTGCCCTAGAACGCAAAAATCTTTGCACATTGACTCGTTAAAAGTTGTCCATGCACAGTAGCTCCTCTGCAAAACAGAAGTATAGGAGGACTCTGGGCGCAGCTAAGCTACCCCCAGTGGTGACAGGAAGTGACGTCACAGTCAGTGCAGGTGATTGACAGGCGGAGTCGCGGGAGGGATGTAAAGTTAGCAAGAGAAGCTGGAGGTGAAACAGTTTGAACCTGATCAGCCGAACATTGAAATGAATCATCAGTCCAAAGACAGATGGAGATGGTTCACTTTTTCCAGGACCTGGTTTAGCTCCAAGGCTAGGCTAACTGCATGCAGCGAGGCTAACTGCATGCAGCGAGGTTAACTGCATGCAACCGCATGCAGTGAGGCTAACCGCATGCAGCAAGGCTAACTGCGTGTAGCTAGGCTAACTGCATGCAGCGAGGCTAACTGCGTGTAGCTAGGCTAACTGCATGCAGCGAGGCTAACTGCATGCAGCGAGGCTAATTGCGTGCAGCTAGGCTAACCGCATGCAGCTAGGCTAACTGCATGCAGCATGGCTAACTGCGTGCAGTGAGGCTAACTGCATGCAGCGAGGCTAACTGCATGCAACCGCATGCAGTGAGGCTAACCGCATGCAGCAAGGCTAACTGCGTGTAGCTAGGCTAACCGCATGCAGCTAGACTAACTGCATGCAGCGAGGCTAACTGCGTGCAGCTAGGCTAACCGCATGCAGCTAAGCCAACTGCATGCAGCTAGGCCAACTGCGTGCAGCGAGGCTAATTGCATTCAGCGAGGCTAACTGCATGCAGCGAGGCTAGGCTTTATCCTGCTTTCCCTGCCTCCTTTTCAAAGGTCAGGATCCGAGCCAGCATGGATAAAGACAGCTAGGACTGATTTAAAGCACTTTGTAGAAAAGGAAAAGAATAATGAACAATCTGGGATTCACATGGAAAACAATAGAATATAGTCTATTTTTTCTAGATGTTTGTTTATTTGCATATAAAGCTGACTAATAGCTTCTCCATCATTACATTGCTCTCTACAGTGCAGATATTTTTATATCTAAGGGAAACATATTCCAGGACATTAAAACATTTTACTATATACACTCTTATTATATTGTCTTTCATATTTTTATCTTTAATGGCACATTGCTTTAACTCTTTGTACTCGATATAAACTACTGGAACCAGAATTGCCCTGAAGGACTAAGCCCAAGGGATAAATAAAGTTGAGTCTACGTCTATTAAACTGGTACATTATTTTTTTAGGTTTCTGACACAGTATTGGACCATGCAAAACACAGATTTACCTTCAAAGCCTCAGAAGGGCAAGATTTATGGACAAAAAGTAAACCTAATGATGTTTTATTTTTATAAAGTGCTTTTATGTTTTTTATTGTTGGCATTCATATAAATATACTATTGTGATAACTTAGTATACTTTTGACGTTTGACCACATGTTCAGAAAGGTCCAAACAGACAGCAGTAAACCATTTGAAAACAAACCATGCAAAGAGCAGTGTTGCCAACTTAGCGCTTTAGTCGCTATATTTAGCCACTTTTCAGACCCCTCTAGCACTTTGATTTCTAAAAAGCTCCTAGCGCCAAATCTAGAGACTTTTTTCTGCTACTGGAGACTCTGGAGACAACATCTAAAAGCAGCGAACTCTGCTCTCCAGAGCAAGTAGATTGGTAACCCCGCCTCCTGCTCTCCTCTATCTTGTCTGCTGTCATGATTCATGCAGCTATTATTTCATCCAAATGAAAAATGGAGAACAGAGAAGCAGATCATGGCTTGTCTACAGTGAAAAGAAGGACTGGGTTATTTACTTTGGCCTTTTTGGAAACACAGGAAGGAGCAATCAGCTAAGTGAGCTTAGTGCTTGGAAAAAATCTTTCATTCCTTTAGAGACAGCATGAAAAGTCAGCTGAGTACAAAACATAGAGAGGAAAACAAGAAGAGAGGGACAAGAAGAGAGGGACACAACCTAGAACAGATAATGGATGTCTATTCTATTAACATTTCTCTATCTGGAGAATGGGGCTGTTTATGTGTTGTCTGCTCAATTCAGAGGCCCCCTGCCTGTCTTTACCTGGGTCCCCAAATTTCCTAAATCCGTCCCTGGTCTGAACGGTCAGTCAACTGAGTTCACTATAAAGTGCACTATATAGTCCGTGCTCTAAATAGTGATTACGCCTCTGCTTAATATTTATTTCCAAAACTCAGTTATAGTTTGAATGGACTGTGTAAAAGTTGGACCGGACCTTTATAAACACCCAAACCTCACAGAGGTTTGGGTGTTTATAAAGACACAATATCATCAAAGATTGATTCAGCAGCCTTGTGTATTTTATCTTAATTATATAAATGTTTTCTTTCAAAGTAGCTGTTTTCATCTCCATCTGGTGTTGAAGCTAAGCTCTTTATAAGCTACTCTGTTTTTAACATATGATAGTGCTTTTGACTCCCTGTTCAAAACACTGTGAACCATCAGAGCAGCAGTTTAAAGAGTGTGAGTGTGTTTACTGCTAACCAGGCCGTCTGAAGTGGGCTCTTTAAAGACGCAGGTGTTTATCTTGAGAAAATGACTCTTTGCCCAGGATTGGTTATACTCCTTTGAAAAACAGCCTTTAGACTCAACACGCATAAAATGTTGAGCATGGAGCTGTGCAGACACTACATAATCAGAGAGTTATGAGAAAGCTTATTGCTGTGAGATGCAGCTGGGACTTGAGATACGGGTCTGAGTTGGAGGTGGGAGGATCAGCTTATTCTGACCACGGCCATTTTCTCACACATCTTCTTCTGTTGTGCATGTGTGTCCGTTAGCAGCATATCTGACCTGTCTGGCCTTGAGGCGGTGGGGCTGATAAGTCACTTTACTTCCCCTCAGCCTGACATCCGTCCAAAACATTCCCATATGACCCTATTCACCCTAATATGGATGTGTATATACATATATATATATATATATATGTTTCTACTTACAGATCTTGTGTGTTTCTCCTCCCTCCACATGGTATACTGCATTCTTTCATGCTCTATCAGCACCACAAGGTCAGTTTGGTTTGCCAGCACCTGTTTGCCAGTCTGGATGTTGACGTCAGGATCTGATCTATTATTCTCCATGCCTCATTGACTGGATGACCTTCAGCCCATAGCCGCTCATTAAATCAGCTGCCAGTAAAATCATTTAATTTTACAAATTGATAATAAATTAAAATGATTAAAAAAGCAGTTGATGTGCTGTGTTAAAGCCAAACTCTTAACAGGCGATAAACAAAATATCGCCATTAATCTATGCTCAAAATGGGGTTGGGGGCCTGGGTCTATACTAATGAATGTAACCTTGATATTGTAGGGCAGAGGTCACGGACCGTTAGCAGACTGTGGTCCGGATCCGGACCCAACCTAATTTAAAACATTTATAAATTACCGCATGTTGTCTGATGGCAGTATCTAATTTCCCTTGCGCCGCTTCTCCTGTTAATACGGTAAAGCCCTGGGGAGCGTCCGGCTCCAGGCTGCACGTGATCCAAATGAGCCACTGAGCTGTCAGTCTGGGTTGCTGCTGCTGCTACGTTTAGACACAGCAGGCAAACCTGTGGCAAGCCGGGCGATGGGAAAGAAGGAGAAGACGATGAGAAAAAGAGAGCAGAGAAAATGTAGACTGCTGGAAGAACTGCGGTGAGCTGGTGAAAGAAAAGTGAAATGGCGTGCTAAAAGATGACCCTGCACATTTAGAGGATGTTTGGCTCAACCTGCTGCTGTGAAGCAGGATTCTCCACCATGAACAGAATCAAAAATAAATCTGGATCCAGGCTCAAAATGAGCACCTTGATATGTGCTTGAGAATGGCTTAGTCTCTGGTTAAACCCAGGTTTAAAGCCTTGCAGGGCAGCATAAAGCCCTCTGCCAACATTAAGACAGAAAAAAGAAAGAGTTCAGGTGTTTCAGAAAATATGGGAGTCAGGAGATTTTCTATAAACCAAACTGATGGTTTTTAATTGGTTACTCCTGTTGTAGCCTGTTTGCCAGCAAGCAAGTAGGAGATGCTTGTTACTTTATTTGCAACTGGTGAAGCATTCTTCCAATGGTGCGATGTTCACACTTACAACTGAAACTACTTTCTAAAGCAGTACCTGGCTGCAGAAACCTGTTCAAATACTTAATTTTCTTTATTATTTAGATAGCAAACACACATTCCAAGATTACAGTGAGATTAATCTCGATTTTTTTTTAAACTATGCCCACCACCAATATATATATATATATATATATATATATATATATATATATATATATATATATATATATTTATATATATATATATATATATATATATATATATATATATATATATATATATATATATATATATATATATATATTTATATATATATATATATATATATATATATACCAACGAGCTGACCTACGCCACAGCTACAGTGATCCTAGAGATGCTTGGCTATAAGATAAACACCACAGGCCACAAAGCAGAGCCCCCATGGAGGAGAAGGCTGGAAGCCAAGATCAAGGCAACACGAAGACAGGTTAGTCAGCTCTCAGACCTGCAGAAAGGTGTAGGGAAGAGGTTACCTAAGTACAACAAGCTGTCCATTCCTGAGGCTCTAGAAACTGCCAAACAAAGACTCGCCGCCCTGGCCACCCGCCTAAAGAGATACAAGGGAGAAGCAGAAGCCAGGAGAATAAACCAGGTGTTCTCCACCAACCCATCCAAAGTGTACTCACAGTGGCAGGGTAATTCAAGATCAGATCCACCCAGGGCTGAGACTGAACAGTACTGGAGAAACATATGGGAGAAGGAGGCATCCCACAACACCAATGCTCAGTGGCTAGAAGATCTTAGAACAGATCACAGTAATCTCCCAGAACAAGAACCAGTAACCGTTACAACGGCAGATGTCCAAGAAAGAGCGGCAGGTATGAAGAGCTGGACAGCACCAGGCCCTGACATGATCCACACCTACTGGCTGAAAAAACTAACCGCACTTCATGCACGCCTCGCAGCACAAATGAACCAACTGCTGATGGATGGGACCCACCCAGAATGGTTAACCCAAGGACGGACAATCCTGATCATGAAGGATCCCCAGAAGGGAACAACCCCATCCAACTACCGGCCAATAACTTGCCTATGTACAACATGGAAGCTCCTGTCAGGCATCATAGCGGCTAAGATGAATAGGCACATGGCTCAATACATGGACCCTTCCCAGAAGGGAATAGGAAGTAACACCAGAGGAGCCAAGCACCAGCTACTAGTGGATAGAGCAGTCACTCGAGACTGTAAGACCAGGCAGACAAATCTGTGCACTGCCTGGATTGACTATAAGAAAGCCTATGACTCAATGCCACATACATGGATACTGGAATGCTTGGAAATGTACAAGATCAACAGGACTCTAATAGCCTTCATCAAGAACTCAATGAAGCTGTGGAAAACAAGTCTGGAAGCCAATGCAAAGCCAATAGCACAAGTCACCATCAAGTGCGGCATTTACCAGGGTGATGCACTATCCCCGCTGCTGTTCTGCATAGGCCTGAACCCCCTCAGCCAGATCATCACAAAGACTGGCTACGGATACCAATTCCGAAGCGGACCAATCATCAGTCACCTCCTCTACATGGATGACATCAAGCTGTATGCCAGGAGTGAGCGAGACATCGACTCACTGATCCACACTACCAGGATCTACAGCAACAGCATTGGGATGTCATTTGGACTGGACAAGTGCGGTCGCATGGTCTCAAAGAGAGGGAGGATGATCAGAACCGAGGGGGTTGAACTACCAGAAGGCCACATTACAGATGTGCAGGACAGCTACAAATACCTTGGGGTGCCACAGGCTAACGGAAACCACGAGGAGATGGCAAGAAAGACTGCCACAGCTAAATACCTACAAAGAGTAAGGCAGGTCCTGAAAAGTCAGCTGAATGGGAAAAACAAGATCCAAGCCATCAACACATATGCCCTACCAGTCATCAGATACCCCGCTGGTATAATAAACTGGCCAAAGGAGGAGATAGAGGCCACTGACATCAAGACAAGAAAGCTCCTCACAATGCATGGAGGGTTCCACCACAAATCCAGCACCCGGAGACTGTATACCAAGCGTAGCGAGGGAGGCCGAGGGCTAGTGAGTGTCAAGACCACTGTCCAGGATGAAACAACTAAGACCCAGGAGTACATCAGAAAGATGGCCCCCAAAGACAAATGGCTTGGTGAATACCTCAGGCAGGAGAAAACCGAAAGCGAGAACAAGAAAGAGGAAGGAGAACCATCATGGAGGGACAAGCCACTGCACGGCGTATACCACAGACAAATAGAAGAAGTGGCTGATATCAAAAAATCCTACCAGTGGCTGGAAAAGGCTGGACTGAAGGACAGCACAGAGGCACTAATCATGGCAGCACAAGAACAGGCACTCAGTACAAGATCAATAGAGGCCAGGGTCTACCACACCAGGCAGGACTCCCGGTGCAGACTGTGCAAAGATGCCTCTGAAACAATACAGCACATAACAGCAGGGTGTAAAATGCAGGCAGGAAGTGCATACATGGAACGCCACAACCAGGTAGCTGCCATAGTGTACAGGAACATCTGCCATGAGTATGGGCTGGAAGTCCCAAGGTCAAAATGGAAGACACCTCCTAAGGTAGTTGAGAATGACCGAGCTAAGATCCTAAGGGACTTCAAGATCCAGACTGACAAACAGGTGATGGCTAACCAACCAGACATCGTGTTGATCGACAAACAGCAGAAGAAGGCAGTAGTGATAGATGTGGCAATCCCAAGCGACAGCAACATCAAGAAGAAAGAACACGAGAAGCTTGAGAAATACCAAGGGCTGAAAGAGGAGCTAGAAAAGATGTGGAAAGTAAGAGCAGCAGTGGTGCCAGTGGTAATTGGAGCACTGGGGGCTGTGACCCCCAAACTGGGAGAGTGGCTACAGCAGATCCCAGGTAAAACATCAGAGGTCTCTGTCCAGAAGAGCACAGTCCTAGGAACAGCTAAGATACTGCGCAGAACCCTCCCACTCCCAGGCCTCTGGTAGAGGACCCGAGCTTGAGGATGACACATACCACCCCACGAGGGGGGAGAAAACAGTTATATATATATATATATATATATATATATATATATATATATATATATATATATATATATATATATACATAATACACATTTGTATATTAATAAATAAAACAACTGAAGAAGCCTGATGGAGTTCCTGAACTAAAATTTTGTTTTAGAAACATTTTGAGGCTGAAAATCCCTGAAATCAGGTATTTTTCTGTAACTTTCAGGAAACGTTCGCAGCTCCTGACAGCTATAAAGATCTTCATTTGTCTGGGAGACACACTTTGTTTTTTAGAAATATTAAAAAAAAAATCTTCATACAAATCAATATTTTATTTTCTAAATTTGTTTTTTTTATTTCTTATTACTTTGGTCAGATTTGTGTTATTTGAATTTATAATTTTCTTTAATGGTAGTACGGGTTAGTAAACTTTGAAGCACAACTGTATATAGATCTGACCTATATATAAACTATATTGTGAAATACATAAATGTAAATTTCTAATAATATAAATTAAAGCAACATGAAAGCGGCAGTAAAATTGAAATATGACAGACATATATGTATCTATCCAGAACTACTCAAGTGGAAATGTTTTAGTTTCACCTTGTTTGATTTCATAAAAAATATTCATTAAGGAACCTTTTGCTATGTGATTAATAATTATTATATTGAATAATAATCGACAGATTAGTCAATTTGGATAATAATTGTTAGTTGCAGCCCTAAAACATTTATTTATTGATTTCTTTATGTGCAAAATTTTTCGATGTTAAACGTCACAGCTACAACTTCTGGAACAAAGTGATGAATTCTTCATCACTTTTTTTCATCAATTTTTTATTTTTTTGGTTGGGTTCACAAGACAGTTCTTATAATTATTGCGATGTGATCCCTGAGATAAACGGAGGGCCAAAACAAAATAAAATAATGAAATAATTAAATGTAATCAAAAATGCATTTATTTGAAAAAATATATAATTACGTCAATCTACGTGTTTAAAAAATTGCGTTACATAGTAATTACTAAAAATTATGTCAAATTCTTCTACGGGACAAAACTGATTATTTAAACTCTTTTTTTAAACGATTCAATACGTTTTATGTCTGGGAAAATTTCCTTATGTAACAAAACAATTTTATTTGTTGCCAGTCCCTAAATGCCAGCACTCCCAGGGGTGGGCCACTAACGGTTCTACTAAATGACATCACATCTCCTGCTAAACCAGTAGCAAAACTCAGATGCAATAATACCTTTTTAACCAGAGGAGGGCGCCAACAGATCCTTTTAAACAGAAGAAGGATTTCAACCACGGTGCAGTAAATGCCAGGGACCAGAGATGGCACTATAACTCGTGTTTTACGCAGGAGCAGAGCTAGATGGGGGGCCAGGGGTGGCCATGGCCAATCAGTGGCCAACTCTGTGGCCACTTTTACCATATTCCCCTCTAATACAGACTGTGGCAGCAGTAATACTCTGAAGTGGAATGTTTTAACTTATTTAACGTTTAAATTTTTTATATTTCACCAATTACTTGACAACAAAAACTCTGTGGTTAATGATGCACATCGATATACTAACATTAAAGATGATAAATACAGAATTCATGCTCTTTTCAGAGCATCAAATGATGTCTCTGCAAATCATCTAGGAGTCTTCAGATTAATAACTACTTTAATAATAAGTAACAATTTTGTGTAGGTATTAGAACATTTAAATATTGATTTAATGCAGAATGATTATTGATAAAAGTAGGTAAGTAATGACAATGAATAAGATGTTCGCCCCAGAACTAAAACCTGAAAGAATTTTATCCAATAGACCTTTAATTTAGACGCCATGGATGTTTAAATATTTGCATCTATTTGTTAGAAAAGGCTGTAGGAAAGTATAGATAGTCTTAGAAAATATGGATGTTTTGCTCATTTTCCTGTTGGAACAGTATAGATTAACCCTGAGGTTCTGGCGCTGATCCGATTTCCACCCCCCCTCAGTGTACATTGGTTAACGCCTGGACACAATTATTACAGTTTTCTGGCTAAGTCTCTGGTTTTATGCCATACTTACCACAAATATAAATGTGAGGTTTTAGCCTCAGAGAGGGACTGATATTCTAAGGCGAATGGGAGGCATCTCCATCAGTTCTTAAATGTTGTGAACACACTGATCCATTGCACCTTTTCTACTAGGACCTATTCTAACCCTAACAACTTAATTTTAAGCACTAATGAAATCGATTTTTCCACGCTGTGTTTTTAGGTACCTGGCCAAGCTGTCATCTGTGGGGAGCATCAGGGATGAGGAGACATGTGAAAGGTTACGAGGCCTTATCCAAAGACAGGTAAGCTACACGCTACAGCTACGTCATACACGCGCCGCTTCGTTTTTAAAAGATAAAATATAAAAAATCTAACGGCGGATGTCTGGGGGACAGTGATTGGCCTACATGTTCTGAATGCTGGCGTGCCATAAAGAATAAATGATGAACATTTTAGTTTGTGCCTTCAAGTCGTTGCCCATAGGAAGACGTTACTTAACCTAACGGAATATCTTCAGAACGGCTCCAAATGACACTAAACTCACATGGGAGAGTAGAATATGATGGAATAACGGGAAATCAGGGGCCACTGGAAAAAAATGCCGTTTACCTTTAAGGATTTAAGAATTGCAAACAGTAGTTTTTTCTTTTTTTTTCTGATGCTTTAAAATCGAAACAATAATACCTCTAAAAACACCAGCTTGAAAGAACAACGCAGTTAATTTTAGCAGCCATTTTTAAATTTAGTTTTAGTCCAGTTTCAGCATCGCTTGTTAGTTTTTATCATATTTAGTCGACATCATCACATTTTTATTTAGTCTAGTTTTAGTCGACTATAAGTCAGAGCATTTTAGTCTTTATGATAGTCCAAGAAAACATTATTTTATTCGTTTAGTTTTAGTCAACAAAAACCGTCAACATTTTAGTCTAGTTTTAGTCAGGACATAATTTTAACCTTTTAAATTTTTGTCAGCAGATAATATTTAACATTTCCTAAAATTATTTCACATTTCTTTAACTAAAGGTTAACCCGCTGCTATGGTTCAGTCTATGGTTCTTAAATAAACCTTCTACAAAGAAAATTAAAGTTTAGGTTATGAATGTAGGTCGTTTCTGCAGCAGGGAAGGCGCCCCCCACCCCCCCACCCCCAACACACACACACACACTGCATAATGCATGGATGGTGGAGGATCCATGTGTCCATTTAGCGTTCATAACACAAGCAGCAAAGAAAATAAAATCATGACTCAATGTTCCATCTCCATCAGTTCTTCACTTTTGGACACAACATGTGTTTTATCAATGCAGTGCTATGGAGCAAACAGCAATTTCCACACTTTAAGAGTAAAGCAAATAGTTGAGTTTCTTCAGATAACGAGTGCACTGCGGTTGTGTTCTAGGTCCAGATCTGTAAACGCAGTGTGGAGGTTATGGATGCAGTTCGTCGTGGAGCCCAGTTGGCTATAGACGAGTGCCAGTTCCAGTTTCGGAATCGTCGATGGAACTGCTCAACTTTGGAAACCATGCCCGTGTTTGGCAAAGTAGTGACCCAAGGTAGGGTTATACCGTCCAGGAACTGCAGGGGTCTCCCTACACAACATTAATCAACATTTCTGCCTATTATTATTTGTTGTTTGTAATTATTGTCTTTGTTCAGGATGTAGCAATCAGAGTGCTTTTTTCATTTGTATAACATGTTTTGTGTGCCCCTGTGTTTTCCTACGTGTGTCAGGCACCCGTGAGGCAGCCTTTGTGTATGCAATCTCAGCAGCCAGTGTGGCATTCGCGGTCACAAGGGCCTGCAGCAGCGGAGAGCTGGAAAAATGTGGCTGTGACCACAATGTGCATGGAGTCAGTCAGGAGGGTAGGTCTCTGCAGCGCTTTCACACATGGAGAGGGAACAGAAAGGCCAACACCATTTTCTCTAAAAAAAAAATTAGATTAAGGCCGTTTCTCAGTTCACAGGAACACGAGTACAAACTTATGTTCTTGACACATAGCCTATGTTCTCGAGAAGAACCCAGGAAAGTCTGGACTGTGGGAGAACGGGAGCACGCAGAATAAATCTGGATCGATTGGAAGAGAAGCGTACTGATGACATCACCACATTCAAAGCTAGTCTGGACTTGCATTTCATCTCCTGTTATTAATAGTCTCTAGATAATAATAAATTATGACTTTTTTCATTTAGTGGTGGAATAATAATTAACACAGTCAGATAAACACAAATCAAATGAACATTTTGCCAAATAAAACAATCAAACCTCCATCAGAGCCAGCTATACCTAAATAACGGCTATGCAGAGAGAGGGCTGCTGCAGACAGGCTACCGTTAGCCCTGGCTGCTGCAGACGGACTAACGTTAGCCCTGGCTGCTGCAGACGGGCTACCGTTGGCGCTGGCTGCTGCAGACGGGCTACCGTTAGCCCTGGCTGCTGCAGACGGACTAACGTTAGCCCTGGATGCAGCAGAAGGGCTACCGTTAGCCCTGGCTGCTGCAGACGGGCTACCGTTGGCGCTGGCTGCTGCAGACGGGCTACCGTTAGCCTTGGCTGCAGCAGAAGGGCTAACGTTAGCCCTGACTGCGATTTGCCTCGGAGCTCTGCTGGTTGCCCCAGTCCTTTTTTTAACTTTAACTTTTTTTTAAATAATGCACTAAATTAGTCAATGGGCCATATAGTGAAGCTTAAAGTATAATGTTCTTGCCATATTTTGAGGTCTTCAACAGGGGGTCCGCGACCCGTAGGGTGTCCACAGAGGTAGGCTACTGCATGGAGGTAGTGAAAGTTTTGGTTGATTAGACTGTTTTTTATATTCCCTCGTGCATTTTTTTCCCACTAATTGAAATGTCTTTAAATCCACATGAACATGAATTCAACACACTGTAGTAAACAGATAAATGGAGGCAGAAGATGTCTTTCAGTCATCAATACACACATTAGCGACACAGGAGCTCTTTCAAGCTGGGCACCGTTTCATTCACAACACCTGTCCCATCAACCAGGAATCAGAAATACTTTAATAATCCCAGGGAGGGATTACTTTAGTTACATTACTCCATCTGTAATAGAGTTACTATAGGACCAGTTTGATAGAACACTATTTAATACCATATATATAATTAGTGGGTCATCAGATTGGGGGTCCTTGGCCTGGAAAACGTTGAAGACCCTTGCCTTTAATGATCTTAAAACGTATTTTAATTGAACAACTGCAACAGAAAAGAGAAAAACATCCGGGGACTTTGTCCGTTCTCGGTCTGCTGTTATTGTGAATTGGAACGGTACTACGGCTGAGGATGATGATGTTTCACAAGGACACACAAGTACACAGATTGAGAAACTGCTAAAATGATGTGACAGCTTGAGGAATAATTCATAACCTTATAAAACTAAATCCATTATACCACCCACATGAGCTACTGCAGCAGATAACTTGCTCCTGTGCATCTTTCTGTGTTTTCCAGGTTTCCAGTGGTCAGGCTGCAGTGATAACATTGCGTATGGAGTGGCTTTCTCTCAGTCTTTCGTGGATGTCAGAGAGAGGGGTAAAGGCCAGTCTTCTAACCGCGCCCTCATGAACCTGCACAACAACGAAGCTGGGAGAAAGGTGCTCATTTCTTACGATCTTTATATATGAGATATAGTTATTCCCAAAAAGTTAAAATGTCAGAAATGTCCCAACAAAGCCTTGTTTTTGCTTAGAAAACATGCAAATTGAAACTGAAAAACGGGTCCACCCCTTTGGAATCGAGGTCGTTTGGCTTCTTTTGCTTCTTTTCAATTTTATACCTATATGGAGTAAACCCGGGTTTTTTGCAGGTCACCAAAAATCCTTAAATGTGATTATCATGGGATTTAAAATGCTTTATTTAAAAAAAAAAAAAGTTTCTAAAAACAATTTGGTCAGATATATTATATGAGATGTAACTGGTTCCGCGTTTTTGTACGGAAAGCCGTTTGCTCGGAAAAGAAGCTCGAGGCGGAGAAAAAGCTAGAGAATGGAAAAATGCAGATTTCAACAAAAGTAGCTGGAAAACAAGGAATTCCGGACATGGCTGCAGCCTGTCGACGGTAAAGATGACCAACGATTTTGCCATATTTATATATATATAAATATATATATATACATATATGTATATATATATATATACATATATGTATATATATATATATATATATATATATATATATATACAGTGGGGCAAAAAAGTATTTAGTCAGCCACCAATAGTGCAAGTTCTCCCACTTAAAAAGATGAGAGAGGCCGGTAATTTTCATCATAGATATACCTCAACTATGAGAGACAAAATATTTTTTAAAGAATTTATTTGCAAAATATGGTGGAAAATAAGTATTTGGTCAGTTACAAACAAGCAAGATTTCTGGCTCTCACAGACCTGTAACTTCTTCTGTAAGAGGCTCCTCTGTCCTCCACTCGTTACCTTCATTAATGGCACCTGTTTGAACCCGTTATCAGTATAAAAGACACCTGTCCACAACCTCAAACAGTCACACTCTAAACTCCATCATGGCCAAAACTAGAGAGCTGTCAAAGGACACCCGAAACGAAATTATAGACCTGCACCAGGCTGGGAAGTCTGAATCTGCAATAGGTAAACAGCTTGGTGTGAAGAAATCAACTGTGGGATCAATTATTAGAAAATGGAAAACATACAAGACCACTGATAATCTTCCTCGATCTGGGGCTCCACGCAAGATCTCACCCCGTGGGGTCAAAATGATCACAAGAACGGTGAGTAAAAATCCCAGAACCACACGGGGGGACCTAGTGAATGACCTGCAGAGAGCTGGGACCAAAGTAACAAAGGCTACCATCAGTAACACACTACGCCGCCAGGGACTCAAACCCGCAGTGCCAGACGTGTCCCCCGGCTTAAGCCAGTACATGTCAAGGCCCGTCTCAAGTTTGCTAGAGAGCATTTGGATGATCCAGACGATGACTGGGAGAATATCATATGGTCAGATGAAACCAAAATAGAACTTTTTGGTAAAAACTCTACTCGTCATGTTTGGAGGAGAGAGAATGCTGAGTTGCATCCAAAGAACACCATACCTACAGTGAAGCATGGTGGTGGAAACATCATGCTTTGGGGCTGTTTTTCTGCTAAGGGACCAGGACGACTGATCCGTGTGAAGGAAAGAATGAATGGGGCCATGTATCGTCACATTTTGAGTGAAAACCTCCTTCCATCAGCAAGGGCATTGAAGATGAAACGTGGCTGGGTCTTTCAGCATGACAATGATCCCAAACACACCGCCCGGGTAACGAAGGAGTGGCTTCGTAAGAAGCATTTCAAGGTCCTGGAGTGGCCTAGCCAGTCTCCAGATCTCAACCCCATAGAAAATCTTTGGAGGGAGTTGAAAGTCCGTGTTGCCCAGCGACAGCCCCAGAACATCACTGCTCTAGAGGAGATCTGCATGGAGGAATGGGCCAAAATACCAGCAACAGTGTGTGAAAACCTTGTGAAGACTTATTGACCAAATACTTATTTTCCACCATATTTTGCAAATAAATTCTTTAAAAATCAGACAATGTTATATTCTGGATTTTTTTTTTCTCATTTTGTCTCTCATAGTTGAGGTATATCTATGATGAAAATTACCGGCCTCTCTCATCTTTTTAAGTGGGAGAACTTGCACTATTGGTGGCTGACTAAATACTTTTTTGCCCCACTGTATATATATATATATATATATATATATATAAATATATACATATAGATAAATATACATATATATGTATATATATGTATATATAGATATATACATATATATACATATATTTATAAATATACATATATATATGTATATACATATATATATACGTATACATATATATGTATATATATATAAATATATACATATATATACACTCACCGGCCACTTTATTAGGTACCCCATGCTAGTAACGGGTTGGACCCCCTTTTGCCTTCAGAACTGCCTCAATTCTTCGTGGCATAGATTCAACAAGGTGCTGGAAGCATTCCTCAGGGAGTTTGGTCCATATTGACATGATGGCATCACACAGTTGCCGCAGATTTGTCGGCTGCGCATCCATGATGCGAATCTCCCGTTCCACCACATCCCAAAGATGCTCTATTGGATTGAGATCTGGTGACTGTGGAGGCCATTTGAGTACAGTGAACTCATTGTCATGTTCAAGAAACCAGTCTGAGATGATTCCAGCTTTATGACATGGCGCATTATCCTGCTGAAAGTAGCCATCAGAAGTTGGGTACATTGTGGTCATAAAGGGATGGACATGGTCAGCAACAATACTCAGGTAGGCTGTGGCGTTGCAACGATGCTCAATTGGTACCAAGGGGCCCAAAGAGTGCCAGAAAATATTCCCCACACCATGACACCACCACCACCAGCCTGAACCGTTGATACAAGGCAGGATGGATCCATGCTTTCATGTTGTAGACGCCAAATTCTGACCCTACCATCCGAATGTCGCAGCAGAAATCGAGACTCATCAGACCAGGCAACGTTTTTCCAATCTTCTATTGTCCAATTTCGATCAGCTTGTGCAAATTGTAGCCTCAGTTTCCTGTTCTTAGCTGAAAGGAGTGGCACCCGGTGTGGTCTTCTTCTGCTGTAGCCCATCTGCCTCAAAGTTCCACGTACTGTGCGTTCAGAGATGCTCTTCTGCCCACCTTGGTTGTAACGGGTGGTTATTTGAGTCACTGTTGCCCTTCTATCAGCTCGAACCAGTCTGGCCATTCTCCTCTGACCTCTGGCATCAACGAGGCATTTCCGCCCACAGAACTGCCGCTCACTGGATGTTTTTTCTTTTTCGGACCATTCTCTGTAAACCCTAGAGATGGTTGTGCGTGAAAATCCCAGTAGATCAGCAGTTTCTGAAATACTCAGACCAGCCCTTCTGGCACCAACAATCATGCCACGTTCAAAGTCACTCAAATCACCTTTCTTCCCCATACTGATGCTCGCTTTGAACTGCAGGAGATTGTCTTGACCATGTCTACATGCCTAAATGCACTGAGTTGCCGCCATGTGATTGGCTGCTTAGAAATTAAGTGTTAACGAGCAGTTGGACAGGTGTACCTAAGAAAGTGGCCGGTGAGTGTAAATATACATATATATGTGTATATATATATATATATATATATATATATATATATATATATATATATATATATATATATATATATATATATATATATTATTTCTAAGATCATTAAAAAGCAATAAATTAGAGTTACTCATTCCTGTATAAACCCTGTAAACCTTAGAGGTCAGAGTTTAAAGAACCTTGTATTTGTTCAGTATTTTCCCTTTAAAGGTGCGTAACACATCTCTAACTGTCTCCTCAGGCCATCCTGTCCCACATGCGTGTGGAGTGCAAATGCCACGGTGTGTCAGGTTCCTGCGAGGTGAAGACCTGCTGGAAAGCTATGCCACCATTCCGCAAGGTGGGCAACATCATCAAGGAGAAGTTTGACGGCGCCACAGAGGTGGAGCAGCGCAGAGTGGGCTCTACTAAAGTCCTGGTGCCTCGCAACTCTCAGTTCAAACCTCACACTGATGAAGACCTGGTCTACCTGGAACCCAGTCCAGACTTCTGTGACTATGACCCGCGCACGCCGGGGATGCTGGGCACAGTGGGGCGCCAGTGTAATAGAACGTCGAAGGCCATCGATGGCTGCGAGCTGATGTGCTGCGGCCGTGGCTTCCAGACGCAGGAAGTGGAGGTTGTGGACAGGTGTAGTTGTAAGTTCCACTGGTGCTGTTATGTGAAGTGCAAACAGTGCCGCAAAATGGTGGAGATTCACACTTGCCGGTGATGCGAGAGAGGAAGCGGGCGCATCTGATGGACGCAAAACGAATGCCCTATACTCCTCCTCATTGACAAGCCAGAGAGAACAAAAAGGTTCGCAAAACTCCCTCTTCTGCTTTGAAACCATCCCACCCTCCGACTAGAGCGACGGGCAGTGAGAGCGCCAGGTCAGCCATCATCAACCAGATCCATCCTGCTGTTTTAATGGCTAATTCCAGCGAGGAAACAAAGACTATTCCTTAAGAAGGACACCTTCTAACACCCTGCCTCCCTCATGCTCACATTTGGTTTGTCACTGATGCCTTCTTATTATTATGTTTAACTTATTTGTTGAGACTGAGGAGATTGACAGAGCGTGGACACAGCGGGAGGCGAGTCGGGATGATTATGACAAATTTGGAGCTTCAAATAGTCAGTGGAGGGTGGAGTTGGGATCTGAAGGAGGGCCGCCTACTTTGCTTGATTCTGCTGCTGCTTCCAAGACTCAATCGGAGAGCGGGATGTCAAAAAAGGGACAACACAGAGGAACAAATATAGATCTTCTGTGGTTCACTAGGTGCGGTCAATTCCAGCTAGCCACGAACCTTTAACGTTGCCCAGAGAATACCCCCTGATGTAGACACGCCCACTGGATTCATCCTCCTACAAGGAGGATGATGATTATGTTGATGACGGTGACGGAGAGGAAAAAGCCACTTTCGTCTCCTTCTGGTTTGTTTCCCAGTACTGGCAGTTCATGGTATCTCACAGATATAACAGATACACATAGTAGGGGTGTAACAAGATGTTGTCCCATAAAATCTTGATATTAAAACACTACAGTATTCCTCATCTAAGAAACGTATCTGCTGTCTGCACGGGACTAAAGAGGGCTAAATGTGTCAGCTTGGGTTCTGAACACGAAGGGGAAAGTTTATTTTGAATTAAGGAAATCCTTCTTGAGCTGGTTTTGTTAACAAATTTGAAAAATAAAAATTTATGATTAGGGTTTAGAAGACATTACAAAAGTGTCCAATATAGCGTTATTTAAACCTTCCTACCTGCATCTGTCCATGGAAAGGAAAGAAAACTGCAAAGAAGGAACCAAGATGCAGTGATTTTGTAGCACTGTGAGAACACTGTGATTGGCTAACACTGACTGCACTAAAGTTAACATTGAAACCTTTCAATGCAATTCAATTCAGTTTATTTCTATAGCTCCAATTCACATCATGTCATCTCAGGTCACTTTCCAGTTCACCAGATCATCCAGTCAGATTGATTCAAAGTTTTCTATCTAAGGAAAACCAGCTGATTGCATCGACTCATTGACTCTTCAGCAATCCCTCACACTAAGCATGCTTGTAGCGACAGTGGAGAGGAAAAACTCCCTTTGAACAGGAAGAAACCTCCAGCAGAACCAGGCTCAGTGTGAGCGGCCATCTGCTGAGGCCGACTGGGATTCAAGGAGACAGAACCAGACATAGAAAATAAGCATAGATACAAAAGCCTTTGAGATGCTAGAATTGCTAAGCTAAAGCCGGGTTCACAATGGCTGAAAACCTCTAATGAGTAAGGACATTTAAGCCTTGGACAGGCTCGGACTGGGAACCATTTTCAGCCCTGGCATTTTCCATCTACACCGCCCCTCACGCATCGCCGGAAAAAACATAGAAGCACAGTCAAACGTGTGCGTCTCAAATGTGAAACACAATACGAATACACATTGTGGATTAACGGATCGATCTTCGGGCATCACACAAAAACCATCTCCAAGACTTCTATAATGTGGTTTTACTGGCTTTGGTTATCAACACGGACGCCACAGTGACCGCTGCTGCGTAACGTCCACACTCACCACATCAGCAGGGTCGCCAGATATCACCGACTCACGTTTTCCAGCCCAAACCATGTTCATAAACCGCCTGGATTTACGAAATCTCGCCCAATTTGAAACAAAGTATTGACCTCTAAGGCCATACATCTTAAGAAAAACATTTTTTACCCATAGACAGCCGTCCTAAACTGCTAGATTGGGAAATATCCAACCTTGCAACAATGAACGTAAGACAGGAAACACTACCCTCCAGATGCAAAACCCCATCATGCACCGGAACATATTTTTGCAAAATATTCTAACATAAAATTGCCAAATATAAAAGGAACATCGTAGTTTGGTTTAAAGAAAGCATTTTAATTTTATTATAATTTAGTTTGTTGCAAGGATTTTACAGTTTGAAGAAACAGAAAATGGCACCATATGCCAACATGACAAGGAAGGGCTATAAATACTGCCTGCATCATCCAAGTAGTAAATATTGTATTCCTTTTTGAGTTCCTTGAGTTATTTACTGTCACAGGTAGTTGCTTCAGCTGGAGAGTTAGTGTTACGAGGGCCGGAACCTCGCACGCTGAAATTAGGACCGGCCCACCGGGCAAATGGCCGGTATCACAGATTACCAGTCCGAGCCTTAACCTGGAGGAGCAACATTATACAGTTGTCCATAATCCTTTGGCTGACAGGACGTATAGGTAAAGCCCAGTTCATGGAGTTTTAAAAAATACTCTATTTCCTTAGCAGTGCACTACAGTTTTCTAACTTTTTTTTTTTCAGTGAGTAAAAAAATTTTCTGCCAATGGAATGAGCAATTTTCCTCTTACAAAGATAAGCAGTTATTAAGCACTTGAACCAAGACAATGCAATTGTTTTTGTTTTTTTCTTATTTTAAATGTAAATTGTTTTATTCCTTTGGCAAAGTGTCTCATTTACCTACTTATTTTTTTTTGTTTTAGTCTTGTAATGACCTCCAGAAGGCTGAAGGCTATCCGGGTTCAGCAGGGTCCAGTTCAGAGCTCCTTTCCTTTCCTACATGGTGTTCTTGCTGCTGGTTCAGTGAGAGATGAAGGGATAGGAGCTATGAACAGGAAGGAGGGATTATAATTTCAGGTATTTGATCGAGGCACCGTCTAACCACATAATGCTAACGAGTAGCATTCAGGTTTAGTTCTACACATTGGCCGTTTCTCAATCTGTGTACTTGTGCGTCCTCGTGTTCTCGTGAAAGGTCATCATCCTCAGCCCTAGCACTGTTCCAGTTCACAAGAACAGCAGACAGAGAACGGACAAAGTCTCCAGATGTTGTTCTGGCCCCTCCCTCTTTACCCAGCATGCATCAGAGCAGACTTGTCCATTCTCCAGACTGACAGCTGTCCCAGCATGCACTGCGGCAGTAGCAGCTTCCAGGTTAGCGCTCACAGAGCTCAGAGGATTAAGTTAAAAGTTCTCTTCTCTGATGCTGTTGTTCAATAAAAGTACTTTTTAAGATAATTTGAGGCGAGAATATTATTCTTTTTTTTATGGCACTAGTGGCTCGTTTTTTGACAGTAGTCTGACAGGACAAAGGGCCACAGGTCCGATTCGAACCCGGGTCAGCTGCGTCAAGGACTGAAGAGCTGGTTATCCTCCCTCAGCAGTGTGTCGCAGATATTTTTGATTTATGTCCAATATAGAAGCGTGGTCTGCGCTATGTTATTCCACACCAGAACGCCAGAGGGCCAATCAGGAACTAGCTGTGGGTCTAGATACGGCCGAGGCGGTGAGGAACTGGGGGCACGTTTATGCGACAATGGAGGGACATGAGGGCCAAAAAGAGCGGGGATCCGGGTGGAAGGGTCCCAACGTTCTTGCGCACCTCACTCTTCTAGCTGCTCCATCTTCACCAGTCGTTTTCCACAATGGCGGTCAGACAAATACGTATCTGTGGTTACTGCAAAACACACGCAGACCACCTGTTTTCTGAACATAGGCCAGCCTTGAGGCCTCCATACATGGGTTGTACATGCTAACCACTGCGCCACCAAAGCACGGCCAAGAATATTATACTTTTAGCTTCACTATATGGCCCATCTTCTAATCTAGTGCATAATTTTAAAAAAAGTTCAGAAGTTCAGAGGACTGTGGCAACCAGTGGACCTCCAAGGCTAACCGCGGCTAGGGCTAACGTTAGCCTGTCTGCAGCAGCCCTCTCTCTGCATAGCTGTGTGTGAAGGACCACTGGCCATAGTGAGGGGCCATTTGACAAAATGTTCATTTGATTTGTGTTTATCTGACTGAGTTCATTATTATTCCTCCACTAAATGAAAAAAGTCATAATTTATTATTATATAGAGACTATTAATAACAGGAGATGAAATGCAGCTCCAGACTAGCTTTGAATGTGGTGATGTCATCAGTACGCTTCTGTTCCAGTTGACCCAGATTTATTCTGCGTGCTCCCGTTCTCCCCGAGTCTAGACTTGTCTGTGTTCTAGTCAAGAACAGACTTGGCGAGAACACAAGTCTGTACTTGCGTTCTAGTGAATTGAGAAACGGCCATCATCAATCTGGGGCCAGTCTAATTGGTTCAGGGAGGAGGTAGATTCAGTAGAGCTGATTGGGTGAAGGAAGGGAAACCTAGTGCCCGCCTACCAGAGTTTGGTTTCAGCCAATCAGTGAAAAAAAGGAACTAGCAACAAGCACCATGAGAACATCTTCCGCTTTTACGATCTTGCTGGTACTCTTTAAGAGATGAAATTTTGGATTTTGAACAATATGATCTGTGCCGCCATATTTATGTCCCGCCTTAACCCATAACCCGGCAACATGATTGGCCATTGGAGAAAATGCTGAATAGCGAGCGGGTCATGGTGGATCTTTGTGTGTTTTATGACCCACAAATAGCACAAGAATTCAACTTTTAGGCAAGTTTTCACAATGTTCAGTGTCTGAGCTTAAATGGACGGTTTCTGTTGACAGATGCACTGAATGCTGATCTCTCACTCCCGAAGACGACCTGTGGTTAATATCATGCGGCAGTCCAAGATTGTACCAGGCAAACAGTGCAGTGTGCAGCATCTTATTCCTTTAATCCCATTTTGCACAGAAACAGACATCTTTTTTTTTCTCTCCAAACTTTCACAGTACAACTTCAGTAATAAGTGCAGGAAAACCAGTAACTTTCCATCCAGGCAGACTGCAGAGACAAAGAAACAACACAGAGACTCCTAATCTCCTTCTAGAAATAGCCTCAAACTTAATCCTCACAAACCAAATATTGAGCATTGTTTTGTTTCATGGCCTGATGTTTTGTTACACCCCTAATGTGCAACAAACCATTTGCCTGTGTTCATCCATAAATGTCCAGGACACCTGGAACGGTAACCAGAATACATTTATAATGATTTATTATTCCAGAATAACCTTTTGTGCTCTTTCAGAGTGTTGTTGATGTTTTATGCCATCTGTCAGATATTAAGTTTGCTTCAAACAAACATGAGTAACATGCACACACCGGCTAACTCTTCAAAGGCAAACACAAATGTATCTCCACACAAGGGGGGCGAGCATGTCCGTCATGCATGATGACTGAAGCACTTTGTCTCCAAGCGCACATAGAACCCCCCCGGCACACAGCAACAGCCCGCCGCTGATTGGCTTCCTCCCTGTTCATCCATTACGCTCACTGTGACACAGAAGTTACCGAAGCCACTGACTCTCTGTTCCACCATAACGTTAAATTCTAGAGAAAACCTTTCAATCTGTAAAGACACTGAAGACCATCCTGCCTATGAATGTATTCAAATCATGAAATATGATGTTTTAAAGTTCAGTGTTGTCATTTTTTTTAATAAAATAAATACTATACAGTATTCTTTTTCTTTGTGTGTGTCAATGAGAAGAAATATCCTAAAGGAAAAATACAAAGAGAGAAAATGATGAAATGAGAAATATGAGAGATCTTATTTCACCACAGCACACATGCAGACACTCTGCTGACAGACATTCACATATTTTAAATAAAATCGTCTCTTTCCCGTGTCTTCAGCTGTGTTATTATTTGACCACATGCACCGTGCAGCATGCTGTTTTCTGCGTGCTACCCTGAGTATTTCCCTGCACCCCCGGACACCTATAAACATTATTTATGTGCTGTATATCGACACCGACAGCGCATCATCGGGAGATGGATGTGTTTTCTGCGTCTCTGGGAATCTGACCGTGCAGGTTTGGGAAGAACCAAACTGGCCTCTTGGGTTTATATAAGGGATTACAGCAAAATGCGGAACACATGGCACAAAGTTCCTACCTCCTTCTGTCCTATTAATATCAGACTGCCCCCCAGCTCTTCCCACTATGGCCTTCTTGCTCTTTTTGCCTTTCAATATCTCTGACTTATGTTGGTTCTTCTTGGATAACCCCCCCACCACCACCACCACCACCGCTCTGCAAAGAGTGTAACTCTAACCACTTGTGGTTTGGGATGGCTGGGATCTGTCCTTCATTAAACCACTGCCATGGCCAGGGTGAAGCGGATGGCTGGGAGCCTCACTGATTGGGAATGTCTGCTGGCTTATATGTCCTGACTGGATGCTCTGGGAGGAATCCAGTCAGAGAATCCTCATGCTGATGTGGTTTGTTGCTGAAAAAAGATTGAATGTCAGGTTTTGCTGATGTGCTTTTTTTGTATGATTTATTTGGGTCAACAAACTAAAATACAAAAAGCAGAAAATGTGTTACTGATGTTAAGGTATAATCAGGTTTTCAAACAGTTAGGATTATTAAACTTTATTGTTTAGTGTGACACAAATACAAAAAAAAAAAATTAAAGGAAAAGTCCTTTCTACAAGGAATAACCAATGGATCATTATTTATACCTAAAACTAGGTGCCGATCCTTGAGTCTGGGAGCGGCCATTTTTGCCCAAATATAGTAGCCCCTCCCTCCTGCCATCTTCCAGCAGTGACGTCACGGTGCGGTAAGCCTAGCGCCATTCTCACCGCTTTACAAGCTAAATCAATGGGAACTACTAGACACATCTGCAATCAACAACAATTATTGAAGATTTCCAGAGGACTTCACCATTGAAATTCACCAGAGCTATAGTGAAACTGACAATGCCCACGTGCATGGCAGCTGGATGCTGGAATACATCGGGTAAAAGTGAAAAAAAAGAGTTATTCCACCTTTCTGATTCCTGATCCTCCACGGACGGGTTGGTCGTTGGATCGCAAACTTGAAGAGGGAGGATTTGCCATCGAACTTCTGGCCAGAGAAAAAACACGGAATATGTAGCCAACATTTGGAAGAAGAATGTTTTCAAGATGACTTGGATAATAGCGCGTTGTGACAAACACCAGATACAGCACTGGGACTTGATCAACAGCCGATACCGCACCGTGACGTCACTAACCAGTAGGTGGCAGTAGTGTTCTTTGACAAACATGGATGTCTCCAGTAAAGCACATTCACATGAAAATTACTCTGAATTAAAAACACTGATCATTTATTGAACAGGATGGAAGAATTTCATTTTTAAAGAACTTTCAGAAGTTTAAATTTTGAATATGAGCGGACTTTTCCAAGTTTGAAGACATTTCACTTCCCATCCAGGAAGCATTTTCAATTAAAAATGTCAAAATGTGACACAAAGTAAGGCAGCTTTAGCCCTTTCCCATTGGTTATCCTCCATCCTTGATACTCTGAACAGCAATGCCTGCTATATCCACAGTTACTCCATCCAGCTCCAAGGACACAACCACAAA
Source organism: Cyprinodon diabolis (assembly GCA_030533445.1). Taxonomy (NCBI): domain Eukaryota; kingdom Metazoa; phylum Chordata; class Actinopteri; order Cyprinodontiformes; family Cyprinodontidae; genus Cyprinodon; species Cyprinodon diabolis. Next base: position 48,966,713 of record CM060081.1, read on the forward strand.
AAGAGGACATCCAAGAGATGGATACAAAGCAACATTTTCATTCATAATTAACAATAGTTATTTATTTCATATCAACTCAACACATGGGTTAATGAGTTTGTCAGGAAGAAAAACTATTGTTGGTTGCATGGTGGTGCAATTTATAGCACTGCTGCACCAGACAAGGGTTAGGGTTAGGTCCTGGGTACGATTACTAACTTTCTGCATGGAGTTTGCATGTTTTCCTTGTGTATGCATGAATTATCAGTGGACTCTGCCTTCCTCCTACAGTCCAAAAACATGACTTAGAATAATTTGGTCTTGAAATTGCCTTTAGGTGTATGTGTATATGCTTTTATGTGACAGGCTAGCAACCAGTCTAGGGCGTACCCTGCCTTGTGTCCATAGAGTGCTAGAGATAGGCCCCAATGTGACCCTGATGGATAAATGGAAGAAGATTGATAATTTTATTGTGTTTTGTTATCTGATGTCAAGGACCCCTGGAAGTTTTTTGAGGACCCAAATTCAGAGATTGAAGCGGAGGTTTCTTGCAGGTTTAATAATTCAAAGAAGCAAAAGTCCACAAACAAAATTCAATAAAACCAAAATCTAGGAGACATTAGGGAAAAACACACATGAGAGGCAAATAAAAAGGTGAGTAGGAAGCAAAAGGTGACTGAACAGGAGGTGTATATATGGGAGACACAAGCAATGGAAGGACTAATTGAAAGACGAGTAACAGGTGTGGAAAGAAGTATATAGAAGGGAGCTAGGAGAAGGAGACTGATACAAGAGGGCAACATGAGAACTCAAATACAACCAAACATAACTAGAATAACACAAAATGGAAATAAAACCAATAAAAACTCAGAAAAAAACTTAAACAGAACCAAAATCATGACACTATTAACAAACTGGAGGTTTTGGGGTGTTTTTCCTGTTCTCTGCAATTAAAATTGTAGAGTTTGACCTGAAGGGAAGCAGAAAGAACAGAAAGATGGTGTTGTTGTGTATGTTGGCGTTGAGCGGCGGCGAGCAGGTCCTCAAAATGCAAACTTTTCTCAATCTTAGCGTGACGATTAGGTTGCTCTGACAGTAGGATGTGAACGGAATGGAGCGAGCATGAGGATGAGGAATCCAGGGGTTCAAGGAGCTCAAATTGGCTAAAATATTCACAATTCTGAACCAGCAACATTCGGTAACTATTAATGATGTAAAACCGTTTCATACTTAAATAAATAAATCATAATTAAGGATCTTACAAAAGTCTGAGCCTGGTGTTACGATGTTAGAAGAGTAGTTCCCAGACTGGATGAGATTTATGCAAAGTTATATATTTTGCATTAAATATTAATATGATAAACAAAAGCATTATATTATTTTATTATAAGATTATGTTTTTCAAATAATATATAATTATATAGTATATTATTATTATTATAATTAAGTATTTTTAAGGTTGCTCTTTGATAATGCGTATTATGTTCTATGGAGAAAATGTTGTTGTAATCTGACTCACAAAAGAGAGTAAAGCTATTATTTAGGGTTTTTAAAAATCATTTTATGTTAATTGTTATTTATTTTTTGTCATTATCAAGATGGTACATTTATTTTGTGTCAAACTAAAGGCTTTTTGTCTTTATAAGTTTGTCTAAAGTTCTTCCAAAACTCTTTAATCAGTTAATGTGTGTCATATTGTTGTGGCCATTTATGCTACATTTTTGTAATTTTTTATTTCTACCAATTTAGTTTTTGTCTTTTGGTATAGAAAATATATTTAAGTTAATTTAAAACCAAAATGTGTTATTTATTTTTTACATTTGGAATTGTTTGGAGTAAGTTCTTAATTGTTAGACCCTCCCATCAATTGCAGTGATTAAAGCACACCAGGTGTCGGATGGTTGGTAAATGTCTAGTGTGGACAGGAGGTTTTGAAAAATTATTTTTTGACCACTTTTTTGGGAGCTTAAAACATTAAATTTCGTTTCTACTAAGTTCCAAGACCTTTGTAGTATTTTTTTATCTTTTTATTTCTGCTTTTACAATAAGTCAAGCTGGAAGTGCGTAAAAAAACAAAAATCACCTGTTATCACCCATGGCCTTCGTTGGAAATTTTGGTATTTTATTTTTGTTGGAACAGAAGGCTGCGACACACACACACACACACACACACATATATATATATATATATATATATATATATATATATATATATATATATATATATATATATATATATATATATATATATATATATATATATATATATATATATATATATATATATATATATATACACTATATTGCCAAAAGTATTTGCTCACCTGCCTTGACTCACATATGAGCTTAAGTGACATCCCGTTCCTAATCCATAGGGTTCAATATGACGTCGGTCCACCCTTTGCAGCTAGAACAGCTTCAACTCTTCTGGGAAGGCTGTCCACAAGGTTTAGGAGTGTGTTTATGGGAATTTTTGACCATTCTTCCAGAAGCGCATTTGTGAGGTCGCACACTGATGTTGGACGAGAAGGCCTGGCTCTCAGTCTCCGCTCTAATTCATCCCAAAGGTGTTCTATCGGGTTGAGGTCAGGACTCTGTGCAGGCCAGTCAAGTTCATCCACACCAGACTCTGTCATCCATGTCTTTATGGACCTTGCTTTGTGCACTGGTGCACAGTCATGTTGGAAGAGGAAGGGGCCAGCTCCAAACTGTTCCCACAAAGTTGGGAGCATGGAATTGTCCAAAATGTCTTGGTATGCTGAAGCATTCAGAGTTCCTTTCACTGGAACTAAGAGGCCAAGCCCAGCTCCTGAAAAACAACCCCACACCATAATCCCCCCTCCACCAAACTTTACACTTGGCACAATGCAGTCAGACAAGTACCGTTCTCCTGGCAACCGCCAAACCCAGACCCGTCCATCAGATTGCCAGATGGAGAAGCGCGATTCGTCACTCCAGAGAACGCGTCTCCACTGCTCTAGAGTCCAGTGGCGGCGTGCTTTACACCACCGCATCCGACGCTTTGCATTGCACTTGGTTATGTATGGCTTGGATGCAGCTGCTCGACCATGGAAACCCATTCCATGAAGCTCTCTGCGCACTGTTCTTGAGCTAATCTGAAGGCCACATGAAGTTTGGAGGTCTGTAGTGATTGACTCTGCAGAAAGTTGGCGACCTCTTCGCACTATGCGCTTCAGCATCCGCTGACCCCGCTCCGTCAGTTTACGTGGCCTACCACTTCGTGGCTGAGTTGCTGTCGTTCCCAAACACTTCCATTTTCTTATAATACAGCTGACAGTTGACTGTGGAATATTTAGGAGCGAGGAAATTTCACGACTGGATTTGTTGCACAGGTGGCATCCTATCACAGTTCCACGCTGGAATTCACTGAGCTCCTGAGAGCGACCCATTCTTTCACAAATGTTTGTAAAAACAGTCTGCATGCCTAGGTGCTTGAATTTATACACCTGTGGCCATGGAAGTGATTGGAACACCTGATTCCAATAATTTGGATGGGTGAGCAAATACTTTTGGCAATATAGTGTATATATATATAGTCCCATAGGACTTCAAGATCCAGACTGACTGACAAACAGGTGATGGCTAACCAACCAGACATCGTGTTGATCGACAAACAGCAGAAGAAGGCAGTAGTGATAGATGTGGCAATCCCAAGCGACAGCAACATCAAGAAGAAAGAACACGAGAAGCTTGAGAAATACCAAGGGCTGAAAGAGGAGCTAGAAAAGATGTGGAAAGTAAGAGCAGCAGTGGTGCCAGTGGTAATTGGAGCACTGGGGGCTGTGACCCCCAAACTGGGAGAGTGGCTACAGCAGATCCCAGGTAAAACATCAGAGGTCTCTGTCCAGAAGAGCGCAGTCCTAGGAACAGCTAAGATACTGCGCAGAACCCTCACACTCCCAGGCCTCTGGTAGAGGACCCGAGCTTGAGGATGACACATACCACCCCACGAGGGGGGAGAAAACAGTTTTTATATTGCTCTTTTATGGGGTTTTGACATGTGATTATTATAAAATTATCTCTGACTCGTCTTTCATGTGATTAAAATTAGATCTAAGGCGCCTCCCATTCATTCTGACAGCAGATTGAACTGTGGTCCAATCCAAGATGGCCGCCCTCTATGCACGTCGGCCAGCGTCCAATGAGGTGTCTATGTTTGAATTGTCTATGTATAAATCCTTTAAAGACGATTGTTTTTTGTTTTTTTACTGTGTAACAGGATTCAGTATCGCTAGTAATACACTTTTGTCGAATACTTCTCAAATGGTCATTTATTTCAGTTCATTTCTACCAAGCCCCCCCCCCTACATTTACACTTGGCCACCCCTAGGGGGTGTCCCCCTGACTTTGCAAACCACTTACCGTAAAAAGAATGAGAGCTGGAAGGCCTTCCAAAAAAGCTAACCAAGATTTTTCTGTTAATTACTAACAAATTACATACATTTAACTTTGACTGAAATATAACTTATTTAAAATCATTTTTAGAAGAAGATTGATTGATTTGGTGATGTAAATTTAAAATTCATAGCTAAACCTTTAATATCAAAAACAGAAATAAAATGATTCCAAACATAAATCCACCACAGGTCTAAATGAATGTTGGACTTCAGTCCCACAGTGATTATATCTGCCTAAGGCCGGTCATAAACTGAAGGATTTTTTGCCCTTTTTCCAGATTCTCCAGTCGTTGGAGAAGTATTTAGATCAGGTCGGGTTTTTGCCTCATGGTGCGTCCTGCGTCGTTTAGCATACGGGGGTAACAAGAGGAAATTAGCTTCTCACACCCCAATCAGAAAATCAAACATGTTAGAAATCCAGTGGGTCCTCCTGAGGTGTTGATGGGTAAATCCTGCTGTTGAAGCAGAGCTATGAGCCGATTCAATTAAATGCAGAGGTAAATTTCTCCAATGTGAGATCAACAAAGTTCAATTATTAATATTATTATATCTCCATGAGATTTAGGTCTGTAGACTCCTGTGCTGGAGTATGTTGTGGGTCTAAAGGGTTATATCGATATTAATGCCACTCACACAGAGAAGGCTGGCTTAGACTAGAGCCTGGCCCTCCCAGCACTCTCAAACTCCCAGATCTCTTCAGCATACTTCTCATATTAAAAGAAAACAAGTTACACAAATGAGACACATGGTTCTTGTTTGTGATGACAGTTGCATTCTTTCTTATTTAGCCTCCTCATCTCTCCACCATTTCTTGCCTTCTTTGTGTAAGACTCGTGCAGGTATTCAAATCCTACCGTTAGGCACAGGGAAGACAAATATCAAATGCTCTCATGGGCACCTAAAAGTTGCTGGAACTCAGTTCCTTCATGGTTATTACTGTAGCTTGGTGTCATTAAAGGTAATAGTTTTATAATTCTTAAAGGTATTCTAATGATAATTCAAGCTATATTTCAGTATAACGTAGCATATAAATGGGATAGAAAGAAGAGGATCTATGCCTTTAAAAATTCTAAACTAACTAAAATATGGAAACTTTTGCAGCCAGTGGTGCAGATAGACTTAGACTTACTCCAATATAAAAGATCTACAGACTCTCCTTAGAAGCAACTTCATTAGCAAACAGTTCAAATTCAACTCAGTTTGATTTATTTATAAAGCACCAGTTTACAACACATTTCATCTCAAGACACTTTAAGGAGACAATTCAATCAGATCATACAGTCCGGTTGGTGAAACATCTTCCATCTAAGCAAAACCACCAGGTTGCATCAAGTCATTTTATCCGTTTCCCACTGGCCTAAAACACACTTTAAACAATCAGTGGGAACAGGGTCAAACGAGTCGCCAAGCGACCCGCGTTTAACTCTCCTCGGTTCTGATCGGCATGCTGTGGGAACACCAGAGCCGGGGTCGACCAGCTAATTTACGTGACTCCATTGAACGCACATACAGACATGAACAGGCCGCGCCAGTCGCTTCTGATCTAACGAGCAGAATCACCTGTTTCCATTCAATAAAAATGGACCAGTTCTGGTTAGAGGGATTCAGACAGATAATAGAGCGAAACAATAAAACATACTGACTACGCTCTGGCTTCCTTCCATGGTGCTCTCCATTGTTTATGTCCCTGATTTCTGTTGCACTGGTGACATCATCAACGCTAAGCCAGCATGATGATGTAACCAGACACACAGCAGCAGGGGGGCAGAGACCACCCAGCTGCCAGCGAGGGGTTAGACCAGTTTTTTTGCCAGTGGGAAGGAAGCAAAATGCTAATTGTTAGCGGGTCGACCATGTTTGACAAACATAGAATGAAGAAAAAGGGGTCTCCATGTCCTCCTGCAGTCTAAGCCTATAGCAGCATAACTATAGAGATAGCTCAAGATAACCTAAGCCACTCTAACTAGAAGCTTTATCAAAAAGGAAAGTTTTAAGCCTACCTGTAATAGTTTATGTTCTGTTTAAGTTTTCTTTTTAAGTTTTAGTGGTTTCATTTCCATTTTTAGCTGTTTTCTAGTTTTCTCATGTATTTTTTGTTTACCTCTCGTGTCAGTCTCCTTCCCCTAGTTCCATACCCAGACAGGCCTTGGGGAGAGCCCGGAGTATCCCCGAAGCGCCGGACTGGGCCTCTCTCTCTTTTTCTTAGGTCTGTTGGTGCAGCGGCGGCGCCCCTGTCAGACAGAGGGACAGACCAGGCCACTTTGGCCAGTAGCATTTGAGGAGGGCCAGAGATAGCAGAGCGTGGAGGAAGGGGTGTGTGACGTAATGTCTGGTGCCAGCTGCTTTGGTGTGTGTAGCAAGCGAGCAGTGCAATGAGGATAGGAAGCAATGGACTCCAGTGGAGTCCATTGCTTCCTATCCTCCTGGAAACTCTGATCAAGGTCTGCCATTCAAAGTCAGAAGCTAGACGCTGCTGCTGCTTGTGCACTCTGCTGAACCAACAGTCTCTGGACCCAACGGTTCCCTCTCTCACAAGTAAAGCCTGGACTTCTTTAAGGTAGACTCTGAATTATCTAAGGATTCAATTAATCATCTGACTGCCTGGCTAATCAAACTGTTCATCTCTGCAGACATCAGTGAACCCAACCCGGACCAGTACCTGATCCAGTTCATGTCTTTGTGTCAAAACTCTGTTAAACTTTTACTCAGCCTCCTTGTGTTCTGCATGTGGGTTTAACCTTAAACCAATCATGACACTCTAGGTAATATAAAAATTACAAAGTTACTATATATTCCAACCTTAGAAATTACAGTAAGTCCTTCTAGATCAGTGTTTCCCAACCTTTTCTGACAACATAAGTATGTTACCTGGAATTTAACAAGGAATCAAAATAAATACAAAATAAAATCTTATTATATAACTGTATTTATAAAAATTGAGCTTCCCTATAATCACATTTAAACTTGATGAATATGGAACAAAAAATATAATCTGACTGACTTAATTAGTTTTACTTAGTTTTTATGCAGACATCTGAGCTGCTTTGATGAGCTCTGATAGCTCAGCTGATCCTGACCAGAAAACTTTGAATCAATCTGACTGGATGATCTGGTGAACTGGAAAGTGACCTGAGATGACAAGATGTGAATTGGAGCTATAGAAATAAACTGAATAGAATCCTCTCAGAGCTAACCTGGTCAGCAGCAGGTTTTCTTCAGTAAACACAGAGGGCCGGATCTATCATAGTTTTGCGTGTATAAAAACGTGAGCTATTTCACTGCGCACGCTAAAAAATGTACAAACTGATCTATCAACAGCGTGCTAAAAGGATTTGGTCTTTAAAACGTGCTAAATAGCGCCTCTTATCCATTTAGTACTTTTTCTGCAATGAATATGCAATATGGGGCGTTTACACGCAAAAGTGCGTCTTGTGGGAGGAGAACATGTAAATATATTAATTTAGCACTCGCAAAGTGATTTATCAAACCTGAAAGCAATTTTGCTAACGGTATCTGACTCTATATTTAACACGTTTCAAAAGAAGGTGCAAATGGTCTGTATGCGTAATTGCGCACACATGGCAGCGGTTATTGTCGCAAGAAGGAGACACTGAAATGAAGCAAGGAGACGCAGAGAACGCATTTTTTCACTCCGTGTGAATATTTTTGGAATGAACGAGGAAACGGTCATCAAAACATAACACACAAGGAGGACCCACGCAATACTATATATATATATATATATATATATATATATATATATATATATATATATATTCGGAGGGGTGGGGGTGTCACTGTAAGATTAAAATTTCTTAATGCACTAGTTTGTACAAACTACAAACTACTTTGCCGCAAACCACAAAACGCGCAAAACCATCATTTAAATAGGGCGTCTCCAACAGTTTTGCACCTGCCACCAGTTACGCAATCACTCTTGTTAAATCACCCGCAAACCATGGTTCAGCCCCTCGCGCAAAATTCCAGTTTGCGAGCGCAAAATACTGCACGCAAAATTGGATCTTGATAAATCCGGCCCAGAGTGTCCTCTGTCCTCTGTCTCCGTTCTCCTCACAGCCAATCACGCGGCTGGGGCTTCTTCCCTAGGTCGGTTAAACAAATAAGGTTTTAAAAACATTGCATGTCTGTTTGAGGAGGATCTTATTAACAAAAGATCAACACTTTTTCACGGAGAATTAAATATTTATAGGGAGAGGATAAGAGTTTTCTGTTACGGTAATAAAAATGTCATTCTTTAAATACAGAGTACAATAAACTAAAAGCTCTGAGAAGATTTGTTCCCGCTCTCCCTGTGTGTCCCACAACTATTACATTACCAGTTAGCGTTGCGTGGCTGCGTACGTTCATTTTTGATAGAGCTGAATTCTAAACACTTCTCCTAAGAAGCCCTTCAGATAACAGTTTATACAAGCAGAGACAGATCAGATAAGAATGGATCAGGGAGAGGGAAGGAGGGAGGTTTAGGTGAAGAGAAAGTGACAACTCCTACCCAAACGCTCAGTCCCAGATGGTAGACCAGGCTGTTGATGGGGGCTTTGGCACCCATAGCTCCATTTCATCATGCTGGTATGGAGGATCACTGGGAGCTTACCTCTCCACACGCAGCCATGTGTCTGTCAGAAACTGAGCTGCAAGAAACTTTCCCTCAGCACCTGGACAAAGCTCAGGCTGAGCGTGTTCCATGTATCAGGCCGGGTACGTATCAGCCATGTCAAAACACTTGTTCCAGTGAACAGTTTTAACCTGGTGCCATGGCCACCTGGAGGTTAGCTACGTTCCCCAGTCACAGAACAAGATCCAAATATGTCCGAACGTTTTTGTTGGGAGTGGATCTTATTGAGGGCCGCCTATCAGTATTATTGGGACTATTTATGTCCAAAATACCAGAACCGAGCGGGGCCCGGTCCAGCACTGAATCTAACCTCGTCTAATGAAAGGAAAACCCACAATGGTCACAAAAATAACTGAATAAAAGTTCTATTAAAATCAAGAAATTAAAGTAAGACATTTCTTTTTTAAACAACGCTTCAACAGAACGACTGGAGTGTTGAAACAAGCCTGGACAAAGATGATGGTATCCCAAGACAAGAACCGGGGAGCATTTATTTATAAATTAGAGAAAATGTTGGGGAGCGACTGCTCTCATATGGGGCCGCTGCCTGGTCCATATGCTGATACCAATGCTGTTCTATTCAGTTTATTTCTATAGCTCCAATCTCAAGGCACTTTCCAGTTCACCAGATCATCCAGTCAGATTGATTCAAAGTTTTCTATCTAAGGAAAACCAGCTGATAGCATCGACTCATTGACTCTTTCCATTAATCCCTCACACTAAGCATGCTTGTAGCGACAGTGGAAAGGAAAAACTCCCTTTGAACAGGAAGAAACCTCCAGCAGAACCAGGCTCAGTGTGAGCGGCCATCTGCTGAGGCCCACTGGGGTTCAAGGAGACAGAAGCAGACATAGAAAAAGAAGCATAGATACAAAGGGCAACTGTCAATCAGCTCCACAGGCGGCCCCGTCCAGGAAACACACAGCCAGGCAGACGAGCTCCGAGCCAGCTCCCATGTCAGAGGATGAAGAGAGCACATCCAGTTAGTCACAGTCAGAGAAACAGGACTGCACTGGAAAACAGGCCGATACTATGAGAAAAAACAGAGAGAGCAGAACGTTAGAGATTGAACTAATAGATTCTGCAGAGTGGGAGAATACAGATAGAATGATGCAGAATGATGAAAAAGGGGTCCCTATGTCCTCCAGCAGTCTAAGCCTATAGCAGCATTCTCAGGTTAGGTGTTGAGTTTAGGTTAGGATTAGTGAGTGTTGGTAATGGTTAAGAAAAGTTTAAGGGTTAGTGAGTGATAGGGAAATTAATGAAAAATAAAAAAAAACATGACTGGGTGTGTTTGTGTGTTGAGGATTGGACTGGATGAATTCATGAAGGAATATTTGAATAAAAATATGCAGATCTAATCAATTTGACTGTTTTAATCTTTAGATTCGACTGAGGTTAATTTTTTTGAAGTAGACTGGTTTCAATCCAACTCAACAACCAAGTCATTGATGTAAAAGTCTGAGGCAAGTCAAAAGCATGTGATCATTTCTTCAAGTCAACTCTAAAGCTATAAAATGAATGACTAGAGTCCAAGTCATGTGACTCCACTCCCTACCTTCGTTATACCAAGTATTGGGCTCATGGGTCCAGATCTCTTTATTCTACGTGTTTTTTGTGCCTGCAGCTTTTGGTAAATAGCCTCATCTGTGCCATTTACCAAAACAAAGGGAAGAGAAATCATACAAAGTTCAGAGAGGATAACCCTTCACATAAAATCACCACTTCATTCCTTAATCTTTTATGAAAGCAGAGATTAAAATAAGTTAGTTCCATCTGCCAGAGCTGATTTTAAAAGAACCAAGCCTGCAATAACGGCCGCTTGAAAGCCAGATTGTATTGATTATGTTGCCAGGTTCTGCTCTTACAGGGTATCTTATCCATGGACACAACACCAAATAACATCCAGCAGATGACCGGTCCTCACGTCAGTGAGCTGTCTGAGCATGAATTTACTGCCGAGCTCCGATAGAAAGGCAGAATACTCAGCATGCCTTTCATCATAACTCAGCATCGGTGCGGATCATCATAAAACTGACTCTTAAAAGAGGGTGTAGCTCACAAACCCACAGCTACCAGCCAGAAATGTGTAAGTTTGGACCTTGATTGAATAACTCCAGAGGACAGGAGAAAAAACAAAAGCATTTGGACTCATTTGTCAAACTGTGTGAGGCAGCGACCAGGTGCTGTCTGAACGCAGAAGGCCCAGGAGCATCTGTGTGTGCGCTTTTAGCAAAGAGGAATGCCCTTCGTTCACGCCGTGCCATAATTAATGGCTGTCAGCAGCTCTTTAGTGGAAGGAGGTGATGACAGACAGCACTCCAGAAACGCGGGGAATGCGTGAACGCCTCACCGGGGTGGATGGGGGAGCAGAGGGTGCCTCCCAGCTGGTAGGAACAGGTCAGTGAAGCTCTGGCCCTCATCCACTGCCATTTAAGAACATCTGTATAAATGTGAAAGGGGTGATCTTTATCTATCAGCGTTACCATAACAACCACAAACTGCTGGTGACGGTTTTTGTTCAAAAAACAAATGAACCGAATAACTGGGAGCTGGTGGCTGAAGGGTCACCAAAACCGTCAATGTATCAATGTGTCTCAACTTAAAGTTGAAGGGAAATCATATTTAAACGTCAAATCATTCTTTATCAGACCATATTGTCCCAAAAGTTAGAAAATTTCTATTTAAAAAAATCCTGTCTTTAAATCTGTTTTTTTCCGTTATCTTCTGCAGGCCAGTTAGTTCTACGTCAGCCTGAACACCTAAATTCGGCCAATCATGTATCAACGGTCATCTGTCAATCAAATGTTTTCAGTCATAGCATCTTGATTCATGTCGCAGCTAATTTACGCAACGGTTGAAATCAGAATCCTTTCCTTTCCCATTGAGTTCCGTCCCAGTGTTCACGGGGATGGACGTCTGTGTCCTCAGCAGGAGTAGAGCTAACAGAACTGGCAGCGTTGCGAGGCAAGGGCTCAAACATGTACGGCTGGAAGCCTTCTACACCAAACCAAGCTTCTGCCGCCCTGGCGTCCTCTTCCACAACATCTTCGTCCCCGCTTTCCTCCTCTAAATAAAAAATGGATGACGGAGGAGACTCATCCACAACCTCCGACACTAAACTCTCCTCCTCTTGCATGTTTCCTCTGTCCATAGCGTTCCTTGACAGCGTCGTTTCTAAGTCACCAATTTAGTGCTACTTGGTCCCAGTGGAATTTCCCATTGGGAACCTGCTAGCACTAAGATGCTAACTGGTTAGCAAGATGCTTGAGACGAACCGGCCACAACCAAACACCACTCGTGAGAATTCAGAAATGCAACGATTTGAACAGCCGTTGGTTAAATTTAGAACTGGCCAATATATGTATAATTTAAAGAAAGAACATGTTCACATTCACAGATGATTTCAAAGGAGAGACTATATTTTTCAAGATAGTGAGAGGTTTAAAAAAAACAAAAACAAAAGATCAGCAGCGTTGTATTTAATGAGCATCCATCCAACCTTCGCATATCTCATCCAAAAAAGGTTATCCTGAGCTATTTCTATAGTTATGCTGCTATAGGCTTAGACTGCTGGAGGACATAGGGACCCCTTTTTCATCATTCTGCTTCATTCTATCTCTATTCTCCCACTCTGCAGAATCTGTTAGTTCAATCTCTAACCTTCTGCTCTCTCTGCTTTTTCTCATAGTAGCTTCATCTGGTCTGTTCCTGTTTGGCTGTGACTCCATCCTGGAGAGAAATATCAGCTGTGCTGCTGCCATCAACACCTTTGTTTCTAGATGTTGGAGCTTGGCCTGTTTTCCAGTGTAGTCCTGTTTCTCTGACTGTGACTAACTGGATGTGCTCTCTTCATCCTCTGACATGGGAGCTGGCTTGGAGCTCGTCTGACTGGCTGTGTGTTTCCTGGACGGGGTCGCCTGTGGAGCTGGTAGACAGTTGCCTTTTGTATCTATGTTTCTTTTTCTATGTCTGCTTCTGTCTCCTTGAACCCCAGTCGGCCTCAGCAGATGGCCGCTCACACTGAGCCTGGTTCTGCTGGAGGTTTCTTCCTGTTAAAAGGGAGTTTTTCCTCTCCACTATCTCGCATGCATGGTTGGTGTGAGTGAATTTTCATTTTTCCATGCCAACAGCTGGTCTTCCTCGACAGAAACGTTTAAACTATCTGACTGTACTGTCTCTGTAAAGTGCCTTGAAATAACGCTGTGAACTGTTGCTAAACACTGATTTGTATTTTTGTTGTTAAGGTGAACACATGGATTCAGAATCCAGATTAAAAACTCATTTGAAAAATGTTTAAATTTAAAATCGTACGTGATAATTAGGCTAATGTTAAAATAGTTTAAAATAAAATTAAAATACTTTGCTGCCTACAGTGGATTTAATTTGTGCTGTAAATTGTGTCAAACATTGTACTGTAAAATACAGATTCTTTTGTACCAGTTACTCTACAATCTCTGATAGATCATGGGTGGATGAAATGGGCTTTAGCTTCCAGTCGCTTTCAGACATTGTTAAAGAAGTCCGTTCATCAAGGAATTATCAATGGATCATTATTTATACCTAAAGCTAATACGTTTGCGGTGATTTAATTAATTTATCATTAATCAGTAAAAAAAAAAAAAATCATAATATTCGTGCCGATCCTTGAGTCCTTGAGGGAGCGGCCATTTTTACCCAAATATAGTAACCCCTCCCTCCTGCCATCTTCCAGCAGTGACATCACGGTGCGGTAAGCCTAGCGCCATTCTCCCCGCTTTACAAGCTAAATCAATGGGAACTACTAGACACATCTGTAATCAACAACAATTATTGAAGATTTCCAGAGGACTTCACCATTGAAATTCACCAGAGCTATAGTGAAACTGACAATGCCCACGTGCATGGCAGCTGGATGCTGGAATACATCGGGTAAAAGTGAAAAAAAGAGTTATTCCACCTTTCTGGTTCCTGATCCTCCACGGACGGGTTGGTCGTTGGATCGCCAACTTGAAGAGGGAGGATTGGCCATCGAACTTCTGGCCAGAGAAAAAACCCGTAATATGTAGCCGACATTTGGAAGAAGAATGTTTTCAAGATGACTTGGATAATAGCGCGTTGTGACAAACACCAGATACAGCACTGGGACTTGATCAACAGCCGATACCGCACCGTGACGTCACTAACCAGTAGGTGGCAGTAGTGTTCTTTGACAAACATGGATGCCTCCAGTAAAGCACATTCACATGAAAATTACTCTGAATTAAAAACACTGATCATTTATTGGACAGGATGGAAGAATTTCACATTTAAAGAACTTTCAGAAGTTTGAATTCTGAATAGGAGCGACTTTTCCATAAAAACAAAATCCATTGGACTTTATTTCCAAGTCTGAAGACGTTTCACTTTCCATCCTAGAAGCATTTTCATTTAAAAATGTCAAATGTGACACAAAGTAAGGCAGCTTTAGCCCTTTCCCATTGGTTATCCTCCGTCCTTGATACTCTGAACAGCAATGCCTGCTATATCCAGTTTCTCCATCCAGCTCTGCTCCAGGCTTCCTTAGAGCCTGAGGAGATCATGCTGGAAAGTTATAATTGCGCAAAAGTTCTGAATATGACCGAACTTTTCCTTTTAAAATGTTATTTCTATGTCTATATTTACGATATACTGAAACCACTTGTCATTCTGACCAGAATCATTCACTAATGTTCATTTTTTTCTTCTCCTTAATGTGATCCTGGTCCAGAATAATCTGAATAATCTGTAATCCTTTCCAAGCTTGGTGTCCGTTTAAGAAAATCACAGAAAATCCTAATTTAAAGTTTACAATAACTAATTTCTGCCCTTATATGTTCTTCAAGTGAGATGAAAGTGAACCATCTCACAGAAGCCAAAAGGAATAAAAAAATAAGTAGACATCGCCACCTTCTGGATAACAGCAGCATGATAGGCTCATCAGGCTGTTAGGATAAGAAATAAACAGAAAACATTTTTTTCTATTATTACATTTTAAATGCAGAATAATGACAAGGCAGACATGGTAAAGGCAATTAAGGTATAAGTTTAATAATTCTGAAAAGAATGCATATACAAAGAACAGACTTTAGACAAAGCATTTGGTTTTGCACCAAAACAACAACAGGTTATAATAATCATATTGACTTGGGCTGGAGATCAACCCAACTCTAATCCACCAGTAAAAAAACAAAAACAAGGGGAAAAAACAGGATTTTAAATTGAATTGTTTCTGGTCAAACTAAGCCGATCATCAGTTTTCTCTGTGAAACTGGCAGCAAAGAGTTCAGATTGAGCTCCAACCCCTAAATGTGAAAGGAGTGAAAGTAACCTTTTTATATATTTATATATTTTTTATATATAATAAAAAAAAAAACATAACAAACAGAAAACAACCAAAGAAAAGATTTTGGTAAAAACACCTGGAGCCAGCTTCCATTAACCCCACGGTTTGGAGCAGAGACCAAGGCTCAGCTACGCAGCACCACACACTCTGAACGGTACAACACACACCTCAGGACGGACTGATGGAGGCCGCAGGAGGCCGCCACAGAAATCTGGTGGAGTTTTTAGTTTCACCATCAGCCGTCTACAAACCCCAACGGTCAGGAAGTCACTGCTGCATCGCTTCAAAGTGTGTGGTGACGACAAACGTTACGACATCCTGCATCCCTTGGTCCCTGATAACGCATGAAGAACACACCACTTGTTCTGCTAACACTGTTTAAATGTTCTCTGCATCTTAAAGGCCAATTTCTGTGGTGGACCTGCAGAGCCTTCAGCTCAACATCCCAAATGGACGGACACTCGGCCCTGTGGAGCTCAGACGGACAGTTAGTGGTTGGGAGTGCGTCCATTTGGAATGCTGCTGCTGCTTAAATAGGGTCTGGTTATTGTCTTTGGGGCGGGGGGGGGGGGGGGGGGGGGGGGGGGGGGGTTGGCAAATCAAAACAAAACATCACCACACATCTATTGGTAGCGAGGAGAAAACCCAAGTGGCGGGGGCGATGGATGTGCTCATCCGCAGCAGCATGAGGAGGATCAGCGACGCCGCTGCGGCCTCCTGGCTTCCAGCTTCATCTCACGTCTGAAATCTGCTCTTCCCATCGGAGGACAATGCTGCCTTATTAGAGCGAGGACAACGGGTGCGGGAGGGGGGAGATGGGATGTTGTAGAGGTGTGTGTATGTGTGTGTGCGCTGTGAAAAGTGAGGAACCTCTCATAACAGCACACATTTGCGTTTCTTCTTAGGCTCTGGGGGCTCCAGTGCAGCCAATATGGCCTCATCAAACACATTCTTTAGTCCTTTCTGTGAACAGACAAACAAACGGAATCAGGCAACAGAAACGGGGAGCAACACAAAGCAACCTGCAGCTCAACTCAAACTAAATGATAAGAAACGGCAAAGAGAAAATTGGCTTCATTTCTAAGTCGAACCGACAGCCGGTCTCTGCTGCCGATCCTTCGTTATGTGAAAAAACTGAAAAGATTTGAAACTGAGAAATATTTTAAACTACTTTTCATTTTTGGATTTCTTTCTTTTTCTCAGATTCAAGGCTGTTCCCTCTGGGGGGGGCGGGGCTTAGATGGGATGTAAAATGATGAGTGGCAGTTTAGGTGCCTGGACAAAAATACTCTCAGATGTTGCATTCAAGGACCCTGGGAAAAACAAATGTCTTTGAAGCTTATTTGATTACATGTTCATGTGATCGGTTCTAGGAATTAAAAAAAATAACACTTCAGTTTCTATTTTTCTTATCATCCAGTTTTAAATTGTTCTGATTTAAATCTTTTCTTTCCAGTTTAAAAATTATTTTCAGTTTTAAACCTTTGTTTCCTTCAACAGAGTTTTACGGCCAGGCTAGAGATTTTTTTTTTTTTTCTGGGAATCAATTCGTTACAAGAATAGTCGTAAAATTACGAGAATGAAGTCATAAAATTACTAGAACAAGATTTGGACAAATTGTAGACTTTTAATTGAATTAATTGGATTTATCACCCAGCCCTGGATGAATATATGAAGTTAGTAAAGATGTGGTCAAAGGGTGTATTATTGTCGACTCAGCAAAGCTTCCACTTCAAATTTCTGCTTTAGTTTCTGATGATCTTATATCTTCATAAATATACTGAAGTTCTCATATCAAAATGTGATCAAATGGGAAAAAAAGGTTATAAGGATGTGAGAACTTTTGGAAGATCCTATAAGTGAGGGAAGTGGGAGGAGTTTGGGACAAAAAACATCAAATTATAATTGCAAAACATTGTAAACAAATAAAACAAACCAAGAGGATTTACAGACACGTGTCACTAAGCTGTAAGGAGGGAAAATCAATTTCAAACTAAAAATGTGAATGTTTGCTGAAATCAAAGACAAGTGAAGCAAGCAAGTGGAGGAAAAACCCTGAAACAGTAAAATGCTTCTTTCAGCTCAGGCTTCTGCTTCTTCTAGGTTCCCTGATTAACAGAAAAGATATTCAACCAAAAAGAAAAGAGGCTTTCCTGTAACAGCAGAAATAGAGAAAGAAAGAAGCAGCAGAGAAGAATGTGTTCATTGGTCCTTTATTATCTTCAAACAGCAACAAAATGCTCATTATAGTTCAACCTTTAGCAAAACAATTATTCCCACATGCAAAGTCCAAATGGACATCCCTGATCTGGTTAAACTGTCTTTTTGCAAACTTCTTTTAAAACATTAAAGTAGAGCAACAATCCTAGATCCGCCCATCAGAATCTGATTTACGGTTTGTCTCAAGTCGTCACCTGTTGGTACAGATTTCAGCAAACACTGATTTCTGTCTCCAGAGCTATGAAAATAAAAAGAACAGCTTTCCAAGTATTCTTCTTGTAAACGTTATGCGTATAAGTTAACCCTTTATAGGCGCTCAGCGTTATTGGAATCCAGGACCAGACCTTATTACCTTTGGAACATTGAAAAAATATTATGATGGCAAAAATTAATGGCAATGTAACAAGAAACGCCAAGTTGCTTGAATATACGAGGAAAAATAACAAAAGTGCTTCTAAAAAAAATTCATGAAAAACACTCAGAGTGAAAGAAAAACATTTTATTTTGGTCCAACATAACCTTAGAGGTATTAATGCTGATACTGACACTGACATTTTATAGTTTATAAACCTAAATATGATTGATAACTAGGCTTATTAACTTTTTAACTATTTTTTTGACTTGTTAACTTTTTTCAACTTAATTTCATATTCAAGGGCTCATCTAATTAGTCAAATTCAAATGCAAGTGATCAAAAAAAGCAAACTTGCCCTATAAAGGGTTTAGTCATGAACCAGTCGCCATGTTAGCTAACAATGCGTGCAGGAGTACCTTGTACGCCTTTTACCAAACATATTATAACGCCCTGTTTTTGGGACGTATGTGGGGCTGACAGATTAATCCTGATTAATTGATTATTGAAATAATCATCAACTAGTTTAGTAATTGATTAATCTTTAGTTGGAGTATAGAGACTGTAAAACCTGCCTCTAGCTTACAGAGGAAGGAATTATACCGAGATTGTAAAAACAAATCTCTATAAACATTTTGCATTTACGATAAAAATCTTGTTCTTCTGTCAATCTGATCTATAATCCAGAATTCCTCAAGAGGAAACTTTTTATTTTCACCTGGTTTCATTTTGCATTTCTTCACATCTCGCCAGAGATTCGTGCTATTGGTGATATTTGGGCGTAACGCGGCGAGGATGTGCGGCGTTATCGTTTATCTAATTATAACAGAGAACAAAGCAGTCCTGGCTGCTCTCCTCTGTTGGTTTGCTGATGGTGTTGAAGATGCTTCAGTTTCTCATTATTGTTCAAACTGTTGTCTATGAAACAAGTTTCACCTTTAGCAGAAAGTTTAAGGTACACTTTCTGATAGTAAGAATTAAACTAAGCAATATGTTATTTAACCTAAAAAATGACCTCATGTATTACTTAGAAAAAGCTCACATCCCTCCCATAACCAGGACTAACGTAGCGTTGGAACCAAGAGAAAAATACGGGAAATAGTTTAAATACCCCCCCCCCCCCCCCCGATATTTATTAGAAGTAGCAAAGCAAACCTCAGAGAATCTCCATCAGATTCAAACAGTCAGGAATAAAGGATGGAGATGATAAACAAAGAGCAGCGGAAGACAGATTAGAATATACAGCATTTCCTCTTTCTTTGGGTCTCTGGTGGCTCTAGGGCAGCTAGGATAGCTTCATCGAAAACATTCTTCAGTCCTCGCTACAACGACAGGAGAGGACAGAGAGCAGAGCCATTAGCAACCAGAGCCACGGGATCAATGGGGAGGGGGGGGGGGGTCAAAGATGGAGAAGCACATGACACAGAGGAGTGCAGCTGGGATTAGCAACAGGAAACAGGAAGTGACATTAGCAGCTATGAGCATTATGCCAAGTAGAGGAGGAAGGAAGGAGCAGAGGTGGAGGCTACGCCTTGGCTTCATCAACACTATTGTTCTCTGTCCATGCATGTTCACTTCCTGCTCACCTTCAGCCCGGCTGGACAAAGACGAGCGAACAGAAAGACAGACAGGTTTGTAGCTAGGGAGACGACTAAATGTCTCTGAGGAGCCTCTCTGAGGAGATGTGCAGCATATTGATCAGAGGGTAAAACTACCAAACCACAGATTAGAGCTTCATCACTAGAGCTTAACCGGCCCCCATGCGCCTGACAGCGGAGGGCACCAAGCTGGCATGCAGTTCACACCGATCCACCACAGCGTGCAGCAGCCATGTTCCTCCTTCCTCCACTTTCTTACTTCTTGTCTTTGAGCTTTCAGTGATGGCGTGCATGTCTGATGGTCTGTTTCTCTGTAATGGTTACCTGCGTGAGGGCGGAGCATTCCACATATTTCACCGCCTTCAGGTCCCTTGCCAGCTTCTCTGCCGTCTCTGGGGTGATGGGCTTCTGCTTGTTCTTGGCCAGTTTCTCTATAGTTGACGGATCGTCCCGCAAGTCGATCTGAGTCCCGACGAGCAGGAAGGGCGTCTTCGGACAGTGGTGGGTGATCTCAGGAACCCACTGTGTGGACAGACTCAGTGTTAGCATGAAGCTGGAACAAAGGGCTGACTTTCTGGAACAACTCGCTGGCAGGACGCTTCCACAGCATCTGTCTATTCTAGTGTTTTTGTCAGAAGTTTGGGAGTAGCTAATCTGACACTGAACCGTGTTTAGTAGCCATTTTGTTCTGTCATCCCACCTTTTCATACAGGATTCTGATATCAGCTTATTTTTCAAAGAAAATGTTTCAGTTTATTTCTAAAGCGCCAATTCACAACACGTCATTACAAGGCTTCTTAGAGAGAAAATTCAACTTACACATGTTCACCATAACGACACCTTTTTAATGCAAAAACACCACATTTTGTTGCCGTAAAAAATCAATAAACCTTGCATCAGTGTATTTTGAGGAAAATTGTTTATATACAAAAAATGTTTAATGCATAATCTGTAAATTAAACAACTTATTAGATGTTTTTTAAGATACCAGTGCATTTAAAATCTATTTCTCTTTTCTGTAGTGCAAACAAAGTAGAAATGAGGTCACTGGTTTTTTTAATTTTATTTTATGTTGAAGACGTTTAAAAAATACTCCAAAGAACTATAGTGCCTTTTTGTCATAATCTGAAACTTTTAGTCGTCTTTATCGACTGAAACTTGAACAGAAACTATAACTAAATTTGAAGCAGTTTCATCTGTTTTTCACCTCCAGGAAATAAAATCTAAACTGCCTGAATTTCACTTCAGTATGTTTTAAAGTTTCTTTTTTTTCTAACCGTTTTTTATTTAGTTTTTTCTTCCATATTTGCTCATGATTCTGATCCCAGTTCAGGCCAGTTGACTCTGATGAAATAATGACCAAATATGAAACCAAACGAATTATGAGCAACTTCTTGCAGATAAACATTAAAGATTACAGACATGTAATCACATCACTGCCCCCCCCTCCCCGTAAATAAATGTGAGAGACGATTGCAGCACGTTTTCTCTCTTAAAATGACCTGAAACCAGAATTCAGATCTGAAGCAGACGGGACATGTTGCTCTTCAGTTGGTTTATTTACTGCATCTATTATCGTAACAATAAAATGTTTTTGCTTTGTTTAAACCAGCAGGCAAACATTGTTCTGGTGACCACCCCCCCTCATAGATCTCACAATACGCTTCAAGCTTTCATCAATGGTGAACCATCGCACCTATATGACTCTAAAAGCTTTAAACATTTCCTCAGATTTCGTATTTATCCAAATTCTCAGAAATTGCATGTTAGCTGCCTCCATGCTATTTATTTACATGTTTTATGTGTTCAAGCTAGAAATAGATTTGATGCCATAAACAGGTTCCCATGACTGTCATATGAAAGACATGGACTGTCTGCCGTACTCGAGCCTGTTCTCCGCATTGAGCTTGTTTTCCGAACACACGGCTTTACGATCAGCTGTAGGAAATTCAAAACATGCGGAACCAGTTATATCTGAAAATCTGACAAAAATGGTTTTATAACATTTTTTTTTAAACAAAGCCTTTTAAATTCCACTATAATAACTTTTAATAAATTTTAATGCCAATTAAGGCCTTAATTTAAATAATAATTTAATGACTTATAATGATTTTTAATGACCTGTGGAAACCCTGATATATAAAATACTGTAAATTGTTTTTACAAACATAAATACTGTGCACTGGAAGAATGGATAATCAGTAGGGATGTTATGAGACGGGCCAAGGCTCCGAGGCGTGTCGAGTGGCGGAGGGAGCGTTTCCACGAAGCGCGAATCATCAAACTGATGACGTTTGAAGCCTCGCTACCCCGCCATACCACGTGACCGCTTGGTTGGAAAAACAACCAATCTAGTTGAGTAAAACTATTTTGGTTGGATTATAGAAGATGAAAATCTGAGGCCAGCTGCTGGACACAGTTTTAACATTAGTATTAGGCAGTATTGCTGTCTGATGAGCAGTTATGGAGTCAGCTGTATGACATGGACTTCCACTCCTGAGGTTGTTGGTTTGAAACCCAACTCAGACTTTTTTGCGATGAAACAAGTATTTTTGGTAACGTAACTAAAGGCTGATTTATACTCAGAAACCAGGTTGTCTGTGTGCGTCGCAGTTAACGCAGATATGCCCCGCCCCTTTTGCAGAACCTCTGCTGCACCTCTCCCAAATTGTCAGTGACAGCCGACAGGAGGCCTCTGATTGGTCAAATCTCCATCCGCTCTACACTATGCGTATTTCCTGGTTGGTTCCTTACCGGCTTGTTTTGTTTGTCTGACCGCCATTGTGGAAAACGACTGGTGAAGATGGAGCAGCTAGCAGAGCGAGGTGTGAGAGAACGCTGGGACCCTTTTTCCACCTGGATCTCCGCTCTTTTTCACCCTCATGTCCCTCCATTGTCCCACAAACTTGCCCCCACTTCCTAACCACCTCGGTCGTATCTAGACCCACAGCTAGTTCCTGATTGGCCCTCTGGCGTTGTTGCGTGGAATAACGTAGCGCAGAGCACGCTTGAATATTGGGCATAAATCAAAAATATCTGCGAAACGCTCACTGCGACACTCTGCAGGAGGAGGAGAACCAGGCCATAATTTGTATTGTTTTACCCTAGTGAAAATATAGATTGAGTAAAAAATCTGTCAAATTAGATCGGTTGGTTTAACTAAAAGATCGGCTGAACACATTTCCAACCTGATTAAAACCAAAAACTGTGGAAAAACCATAATTCTTGAATAAAACGACTAAAACCTTTCCTTTTGCTCATCATTGCCCGATTTCCACAAACACTTTTACTGTCTGCTTGAGCTTATGTCACTAAAATGGCAGAAAAACAGTGAACCTTAATTCATTTTCTCATTATACATACCAATCATTAACAATTTCAAAGGAACTTAATTAGAAAAAAAAACAAGAAAAACAATTGAAAAAAATCCCAGATTCTATTACTAACTGTAGTTCTGCTCTCCACCAGTAGGTGGCGACATGTTCACATGAAGCTTCATGAACTGCGGGGATCGTTTAAAGCAATTAACCCAAACGTTAATGTTTAATGAAGCTTCTCTCACCATCACTAATAATCAATATACAGCTCTGGACATTTGAGTCTGTGGACTTTAATTTATTTAAGAACTAAAAACTAAAAAGTTATTCGTGAACTAAAGAAACGTCCCAAAGTTACTAAAAACTGGAATAGTATCATTATAGTCTTTGCATTCAGAAAGCACCTCCTGAGTAAAAACCAAATAATTAAAAAAAACATTAAATTTTTCTTTAATTTTACAGCATTGTAGAGCAGATTTTCATGAAATAACATCCAACAATAAGCAGCGATTTACCTTTTCTTTAACGTTTTCGAAGGAGGATGGGGAGACGACTGAAAAACAGACGAGGAAGACGTCTGTCTGGGGATAACTCAAAGGACGTAGTCTGTCATAGTCTTCCTGACCTGCAGGAGCCAATAAAACCAGATTTCATGTCTAAAGCTGATCGAAGCGGACGCACCAGTCCGCCTTCTTCCAGTGCAGGTTTAGCTCAGAAATATGATTTAGTATGTCCTACCTGCGGTGTCAAACAAACCCAGGGTGTAGGGTTCACCTCCAATCATTACAGTTACAGCATAGTTGTCGAACACCTGAACACACAAACCAGGAGAAATTTAAAGTTTCAAATGTTTTTTTTTTTTTTTTTTGAAACACAAAAATGAAAATCAACATATATTCTAAAGGATTTATACAGAATTGAGTAACTAATTTAATGCTTTTTAAAGCACTGAAAATTAAATGAAACTTAAACAGAAATATTGGAACACAGTGGATACAAAAATGACATTGAATGTCGAATGTTACCAGAGCATGTGAGCTGAGCCTGGAGCAAGCAGGTGAAATATGGTGGAGCGCAGAGCGGTTTTCAATTCAAAGGCCGGAGCGAGGATTTGGCTCTGCTCAAGGTCGCTCCAACTTTATTTAAATTAATGTTTGACTAAAATGCTGCAGCCAGAGTTCTGATGAAAATTAAAAAGAGAGATCATATCTCTCCTATCCTGGCTTCTCTTCATTGGCTTCCTGTTAAATCCAGAATAGAATTTAAAATCCTCCTTCTCACATATAAAGCCTTAAATGGCCAAGCTCCATCTGATATCAGAGATCTGATTGTTCCTTATGTTCCTAACAGAGCACTTCGCTCTCAATCTGCAGGTGGTTCCTAGAATTTCTAAAAAAAATTTCTTTTAGAAATCAGGATTAATGCACGTTCATTTTTGATTCGAGTTCAACTTTTCCAGAGTGTTAGATTCTGTTAACATCTGAGCCATAAGTGTGATCAAATTATTTTCCACAAGGGAAAGAATCGGCGTGTCTGGAAACATTGCCTGGAACAACTGGGATACACCTTTAGAAGGGTGTGAGTTGTGCTGCACGGCAGTGTTCAGACACCACAGCAACCCGCACGCATTGCAGTACTGCATAGGATCCAAATGTTGTCGGAAGTAGGGGTGGGCGATATATTGAACATACTCGCATGATAGTAGCCATCAAGTACAAATTCTCATGAAGCGTTAAGCCGCCTGCATCTATTTGACTGAGAGTTTTATTTTTCCCACAGACTGGTTCGGTTTCCTATTGTCAAAGACTGGGGTGTCAGACTGGTCGCATTGTAATGTTTGACTTTTACAATACAGAAACCACACAAAGGATGTAAACACAATAGTACTTATCACCCTAAACATCAATGTATAAAAAAAAAAATTTTTTTTTTTCAATAGACTTCAATATACGAGGAAGGAAATAGCAATTAATGTCAGAATCACAATTCTTTAACTTAAATAATTAATGTACCTTGCATTTAGTTCAGTTAAAAATAAAACAAATAAATAAATCCAGTCCACGTCTTGGTACTGATCAGTCCATTCCAGGCAGCTTGAGCCAAAAAAACTAACTCCAGTCCATGTTTTTCCACCAATCCTCACCAAGGAACCCAAACACAGCGTCCAGCTTGTGCTCAGTGGCACACAAACTTTCAAACCAAAGCAAAAAAAGCCGTTTTAACACCAGGACTCCCAGAACTCAGATCCTACTAGAACTCCCACTGGCCATCAGTTTAACGGGGATATTTTTCCCAATGGAACGCATGAGTAGTGATGATGTCATCAACTGATATGGTTCTAGTGTGTTATATAAACCTATTGACCTTAAAACAGGTCTAATATATATTTTAAAAGGCTGTATTGTATGCCATTATTAGTGTTCTAAATTCATATTAAAAATAAATCAGTTAAATAAATAAGGTTCAGAGTTTGAAATTACTATTTTATTTACCGAAATTGATTGATCCCCCCCAAACATTTCCACCAGACCACCTTTCCACATTTATGACAAACTTGAGCGTTTTTTGTTCTGTTGCCGTTTTCCTGCGTGAGACGGTGACATTCAAACAGTGTTTATATCTGCCATGTCCAGGAGATGATAAAATATCAGCCACAGGAGCTTTTACAGAATACTTTCTACTCTACCCCGGGCTCTGGTTTGGCTTTGGGCTGAGTGTCGCGGCTGAGGTGTGGGCAGAGCTATCCAAACCTTGAACTTTTTCCCGTGGGTGGGTGATCATCCTCGGACTCGCTGTCAGAGTCTGAGCCGCTTCCTATCCAGTCCTCCTCCTCGGTCTCTCCCTCTCCGCCCGAATTTCTATCATCAATATTTTACAGCATTTCTAAAGCCTGTTTCACTGTTTTCTACTGAAAGCCATTTCTAATAAAATGTCGGTTGCTAGGCAACGGCAGAGTACGTCAACCATCTGCGGGAATAATTTACACTGCAACTAATAGAGCCGTCAAAATGACGGCTGTGGGAGATCGCGGTAAAATTAAGCATATTTAATTTTTACGTTTTTATTTTATTACAAAAATCCGAAAATGAAAAAAAATATAGAAACAGGAAAAGTCAGTTAACATGATCAATATATGATTAATTTAAAATTCTTTCCCTTTAAAATCTCAGAACGGTCAAAATGACGGCATTGGGAGTTCTGGTGTTAAAACCAACCAGAAGACGTTCTGTGTGTTTCGGTGCTGCAGGACCAAATATATCAGATATTAAATATCTGTCAAAACTGGTTTTAAAAAAGAAAAAATTTAGGTAATTTTTATGCTACCCATGATCATATTTAATTTATCTTAATGCCAATCAAGGCCTTAAATAAAAAAATTTGATTTAATGACTTTTAATGCTTTTTAATGACCGGGAGAGACGATATCCTAGTTTGATTCCATCTATTCAATGACTGAGAACTACTGAGACACATTTGATCAACTAGGAGAGAAAACTTTGCAACGTTGCATTTATTTCATTTAATTCACTTTCAGTGAATCTGGATAAACTATGAACGTTGGTTACGATGTTCCCCTCTGATTCAACAACATTCCAGTTTGGTACCAAGAGATTTTAAAGTGATGCAGTGATCGAGGTCACATACGTACCGTGGGGACATATTCAGAGGGGAACTTGTTTGTAGTGTAAGAGATGAGCAGGCAGGTTTTACCCACGGCACCGTCCCCGACTACAACACACTTGATGGTCTGCATAGCTGTGCTTTAAAGTCTGCCGTACTCATTCAAGACCTGCAGAGAAAAGCAGAGACATGGAAAGGGTTTGATCAGTCTTTGGAGAACTCGCTGGAAAGTAGCAGTTTTTCTATCTAAGAAATATAGATGAGTTCATTCTGAAATGCTTATATTGGCCTCTTACAGAGCATTTTATATCTGATCCATATGTACTGACATTTTTTTTGGTGACAAAGAATTTTTCAGATCAGATCAAAAACCAGACGGGTTTCAGTAGCCAGTAGGAGTCTAAACAATTTACATTCAAACTGAAAATAGACACAAGTGTAAACAAAAAGAACATTTGTGAAGAACAGCTCTCTAGACAATTCTTTTTAAAACTGCAGCCTTGAAAACAGTAAAACATACATAAAAACAGTAATATAAACATGACTGTATATTTACAGTTCTAACATTTCATTTTTTTTAAATAATATAATTAACATAATAAAATACAACAAAATAAATACAGCCTTTGCTTGAAATATAAGGGGAAAAAAATACTTTAAAATATTATAAAAGAGCAAACAGTCCAGAGAGCAGCTGTTATATCAGTTAATATCAGATAAATAAAGAGTCAAACTGTCTGACCTTCACATAAATGGTAAAAGGCGTACAAAGTACTCCTGCACGCATTGCTAGCTAAAAGCCTTTATTATGACCATGTTAACATGGCGACTGGTTCATGACTAAACCCTTTATAGGGCAAGTTAGCTTTTTTGACCACTTGCATACCCCCCATCCCTCAGTGAGGTCTAGAAGCACAAGATCTATATCCAGCCATTCAACAAAAATTCTGCTACATGGCCATACATCTGACTTTGGCATCTGACCATTTAGATGAGCCCTTGAATGATAGATTACCTGCTGGAAATTAAGTTGAAAAAGTTAACAAATCAAAGTCAGGTAAAAAGCTAATTGAAAAGTTAAAAAGTTAATAAACCTAGTTATCAATCATATTTAGGTTTATGAACTAAAAAATGTCAGTGTCAGTATCAGCATTAATGCCTGTAAGGTTATGTTGGACCAAAATAAAATGTGTTTCTTTCACTCTGAGTGTTTTTCGTGAATTTGTTTTAGAAGCACTTTTGTTATTTTTTCTTGTATATTCAGGCAAGTTGGTGTTTCTTATTACATTGCCATTAATTTTTGCCATCGTAATATTTTTTAATGTTCCATAGATAATAAGGTCTGGTCCTGGATTCCAATAACACTGAGCGCCTATAAAGGGTTAACCACACATTGCTCCCCGGGCGCCACACAATGGCAGCCCACTGCTCCCGATGGGAGGGATTAAATCCAGAGAGTGAATTTCCCCATTGTTGGACAATAAAAGGATTCACATGTAAACAGTTTGATATGTTTTCCTTTTGATAAACAAACTAAATAATTATGTTATTTACAGAGTTTGTCTCTCTGTATTTATCACAGCAGAGTTCTGTTACACTCTGTGGGAGGGTTGCCATTGATCTGAGTGAGGCTGACACGAGGGGCACGGATATAAACAAACATTTTTCACGGTGGGCTTTTGGAATCCCACACAGCTCCATAAACGCTGCTGCTCTTTGCTCGCGCTCAGATCCGTTCCTGAGCCTCAAACTTGACATCCTGCATGTAAATGAACCACACCTCCAGCCAGTAAAAGATAACTCTTGATTTTCATCCAATCATAAAACTGGATTAAAAGCAGCAACAGTTACAAACCAAATCTGTAGGAATTTAGGGAAACAGCTTAATGAAGTAAACATTGGAAATGTATCGTCCACCTATATTTTGTTAGGCGATCAAATATAATTACAAACGTTGTGCATTTAAGGAAAAATTTCTAGTGCCAAACGACCTGTTCAAGGTCTTTGGATCGGTCTCATTTTATTTCTTCCAGATCCTAAAATATCTGAAAACTGCCTTCTCTTTCTACCAAATGAATGCTGATTGAACGCCCAGAATAAGGATTTTATTTTACTTTAGTTTTAGAAATAGATCTAGGCGAAGAAACATCACCGTGGCAACTATGTCGCCTTATATTTTTACCATCGAGTCTTTCTTTCAATTCTTTTTATAAAAGCAGCTATAGAGTTCACTGAAGGCTACATGTAGAAAACCCGTATTCATCGGTTCATGTGTATGTAAGCAACTTTTAAAATTAGCCTACGTTCACACCGCAGCCCAAGTGACCCAAATCAGATTATTTTGCTCATATGCGACCTGGATCTGATCTTTTCATGGCTGTCTGAACAACATAGATCCGATCTTTTCCAGTGCGATCCAGGCCACTTGGCTCTGTGGTCCTGAATCCGACACGAATCTGATCTTTTCAAATGCGACCTGTGTCTGAACGGCCAGGTCACATTCATCCCACCTGAACACCATTAACACCCGATAAAGGTCACTATTCTGCTTCTTGCAACACAGAAGCTGGAAGAAAACAACAACCATGGTGGACAATAATGCGGAGAGCAGTTTCTATGTTTATCTTGGAAAGATTTGAGTTTTTAAAGTATGGAAAAATCACTAGATGTTCTCCAGCGCTACCATCCATGTTTAAGGAACACAGAGCACTCCGGCCTGTGAAGTCATTGCGTCCACTAAAGCGCATGCGGGACACTTAGGTTGTATGAATGCAGTTCAAACAGGAGATCACATACATGGCGAATATATTTAGAAATTTGAATGGCAACGCAAAGAAAATGATTTCACAAAAAAAATTGGAATTGAGCATCAAGGCCTGCAGTGTGAACATAGTCTTAGTCATTTGGTTTTGTCTCTGTGATGCATTCCTTAGCACAGAAAATTAAATAATTGTTTAATTTTAAGAAATTTTTTAACTTAAGTGATCAAATACACAAATAGATGGAAAAAACAAACCCTCAGAGCAACGCTTAAGTCTAAACCAAGAAAGGTTGTGGACGGGAAGCGAAACATCTTCAAACTTGAAAAAAATAACTTTTTTGGAGAGATTAGCTTTTAAATATCAAGTTAATCAAAAGTCAAATGATCTTACTGACCTAATCTTAAACAAGCAAATTTATATTAAAAACTTGAGTTCTTTAGTGTAAAGAGGGTTTTTAAAACTCAAGCATGACTACACAAATATTAAGGCCTATAATGTCCGGAGTAGGTCCAACTGAGAGGTGAGGTGCTGGCCGCCCATCACCATAGCAGGAAATGATGTTAAACAGCCGGCGTTTACCGTTATGTTTAGTCGGATCACACCCAAGCATAAAACAGAAACAGTTAATGCTTGAAAAGGTTAAATCCTGGAGGTGGGGACGCATGAAGAGCCCTGAAAAGTGAGGGTTGGATAACATCTGGAAAACTAGAAATATTTTTTTATATCTTCTAATACAAATCCCATTAAAACAAAAATCTGTACATGTAAACAATGAAATAAAAATAAATCTGGCCAATAAACATCACATTTCTAAGTATATTCAATTCAATTCAATTCAGTTTATTTATATAGCGCCACATTCACAACACATGTCATCTCAAGGCACTTTACAGTTCAACCAGGTCATACAGTCAAATTGATACAAAGTTTTATATCTAAGGAAAACCAGTTGATTGCATTGACTCATTGACTCAAATACAATCCCTCACACTAAGCATGCTTGTAGCGACAGTGGAGAGGAAAAACTCCCTTTGAACAGGAAGAAACCTCCAGCAGAACCAGGCTCAGTGTGAGCGGCCATCTGCATATATATAAACACGGCTTTAAGATCAACTAGAAGCAGTTCTGCACAACCACGTGGAATAAGTTATATCTGATATAATATATCTGACGTTTTTTTAATTTTTTTAAACAAAGCATTTCAAATGCCACCAATAATCACAGAATTGTAATGCCAATTAAGGCCTTAATTTAAAAATCATTTAATGAGCTTTAATGATGAAAGGTTTGTGAACTACTCTGCAGCGATGAGAGCCAGCAGGATTTTGAAAAGAAAGATTTTTGACAACAAATCGTTGTCATTATCTCAGTAATCTGCTCTCTAAGAACCCGACCCACATCCTTAAAGGAACAATTTAGCCCCAGAAAACAAAACCTTCATATAGTTTCAAGTGTTAATGAATACTCTTACGGAATCATGAGGTTAAAATCCTCTAATAAGCAGATTATAAGGAAAAACAACCAGACTGTGTTGGATGTGAGGAGCTGAAAAGGGGCGGCTGCAGTTGGAAACCTTTTCAGACTTAATCCATGCATCTGTGTTAGTAGGGCAGGCCTGTTCAACAGTGGGAAGGATCAGTCTTATAAAGCAGGTTTTTGTTAATCGATAAAGCAGATAAAGCCAAACTGACACGACTTAAATCCCCAGAAAAATACAAATATGACCCAAAAAACCAAACTACTATAAGATGTTTACACCTGTCTGCGCTTCTTTTCTCATTCTCTGAAAACATACCAACCGTAAAACATCAATTTTAATGTGTTGATGATTTCTACATTTTGGACATCTGCTCTTAGCAAAGATAAAATAAGCCACCGTTTCAGGTGTTGCGTTTGAACCACATCCCGGCCTCTTTGGCCTGTTTCCTGTCTGCTCTTTAAATGGCCAGGTAAACAGATTCTGTCTCTAACTATCCTCGTTTATAACTATTATTTATGTAGTTAAAATTATACACCGTTAAACCTAGTTCCTTACTTTAATGTCAAGATAAAATTACCATTTTTATTCTACCCACTAAAACCTTAAACTCCAGTCTACTGATCAGAAATGTGCTGCTTTATTTTGAACAAATAAACACATTTAATTAAGGTTTAAATGAAATTAAACATTTATTAAACAGAGAAAAGCTGCATTTCCGTTCCGGTCTATTATCGCGGTAGTCTGTGTTTACTTACCGAACCTGCCGTTAGCTACAGGGCTAGCATGCTAAGCTAAAGCTAGCGGATGCTGGTTTTTAAATTACATAAATAAGCAGATACAGCCCAGTTGGAAGCAGGGGACATTGTCGATAATATTCATACATAAAACAATACGAACCATTAAAAACAGACCTCTAACACAAAGTTTGAGTAATAAATTTCCGTACCGTATTCTCAATTTTAGTTTCAACACCGGGCGTTGGCAGCTCCACACTAGGGGCTTCCCAGGCAGTTCAGCAAGGGCACGTACGTCTTGTGGTTCTACGTCATTACGTTTCTTCATTTCCCCCATAAACGGAAGGACAATTAAAGACTAATG
The DNA here is from genome assembly GCA_030533445.1 of Cyprinodon diabolis. Classification (NCBI taxonomy): domain Eukaryota; kingdom Metazoa; phylum Chordata; class Actinopteri; order Cyprinodontiformes; family Cyprinodontidae; genus Cyprinodon; species Cyprinodon diabolis. The sequence continues at coordinate 48,998,534 of CM060081.1, forward strand.
AAAAAAGCCCAACAAATAACTGAAATATGTAGAAAAGTTTAAGTAGAAATTTGAACGTTTTTTGTTTCTAAAGTTCAATAGTTTGATGTTTAAAATTACAGCAGGCAGGCTAAAAACAAAAAAAAAACTCACTGAAAAATTACAAATAGAGCCACGATGTGCAATTAGTTTATTAAATGTTTAATTAGTTGGAAATATGTTTCTATATTTTATATTGGACAGGGACATTAATAAGCATTCCTGCAAATTCACCAGAATTAACCAAAAGGCTATTTTTTATCTGTTGTCCCTGGACAGATCTTAAATTGTCTACTTATAAGTGAAAAAATGTTGCTACATTTAACTCCACTAAATATTTCTCCAGTTCTATATATATGAAGTAAGGAATTTTAACTAAAAGAGACTGCATTCAAGCCTCTGTGTATCCCAACAACCCACATATTTCTTTTAAATAACACACAACACATTCTAGGAAAAACAAAACTTTATTTTCCAGAATGGAACCATGTGGCAGACGAAAAAAAAAAAAATCCATCTTCATGTCATAATAACAAAACACCCAGACCGTAAGAAAAGGAAAAACAGAAAGTCCAGAGCTGCAGGCGTCTTTTCCATGTCTAGTTGGACACGCTCTGCAGCAGCGTTATGTTGTCTCCTTTCAACATGATCCTCCCTGGGAGAAAAGGAAACAAAGAAGGTGATTAGGAAAGCCACAATAATGCAAAAACAGTTTATTTTTTACATCAAGATTAATTCTAAACTGGTCTCATTAAAAACAGTCAAAGTCACTTTAAAAAGGATTTGTAAAAGTTTTACAGTTAAAGGTGGATCAATTTAAACTGTCACAGCCTTTTGTTCCAAAAATACCAACAAAGGCTATGGATGATAACAGGTGGCTTTTGGCTTTGTACGCACTCCCAACTTGACTTATTTTATTGTAAAAGCAAAGACAAAATAATTACCTAAAAATGTCTTGCAACTTAGTGAAAACGAAAAATGTAAATTCAATGTTTGAAGCTCTAAAAAATAATTTTACAAAACCTCCTGTGCAAACCAGACATTTACCAACCAATCCACCACAGAACCTGCTGTGTTCTTAAATACACCAACTAATGGGAGGATCCAACAATTAACCTCATCTAAACAATTCCAAACATAATAAGTTACAAATTTTGGTTCTAAATGAACTTAAATATATTCTACCTACCAAAAGAAGAAAACTAATTTGGTAGAAATTACAAAAATTTATCATAAATGGTAGGGATGCACGATATTGGGATTTTGGCTAATATCCGATATTTTAAAACTCATGTAGCCGATAACCGATACCGATGTTAAAGCTGGACAAAAATAAGTAGTCATTGAAAATAGCAGTTTGTTATCCATTTCTGACACTTTGAAAAATAATATACTGAAATATATTTTCATATGCTGATATCAAATAGATTTTTAAAAACGCGGTATCGATCTATTTTACTTTCAAAATCTCGTGAAATTTCATCGTTCTGTTACAAATTCTCGTGATATTTTGCAATTTCTTGTGAGATTTTGTTTGTAAAATAGATCGATACCGCGTCAATATATCAACATATAAAAATATGGCAAAATTTCGTGAATTTTGGGGGGATTTCGTAGCATAACGATGACGTATAGCAATATTTCATTAGTAAAGAGATTGATATGGTGTTTTTAAATGGCAATATATCAGCATATGAAGATATTGGGATATTTTAATGTATATTTTTTCCCTCGTCTTTAGAAGTTTTTTAGTCTGTAAAAAAGAAGTTTTTAAGGAAGAATAAGTAGTGTTTTTTTTTTTTTTAGACTTTAGAATCTCAGAAGCTGATCAAATATCGGGTTAAATATCGGTGGGGTGGCCGATGTCCGATATTCAGTTTTAAGGCCGATACCGATAGGGGGCCGATTATATCGTGCATCCCTAATAAATGGTCACAACAAACTTGATAATCACCAATAAAATAATAATTTATTTGAGGCCGATTCAATGTGCCTTTCAAAGCTTTGCTTAACTCTTGAATTATTTTTCTTTTATCAAACTTTGAACACAAACACATATTTCCTGCCACATGTCAAACTAATTAATTCATAAAAGTGGAAACAAAATGTTCTCAAATAAATAAAATTCAAAAGGCTTGAAATGTTTGGTATGCATTTTATTCAGATACAAATTAAAAACCTGCCATACTTGGGGGAAGAAAATGTTTATTTAAATCTGAGAGAAAATTAGAGAATAAAGCCATGACAGAAAGGGCTCTGGTCTTATTTTTAGTTTTTAAGGCTAATGCTACATTCAGACCGCTAGCAGCACAAGCAGCTGGTTTACAATCAAAGTTAATGGTTGACACGCATCAAGGTGCAGCTAAAGGCCCTGCGTTGTCTACAGCAGTTGCAGCAGCAGAGCCTCATGAGCTTCTGAGGCACTTCACAAGCAGCAGCCATTTTAACTTTAGCTGACATCTAACCAATCAGAGAAGCTGATCTGGGAGCTGGCAGGGAGTCAGACACAGCACTGCTGATGCAGAGCGCTATGATCACTCCTCTGAAACAGTTCATTAACGCCTAAATTAACTTCAAATGTAGAAACATGCCGGCAGAATATGTTGGCTTTATTATCCTGCTGCCTGCAGTTTGTAGCATGGACCTGAAAAACGCTAACATCTACTTCCAGCCGCCACCAACAGTAGGGGAAAACCCCCAAGAGGCGAGCGGGCCTGAGGCAGCTGCTGCTGGGGATTCCCAGTGACAGCGCAGCGCCGGTATGTGGGGGTCTGAGCGGCTCCCACAGAGAAATAATCTTTGAAGGCAGGATGGTAATCTGGATGAACTGACTGCACAGACCATGTTTTCAGGAGGACTTTCTCACTTCAACATAGATTCTAACTACTTTTTACCCGCTGATCACAGCTAATATAGCTGCCATTGTTCCAGGCAAAGAAATGATAGGGTAGCTCCGCCCACCGCGCATCAGACCCACTTTACCACCGCGCAGCCAGAGCAGCAAAGATGCTTCAAACTGGTACAAGCACCAAAAATTAAGCAGAATGCTCGTTTTTGCTGCTCCTGCTTCATGCGGTCTAAACGTAGCATTAATCTATGAACTGTACAGAATAAAAACGGCCATGTAGAAGTTAGGCCGTCATTGGACAGAGGTTCTGACTCGTTATCAATACTCTATGTATATACCCAAAATTGAAAAAAAAATACATAGAAAGTTCAGCTCATGAGTTTTAGGAGATTCTGGGATGCAAGACATAAGCTGGATAAGTCGTCATGGTGTGGCAGGGCCCTCACCATGTTTGTAGTAGTAAGTGGTGTTTCATTTTAAAAAGCATGAGGCTACAGTAGTGATCCGTTATTAGAACTCACACCAGAGGACTGGGTGCCAAATATCACCCCAGAAGGTATCGCGCTTCATGGAGGATGACCGGGACAACAGGGGTAGGGTGAGGCGGCATTTTGGAGCTCCAACAGGAGCACCTCAGTGAAAGATTGAGGATTTAACAAGCCTTTTAAAAGTTTAATTATAACAGCTTTTTTAAAAAGAGCATTTCCTTCTTCAAATCAAGTCAACATTATTTTCCAATCTTCCATTTTAATAAAAAACCTTCACCCCCTGCTGGGTACCTCCATCCTACATCAGAGCCACACACAGTTCCTGATGGGTTTTCATGATAGCATAGAAATGTTAACAGTTTTTAGCTTTAGCAGCACTTGCTGCTGATCGCAGGTATTCTGTCAATTATGCTTTATCCAGCAGCATCAGTGCAGGATGTAATTCAACCTCTCTGATCGCCGGGAAAGGCTTCAGGTTCAACAAAGTCGCTATGGTTATTTAGATATGAGGAGGGAGTCGGAATAGGTCTGTCCAGGTTTCACTACATAAGGAGGCAGTTGCTGTAAACGGTTTCCTTCTTCTGAATCTGAGCACCATAAGTTTCACATTTGTTTTCTTGCAGCCGGTTTGTAGAATTAAAGCAGCTCACTGCTCCCTGCATGTTCCTGCAAGCCTTTTGATTGTGGCTGGTTTCCTGGAAGCAACTTGCTAACCATTTTTTTAAATGGAAATGTTCTAACTTTTAGGACAATATCATCTGATCAAGATTGTTTAAGCCAGAATTATTTGACATTTTCATATGACTTCCCTACGATTTTAAGTTTAAGATTAGTCCAGACTTACTTGAATAATCATTCAGTTAGACGGAGCTGGAGTAGCTCAAAAAAACGGAGAATAAACCTAAAAACAAATTAATCTTTGACGGCAGTAACTAGAGAGACTGATTCAGTTTTTTTAGGCAGATACCAATGGAATAGGTCGATTTTTTACCCCTTACTGGCCGCTTTTCAGCCTGATGGTGCATGGTGTAGTGAACAGGGGGTAACGAGGGGCGATCAGCCTCTAACGACCGCCTCCCCACCAGTCACACAGGGTGAGAACAAACATGGTGAGCTGGGAACTTTTAAACTCTGAGGTTTCGTCGTACAGTGTGAGCTGTAGCTGCGTGCAACCATTGAAAATATCGTACAGTGTCGACCCGGCTTAACCAATCAGCGACGTGCGTTGTCGATATCTTTGGACTGATTCTTAGAGCTTATGTTTCTTTTTTTCTTCCTCCATTTACATTGAAAAAAACAACTCAATAACAAATGTTACACAGATCTAAGTTTATACAAAGAAAGTACGTTTATTGAAAAATCAAACAAATCCTAACAATGGATAGTAAATGGAGGAAGCAGAAAGGCACGTTTTTCACACCATCTCGAAATTACTGAATGCACTAATGAACTGAGCCAAAACAAAGAAAAAACTATCGGCTGGTCTGAACTCTAGGAGTAACATTTACTTCTACAAAGTACTGAAGGCTTAAAACACACATCTACAGTATTTAAAAAATATTAATAATTATTATTATTTAGAAAAATTATGTCCTTTCACTTTACAATCATATGCAACTTCATGTGGGTCTTTGGCACAAAATCCTGGTAACATACACTAAAGGAAAAGTTCACTCATATTCAGAATTCAAACTTCTGAAAGTACTTTAAATATAAAATTATTACATACTGTTCAATAAATGATCAATGTTTTTAATTAAAAGTTATTTTGCTTGTAAAGAGGGGAGAATGGCGATAGGCTTACTGCACCGTCACTGCCGGAAGATGGCAGGAGGGAGGTGTGGACATATATATATAAAAAGCCACTATAATTAGATTTAATGATTTTAAAGCAAGTTAAGGCCTTAATTTAAAAAATAATATTTTGATGATTTTTAATGACCCATGGAAACCCTGTAATCAGGGTCGGCCTTTAAAAACCTGCGTCATTGATGCCTATCTGTACCCACATCAAATCTCAGTGTTCCCTGCAAAAAGAGTTTAATTAAATGAAAACTAGGGATGCACGATATAATCGGCCCCCTATCGGTATCGACCTTAAAACTGAATATCGGACATCGGCCACCCCACCGATATTTAACACGATATTTGATCAGGTTCTGAGTTTCTAAAGTCTAAAAAAAACAAAAATACTACTTCTTCTTCTTCCTCAAAAACTTCTTTTTTACAGACTTAAAAACGTCTAAAGACGAGGGAAAAACTATTGATACATTAAAATATCACAATATCTTCATATGCTGATATATTGCCATTTAAAAACACCATATCAATCTCTTTACGAATGAAATATTGCTATACGTCATCGTTATGCTACGAAATCCCCCGAAAATTCACAAAATGTTTTTATATGTTGATATATTGACGCGGTATCGATCTATTTTACAAACAAAATCTCACAAGAATTTGCAAAATATCACGAGAGTTTGTAACAGAACGATGAAATTTCACGAGATTTTGAAAGTAAAATAGATCGATACCGCGTTTTTAAAAATCTGTTTGATATCAGCATATGAAAATATATTTGAGTTTATTATTTTTCAAAGTGTCAGAAATGGAGAACAAAACTGCTATTTTCAATGACTACTTATTTTTGTCCAGCTTTAACATCAGTATCGATATCGGTCATAGGCTACGTGAGTTTTAAAATATCGGCATATCGGATATCGGCCAAAATCCCAATATCGTGCATCCCTAAAACGAACCCTTCTTACCGAGCGGCTTCCTGTTCTTGGTTTTCATGTGGATTTCTTCAGCGTCGTCTAGAACCAGGTTCATGTACTCATCAAAGCCCTGAGACAATAAAAGAGGAGAAGGTCCCAAAAAAAGAGATTTAAAGCAAAACAATTCAGTGCGGCATCATACCTATTAAACTCAGTTAACTTGGTGATTTGTATTTTTCCACTTTTATATCACAGCCTGCCTCACAAGCAGCTGGAACCAAACCCTGCCTTAAAACAGAGCGACTGCCTTCTAAGATCACTGGACATTTAATGATGAAACATGACTCAATAATTAGTTCCTTTTTCCACATTTGTTTTACTTTGATTGGTTGAGAATTATTGGTTAAAAATATGAAGAATATTTTTTTCAAGGCAAACATTTTTAGAGAAAAATTCTGTAACTTACAATAATACATCCCTCTATCCGCATGTTGACCTGCTCATACAGCCACACCTGGATTCTGGAGCGCTGGGAACAGGAAGGAAAACGGAATGAGACATGTCTGATCCAGACTTTACCGCCGATTAGTAGAATAAATGACGACTACTTACATTCTGAAGGTATCTGAAAATAAGGTTCTGAAACACCAAGTTAAGGTAAACAAATACTGCAACGACAATCACAGCATCTTTTCCAGCGACTCATGAAACCACATGTGTAATTTAGCATCAGCCAGACACAGGATTTAAATTAGCAATATTTATGGAAAGATTTTTTTCAACTTAATGTCCCACTGAATATAAGTGACAATAGTTCAGTTGGTCAGAGTAGTAGTTTTTCATCCTGCAGTATTTTCCTCATTTAACAGCAGCTTACTCTGGAACACCACTGAATGGATTAGCTTGGATTATACAAAATAATCTGATTTACAAGCAGAAAAATCTGGTGATCAAGGAGCAAGTTTTACAGTTTGGATGAGAAAATGGAAACATTTTGTATTTCTTTTTTTGCCCAAGGGCCACTTAGGTTTAATAAACCTCCAGTTAGTTCCAGACCTTATTGTATGACAGTGTATTAGGGTCAGGCTAGAGATTTTTTTTCCCATTTTTAATTCAGGAATAAAGTCGTAAAATTAAGAGAATAAACTCAGAAAATTAAGAGAATAAAGTCATCATAGAACAACCAGTTTCAGAAAGAAAGCTTGGAGCTCCGCCCAGCAGATGACGTCCGACAAGCTCCACCAATCAGCAACCAGAGTCCACTTTGACCTCCTGCCCAGTTTGATGCTGCTGCTAAAAGATTTCCTGATTTGTCAAATCGATGCTAAAGTAGAACTTCACATGATGCTCCACATTCCTCACTTTAGGGAAGACAGGGCTTCTTTTTAGAGTTGTTATAAAATACAACTTGTTCCTTGTAATTTTATGACTTTATTTAGAAAATATCATGTTTTGTGATTTTATTATCTAAAGGGAGGAGAAGAAACAATAAAGATCTCCCCATTCCCCAAAATAAATAACTGTGCAGCAGCACATGATGAGGAACTAATCAGGGTCAGCCTTTAAAAACCTGCATCATTGATCTCTAGCTGTACCCATGACATAGCTCAATGTTCCCTGATTTTACGACTTTTCTCATAATATAAAAATATATTAAAAAAAATAGAAAAATAATCTCTAGCTTGGCCCTAATACTCCTTCATATTACGGTGCTGCACAAAACCCAAAATGAAAAAATCCAGTTCCAGTTTGGAGTCTTTCATAAACTCTCAATCATTAAGGGCCAATAATCAATTATTTTACCCATATTATAAACACAATAGACATCTATAAAACCCTAAAAAAACAAATAAAAAATGTATAATCTTTTATGAATAACTGCGTTTGGTTCGGAGTTAATTATAATTGTTAGTAAAGCAGACTCCATTCCGATGATTGGATGAGATGCCGCCATATCTGCTAGCAGCAGCAGCAGCTCTGTGAGGCGGTTCCCTACAGCCGCTATGCGACAAACAGGCGGACATACAGCTAACAACTAACAATGTTCATGCTTCCCTTAAGAAAAACACAGACAAACACATCAGTAGCTCACAAAGAGGTGGCTAAAGATGAGCCTAGCTACTAAAGATTAGCCTAGCTGCTAAATGTTAGCCGCTCATTCATTAGCACAGGGCTGCTCTTTGTAAAGGATACAATGGGCTGGACCATAACCTTCTGGACCTTCTGTCCTTGTCCTCTGTACGCCATTTCACCGTCAGCCACCCGAAGAGAAGAAAACAATTTAAACAGCACCTTATTGCTTCACTGAACCTGTACGTCCCGCTCACGTTGCGAGTCCGCTGTAATGGCGCCTTTACTTCCGCCTGTCTGGATTACTGGTAAAGCTGGACAGCGCCCCCAGAGGCAGGAGGTCAAACACGCAGACTCACGGTTGCAATTAATCCTTTATAGAGCACTCAGTGAAATACTCTGAAAATCAACATTTCAAGCCAATAGTCTTATTGTACGGAAGAGAATTAGGGCCACTAAAAAAGTAAAATAAAGTGACTGATTTTTACTTCAGTATAATATGAGACAAATTCAGAATTCTGACTTTAATCTTAGAATTCAGACTTTTTTTTCCCCTCAGAATTCTGACTTATTCAGAATTTATTTAGAAATAATATGAAATTATATAATTTGATATAACATTATGGACTTCTCTTAAGTAATGCCATAGTTCTTCCATTAGGAGACGCAATTGGACAAGAAAATATTTTACACCTAGTTATACCATCACTAGGAAACCGAATAAATCTTCTGTTTATATGGTCGGCTTGGTCAGTAATATTTTTATTTGCATATAATTAGTAAAACAAAATAGCGTTAAGGTTAAATATTTTGTCTCCTGTCTGAAAAAGATACTCCTTAAACCTTAAATACGAAGAAAATCTGTAAAACAATTAAATTAATTCTTCATAACTTCAGATATAATTGTTCAATAATGACGTTTCAGGCAGCTGGGATGTTTCTGCATGCTGTGGTTTTCTCTCACATCCAATATTGTTTTTACAACCTGTTCTCTTACAAATCAAACCACATTTAAACTAATAGAATCATTACATAAAAAAGCTTTAATCATTTTTGCTAAAAACCTGTTTTGTACCACCATTGTCATATTCTTGAGACTTATAATCTCCTCAACTTGGAGAATTTTAAATACCTTAAATTTGTTTGCATTTTTTATAAAGCACTCAGTGGACTGGCACCACCGCCATTAAGGGAATTAATGAAACTGGAATCCTCTTCTGGTAAAGCCGCTCGGTCTACGAATGGAGGAGACTGTGACGTGCCCTTCAGACAGACCACCTTTGGTCAGATTGTTCTTTCAGTCAGCAGCTGGAACATCTGGAATAGCAACCCTCTAACATCTGGAACATCATCCCTCTAACATCTGGAACAGCATCCCTCTAACATCTGGAACAGCAATCCCTCTAACATCTGGAACAGCTTCCCTCTAACATCTGGAAGAGCATCCCTCTAACATCTGGAACAGCTTCCCTCTAACATCTGGAAGAGCATCCCTCTAACATCTGGATCAGCATCTGTCTAACATCTGGATCAGTATCCCTCTAACATCTGGATCAGCATCCATCTGGAACAGCATCCCTCTAACATCTGGATCAGCATCTGTCTAACATCTGGATCAATATCCCTCTAACATCTGGATCAGCATCCATCTGGAACAGTATCCCTCTAACATCTGGAAAAGCTTCCCTCTAACATCTGGAAGAGCATCCCTCTAACATCTGGAAGAGCATCCCTCTAACATCTGGAACAGCTTCCCTCTAACATCTGGAAAAGCATCCCTCTAACATCTGGAAGAGCATCCCTCTAACATCTGGATCAGCATCCCTCTAATATCTGGAACAGCATCCCTCTAACATCTGAATCAGCATCCCTCTAACATCTGGAACAGCATCCCTCTAACATCTGGAACAGCAATCCCTCTAACATCTGGAACAGCTTCCCTCTAACATCTGGAAGAGCATCCCTCTAACATCTGGAACAGCTTCCCTCTAACATCTGGAAGAGCATCCCTCTAACATCTGGATCAGCATCTGTCTAACATCTGGATCAGTATCCCTCTAACATCTGGATCAGCATCCATCTGGAACAGCATCCCTCTAACATCTGGATCAGCATCTGTCTAACATCTGGATCAATATCCCTCTAACATCTGGATCAGCATCCATCTGGAACAGTATCCCTCTAACATCTGGAAAAGCTTCCCTCTAACATCTGGAAGAGCATCCCTCTAACATCTGGAAGAGCATCCCTCTTACATCTGGAACAGCTTCCCTCTAACATCTGGAAAAGCATCCCTCTAACATCTGGAAGAGCATCCCTCTAACATCTGAATCAGCATCCCTCTAACATCTGGAACAGCATCTGTCTAACATCTGGATCAGTATCCCTCTAACATCTGGATCAGCATCCATCTGGAACAGCATCCCTCTAACATCTGGATCAGCATCTGTCTAACATCTGGATCAGTATCCCTCTAACATCTGGAACAGCATCCATCTGGAACAGCATCCATCTAACATCTGGATCAGCATCCGTCTAACATCTGGATCAGTATCCCTCTAACATCTGGATCAGCATCCCTCTAACATCTACATTATGGTGTATATATATATATATATAGTTTGTTTATTTTTATTGGAATGTATGAATTTATTAACCGAAAATCTGTAGCGCAGCGAACATTTTTGAAGTTTTGAAGAGTTACAGCTGTTTGTATTTATTTTTATATTTGTATTTTTCATAGTAAAATTCTTACTCTTGTGTTTTTATGCAGACCATTTTAAGACCTGTCCAGGGACAACAGATAGAAAATAGCCTTTTGGCTCATGCTGGTGCATTTGCAGGGGTTGGGGTTTCCAAGGATGCAGTCTAACTGGACTGGATCCTTCGAAAATAGGGAGACCAGAAGAGTTTTGGCTGTGGATTCAAACAGGTACAGCCTTGAGCGGCTTACTACGTCATATGCTCTTTTTTTTTCTCTGTTTTTTTTTTTTTCTTCTTCTTTTTTTACTGTAAAGTGAGCAAAGACTTGTAAGAATCCAAAGTGGAATAAAGGCTCCAACCACCGGGAGCAGGAACAAATCAAATCTAATGTAATGATAGAAACCTTAGTCATTTAAATAACCAGCTGCTGTCATTCTGCACATCTCTGATGTTGCTGCTATTTTCAAATATCCACTGTAAAAATGTCCATAGCTGCATACTGGTTATTTATTCTACAGTTTGATATTGTTAAAATACTTTACAGTATTTTATTGTTTATCTTTTGACTCTTCACTATTATGTTATTCTTATACATTTTTCTAAGGTCCACATTTGTGAGACAATTTTTTATAGAATATTTTTGCTGCTGTAAACACCAGAATAACCCACTTGAGGGACAATAAAGGGATTTTCTATTCCATTCCATTCTATTCTATTCTATTCTATTCTATTCTATTCTATTCTATAAAAGGGGTAAAAATATCTAAGTAAATATAAATGTATGTATAAAAAACATATCTGCAAAATATCTTATATTCAACAGCAAAAAATACTTAGTTAAGCATATTGTGCAAAACAGCAATAACAAAATAAAAATCCTATCAGATTTATAGTCCCCCCCCCACCGTGCAGAGATAATCTGAGCTTAAATTGCAGCCAAACTCAGTAACAGATAAAAACCTTGAGATAAATCAAACATGACCGCCACATATCTGACTTAATAACCAGTAAAACAGCTATTTTCATTCATTTCAGACGGAACTATTCACAGACTGGATTAGTCCCACACATTCTCATCTTCATACTTTGGATCTTGTGCTGACATACGGCATAGAATGTGAAGAAATAACAGTATTTCCTCACAACCCTGTCCTCTCTGACTGCTTTCTAATAACCTTCAGGATTACTTTAACAGAGTTCTCCTCCCCCAAAAGAAGGTTACATTTTAGTAGATCTTTATCAGATGGTGCAGTTATAAATTTTAAAGAATCTGCTTCACTTTCTCTCTCCTCTGTGTCGCTGAGCAGTGCTGCAGAGTGCAAAAGCATAGCTTATTCCCCTTCACAGGTTGATGATTTTGTTGATGGGGTTGCTAGTTCTCTGCGTACTGCCTTAGACAACGCAGCTCCCTTGAAAATGAAAACCGTTGAAAATAGAAAGCTTGCTCCTTGGTTTAATGCAGAGCTGCGTACTTTGAAGCAAAATGCTAGGAAACTGGAGAGAAAATATCGCTCCACAGGCCTGCGGGAGTCCTTCCTAGTCTGGAAAAATGGTTTACTGCTGTATAAGAGGACCCTTTGTAAAGCAAGAGCAGCATATTTCTCCTCATTAATAGAGGAGAATAAGAATAATCCTAGATTTCTTTTTAATACAGTTGCCAAACTCACCCAGAGCCATAGCTCTGTTGAACCGTCCATCCCACCTGCTCTTAGCAGCAATGATTTTATGGGATTCTTTATAAATAAGATTGATCTTATTAAAAATAAGATCATAAGCACTCCTCTATCCGCGATTGTACCTGAGGTAGTCATGGAATCTGAACCGGGTTTAGACTGCTTTGATCCAGTTGAACTTTCAGACTTAGCAAAACTATTGTCTTCATCTAAACCTTCAACTTGTATGTTAGATCCAGTTCCAACCAGGTTATTTAAGGAGGTATTCCCTTTGATCTCCTCCTCCATTTTAGATGTGATTAATCTATCTCTGTTACAGGGATATGTACCTAAAGCTTTTAAGGTTGCTGTAATTAAACCTCTGCTTAAGAAACCGTCTCTTGACCCAGATGACTTGGTTAATTATAGACCTATATCCAATCTTCCTTTCTTATCTAAAATTCTTGAGAAAGTAGTTGCCAAACAAGTTTGCGACCACTTACACCATAATGAACTTTTTGAAGAGTTTCAGTCTGGCTTTAGAGCTCATCATAGCACTGAAACAGCTCTGGTGAAAGTCACTGATGATATTCTCATGGCCTCAAATAATGGACTTGCATCTGTGCTCGTCCTGTTGGATCTTAGTGCTGCATTTGATCCAGTTGACCATAATATTCTTTTAGAAAGACTTGAATATTTTGTTGGAATTAAAGGAACAGCACTAGACTGGTTTAAATCGTATCTATCTGATTATTCAGTTTGTTCATGTTAATGACAGATCTTCAACATGCTCAAATGTTACCTGTGGAGTACCACAGGGATCAGTGCTAGGACCAATTCTCTTTACTTTATACATGCTCCCAATTGGTAGAGTTATTAGACAGCATGGGATTAATTTCCACTGTTATGCTGATGATACCCAGCTATATCTGTCTATAATCCAGATGAAGCTAACCCATAACATAGACTACAGGCATGTCTGAAGACAGAAAAACCTGGATGACTCTTAACTTTCTGCTTCTGAATGCAGACAAAACAGAAGTTATAGTCTTTGGACCAGAGTCTCTGAAAAAGAAGCTGATTAGCCAGTCACTTCATTTGGATGGGATTAAACTGATTTCAGATAATAAAGTAAAAAATCTTGGTGTTATTTTTGATCAGGACCTGTCATTTAAATCCCAGATCAAAGAGGTTTCTAGAATTTCCTTCTTTCATCTGAGGAACATTGCAAAAATGATAAATCTCCTGTCCAGGGGTGATGCTGAGAAACTAGTCCATGCATGTGTTACTTCAAGGCTGGACTATTGTAATTCTTTACTATCAGGAAGTCCACAAACTGTAGTTAAAAGCCTTCAGCTGATCCAAAATGCTGCAGCCAGAGTTCTGATGAAAATGAAAAAGAGAGATCATATCTCTCCTATCCTGGCTTCTCTTCATTGGCTTCCTGTTAAATCAAGAATAGAATTTAAAATCCTCCTTCTCACATATAAAGCCTTAAATGGCCAAGCTCCATCTGATATCAGAGATCTGATTGTTACTTATGTTCCTAACAGAGCACTTCGCTCTCAATCTGCAGGTTTACTAGTGGTTCCTAGAATTTCTAAAAGTAGAATGGGAGGCAGATCTTTTAGTTCTCAGGCTCCTCTCCTGTGGAACCAACTACCAGTTTTAGTCCGTGAGGCAGACACCCTGTCTACTTTTAAGACTAGGCTTAAAACTTTCCTTTTTGATAAAGCTTATAGTTAGGGTGGCTCAGGTTATCCTGAGCTGTCTTTAAAGTTATGCTGCTATAGGCTTAGACTGCTGGAGGACATAGGGACCCCCATTTCATCATTCTGCTTCATTTCTCTCTGTTCTCCTATTCTGCAGAATCTGTTTGTTCAATCTCTAACCTTCTGCTCTCTCTGCTTTTCCTCAGAGTAGCTTTGCCTCGTCTGTTCCTGTTTGGCTGTGACGTCATCCAGGAAAGAAACATCAGCTGTGCTGCTTCCATCAACACCCTTGTTTGTAGATGTTGGAGATCGGCCTGTCTTCAGGTGTGGTCCTGTTTCTCTGGCCGTGGCTGGGTGGATGTGCTCTCTTCATCCTCTGGCATGGGAGCTGCCTTGGAGCTCGTCTGCCTGGCTGTGTGTTTCCTGGACGGGGCCGCCTTTTACAGCTGCTTTTTGTGTCTCTGCTTCTGTCTCCTTGAACCCCAGTCGGCCTCGGCAGATGGCCGCTCACACTGAGCCTGGTTCTGCTGGAGGTTTCTTCCTGTTCAAAGGGAGTTTTTCCTCTCCACTGTCGCTACAAGCATGCTTAGTGTGAGGGATTGTATTTGAGTCAATGAGTCGATGCAATCAACTGGTTTTCCTTAGATAGAAAACTTTGTATCAATTTGACTGTATGATCTGGTTGAAATGTAAAGTGCCTTGAGATGACATGTGTTGTGAATTTGGCGCTATATAAATAAACTGAATTGAAAAATTGATATTAAACTGCACTTCCAATATTCACCACTGCTCGGCGCCATTTCCCTTATTTCTCTGATCACGGAGTAGCCGGCTTGCTTGGTCTCACAATGAATCCTGGCTGACGAAATACTTATTTTCTCCCATAATTTACAAACAAATTCTTTAAAAATCATTTTATTTTTAGTTCTCTCCTAGTTAAACTGCATCTATGATTAAATTCTTTACCTTTCATTGAAGTAAGAGAACTAGCACAATCAGTGGCTGACAAACTTTTTTTGTTGCATTGTATGAAACAAATGCAACAAAAAAATCCAGCTCCATCTCCTTAGTATTCTTGTAGTTCACACAGAGGGCATCGTCTCTGCACCACTTCACCAGGTGTTCAACCTCCTTTCTGTAACTGGACTCATCATTGGGATGTGTCCCTCTACTGCTGAGTCATCTGCAAACTTTGCCATATAACAGATGGGATGTCTTACCCTACAGTTATATGTCTGCTGAGTAAACAGGAGGGGGCTAAGCTTGCATCACTGGTGAGGCTTAGAGAAAGGTGAGGAGCTGGGTTCATAGAAGAGGTTTGGTTCGGATCTTCCCTAGACGCCTCCCTCAAGAGGTGTTCCAGGCCTCTCCCAAAGGTCAGAGGCCCATGGGACGACCTGGGACATCCTGCAGGGAGCTAAACCCTAAGTATTGGGTCTAATGGTTGGTCCTTAAAGGCTTTGTGAAAAATTAATCTATGAAAGAATTTCTAAGAGATTTCACTGTCAGTATGTAGATAAAGATTTGTCCACTAGATGGTGCTCTGTCACAAACTTGACTAACGGTTCTTTCACAGAAATTAGTGCATTACTGGAAATTTAAGTTTATATCTGTTCTCTATCTTGCATCTTCTCCATCTTCTTTTCACTTTTAACTTATGCATTTAAAAAGTTGTTATGAAAAAACTGAACCAATTTACCTGGAAGAAGTCACCACTGACAAAACACCTTCTGACACCAGGAGGACACAACCTCAAGACATCAGGATGTTCTGCCTGCAAATAACCACCGTTGGACAAGATATTCTCTGTGATATTAATAGACAGTTTTATATATACCACCAATGGCAGTTTTCACTTGTGAACAATATCTCTGTAATACGATGAGCTGAGTCAAGCGCAGCCTTGAGTGTGCAGTTAACAATAGTATTAATAACACACAGCACAGGCTTGCCCCACACAGTGGAGAAAGTGTGATTGAAATTAGCAGCCGAGGAAAGACAAGAGCCCGCAAGTGGGGAGATAGAAAAGATTCAAGGATCCTCGATTGCGCAGGCAGAGGTGTCACCTTTCAGGGCAGAGAACGCCTTGGCCGCATCTTTAAATGGAAGGGCCTTAGTTTCTCTCATCGGGAATAACTGTCAACTGCCACATGCTTTGTGTCTGTGCTGTGAGCGCAGGAATGGATGGCTGACTCTGAATGCCACATGCCAGCTGACATTCTTAAGGAAGGCTGAGAGAAGTGAGGCTGTGCAGACACGGGCTCTCCAAATAAGTAGTCTAAATAACAATGATAGAGACCGCTGTTATAATGCCATAAACCTTTCAGGGTCAATGGCCAAGTGAGAAGAGCTAATCTGGCCCTATTCACAAATTATATTTAATTTTCTCAAACAGATAAATTAAGATTTTGCAGTGGATCAGAATAAGACACAGTGGCCTGATGTTAAACAGGCCATTAATGTGTGCTGCTCAAAAACCCTCCAATGTGGCTGCATAAAGAATATCAGAATGAGTCAAAGTTCTTTTTTGCAGTAAAAAAAAGGTTTGTCCTTACTGTTGGTCTTGGCCTCGGAGGGTCTGGTCTTGGTCTTGGAGGGTCAAGTTGAGTGGAGGTCTGTAGAGGACCTAAATGCAAAGAAGGATTCTGAGGTGGTTTCTCACAGATTTAATAATTACAGTGGGGGCAACGGAAGTATAAATCCACAAATAACTAAGCAGGGAACAAAAACAAAATGGAACACAGAGCTTCAGGAAGGAAAGAAGAGAATCCAGCAAACTGTCACTGCAGAGGAGTATATATGGCAGACAGAACAATGAATGGAGTAATTACTGATTGGGAGCAGGTGTGAAGAGAAGTAGCTAGAAAGGAGCCAGACAGGAAGCAGAGGGGCACCAGGGGCAACTAAGAATAACCAGGAAATAAAACAGGGCTTAAATATTACTAGAAAAGTTTTTAAATGACACTAAATGGAAATTAAAGTAATGACTTAGAAAACACAGAATGACATAAATAAAAGTGTGACTGAAAACTTGAATAGGACCAAGAATCCAGATCAGGAGATCATGATATGAAGGGTCTGATGTTGGGCTTGGAAGAACCTTCCTGGACTGTATACGATTTTACTCAAAGTCTATTTCTATTTTCAAATGAGTATTTGTGAAAGTAAAAACTGTTCTTCATTTAATCTGTTCCCAAGAGTTTAATATTAGTTGTTAAATGTGTGAAATTGGTAGATTCTCTCCACAAAGGCCTGCAGCTGTGAATGAAGCTAAATGAGGAAATATTATAACCAATCAGTTCTTTACTTCAGGGGTACGTTCAAAAGCTAAGTCACTTTTTTCTGATTCTGTTGGTGAAAACCTTTCAAAATAATGAATACTTTTACTTCATACTTTACAATTGTGCCCGTTTATAAACCTTGTGTATAAAATTAATCCCAATAAAACACACTGAGTTTTGAAGTCGTAAATTGAGCAAATGCAAAACATTTCAAAGTTTATACATATTTTTTCTGAAAGGCACTATAATTGAACACTCCCATAAATAGGAAGGTCCCACACACACACACATACTCAAACAGGAGGCCCTGCTGCTAATGAATCCATCTTATTTCCAAGTCTGTCCTTCCTACATTTTTCCTCCTAGTCTGGTAAAGCCAGAAGGAACTTCCCTGGTTAGATCAACCTCCTGTCTACATCACATCTTGTTCCTGTTGGTGCAAATTGTTCTGAGCAGAAAGGAAGGCAGACGGGATAGAGGGGGGGAGGGAGGGTGCAGTTAGCTCTTCATTCCGCCTCTGCTGCTCACATGTAAATGAAGAAGGAGAATAAAATCAAGCCAATACTTGGATGTTTGATGTATGGAGTGAGTTTTGTTCCATAATTGTTCCAAGCAAAGAACACTTCTTGTTTTAAATAAACAAAAATGCAATCCAAACATGAGAATCTCAAAAATGAATTAAAAAAGGTTTTCACGGTAAGTCGTTTCCTTCATTTTTTTTTTATTTCCGAGTTTATTTTTTTCAAATTTTATGTTTTCAAAACTTTTCTAAATTTTATTTGTTGAAATTATTTTTTCTTCTAAATGTCCCCTTTTTAGTTTAATCTCTAACGTTCTGCTTCTTCTCATAGTAGCTTCATCTGGTCTGTTCCTGTTTGGCTGTGACTCCATCCTGGAGAGAAATATCAGCTGTGCTGCTGCCATCAACACCTTTGTTTCTAGATGTTGGAGCTTGGCCTGTTTTCCAGTGTAGTCCTGTTTCTCTGACTGTGACTAACTGGATGTGCTCTCTTCATCCTCTGACATGGGAGCTGGCTCGGAGCTCGTCTGCCTGGCTGTGTGTTTCCTGGACGGGGCCGCCTGTGGAGCTGGTTGACAGTAGCCTTTTGTATCTATGCTTCTTTTTCTATGTCTCCTTGAACCCCAGTCGGCCTCAGCAGATGGCAGCTCACACTGAGCCTGGTTCTGCTGGAGGTTTCTTCCTGTTTTTCCTCTCCACTATCACCATATGCAAAGCCAGGAGGAGATAATCCTGCAAATACATGACTGCATTAGCTTGGGTTCCTGATTCAGTGAACTTTACCCTTAGCTTATTATGTCTGCAGGATTTGACTGAACTGTGTCTTTAAAGAGCCTTAAGATGACACGTTTTGAGGATATAAATAAAATAAAGTATATTTAAAAAAAACTAAATAAAATAAGGAGAAGAAGGTGTTTTATAACCCGTTGGACCTGCATTGAATGCTGTGAGGCCTCTTCCTAAAAAACTGCAAATTTATTCTTTCTAACAATTTTTTTATTGAACCACTAATGTCAAATGTGAAAGCACTGAAGCAAACTTTAACCTAATCAATTGTATGATTTCACCCTGCAACCAGGGGTGGATTTAGGAAATGTGAGGCCCTAGGCAAAGACAGGCAAGGGGCCCCTCTGAATGGAGAAGACAACACATAGAACAGCCCCATTCTCCAGATAGAGAAATGTTAATAGAATAGACATCCATTATCTGTTCTAGGTTGTGTCCCTCTCTTCTTGTCCCTTTTCTTCTTGTTTTCCTCTCTATGTTTTGTACTCAGCTGACTTTTCATGCTGTCTCTAAAGGAATGAAAGATTTTTTCCAAGCACTAAGCTCACTTAGCTGATTGCTCCTTCCTGTGTTTCCAAAAAGACCAAAGTAAATAACCCAGTCCAACAAGTCAGAACCAGTAATCTCTTAGTGGGTTGTTTCAACCTTTATGGAAACTTCTTACCCGTTCATGCTCTGTGTTATAGAAGGCTCTCTATTAGCGTTTGATTTTTTACTCCAGAAGATACCATCTTCTGAAGAAGATGCACATAGGCAGCTCTCCTAGCGCTACTCAAAACATAATTACTGACATATTTATTCACTTCATTCAGTGTGGACGATCAGTGTGCTTCTGTGCAAATTATGTTGATTTTAGTCCAAAACTGATCAAATATGAGGCGTTTGGATGTCAATAATAAAATACTTAGTTCTTCCTGACATATTTTAACCATTTTCTACTGTAGCTATAGAAAAACCAGGTTATGGTTTGTGGTGTTGGCCCTAGCAGCATACCATCACTTGTGTAAATACAGACACAAAACATCTGCTATAACCTAGTTACTAATTATTGCATCCTCATAATTTGATTCAGGTTTAGTGTTCAAAGGTCATGATCCTTTTTTTTTTATGCAGCGGGGAACTTGGCAAAAAGTGTGGTTGTTATTGTAATACGCAAAACACGAGAGTTTATATGAAAAATCAGAAAACTCAAAATGTTTTGGGCCAGATTAATGTTAGCATTTATACTTTTCTCTTATTTAATGCATCGTTGCTTTACTGATAGTTATTTACCAGCCGGAAATGTTTCAAAAACATTAAAAGTTTATTAGAAACCTGCCAGGCAGAAAAATTGGGTCCGTCGCCTCTCAGATGCTTCAGAGGCGTTAGAGCAGGATGGATCTCCAATTGATGCACTTTTTAAATTTCATAAATTGTTTTAGAAGTTACTTTATACTGTTTAGAGTCATGGGAGAGGTTGAGTCCCGCCCAGATGTCAAAAGCAAGAAGCAGTCAGTAGTTCCAGGTTCAAACTACAGCAGCTTTGTGTGAGTCCAGTTGGAAAGAGACAGTCTGTAAGCAGCAGGTTTCAAACTTTGAGCACTGCAACCACCAATTTCTATTTATTCCCTGATCACCCGTTGGTAGTACAGAGTTGAAGTACAGCCACCGGCCGCCATATTGGTACTCCCTAGTTAGACCGGTCACAATGTAAACAATCAGTGCGCTACAGCATCGAACAACCATGATGTTCTCATTCTCAGGGGGACTTAAGACTTTAAAATAAAGATAAATTCATCCCTTTGACACAGACTGGCTGTTTCATAGCATCAGTAGATTAACTTTAACTTAGAATAAAAAAATAGGCCCATCACATTGCAGAGTCATTATGAAGTCTCTAACTCATGCATTATAACATATTATACAAATCCATCATAATGAAATTAATGTGTTAATGGAGCAGAATAATACAGATGAGCTAAAAGTGATAAAATGATATTTATTACAGTGTTATGGTAATGACATCTTACATATAATTTTAAGATTTTACATAAAGACTGAATTACATGTTCACGTCTCTTAATGCTGTAGTATTTTTCTATTTGCAGATTGTGCATCATTCCATATAGTTTCTACTGTGTCTGTGCATCAGCCTTCAAATAGACCTAAATTAATGAACCAATAACTCCAAAGAGCTTCAGGTTCTACACTAGCAAAACCACATCAATTGGTAAAATAACAGGCAACATCAAATTCATATTTTGCTGTATGCTCTTACTTACAAGAATCTGATCATTTTTAAAAACTATACATTCAAACATCCCACATTCAAACTTCCCACATCCGGAAAACTGCTGGTTTTTGCAGCCTAATGCTGCTCAGGGAGGCATTTTTACTGCACGTCTCTGTGGGAGTGGGGAGTACCAACATGGCGGACGGTGGCTTCACTTCTTTTGGGCAATCAGCAATCCAGTGAATAAATAGAGATCAGTGGTCTGGATCCTTGCTGAACAAATAGATTTGTTTCAGTCCATTGTGGCTCTCATGTATGTCTATAAGCATTGCTCCACTGGAACTTTAAACCCAGGCCTAATCTCAAGTCTTTGTCAGCCTGTGACAGGTTTTCTTCCAGGACCAGCCTGTAATTTAGCTCCATCCATCTTCAGATAAACTTTCACCAGGTCTCCAGTGTGTGCTGAAGAAAAGCATGCCCACAGCATAGCGCTGCCACCAACATGTCTCAAAGTGGGTATGCTGTCTTCAGTATTTTTTGAGGTGAATGGGTTTAGAGAGTCAGTCTGGGCTCTGAAGAGGCTTCAAGATTGTCCGTCTGTCACTCTGGATCCTTAAACCCATATGTGCCCAATCTGGCCCACCATGACAGTTTATCCGCCCCTTAAGAGTAGAATAGAATTGAACTTTATTGTCATTTCACTGTCAGAGGTACAAAGCAACGTTATGAACTCTCTGCATTTAACCCCTCCCCTTGGGGAGTAGACGGCTGCCATTGTGTGGCGCCCAGGGAGCAGTGTGGGGTTAAGGGTCTTGCTCAGGAACCCAGAGTGGTGGTCAGTGGGAGTGGGGCTTGAACTCAGAACCTCAGTGATCCAAGCGCAATGCTCTAACCACAAGGCCGCCACAACTTAGAGAAACTTTATCGTCATTTTGTACACACAGTGTATACTAAACCAAGTGTCCATACTTACAGCTTTCCGACAGTGAATGAGTGTCATAAGAGGCTTTAAAGATGTGACCCACATGCAGAGAACCACTCAGAGACCAAGGGTAAAAGTTTAACAGGTTTATTGTAGGTTAGCAAACACTGATGGAGATTGAAACTCAGTGGGGAAACAATGCTGGAACTCAACAGACTGGTGAACTGGAACCAGAAAATCTGAAGGGGACAGTGGGAAAATAGACTGAGGCGTGAATATTGCTGGAGAGGCACTCACTTTTGGGGGGCCCTTGGTTTATCCTTGGATCCAGTTTGTGGGGGTTTAATCCAGAGAAGAGGGAACTCGTTGCAGAGCGCACAGGCAGACATACGTGAGACCCAGAGGAGTAAAGGAGCGGACTCTCACTTGGTTTTCCAGGTGTGGACTTGAACGGATCATGTGGAGGCTTTCCCCTTGCTCAGTGAGACAGTAAATCTTTCCAGGGGTAGAAGGTCCAAGCTTATCCAATAACACAGGAAGTCTTCCTGCCGAAGAACAAACACAAAAAACAAGTTCAGTTTTGACCCAATGAGCCGCAGGTGTGCAGGGAGGCCCAACGAGGACGGGGCACCGCCTGCTGGTGGAGAGAGGAAAACACAAAAAAACAACCCACACAAAATGGAATCCTAACAAAGAGCATAAAGTTGAGGTAATTTTTTTTTTTATATAAAGCACGGTCCCCATGTACTATTTGGAGTGGCAAAAAATGTTTTAAAGCCGGGCATACACTGTGCGATTTTGTGGCCCTTCTCAGTAGTTAGAGACATTTTCTACCGGGTGTCTTGCGTGGTGTAGCTGTACAGGGGGTAACGAGGGGCGATCAGCCTCTAATGACCACCTCCCCATCAGGAATCGTAAGGTCTGGAAAAAATCTAACATGTTTGAAATTCAGTCAGCCGTCGTAAGGTGGTCGTGGGCAAATCACTCAGAGGGCAAACAAGGATTCTTCTTCTTCTCAGAGGAAAACCCAGCAGCATGGCGGGGGGGCAATGAGTGAAATGTAGTTCTTTCTGTCAAACTGACAGACCATAGTAGCCATGTTAGCTCAGCCATGTCTTTGTACAAATACGTCGTCTCCTTTTCTTTTTAGGGCTTTCAGCACTAAATTGCCCAAATATCCAAGGCAGCGCGTTTCACTCTAGTGAGCTTCATGTTCCTCTTCTACTGGTTTGGCTTCTGGATAGACGAGTCCGAGTAGCGCCATCTCACTGCGGAGCTGAGTCCCACCTGGTTTTTAGACGTACAGTGGGAGCAGGTATCGCATCAGAGCGTCGGGTCGCACAGGGTGAGATCTAACATGGTGAACAGTGAACTCACACTGTGTGATGAAACCCTGAGGTTTGGTCGTACCGTGTGAGCTTTAGCTGCACACAACGATTGGAAAAATCACAGTGTATTCCCGGCTTAGGGATAGGGGAAAGACAAAGTACAAATTTCTCATTATGGAATAATAAAGGTTTATTTACCATTTCTTTCAATAATATGTTTTTTTTAATGATTTCAGTTCACTTCTATTTACAATGCATGTCACCTTACGATGCTTTACAGAGATCTTGCAGACTGATCAGTTCAATGATTTCTATCTAACTTTTGCTAATAAGCTAATATTTCAAGAAAAAAAAGAGGTAATACAAAGTTAGAGGTTAAATAAAACAAATAATGCAAAATTGGAGAACAACAGTAGAGTGAAGCAAACTGATGAAAAGGGCTCCCTATGTCCTCCAGCAGTCTAAGCCTATAGCAGCACAGCTATAGAGATAGCTCAGGATAACCTGAGCCACTTTAACTATAAGATTTAATCAAAATAAAACTTATCATAGTCTAAAAAGTAGAGAATATCTGCCTTTTAAAGTGAAACTGATAGTTGGCTCCATAGGAGATTAACCTGATACCTGAAAGATCTGCTGCTCATTCTACCTTTAGAGATCCATGCAGCCAGTAATAAAGAGTTAGTGCGATAAGATTTAGCTTTCTTTTTAAGGTGTTACACATGAGAAGGAAATTCTTTTCTGGATTTAACAGAAATCCAATGAAGAGAAGCTAAGATAGGAGGAATATGATCTCTCACAGACACAGAAAGCCATAGCAGAGCAGAGGAAGGGAGAGAGGGAAAAGAAAACCTGTTTTCAACTTTTTCACACTTGCCTTATTAAACAATTCATTCGTCGGGTACTGTCTCGGACCTGCTCGCACGGCCCTTATCTTGTTTGAACAGCACCGTCAAGATGCACAATGCATTTATTTTCCCTCCAATTAACACGGTGAATAATACATGGCTGCGATAAGGGCTTTTTTTGTTTCAGATGGTGTTTATGAAGCCGGGGAAATGTGGAGGCATTTTTCATTGTGAACTTGTTTGGCTCCAACACAGGGAATCTGATGAACATGACGGCCAAAGCTGCTCCAGAGGTAGCAGGGGTCAGTGAACAGAGGCACCAGAAGGTTAGGAAGAGGAGGTGCGAGGGGAAAAGGGAGATATGTCACACAGTGACCAAAAGATAAACCTCAGAGTCACATCCCCTATTGGAGTCTTTCATTAATTTTAATGCTCCACTTTAGACATTTAATAAAGTAAGACATAATCAAAACAACTCAGAGTGTTTGGTTTGTAAGAAAGACACAAGGAAACAGTTTTATCTGAAATTTATAAAACAGCATACAATCACCACACTATTAGGCTTACTTTGTTTATTAGCTGTTACAAAAAAAGTGAATCAGGTAGTATTATGGCTGAAACCTAATGCATTTAACATCCATGGATGATTTCCAAATGAGCATCAGATTAAGGAAGACATTTTATTTTGGAGACATTGATTGAGGCACCAACTGTCTGTGCTAAATGGACTGCTCTTTAAGAAGATGCTGATTTACTGCTATCTAAACAGTCAAGGAAAAGTCCGGTCATCCAGGAATAATCAATGGATCATTATTTATACTCTGGGAGCGGCCATTTTGTGCCTAAATACAGTAGCCCCTCCCTCCTGCCATCTTCCAGCAGTGACGTCACGGTGCGGTAAGCCTAGCGCCATTCTCCCCGCTTTACAAGCAAAATCAATGGGAACTACTAGACACATCTGCAATCAACAACAATTATTGAAGATTTCCAGAGGACTTCACCATTGAAATTCACCAGAGCTATAGTGAAACTGACAATGCCCACGTGCATGGCAGCTGGATGCTGGAATACATCGGGTAAAAGTGAAAAAAAAGAGTTATTCCACCTTTCTGATTCCTGATCCTCTATCGACGGGTTGGTCGTTGGATCGCCAACTTGAAGAGGGAGGATTTGCCATCGAACTTCTGGCCAGAGAAAAAACACGTAATATGTAGCCAACATTTGGAAGAAGAATGTTTTCAAGATGACTTGGATAATAGCGCGTTGTGACAAACACCAGATACAGCACTGGGACTTGATCAACAGCCGATACCGCACCGTGA
The DNA here is from genome assembly GCA_030533445.1 of Cyprinodon diabolis. Lineage (NCBI taxonomy): Eukaryota > Metazoa > Chordata > Actinopteri > Cyprinodontiformes > Cyprinodontidae > Cyprinodon > Cyprinodon diabolis. The sequence continues at coordinate 49,023,964 of CM060081.1, forward strand.
CGTCACAAACCAGTAGGTGGCAGTAGTGTTCTTGGACAAACATGGATGCCTCCAGTAAAGCACATTCACATGAAAATTACTCTGAATTAAAAACACTGATCATTTATTGAACAGGATGGAATCATTTCACATGTAAAGAACTTTCAGAAGTTTGAATTTTGTCTCTGACCCAACTTTTCCTTTAAGGGTTAAGTTTTAAGTATAACTTTCATTACATTATTTTAATCTTTTAATCAATCACTTTATATTTATCATACTGTATTTAATTGTCTGTTTCATTATTTTCTCATGTTAAGCACTTTAAATTTTCTTGCCATTAAAAATTATTGTGTAAATAAACTTGTTTTGCCGTTCTTTCAAAAGCCTCTCCAAAGATTACTGCTTTGTTGGTAGGAGAACAGAGTCAACCAGTTTTAGATTATAGATGCAACAGAAGCTCAAGTAAATCTCTTTTTTATTTCCAAGGTATGCAGGACAACAAATCCGTGTCAGACTCAGAACGTTGACCCAGAATTCAGGCATTTTCTCTCTTCCGCAAACTTCTGCTTTTCCTTGACTTCTGGCTTCTGCTCGTCAGCTGGATCATCAGCCTTCTTGAAAATCATTCGGCTGGATTCCACTCCATCCTGTGGGTTCGAACTGAACTTTATACCAGGTTAGTGACTCACATACTCCTTATCGTCCTCCATCAGAGTTACGTGGTCACTAACCTGTGTTTTCCTCTCTGCAGAGGTTCTGGTCATTTAGTTCTAGCCGCAGACTCGCAGACTTTCCAAGCTTTTAGAAATCTCTTTAGTCTCTCTGCCTGAATTTGGGTCAAAGGTTCCGAGTCGTGTCAGTTCACCATCGTGGTTCACTAAACTGGAGCTAAAGCTCAGAAAATTATCTGATGTTGCGGCAAGTTGATAGATACGCGCCACGTCTACTTATGTTAGCACACCGCTCCTGAGGAGGATAGCTCCTCCCAACACACCTCAGACCCTTCGACTTCTTTGATCCTCTCCATGCCTGTTGGACTTTAATATGGACAAGCATCAAAGATGAAGCGGCAGATGCTTCTTTGCTGCTCAAAACGCATTCGGTGTGAATGTAGCACAAAGATTTCTCAGAATTCTTGTTGTTTATAGAATGAAAGTCGCTTAAGAGCAATAGAGGGTGAATGTCAGTGGTAGAAAAATGTTCCTGACAGAGTGGCACATCTTCAGAATTAAAATGTTATGGATTTGTTTGAGTTTCAGAATATATTTTTCTGGATTGTCTACAAAATAAAAAGTGGTATTCTAATGATTATATGATGATGACTTAGTATATCTACAACAGATTCAAAAGGAGAGAGTGGTTGCATTCTGGCCGCCACAATAATGAGTGGCGTAATAAAGCATCAGTCAGTACCCTTACCATTTAACATGGCCATTATTACCAGCGCGTGAGAAAATGGTGCCTGGGGTCTCATTGTGGATTAGCACGAGGCTGGGTGGTCACACACTGTAATAACCCATCAGTAGTCAGATTTTGTAGCCACAGATTCTATGTAATCCTGCACCATGTTGTAAAGGGTTCGCCCACACACTGGACAGCTGCAGCCTACAGCCAGTTGGTTTCATGCTAACAGAGTGATCCCTATTAAATCCTGTCAGGTACCGGGAATGCTAAGGCCTCCACACGGCAGCATGTCATGCATTTGAACACAGCTGTATGAAATGGCATGAATTGGAGTTTGCTGTTTTATACATGAGTAACCTTAAAAATTACGGATTTTTTTCTTCAAGGATATGGTTTATAACTTTTAAACTTAAAGGTTAGTTTAATCCTGTTCCAGAGCCCAACCCACCCACATCTAATTAATAATTAATCTCTAACTTATTAATGAAAACAAATATGTTTGATACTAATTAATGAATAGAATTATTAATTAATTTAAATGATTACCAACTGTATTCTAATCTACAATTTTTTTGTGCATTTACTATGCTTTGGGAAATAAATGTATTTGCAATTAATCAAAGAGCAATTTTCAAATAGAGGTGCTGTGTGGAAGATACTACATTTCTTCCTCCAGCTTGTTAGGTGACCGGAAAAAGCTTTGGGTTTGTCCCCAACCGAACGATTAGAGAGTTTCTACCAGCGTGCAGATTCATGCATGCAAGTAGAAGTAAGCACTTTTTCACACAAAGGTTACAGTAAATAATAATAATAATAATAATAATAATAATAATAATATGCTGATGAAGATTCTCAGTCATCCAGGTCATAGTCATTCCAAAAAAAGGTTTAAAAAAAAAAAAAAAGGTTTCTCTTCCCATCCATGAAGCTTTTTCAAGTTTTTTGAATTGAAAATGTTAGAAATAGTGTTGAATTCCAGGCTTTATAGAGTGGACCAAAAGAAAAGCCTAATTTTTGTTTGGAAATTATGAAAATAGAAACAGATGAACGGGTCCCCCCCTTTGGAATGGGTGTCGTTTGGCTTCTTTGTTAGCCTGCAATGCCCCATACCTGTCTATGTCTCTGAAAGGGGGGTCGTTAGAGGGGATTGTTGGCCTGGCTGAATAGGTGAGGTCTTCTGTTCTCCTGTAAAGGGGTTGGGACTGCGATGATAGTGGGAAGGAATCAACTCTATCGCTGCATTGGAGGTTTTTGAAAGCTGAAATCTTTTCTATTCTATTCTATTCTGTTTCTAGTCAGATTAATTTCTTAAATAGGTTTTTATCTAACCCTGTTTTTCTGTAAACGGTCTGTATCTAGACTCCAGCTGTGGAACTAGTCCAGCTATGGAGGCTTGTAGAGAGACTAAGAAGCTTTTATATCCGTCAGCAGGGGAGCACCTCCAGTTACCTTTTCCTGATGGTCTCACTTTAAAGTAGAGGTCTTTTGCCTGCGACTTCCTAGTAGGTCATGGTAATTCTTGCAGGGGGTAATGAGATTTTCCCTCTTGAGCTCAGACACTAGGCCAGCCTAAGGGATGGCTTACAGTTTAAATCTTTGTACCGCAACTCCCTGTGTACTGATAATAGCTTTGGGACCTGCCTGGTGAGGGTGAAGGCCTCTGCTGTAGAGTCAACACTATTGCAGGACACTAATAAAAATTCAATTCTATGCAGTTTATTTCTATAGCTCCAATCGTTAGTTCACCAGATCATCCAGTCAGATTGATTCAAAGTTTTCTATCTAAGGAAAACCAGCTGATTGCATCGACTCATTGACTCTTCAGCAATCCCTCACCCTAAGCAAGCTTGTAGCGACAGTGGAGAGGAAAAACTCCCTTTGAACAGGAAGAAACCTCCAGCAGAACCAGGCTCAGTGTGAGCGGCCATCTGCTGAGATAATGACCAGTTGTGGTCCAGCAGTAGAGGTAGATCCCAGCTGGAGGGCTGTCAACCTGGTGAGGCGGTTTGCTGCTCAGAGAGTCCCAGATGCAGGGGTAACAGATGTCAGAGGACATGCAGGAGATCAGAAGTGGGAAGATGAATGTGAGCAGGATGAGCTGTAGAGCGAAGCCAAAGATGAGATCGGGGACGTGGTCGATGGTCAGAACCAGGAGATCAGAGAGCTGGTCAGAGTAGTGTCACGGTTTCAGGTCTGATTCACAGAGCAGCAGACAAGGCAGACAGGCTCTGTAGTCAGGAAATCAATCTGGTTGGATTCTGTAGGTATTCAGGTCAGACGGAAGCCGGAAAACAGGTCAGGCAATCAGAATCAAACTGGAACACGCAGGCTCAGAAGGCGAGAGGCAGACAGGTCAGGATCAGGAAGTCAGAACTTAGAATACTGGAATAATTCTCACCAATGGCTCAAATAATGTGGCACTGATGACTGGTCTGTAGGCTTATTAAATAGGGACCAATGCAGGTGGATCAGATGAGCAAATGACAACTGGGCGGAGCTCAGCAGGTGTGTGAAATGAGTGATCAGACCATGACACTAAAAGACTTTGATATTTTTATTGAAGTAAAAGTAGAAAGTATTCACTCAAGAAATTACTTAAATAAGAGTAAAAATGTTATTTTGACAGCTCTTAAAGGAACACCCCTGAAATCCTCCTTCCACCCACCTCCTCATTGATCCCACAAGCAGAGGAAATCAGAGCTTTCTATGCATTCAATCTAAAAGAGACACATTTGCAACTTACAATGTAAAAGACAAGAAATGTTGCTTCAGCTAATGTGTAGATCGGGAGTAACCCATTAAAAACCATCGGGGTCTGAATAAAGAAAATCATTAACCAGTAAAGGTCCGGAGACATTTTTAATTATAATCTGTTACTTTAAACATAATTTAACACTGAAATAAAATGAGGTGTTTATGCATCCATGTTATGCATTACATTTTTAAATAAAAAAAGATTAAAAAAAAGAACATTTTCCATTTTAAAATCTAAAGTTTTTTTTGAAGTAGAGAACCACAATTGTTTACATTTTGTCTATAAAGACAATCTCCTGATTCCCATATTTTCTCAAACCCCTGAACTGATCGTTTGTTATTTCCTTTCTGTTTTCTGTCTTAATGTTGGCAGTGGGCTTTATGCTGCCCTGCAAGGCTTTAAACCTGGGTTTGAATGGAGACTAAGCAAACGGTGACTGAACATGAGGTGAATAAATTGGAGACTGAACAAAGACCAGACTAATCAGCAGATTGGGAGAAGGGGTGTGAACAGAGAATTCTAGAAGGGAGCTAGGAGAAGGAGACTGACACAAGGTGCAAGAGATGGCAAACAAGAAATACCTAAGAACTCGAATACAATCAAAAATAACTAGAATAACACAAAATGGAAATGAAACCAATAAACTAGAATACACAGACATTATTCAAAGTATAACTAAAAACTAAAAAAAGAAAACCTAGACAGAACCAAAAAGTGCAGTCATGACATAAACACCAAAAAGTATTTGTATAAAAGATGTCAAAATTTTCAAACAGTCAGACTCCTTGACATGGTTTTGGTTCTGTTCAAGTTTTATCTCTGGGTTTTCATTTGTCTTATTTCCATTTTTTTGTTCTAGTTATTTCAGTTCTTAGATATGTCTTGTTTGCCATGTTGTGTCAGTCTCCTCCTCCTAGCTCCCTTCTAGACTCCTCTGTTCACACCTGCTCCCAATCTGCTGATTAGACTGTTCTTTGTTTCTCTCCCATATATTCTCCTCCTGTTAAGCAGAGGTGTCAAGTAACAAAGTATAAATACTTGGTTACTGTACTTAAGTACACTTTTTAGGTATCTATACTTTACTCCATTACTTATTTTTCTTCCTACTTCTGACTTCTCGTTACATTTTCACACAAGTATCTGTACTTTCTATTCCTTACATTATTAACACAACCGTTACTCGTTACTCTTGGCTTCGGTTTAATGCAGAGGTCACGGATTAGCGGACCGCGGTCCGGTGTTATGCCAAAAAGTGCATCCCTGCCGAGATATGCATCCCCAGTCATGGGAGCACGCCTCGCTCTGTACAACTGCGACTATAAACGAGGAAAACGTATTAAATTATGACCAACGGAGCTACTTGTTGTTATATTAATGACATAAAACAATTTAAATATTCCTCTCGTTGGAAAAAAACGTGGTTATTTGGCAGATTCATTTACAAAAGTACGGGTGTTATGAACAACATTAAATCCGAAGATTTTATCCATGGTACAGCTGATTTATTTGCTGTAGTATCTTGTTTTTCACACACAACAATAAACAGTGATGCTGACGTGAGTTTGGAAACTGCAAAGCTTTGTCTTAGCCGGAAAATCAAACGCGCATCTCCACAGCACAGCGTTCACAGACCAGTGTGATGCATTCATGAGCGTCAGATAGCTATGGTGCATTGAGGAGCATGGGACATTTCATACTTACAAGGAAAGAGAAATAAACGGAACAGAACTCATACAATAATGTATTTATTCAGAAACGTTGTGGGCTTTCTTACAATACTGAATGCTCTATAATTCTATTTCTGTTATTTTTCGATTTTGCACATATGCTTGCTTTTTATTCTACAAAAATCTATAATATTACAGCAGCAAATTATCAAAGTTTTTCAAAAGCCTGTTTAAAAGCTTTAAATGAGGCATCAGATAAAGCAACATTGTTTTACAGGCAGAATTAGCATTTGCTGACCCTTGACCTTTAACTACTGATGGATATACAGTAATACAGTCATACAAGGTTCAACTCTGAGATAGCACGGGATGCAATTTTTTTTTTTTTTTTTGTTGAAAAAGTCAATGTATAAAATTAATGCATAAATACCTCTTTTTATTTCAGTGTTAAATTCTGTTTAAAGTAACAGATCATTAAAAATGTCTCTGGACCTTTACTTGTTGATGATTTTCTTTATTCAGACCTGCTGATTTTTAATTGGTTCCCCCTGGTTTAATTTTTTAAAATCTTTATTTCCCGTCATGTGCTCCATCCAATGCAGATCATTGGCTCCATCCACACCTAGTGAAAACTAGTGTCATTGGATGAGACATATAACGCAAACACTCATTGGTTAGCTAAAGGAAATCATCCGAAGCAAGCAGGTGTTCTTCAAACTGCTAACGTGAATTGTCTATGCCATGCTACAATGTGGGAGTCAGAAAAAGATGTTGAAATGTCTGAAAGGTCTGACACAGGCGAAAGCGTATCGGGAGATGGAGACCAACAAGACCTCCCTCATCCTTTGCCCTATCTCAAAAATTTTTTAGAAATAGTCGAAAAATTGAGCTTTAATTCATATAATGGCATCTGGCTGTTTTTTTAAAAGTTACTTTATATTTTTATACTTTAAGTAGTTTCTGGAGCACATACTTTTTCACTTTTACTTGAGTAAAGAGTTCAAGTTGATACTTCAACTTTTACCAGAGTGTTTTTAAACTGCAGTATCTATACTTCTACTGAAGTAACAGATGTGTTTACCTTTGACACCACTGCTGTTAAGTCACTGTTGGTGCTTTGCCACCAATTCTTTGCCCCCTTGTTGTGAGTATTCCTGGTTCTAAGCTTTTGTGGATTTATTTTTTGGATTTTTGTTTCTGTTACCCTTTTTGTTATTAAATCTTCCAGAAACCACGTCAGCTTCAGTGTCTGCATTTGGGTCGTGTCACTGCTCCTCCACACCACAGTGACACTCGACCATCGATAATCTCCGTCCATCTGATGCCCCGCCGAAGATCTCCTCCAGTGGGGTCAAAATGATCATAGTGAGGAAAAAATCCCAGATCTGCATGGAGGACACAGATTAATGACCTGCAGAGAGCTGGGACCAAGGTAACAAAGGCAACCATCAGCAACACGCTATGCTGAGAGGGACTCCAATCCTACCAGGCGTGTCCCACTGCTAAAGACAGTACCTGTCCAGGCCCGCCTGAATGAATGGGACCATGTATGGTGAGATTTTGAAATCCTCCTTCCATCAGTGAGAGCATTGAAGGTGGAATGTGGCTGGGTCTTCCAGCATGACGATGATCCCAAACACACAGATCAGGCAACAAAGGAGTGGCTCAGCTAAAAGCATCTCAAGGTCCTGGAGTGACCTAGCCAGTATCCAGAACCCTATAGAACATTTGTCAAGGGAGTTGAAAGTCTGTGTTGCCCAGAAACCACCCCAAAAATCTGTACTAGAGGAGATCTGATGAACCACCGGACAAAATAGAAACTTTCACTGCCACCATAATTCAATTTCCACAATGCACAATCAGAACGCAAACTGAAGTTTTTGTTCCACTGTATTACTGTTGCAGCTTAGAGGGATAATGAGCAAACCTTCAATCATTTGTAGTTTTGATATTATGAGGAACCACAAACTAGTATTAGGGGTTTCACTGAGACATGGCTATAACCCAAATAGGAGCAGCAGATGTGAATGAGGTTGAATTGAGGTGGTTTTCTGTAACTGCTGGGTCAAACCAAATCATTCTACCTTCAAACATTCGCAGATCTTCTTTTGAAATGGTACCTATAGGTTTTATACCAAGAGAGTTTACAAGTGTTATCTACCTCTGTTTTACCTTAGCAATAATTATGGAAACAGACAAACTTTGCCTAAAAGTTCAGCTCTGAGGTGTTTGTTTGCACCACATGATCATCTATTTATTTTGTTAGAAATGTACACCTATTTATTTCTTGGTATACTTATTTATTTAACCAAATATAGCCATCATGCAGGGCAACACAACGATTCACACGGACACCTAAGGAGAATTTAGAGAAGCCAATTAACCTTTATGTTTATGGACTGTAGGAGGAGGCTGGAGTACCCAGAGAGAACCCATGCATACTCAGAAAGGCCTATTTTGCATATGAGGAAATAAATAATATAAATATTTCAAACTGCCAATTTTAGAAAACCTTTGAAGTAATGATACATTTAGACTAATTTTAGATTTAAAAAGCCCTTGTATGCATTACTGTGCAAACAGCATGCAGAAAAACCCTGGGCCGGGAATCAACCCGGAACCTTCTTGCTGCAAGCCAGCAGTGCTGCCCACTGCGCCACTGAGCAGCCCAACCATGAAATAATGACACTTAGAAGGAAACTAATAAAGGTGACATCTATTATCTATCTAATACGCCATTAAATAAATAATCAAATATATATTTTAAATGATCCATAATATTAAAAATACTTAAAAGTACTCTTTTTTTATTTGTTTCATGGTGTCTGCGCAGTTTCCCTGACTTAATAATTGCTAAAAAAGTCTAATAGAAGAGTTCTTTAAATGTCATAGCTACAACTTTTTCACCAAAACTATTGATTTAGAAAAATAACAGATCCACACAACGTCTACATTGGTGCAGAACAAAAGGACTTTTTCACTGAACAAACAAAAAATGTGTTTAAATATATCTATATATATATCTATATATATATCTATATATATATATATATATATATATATATATATATATATATATATCTTTTTTATATATTATAAAGTATTTATCTCTGGTGATACCAGATTCCAATGGCTACATGACAGAGCTAAGAAAAACCTTTTTCTCTGCTAAAACAAGATAAAAAATTACAAACAAGATAAAAGAAGCTAAAAGAGGGAAAACATTGGTAAAGCTTTTGTGCACCAATGTCGACTTAAGGAACAAAGGAGCCCTTTACATCCAAACATTTACGTTTAATATTTACGACTGCATTGAGTTTGAGGCTTTATATAAAACCTGGAACTAAACGCTATTTCTGACATTTTAAATTGAAAAATCTTCCTGGATGGAAGAGAAACGTCTTCAAACTTGGAAACAAAGTCCAGAGGATTGATTTTAAATTTTTTTGGAATGACTCTGACCTGGGTGACTGAGAATCTTCACCAGAATCCTAACCAAAGGTTATGCTACTAATAGGCTATTGTTGGTACATAATGTACTTTATTTGAGCCAATGCTTTTGTTTCTGTTAGAGGATGGTGTTTGCTGGCTCAAAATAAACATATTTTACACATACATAGAATAAAAAAACATCAAAACAAAGAATATGTATCCTTAAAGAAAACTTCAGAAACTTAGAAACAAGAAAGCATATATAAATATATTTGTTGTATTTAGTGTTTGCCTAAAATGTAGCTACAGCTAAAACTGTCCTGTTATTTAATGGACTTTTTTGCTTTTACTCAGTTATGGTTTTGGTCTGGGATTAAATTTATTTCAGATAATAGAATAAAAAATCTTGGTGATCTAATGAAAATGAAAAAGAGAGATCATATCTCTCCTATCCTGGCTTCTCTTCATTGGCTTCCTGTTAAATCCAGAATAGAATTTAAAATCCTCCTTCTCACATATAAAGCCTTAAATGGCCAAGCTCCATCTTATATCAGAGATCTGATTGTTCCTTATGTTCCTAACAGAGCACTTTGCTCTCAATCTGCAGGTTTACTAGTGGTTCCTAGAATTTCTAAAAGTAGAATGGGAGGCAGATCTTTTAGTTATCAGGCTCCTCTCCTGTGGAACCAACTACCAGTTTTAGTCCGTGAGGCAGACACCCTGTCTACTTTTAAGACTAGGCTTAAAACTTTCCTTTTTGATAAAGCTTCTAGTTAGAGTGGCTCAGGTTATCCTGAGCTATCTCTATAGTTATGCTGCTATAGGCTTAGACTGCTGGAGGACATAGGGACCCCTTTTTCATCATTCTGCTTCATTCTATCTCTATTCTCCCACTCTGCAGAATCTGTTAGTTCAACATTCAGTGATATTTATTTGCTCTGTTAATCTGACCTTGGAGGTTAACCTGCTTTGCGAGGGGCACTCCTGCTGCACATGCATTGTTATGGGGAGGTGCACCAAAGCAGCACCATCAGCACCACCTAAAGAGAAAACCTGCGTTGGTGAGCTTATGACAGGAGTATAAAGCAGGTGCAGGGTTGTTATTGGCCCAGAACAACTTGACCTCACAAATCTATGAGGCCAAGATTTGACCTTCCCACTGTGGAAGTCTCGTTTTCCAGTCCTGCTGTGAAGCTCTAACCCAGACATGTCCAAGTCGGTCCTGTATATAAACCAGGCTTTGTTGGGCTGCTGGATAAAACCTGGAACTCAACGCTATTTCTGACATTTTGAATCGAAAAATCTTCCTGGATGGAAGAGAAACGTCTTCAAACTTGGAAACAAAGTCCAGTGGATTGATTTTTTTTACTTTTTTGGAATGACGATGACCTGGATGACTGAGAATCTTCACCAGCATATTTACCCCACTGAGTTAAAAGAAAACAACTCTCTTTTTTTTTTTTTACCACAGTTACTGTAGCCCACGTCATACCTCCCAATTTGCTCTGTCTGCTCAACCTCACATTCTGCATGAGCTCAGTTTGATTCTCTGGACCTGTCCTGCTGGTTTCAGTTCGGTTCTACTGCATCTAGCTGCCTGTTGTCTACATTTATAAGCGTACTGTACTTCCAGCAACATGGCAGAAAAAAATGTCACTTTAGATCGCAAGAAGAAGAAGAAAAAATATTGACGCTTGATATTGAGAATCGGTCATGGAATATTAATCTGTTTTTTTCTATTTAATAATTTACCTCTCAAGGGGAGCAAGAACTTATAAACAAATAGTTTTACTCTCCTTTCCCTTTCTTTTCTTCTTCCCCTGACTTTATAAAATGGCACTGCATTATCCTTACGGTAGCTGCCATTCAAAATGGCCGTTCCCAGTCAATAGTTCCCGCCGAATGGCAGCTCACTTCCCTGCAACTCCCAGCAAAATCCCCTCCAACTTCCAGCCACTGCAGTGACCTCCCTCTTTTACATGTTTTTAACTCTGACTCCACCCTTTCACTGAATTACAGGGTCTGACCAGGAGGTGGCGCTTCTTTAGATGTTAATTTCCACAAATCATGACAGAAAGAATATTTTAGTACAAAGATTGACGTTTAAGAATAGCAGGGGCCAGCCAGGGGCCAGCCAAGGACCCATCAGGAAAAGTGGGGACATTTTGAATGGCTACTACTGTAGGGGGTTATTATGTCATGTCAGTGTTGTGCTTTTGGCCTAATGGTATGTGACTTTTACCGATTGGAAAAACAATCATTGTTTTATCTTCTAACCTGCCAATCACTAGTCACTTCCTTTAAACCTTTTGATTTCTGGGTTTATTTCAAGGTTAGCGCCTTTCTTCAGGTGAGAGAATAGTTGCGCTTAAAATCTAATCCATATAATTGAGTTGCTTTTTAAAACATCTAACACTAGATGTTGGGTATTGCATAGTTTTGTGCTGCAGTGTAAACAAAAAGGCCGTCTCCATGAAGACGGACATTCATTCTGCACGATGCACCAACTGCTTCGCTCCGCGGACCGAATGTTTCATTTTCCCAGAATCAAGAGCGGCATCGGGATCAAACCAGTGTGAGATGCTTACCGAGGCTTTATTTCATCTCTCAGAGCTTTTCTATCTCGCTTCCTGTTTTTATCTTCTCATGAAACTGACACCTGCTCTCTCTCCCCCTGCCTCTCTATCTTTATCACACACACCAACACACACAAAGGGCCACGTTGGCAGCAGATCCAAATGAAGTACCTAATTGTGGCGAACAAAGGGTCTGCAGGGGAGTGAAAGGAGAAGCGGAACAAAAAACAAATAAGTAATGAAATTATAACAATACAGGGAGAAGGGGTGATAGAGAGACAGGGAGAAAGAGAAAGAAAGAGAGAGAGAATCGGGTTGCCACAATGGTGAGGAACAATCGTGCCGCGTCAATGGAAAAAGAGAGGTGGCGGTGGAGGGGAGGGCTATCTGGACAATGGAGCCGGTGACAGGAGCACAATGGCTGCAGTGTTTTCAATTAGACATTATCTCATAGACAGAGTGGCAGGTCTCATTGTTCATAGGGGCTATTTCAGGGCTGCCTTTGTGTCGGGTAGTGCAGTACCCCCCCCATACACACCTCTACTAGAACTCAAACTACCGACTCCCTCTTGCTCCCTTACAGGCCCTGGTATCTCCTGTCTCTGCAGAGCAAGGTTTTCATTGGGCATCTCAGTTGCTCTGATCGTCAGAGAGCAAAGTTTGGCCTCCTAAAGAAACGGAGAAAATGTAAAAAGGTCAGCGCTCGGATCGGACCCATCCGGGTCCATCGTTGATGTTCTGAACCCCCCCCAGTGCTGGAACATTTCTGTAGGTAGAATGTTCTGTACTCCATTATCGGCTTAATCTGGTTATTGTGGTCTCCATATCTTTATAGGGTAGTGTTTGCAGAGAGCTGGTCTCGCTTTCGGCGCGCTTCCGATGCGTTGTTTTGCCGCTTCGAGCGGATGAGGGGTCGGAAAAAAAGCGTTGATGCGGTGTGCTCGTTTCTCAGAAATAATCCGAAGTTTTGCTTATCGGATAGAAAATCTGCAGCATGTTGACATATTAAGAGGGGGAAAAAAACGGTTGTTTCGACAAGTCCCATTCAGAATATCTCGTGCGGTCTGCCACAATTCGACATATGTGTGCTTGTGTGTTTTTTTTTTTTTTGCAGGTTTTGTAAATGCACACATAAGCAGATGTGTGCTATCACGATGATATTGTGTCAGCTAAGCAAATAATCTTATGAGGTTTTTTCCACTGTTGGTGTTTATCTCAGCGTTGTCAGTCAGGGCCCCCACCTCTCTCTCTCTCGCTCTGCTACAAGCTGCGTTTGGGCTACATGTCAGGGGGTCACGCTTCAGCAGAATCACAAATGCTATGAAGTGCATGAATCTCTATAAAATAAAGGTATTCTCATACATTCAGGATTTCCTCCTTTTTCAGGTAATTGGACCAGAGAACTCTGATCTACCCAGTTAGATTAAACTAACTGACGAATTTCCCGCATTTTTAAACAGTTTACTCCTGATGAGAAATAAACACATGCTAATATATTGAGCACATTGGATTTTAACCCAATCTAATAGAAAATCTACATTTTAGATTCAACAGGTAAAAGGGTGAGAAAAGTTAGAAACAAATTATTAGATTTCTGAATTAAACCATAAACATGATAAACAATCAACTCTGTGGGATTAAGAAGATATGATGATTTTCTGAAATAATTATAGGTGACAAAAAAAATCAGTTTACTTTTTTTAAATGTTTGAACATAAAGTCTATAATTAAAAAACCGAATCCAAACCCAAATCACACACTTGTTTCCTTATATTTCTATTCAGCTCTAATCTATTTGGTATTTTTTACAAAAACAAAAAAACACAAATAAAAATAAACCTCTTTGTTGTTGTTTTTCCTCTAGAACGAGTGGCTTTGGATTGAGTGATTAGAATCATTAAAAGGGAAAGTTATTAAGGACAAAAAGATAAAGACAAACCACCCCTTTAGTTTTATGTTAACTTTAACTTAGGTTTACTTTTTAATAAGTATGACTATCATCTTCTTCTTTGGGACTTGTTTTTCATTTTTCTTCTTCATCATTCTGCTTCATTCTATTTCTATAGTTATGCTGCTATAGGCTTAGACTGCTGGAGGACATAGGGACCCCTTTTTCATCATTCTGCTTCATTCTATTTCTATTCTCCCACTCTGCAGAATCTGTTAGTTCAATCTCTAACGTTCTGCTCTCTCTGCTTTTTCTCATAGTAGCTTCATCTGGTCTGTTCCTGTTTGGCTGTGACTCCATCCTGGAGAGAAATATCAGCTGTGCTGCTGCCATCAACACCTTTGTTTCTAGATGTTGGAGCTTGGCCTGTTTTCCAGTGTAGTCCTGTTTCTCTGACTGTGACTAACTGGATGTGCTCTCTTCATCCTCTGACATGGGAGCTGGCTCGGAGCTCGTCTGCCTGGCTGTGTGTTTCCTGGACGGGGCCGCCTGTGGAGCTGGTAGACAGTTGCCTTTTGTATCTATGCTTCTTTTTCTATGTCTGCTTGAACCCCAGTCGGCCTCAGCAGATGGCCGCTCACACTGAGCCTGGTTCTGCTGGAGGTTTCTTCCTGTTCAAAGGGAGTTTTTCCTCTCCACTGTCGCTACAAGCATGCTTAGTGTGAGGGATTGCTGAAGAGTCATTGAGTCGATGCAATCAGCTGGTTTTCCTTAGATAGAAAACTTTGAATCAATCTGACTGGATGATCTGGTGAACTGGAAAGTGACCTGAGATGACAGGATGTGAATTGGAGCTATAGAAATAAACTGAATAGAATTGAATTTTGATTTGATATAACTGTATAAGAACAGTGTTATTTAGAAATAAAGCACATAGACCGGCTCCAGGCTGCACGTGATCCAAATGAGCCAATGAGCTGTCAGTCTGGGTTGCTGCTGCTGCTACTTTTAGACACAGCAGGCAAACCTGTGGCAAGCCGGGCGATGGGAAAGAAGGAGAAGACGATGAGAAAAAGAGAGCAGAGAAAGTGTGGACTGCTGGAAGAACTGCGGTGAACTGGTGAAAGAAAAGTGAAATGGTGCTGAAAGATGACCCTGCACATTTAGAGGATGTTTGGCTCAACCTGCTGCTGGGAAGCAGGATTCTCCACCATGAACAGAATCAAAAATAAATCTGGATCCAGGCTCAAAATGAGCTCCTTGATATGTGCTTGAGAATGGCTTAGTCTCCATTTAAACCCAGGTTTAAAGCCTTGCAGGGCAGCATAAAGCCCACTGCCAACATTAAGACAGAAAAAAGAAAGAAAATAACAAACGATCAGTTCAGGGGTTTGAGAAAATATGGGAATCAGGAAATTATCTATAAACCAAACTGAATGATTGTGGTTCTCTACTTCAAAAAACACTTTAGATAAAAAAAAAAAAAAAAACATATATATTTTTTTATATTTATTTATTTAAAAATTAAATGCATATTTCAGTATTAAATTCTGTTTAAAGTAACAGATTAGAATTAATAATGTCTCAGGACCTTGATGGTTGATACCCTGATATAGACTGATACCAAATCATGCTGTTACCTTCCTTTAAATAAAATAAGAAACAGATGTAAGAACACAGCGTCTGAAATCTGCAGAATGTGCACACGGCTAAAAAGTCCTGATAGAGACAGTCTCATTTAAAATACATGCATCTAATTTACTTTCAACTCACATTTGAACATTTTCCACGTGCCGATTTATAACATGAACCAAATAGTATAACATAAAGGGAAACAAAATAATCAAATCCCTTAATATTAGAAAAATAATACCAACCTCATCTTTACAATGAAATATTCCCCTTTATTCAACCCTCAAAGCAGTAAAGAGGAACAAGTTTTCATGATGATTGAGATAAAATAGGACAGGAAATCTGATTAATGGCCTATTTAAAATGTCATAAAGTTTAGAAAGATGATCAAAAATGCCCCCCCCCCTCCTTTGCAGTGACAGTTGCCCAAACATAATCTACATGAAGCATGTCATAACAACCCAACCTCAACTGAAGCCAACTGCCCACATGGTCTTCCTGTGTCCCATTTTTTGGCTCCTCACCTCAGAGGTTGTAAAACTCTGATGGTGAAGATTGGAATCAGGTCATTCAGGCGGCTATCTCCCCCTCTGCCATTAGATACATATCTTCTCTGTCTGAAAGCTGCTGACTGCTCTGCCCACCTATCGACACGCCACGCACTCATACATGCAAACACACAGACGGTAAACCACTCCAACTAGCCGTCTCCGGCCTTAAATATCTAACCCTTACCTAATTCAATTA
The DNA here is from genome assembly GCA_030533445.1 of Cyprinodon diabolis. Lineage (NCBI taxonomy): Eukaryota > Metazoa > Chordata > Actinopteri > Cyprinodontiformes > Cyprinodontidae > Cyprinodon > Cyprinodon diabolis. Next base: position 49,040,044 of record CM060081.1, read on the forward strand.
ATGCCAGGATGACAGAGTGCACCACCACTGAAAGCCTGTGCATGTGCAGATACTGAAGCATCATCTAAATGCCGCATCAAGTCTTTTGATGCTCTTGGGGTCCCTTCGGGCACCTGGGGCTTTGGGTCTCCCGGCGCTGGACTCAGTGCTCTGGGGGCTGTGCCTCTCCGGCTCTCCACAACCACTATTGAGCATTTTTTCTATGGTTAAAACTTTACATGCACAAGTTCACCCTCACAAACAACTACAGGTGCTAGGCTTCAGGTACTTAGAGATTCACTTCCAAACAGAAAGCCCACATTCATATCTTCAGGTAACACAGAGTACATGTCAGACTTAATAATATTACTTTAGCGATAGTTTCAATGTGTTGCTTTATTGTATATCTCGTACCTGTCTTTTGGTTGTGCTGTTCTTTTTTCATCTCGTTACAGGTGATGAAGCAGACTGAAAATGTTTTGTCATTGTCTCCTTTCTATCTCCTCTTTCTTTCATCTTTTGTCCTTTTTTTTCTTTTTTCTTCTTCTGTTTTTCTGCTCTACTTACATTGTAGTGTCCATATACAATGTACAATTATAATAAAGCAATTTACAGTGGGGCAAAAAAGTATTTAGTCAGCCACCAATAGTGCAAGTTCTCCCACTTGATAAGATGAGAGAGGCCGGTAATTTTCATCATAGATATACCTCAACTATGAGAGACAAAATGAGAAAAAAAAATCCAGAAAATCACATTGTCTGATTTTTAAAGAATTTATTTGCAAAATATGGGGGAAAATAAGTATTTGGTCAATAACAGAAGTTCATCTCAATACTTTGTTATATACCCTTTGTTGGCAATGACAGAGATCAAACGTTTTCTGTAAGTCTTCACAAGGTTTTCACACACTGTTGCTGGTATTTTGGCCCATTCCTCCATGCAGATCTCCTCTAGAGCAGTGATGTTCTGGGGCTGTCGCTGGGCAACACGGACTTTCAACTCCCTCCAAAGATTTTCTATGGGGTTGAGATCTGGAGACTGGCTAGGCCACTCCAGGACCTTGAAATGCTTCTTACGAAGCCACTCCTTCGTTACCCGGGCGGTGTGTTTGGGATCATTGTCATGCTGAAAGACCCAGCCACGTTTCATCTTCAATGCCCTTGCTGATGGAAGGAGGTTTTCAGTCAAAATTTGACGATACATGGCCCCATTCATTCTTTCCTTAACACGGATCAGTCGTCCTGGTCCCTTAGCAGAAAAACAGCCCCAAAGCATGATGTTTCCACCCCCATGCTTCACTGTAGGTATGGTGTTCTTTGGATGCAACTCAGCATTCTCTCTCCTCCAAACACGACGAGTAGAGTTTTTACCAAAAAGTTCTATTTTGGTTTCATCTGACCATATGATATTCTCCCAGTCATCGTCTGGATCATCCAAATGCTCTCTAGCAAACTTGAGACGGGCCTTGACATGTACTGGCTTAAGCAGGGGGACACGTCTGGCACTGCAGGATTTGAGTCCCTGGCGGCGTAGTGTGTTACTGATGGTAGCCTTTGTTACTTTGGTCCCAGCTCTCTGCAGGTCATTCACTAGGTCCCCCCCTGTGGTTCTGGGATTTTTACTCACCGTTCTTGTGATCATTTTGACCCCACGGGGTGAGATCTTGCGTGGAGCCCCAGATCGAAGAAGATTATCAGTGGTCTTGCATGTTTTCCATTTTCTAATAATTGATCCCACAGTTGATTTCTTCACACCAAGCTGTTTACCTATTGCAGATTCAGACTTCCCTGCCTGGTGCAGGTCTATAATTTTGTTTCGGGTGTCCTTTGACAGCTCTCTAGTTTTGGCCATGATGGAGTTTAGAGTGTGACTGTTTGAGGTTGTGGACAGGTGTCTTTTATACTGATAACGGGTTCAAACAGGTGCCATTAATTAAGGTAACGAGTGGAGGACAGAGGAGCCTCTTACAGAAGAAGTTACAGGTCTGTGAGAGCCAGAAATCTTGCTTGTTTGTAGCTGACCAAATACTTATTTTCCCCCATATTTTGCAAATAAATTCTTTAAAAATCAGACAATGTGATTTTCTGGATTTTTTCTTCTCATTTTGTCTCTCATAGTTGAGGTATATCTATGATGAAAATTACCGGCCTCTCTCATCTTTTTAAGTGGGAGAACTTGCACTATTGGTGGCTGACTAAATGCTTTTTTGCCCCACTGTATATGCATGAAACAAGTGGAGCAATATGGCAATAGCCATACCGCTACACTTGTGAAAGTAAAATCTGTTGGGCTCCTTTTGGTATCAAGACAATTATTCTTATTGCCACCTTTGCAGACAGGACACTGTAAAAAAAAAAAAAAAAGAAGAAGAATCCAGACTGACGCACATCATTGCTCCTCTGGATGTAAAATCCTAAAAGCACTCATAATATTGAGAAACGGGTTTGGTTCTAGTTCAGAATGAGGAAATGAAAACACCGATGCTGGACTGCAGCTTGTTAGTTTTAAAAATGCGTGATTTAGATTAACATGGCCCAAATTATAACTTCTTATTTAATATGAAATTTAAATATACTTACAAGAAGACATTGTTAAAAACTGCAGCTGTTTTCTCTGCTGAACTGAGGTGTTACATCAATAGCGGCGGCCGAGTGGTCAGGGCATAGAGCTTAGAATCCAGAGGTTCTGAGTTCAAGCCCCACTCCCACAGACTGCCACTCCGGGTCCCTGAGCAAGACCCTTAACCCCACATTGCTCCCTGGTGCCACACAGTGGCAGCCCACAATCCAGAAAAAGCAGAGACAGCAGAACGTTAGAGATTGAACTAACAGATTCTGCAGAGTGGGAGAATAGAGATAGAATGAAGCAGAATGATGAAAAAGGGGAAAAAGACTTCAATTGTGTTTTATAAAGTTGAGTCTGTTTAGTTATGTTTTAATGGCCAGAGCTACTGTATTTTGTAGGCATTAAATATGGCGGCCTTGCTAATGCGTAGCATGAAGTGGCCATACTGCTTCCTGAAGTATTGATGCATCTATACCTATGGTCCATTCTCTAAGGCCGTACTCCTAATCTTTGACAGATAAAGTTGAACCTACCGTTATTATTAATTACAATTTAAAATGTGTATAGAAAAAAATATTAGATTCAGCATAATTCTAGACCTGTGCCATATATTGAATTCTTTCTAGCTTTAAATTGATTACCAAATGTGTAAAACTGACCTTCCTTTGATTATTAATGATCTCAAAATGTATCTAAAATAATAGATTTGTGACATCAGTGCTGTTACCAGTTTAATATGCCAGGTTTGAAGTATTGTGTTGTTGCTGTCAGCACTGCTGAGTATCTATAAAAAATGATTGCCTGGGATAAGCCTGACTGTAGCTCAGCTGCTATCTCCAAACAATGGATCACTAATGGCACAGCTGTTGTTTCAGAAACATGAGCCGTGCTGCTGCTGCCCATAGAGGGGGAACGCAACATGATTTGAACAAAGCTTCGAAGTATTTTGTTGATGCTGGCAGGCTGAAAGTAGTCATTCTGTAAAATGCAGTTTCTCTCCATTGTTCACCTTCTGGTAGAAACAATCACATATGCTTTCTAAAAAAGGTGGCACAACTGTTTCAGTTTGCAAAGCAGTAATTTGTTTGTGAATTTTTATTGTGCTCTTGAATTATTAACAAAACTGCATGTTGACGTCTGAAAGAAAAGGCTTCGATAAAGAATTTCACACCTATACAAAAAAAGCATCTAAGTCCCACCAGATCTGTAAAACTTTATCTTACAATAAAAATGAACACACAACCTGCATCCACTGGTGAAGACTTAAGGAGTTTTTGCCTCATGCCTATTTTACATCCATCCATTTTTCGTCACGCTTTATCCCAGCTGGGGGAGTGAGGGTTGCTGGTGCCTATCTCCAGCTGAGAGGCTGGAGATAGGCACCAGATAGGCTGCTGTTAAGCTATCGCCTTCAATGTCAGCATGGATGTTAAAATCTCCCACTATGATGACCCTGTCAGTATTTGATACCAAATCAGAAAGGAAAACTCTGAAAACTCATCTAAAAATTCAGAGTAAGGACCTGGTGGACGATACAAAGTTACAAAAAGAAGAGGTTTTCTTGCCTTGAAATTTGGATCAGGGAAATTAAGGGTTAAATGTTCAAAAGAGTTGTAGGTATTAACTGTTTTGGGAGTAATCAGTAAGTCAGACTGGAAGATTGTTGCTACTCCTCCTTCTCGCCCAGAACTTCTGGGTATGTGAAAATTTAAATAGCCTCATTTATGCTCACATAATCCTCTTGCTGCAGCCAGGTTTCTGTAAGGCAACACAAGTCAACGTGATTATCACAAATCAAGTCATTAACTAGCAGACTTTTAGAGGAAAGCGATCTTATGTTAAACAGACCACATTTAATCGTGTTAACTTTTTCCCCAATTGGAGTTATTTTGATTTTAATTAGATTATCATGATTTACTCCTTTGGGAATCTTTGCAAATTTATTAGATTTTGGTCGTGGATAAGACACTGTCTGGATGGAGTAAAGAGTGAATCTTGACAGACTGATGACTGGAGGTGCAGCTGTTGGTGTACAGGGAGAGGAGCGGAGGAGAAAGAACACAGCCCTGGGTGGGGAACCAGTGCTGATGAGATGGAAGTCAGAGACATGTTTTCCCAGCTTCACCTGCTGCTTCCTGTCAGACAGGAAGTCTATAATCCACCGGCGGTTGGAGTCAGGCACACTCAGATGGGAGAGCTTCTCCTGAAGCAGAGCTGGAATGATTGGATTGAAAGTGCTTCTGTATTATGAGTATTTCTGGAGCAGGCAGGAGCTCTCGCCTCCTGTGCTGTGATTGGTCTGTTCTATTTTAGACCAGAGAGTCTTAGCGTTTCCAGACTGACTCAGACCTCGTGTCAGTCTTGCTGGCCGAGCCGGAACCTCCATGCAGTAAGGCCTCCGCCTGTCTATTCCATAAAAGTGAAAAAAAAAAACAATTCACTTGACTTTGCTTCAAAGTTTGAAGACGTTTCTCTTCCCATCCAGGAAACTTTTAAAATTCAAAATGTCAGAAACAATGTTGAGTTTACTCTTTATAGAGTAGATGAAAACAAAGCCTTGTTGTGGCTTGGAAAACATGCAAGGAGTGGGCAGATGCCACAAAGCTGCCAGCGAGGGGTTAGACCGGCTTTATTAGCAAATGAGAAGGGAGCAAAATGCTACTTGTTAGCGGGTCAAACCATGTTTAAGAGGTAAAGCACTAATTTCAGTGGGAAAGAGGCTATAGAATAAGTTCACTCAATATGAATCTTCATAAACTGGGAGAGGAAAACACAAAAGGTTACCAATGAGTTTTTCCTTGTCAAGAGTTTTAGTCAAACAGCTAACAAGGACTGACAGCATCTAACCTGTCTGAAAGAACACAGATGTTAACATGTGTAGTTGTGCGTACAAGTATGTCAGAGAACAACAGAGAAGAAAGACTAAGTGGGAAAATCAGAACATCACTTTGAAAGAGGAAGAAAAGAAGAGTGGTCAAAAGAAAAGGAATAAAGGAGAAAGGAAGACCAAGAGGGGAAAAAAAGAAAAGGGGTTTTGTAATCTTGGTATAGTGGTGTTGTGCCGTCTCCATGGAGACATGACAAAGGCCTGCGGTTGGCCATTGATGGCTAATTGTATTCTTCACAGCTCTTTTGTTAATTGTTGTCTACCCAGCTCCCACTTCCTGCTGGGCCACGGCACAAAGCCATGAACGGGAGGGATTAGAAATGGCACATCAGCTCCCCTCGTCCAGAGTCCACCTCTCTCTCTCTCCATTCCTTCCATTTTCTGTCATTCCTTCTCCTTCTCTTCTTCCTCACACAACCTCACCTCTTCTAATCAGTTCTTGCTTTTTTGGCTTGATTTCTTTACTTTTTTCAACTTTTGAGATGCAGACATTTGGAAAGAATTGCATCTCTAACATTTTGTCATCTGCAGTTTTCAAACTAGCATCATTTCTGGTAATTTGAACCTAACAAAGCTTTTTTTTTTAATCTGAGGAATTTCAATTTTCAAGCCTTTCTCCGGCATTGATTCCTGTAAATGTGGCCGTAAATGGCTGCAGATCTACACCAAAGAACTTTAAAAACAATCTAGCCGCTTCATGTAGAGGTTCCTCATCATGTTGTCTTATCATCTGTGTGCCCAATAGTGACTGATGGGTGCAGTAGGTGAATGGGCGGCAGATAAAAACATTTGTTATGACAAAAATGAGGCTTGATTAACACAGACACATAAGACAAATATAAATGATGAACGCTGCAAATGAGAAATGCTGCAATCCAGGTAAACAGAGCAGCAAAGGGCAAATCTACCTGATATGCAATGTGGAAGTGACTAGAAGTGGGAGAGAATAGCTCACATGGAACCAAACCATTGGCAATACAATATATAAACCAGATCCTTAGTAAAAACATTAATTGATTGAAAAAATAAATAATCTTTCATTTAAATATTTTTTGAATACTTAATCTTGCTGAACATCTGTCCAAGGCTTTATTACAATATGAACAGGATGCTGAGAGAGCGTTAATCTATTGATGCAAACAAACCACTGAAAACAGACAGTAAAAAAGAAAAAATGCAATTCAGAAATTAAACTTTAAAAAACTTCTTAAAGGCCCTTTATTTGGATATATCTAAGAAACATGGTATAATGTGTGGTAGAAGAGGACATTTTATCAAAATGAATTAGTCATTAGCTAAGTTCGGAGCCAGCGGCTGCGTCTACCGAAGGCCAGATTAATTACGTCGTAACGACCCCGTGTTATGCGGCCGACTTCTTTCTGCCCGTTTTGAAGGAAAGATAATGTCGTTTTGAAGGCTGATGCACAGACACAGTAGAAAGTATATGGAATGATGCACAACCTGCAAATAGAAAAATACTACAGCATTAACAGACATGAACATGTAATTCAGTCTTTATGTAAAATCTTGAAATTATATGTAAGATGTAATTAGCATAACAATGTAATAAATGCATGTATATTACATGTACATCATAAATTTAGCACTTTTGGCTCATCTGTATTATTCTGCTCCATTAACATATTCATTTTATTGTGATGGATTTGTATAATATGTTATATTACATGATTTATAGACTTAATTGACTTCATAATGACTTAACCTCGTGAGACCATCCTGATCTCGCGAGCTTTCAAGGTTTCACTCGCAGATCAGTCTGGAGACTCTCCGTTCAAGAAAATTTGGAGCCGTTCACCAAACCAACGTCCAATCAGCGTTGGCTTTGAGGCGGGTTGAGGTGTGACGCAACGAGAAGCGCGACAGTTCAGTCTGAAGAACATGGCGGCTTCAGCCGATGAAACTAGCGTTAGCGTGGCTATCAAGCAAGTTTTATCGGAATTACAGAGTATTTCTTCACTGAAAGAAGAGCAAAACACTGCTCTGGAGGCTTTTCTCAGAGGAAAAGATGTTTTTGCTCTTCTCCCGACTGGTTTCGGCAAGAGTTTGATCTATCAATTGGCTCCTCTTCGTCTTCGCTCTGTTAGTACGTCATATGCTTCGTTGATCTGATTGGTTTATTTGGCCCGTCTATCACCAACATAGGCCAATCAGCTAACCAGTATTTACGCCCCTTCCCAAAATTACTTCAACGGAAGGTTTCCAGATGGATATGCGGAGCAAATCCATCTGGCGGAGTCAGTTTAATAATGACTCTGCAATGTGATGGGCTGATTTATTTATCATAAGTTAAAGTTAATCTACTGATGCTTTGAAACAGCCAGTCTGTGTCAAAGTGATGAATTTATCTTTATTTTAAAAGTCCTAAGTCCCCCTGAAAATGAGAACATCAGGGAGTACCAATATGGCAGCCAGTGGCTTCACTTCACCCCCCTACTACCAGCGGGCGATCAGCAATCCAGGGAATAAACAGAGATCAGTGTTTTGGATTCAGCCATAGAGTCAAAGATGCAATCAGCTGGTTTTCCTTTGATAGAAAACTTTGAACCAATCTAACTGGATGATCTGGTTTATCTGTTTCTATAAAGTGACCTGAGATGACTTGATGTGAATTGGTGCTATAGAAATAAACTGACATTAAATAATAACAGAAAACCGTAAGAATCCTTTTTTTTTTTTTTTTTTGTCTGGTCTGCTGCCCCTTGTTTGTTGCCACCCTTCCCAAAGAGCCCTAATAAGAAGCTCTCAGGGTTCTGGGGGTGGGTGCTGGTAGAGGGTCACGGTCAGGTTTTAGGACTTTACTGGAGTTTGAAGGTTCCTGCTGCTGATGAAGGATTAGGATTAATGCAGATATTATGTTGGTGATCTTCAGTCTGGTTGGAAAGCAAACTGAAGTGTGTCCTAAAAAAGCCAGCGGCTCTGGTTATGTTCATGGAATCGATCGCGCTGTTCGATCTTGGAGTAATTATGAGAAGAAAGGCGGATTATTGAGCGCCTCTCCTCCGTTACAGCAGCGTTTTGTTTCGGGTCCACTCTGCGCCACCTGGAAATCTGCCCCTCTCCCTTTAAGTGGGAGGTGAGCTGTTTGGAAAACCTCACAGCAGCGGATGGAAAGCTGCTCCAAAACATTTACGCACCGGCTGCAGGCACAGCGCCTCTCTGCGCGCCTCCAGCGGCCTACGAGACTGCACCGAGGAGCGGCTGAGGAGCAGCGGCTGAGGAGGAGCGGCTGAGGAGCAGCGGGACGGAAGTTTTTTTTGTTTTTTGGTTTCATTTTCTTCCTCGGCTCTGGCGGAGAGCGCAGCGGACCGGTGAGTGGACCCCTCAGATCTCACTGCTGCACGCGCACCTGGGAACTTTTAAAAACTACTGAAAGTCAGAACCTGTGGGTTTTGGGTGTTTTAATCTAGAAAGGTGTTTTTTTACACCCCTTCCAGCTCAAGCCTAACAACTTCAACCATCCCCTCCTAGACGCTGAGCGGTTATCAGCTCAGAGGAAATAATGACCATCGTTGTGACTGAGGATGATGATGATGATGTCAGTGCTGTTAATCAATGCAAATAAGCCTCAAAGTGATCTCTATTCTGATTGGCTGTAATCCTAATCTTAATGATAAATAGTTTAGGCTGACTGTGTTCATCATCCAGCAAAGACTGAGTTTAAGTTTGCTAAGGAAGTGACGTCACTTCACCCAAGTCCAAGTGTTAAAGATGTGTAAAAAGCTTCCCCTGCAGAAAGAACATGGGGGGGGGGGGTCTGGTTGAATGCTCAGGGGTGGGGGGGTGCTGCAAACAAAGCAGTCCATCAGCTCGGAGTCCCTGACCTTTCTTCCTGTCACTCTCTTTCAATCTTTCTGCTCCTTTATTCTTCCTGTTTGTTTTTCTCTGTATCATGAAAGAAAAAAGAAAATTGAAAATTCTACTTCCTGTTTGCTCTGCAGAAGCTTTAGACTGAAATTAAGATAATCCCATTAATCCCACTGTACACCCATCCATAATCCATCCATCATCCATCTATCACTCATCATCCATCATCCATCCATCCATCATTCATCATCCATCTATCATTCATCATCCATCATCCATCCATCCATCCATCCATCCATCCATCCATCCATCCATCCATCATCCATCCATCCATTCATCATCCATCCATCATCCATCCATCCATCCATCCATCTATCATTCATTCATCATCCATCAATCCACCATCCATCTATCATTCATCATCCATCCATCCATCCATCCATCATCCATCCATCCATCATCCATCTATCATTCATCATCCATCCATCCATCCATCCATCATCCATCTATCATTCATCATCCATCCATCCATCCATCCATCCATCCATCATCCATCTATCATTCATCATCCATCCATCCATCATCCATCCATCCATCATCCATCTATCATTCATCATCCATCCATCCATCATCATCCATCCATCCATCATCCATCCATCCATCATCCATCTATCATTCATCATCCATCCATCCATCCATCATCCATCCATCCATCCATCCATCATCCATCCATCCATCCATCCATCCATCATCCATCCATCCATTCATCATCCATCCATCATCCATCCATCCATCCATCCATCTATCATTCATCCATCAATCCACCATCCATCTATCATTCATCATCCATCCATCCATCATCCATCATCCATCCATCCATCATCCATCCATCCATCTATCATTCATCATCCATCCATCCATCATCATCCATCTATCATCCATCCATCCATCATCCATCTATCATTCATCATCCATCCATCCATCCATCCATCATCCATCCATCCATCCATCATCCATCTATCATCCATCCATCCATCATCATCCATCTATCATTCATCATCCATCCATCCATCATCCATCAATCCATCATCCATCTATCATTCATCATCCATCCATCCATCCATCATCCATCCATCCATCCATCATCCATCATCCATCCATCCATCCATCATCCATCCATCTATCATCCATCCATCATCATCCATCCATCATCCATCCATCATCATCCATCCATCTATCATCATCCATCCATCTATCATCCATCCATCTATCATCCATCCATCCATCATCCATCCATCTATCATCATCCATCCATCTATCATCCATCCATCCATCCATCCATCCATCCATCATCCATCTATCATCCATCCATCCATCTATCATCCATCCATCATCATCCATCATCCATCCATCCATCCATCCATCCATCCATCCATCCATCCATCCATCCATCCATCATCCATCCATCTATCATCCATCCATCCATCCATCCATCATCCATCCATCCATCCATTTCCCTGTGAGATCTAGAAAAGATGGATTCTGGATCTTGTCATGAATAATGGGATAAAAAGCAGCAAAGACAGGAAGCATCCTTCTGTCAACACTGGCACAGACTGACTATTATACAGCCGGCATCCACACAAAAGCTAATCTCAAGGAGTGGTTAGGCATGCCCCCCCCCCCCCCCCCCCCCCTTAATGGAGGTTTGCTTTCCCAGGTGAACGGGTTCATGGAGGAGGGAAAGGTGATTCCCTCTTAGCTCTTAGCGGCTGGATCTGCCTGCTGTTCCTCAGGTGTGTTTACCTAAAGCTGATGAACCTCATTGTAATTACTGCGGTGTTAGCAGAGTTAGATTCTTAGAACATTTAGCTGGTAAAGTACAGCAGCTGTGCTGCAGCTCCAACACCTCTTTTCTGGGAGGAAAACTGCTATATTGGTGCATGAGGGAATTCATCAGTTCCATGTCTGGGTGATTAGAGCGCCTTTATCAGTTAGAAATAACTTCATTAGTTTTTATTGATTATGACAACAGAGGCACAGTACTTATCAGTGAGAAGGTGGCTGGGCTTTTGAAAAGAGCTCATCCCTCCATGCATGTCGGAGTTCTGTCCAAAAACTTTCAGGTTGATGGTAAAATGATCAGAGTAACATGTGCTATAAATATGTGTTAATGTTGCTCTACCTGTCCAAGATCTACCCTGAAAGATTGGCTTCAACCTACCTACATTGATTTTTATGCACATTTTGAAGTATCGCATTAGCAAAGCCTGATGGAAACGTTAAAATTCCAGTCTGGGTTAGCATTGATGATGTCACCACTGTGACAGAAATCAGGAAAGTAAACAATGGAGAGCAACATGGAAATTGCTCTCCATTGTTTACAGAGTTGTTTCTGCTTGTTAATTCAGAAGTGCCTGGCGTGGTGTGTTGACGTCCGTACAATTCATTCAGTGCTGTCACGTAATTTAGTGGGGCAAGGCGATTTTAACGCGGGTCGCAAGGACAACATGACACTTTTGGACATGTAAATAAAATTCCATGATAGGAGTATTGTTGAATAGAGATGTTGTCTTCTCAGTCCGCATATCTGCCTATTTGAGCATCCTTGGGATGTCTTCCAACAGAAATAATAGTACAAGGAACATCTTTTTAAGAAAAACACTAAAGGCTACCTATTTTTTTTACGGTTAATTTGGCTAAGGATGCACTTTGAGACTGTAGGTGTAATGCAGTAGTTGGTATTTCAATCATTGGCAATAGATCAGTTACTAAAGCTTCATATGTTTCAACTCATCTTGAGTATTTTTTCACATTTGCTGAAAGACATTAAAATCACAATCGGATTAGAAAGTTAATCCAACAGAATAAACCAGAAAGAGTAAAACTTTGCAAACTGAATGAATATCAGGTAGCTGCGCCCTATTAGCCAAACAGGAACAGACCAGATGAAGCTGCTATGAGAAAAAGCAGAGAGAGCAGAACGTTAGAGATTGAACTAACAGATTCTGCAGAGTTGGAGAATAGAGATAGAATGAAGCAGAATGATGAAAAAGGGGTCCCTATGTCCTCCAGCAGTCTAAGCCTATAGCAGCAGAACTATAGAGATAGCTCAGGATAACCTGAGCCACTCTAACTAGAAGCTTTATTAAAAGGAAATTTTTAAGCCTAGTCTTAAAAGTAGACAGGGTGTCTGCCTCATGGACTAAAACTGGTAGTTGGTTCCACAGGAGAGGAGCCTGATAACTAAAAGAAACTTTAGCACCAAGCTTATAGTTGTTCACTATTTATAGCTCAGCTTTTTGTGTCTGAACTAGATCTTTTGGATTTGATGCATTAAGCTTAAATAAGTGTACATGGGAGTATTAGTTAGTGTGTGTGCAGCGTTCCATATAGTCCATCTCCATAAGGGCAGCAGCGCAGACAGAAGGTTTTTTCCTTTCTCCTTCTGACCTCCTGTATCCTCTTCACATTGTTCTCTGAATCCTATTGAACCAAGAGTCTACAGAGACTCAGCACAATAGAGAATAATAGTGTGTCTATGGATGTGTGTGTGTGTGTCCTTTAGCGCTGTGTGAGGCCGAGCCAATCAGGCAGAACAATGAAGGGTTCAGGGAGGCCTTGTGATCTTTTAAAAGAAGCACCTCTCGCTGCATTGTCTCTGTCGGAAGCATCCCTGGAACTGCCCATGTCGAAACACTCGGCTGGCCGACTGGACCCAACGCTGCCTGGCTGCTTGATCCAGGCGTCTTATCTCTCTGATGGGTTTGTCACAGTCTTGAAGCCTCGCTGAGTGTGAACAGACATTTATGTGTTCATCATTCAGTATTCAGATGAATTTTTTTTTTTTTAAACAAAGCAGTTGGACGTTTTTGGTAACAAACATAACCTGTAATCAGAAACTTAAATAATCAAGGAATGAATAACAGGCAGAAATAGACAGAAAAAGGCCATAAGTTTGACCTAAAAAAAACTCAGAATAAATCTTATAAAAACAACACTGCAAAAACTGATCGAAAAATATAAAACAAATTCGTAAAATAATTGTATTTCTACTTAATTTTAATAGGAAGGCCTTAAAGGAAAAGTCCGCTCACATTCAGAATAGAAACTTCTGAAAGTTCTTTAAATGTGAAATGATTCCATCCTGTTCAATAAATGATCAGTGTTTTTAATTCAGAGTAATTTTCATGTGAATGTGCTTTACTGGAGGCATCCATGTTTGTCAAAGAACACTACTGCCACCTACTGGTTTGTGACGTCACGGTGCGGTATCGACTGTTGATCAAGTCCCAGTGCTGTATCTGGTGTTTGTCACAACGCGCTATTATCCAAGTCATCTTGATAACATTCTTCTTCCAAATGTTGGCTACATATTACGTGTTTTTTCTCTGGCCAGAAGTTCGATGGCAAATCCTCCCTCTTCAAGTTGGCGATCCAACGACCAACCCGTCCGTGGAGGATCAGGAGTCAGAAAGGTGGAATAACTCTTTTTTTCCACTTTTACCCGATGTATTCCAGCATCCAGCTGCCATGCACGTGGGCATTGTCAGTTTCACTATAGCTCTGGTGAATTTCAATGGTGAAGTCCTCTGGAAATCTTCAATAATTGTTGTTGATTGCAGATGTGTCTAGTAGTTCCCATTGATTTAGCTTGTAAAGCGGGGAGAATGGCGCTAGGCTTACCGCACCGTGACGTCACTGCTGGAAGATGGCAGGAGGGAGGAGCTACTATATTTGGGCAAAAATGGCCGCTCCCAGACTCAATGATTGTGAAGTAAATTATAGTTTTTTTTTTTTTACTGATTAACGCTAAATTCATTAAATCACTGAACATATTAGTTTTAGGTATAAATAATGATCCATTGATTATTCCTCGCTGACCGGACTTTTCCTTTAAAATAAGACATAAGACATACATTTTTGTTCTTATTTGCAAAGTAAATAGACATATTCCAACGGAAATGCTCTTATTTATCTGCTTAAACAATGGAAAATACATTCATTTCAAAAAGATTGACTTAATTTCATTTTTCGAGTGTCCATTGGTATTTAGAAAGGAGGCGGAGCTTCCACTCAGGTGAAGCGTGTTGGTTTTTTCATGTAGCTTTACACTAATAACATGCACTCACTGGCCACTTTATTAGGAACATCAGTGGTCCTGATAGCCTCTGGTTTGCTTAAGAGGTCAACCATCAGAAGTCTCTCTAGGACCTTCATGATGTGGTTGTCAGGGCAACAGGTCTATAGTCATTGAGGACTGTTGGCTGAGTCTTCTTTGGACCTGGAACAAGGCAGGAGGTCTTCCACATCCTTGGAAGTGTCTAACAGAAAATAGCAATTCCTCCTCCATGCTTAACAGTAGAGACAAACTGCAAAAACAATCTTAAAATTAATAAAACATTCTTAAAATTGTGTATTGCCCCTGAATTTGAGTGGGTAAATAAGTTGATCTGCTAATGGGATTCGTATGTTAAGCCTTAAAGTAGTGTCTCATTTATCTGCTCAATTAAAGAAAATTTTTATTTAATTTGAGAAAAATTGACTTATTGAGATTTACGTTTTTTTGCAGTGCAGTATTATTTTCTCTAGTCAACATAAAGCTGATGTGACCTGGCAGAAAGGTTGGCCTTTTTGTTGTCTTTTCTGGCCATCATATATATATATATATATATATATATATATATATATATATATATATATATATATATATATATATGTTTTGCCAACATAGAGTTTGGCAAATTCCATGCTGGCTTTTTTAGGATTTTGTCGCGTCCTTCTTAGGCTACGTTCACCCAGCAGCCTGAAGTTTCCCAAATCTCATTATTTTTCCCCCATATGTGACCTGGATCTGATGTTTTCATGACCCTCTGAACAACACAGATCTGATTCTTTCCAATGCGACCCAGGCCGCTTGGCTCTGTGGTCCTGAATACGATACGAATCTGATCTTTTTTTTATATAAAAAAATATAAAAAATATATCGCATTCATCCGACCTGAACCCCATCAATACTCCACAATTCTCTGTCTTGCTATGCAGAAGCAAAAAGAAAAACATCAAACATGGTGGACGATGGTGCGGAGAACAGTCTTTCTTTTTTTAACCATCTGCAGTTCACACGGGAGATCCTCACATACACGTTGCATTGATTTGGAAATAAGAACGGCAATGCAAAAAAAATGGGATTTAAAAAAAAAGGGAATTCAGCATGAAGGCCTGCAGTGTGAACGTAGCCTAAGTTGGCTCCCATTGAGTGATTGCCATATTGTAGAAACCTGTGATGCTAATTAGTGGACACACCTTGTGAACATGTCCCTTTGGTCACATTGTTTTCAGTTTTTTTTAGGGGTACCATCATTTTCATCCAGGCCTCTTTTATTCATTTATTTGTTAAACTCATTCAGTTGAAGTGTGGCTGAAAAGCAATGTCTGACTTTTGGTCATTTTATAGAATCTTTACTTATTACTTGAGTCAGATTCTAGTTATTGCTGCAACCATTGTGGGTTTTCCTTTCATTAAACGCGGAGTATCGACTGTTTTGTCTTTCTGTTTGTTTTCAGATGGTTTTGCACTCTGGTGGAAGTTGGGCTTTTTGAATTGTCTCCACAAACTTTAACATTGAGGCAGGTGTTAAACTCTTCCTTTGTGGGTTAATGGCTGCTACTTATTCTCTCCATATAAGGCAACTTTCTATAGCATTGCTGACATGTTTTAGACATTTTAAAAGCCTTAACTCTCAGCTATAAGCTGTTGTTGTTGTTTATATTTATTATTGCCAGGCAGGAACTGCTCTAGCAAAATCTTTGAATATTGCAGACAGAATATCTATCTCTGGCACTCTGGCACATGCCTCCACCCAAAGTTTAGCTAATGATGCTCTGCTCAAGAGCTTCCTAGCAGTTTGATAAAGTTATTGTAAGATTCCTCTCAGCCTTCACAGGTGGACAAAGTCTTTCTCTTCAGTTAATTCTGTAAAGTTGATGAAGTGAGATTAAACTAGTTCACTAATTCTTTGCTACGTTCTTGATAAGACATGCAAGTTTTTAATTCTTCACTCTTTTTTGCATCATCTAACCGTCGATTCTCCTCATGTTGAACCATTGTGACCCTAAAAGCTCTACTTCTTCTTTTTCACAAACGTCAATTCAATTCTATTCAGTTTATTTCTATAGCTCCAATTCACATCATGTCATCTCAGGTCACTTTCCAGTTCACCAGATCATCCAGTCAGACTGATTCAAAGTTTTCTATCTAAGGAAAACCAGCTGATTGCATCGACTCATTGACTCTTCAGCAATCCCTCACACTAAGCATGCTTGCAGCGACAGTGGAGAGGAAAAACTCCCTTTGAACAGGAAGAAACCTCCAGCAGAACCAGGCTCAGTGTGAGCGGCCATCTGCTGAGGCCCACTGGGGTTCAAGGAGACAGAAGCAGACATAGAAAAAGAAGCATAGATACAAAAGGCAACCAGCTCCACAGGCGGCCCCGTCCAGGAAACACACAGCCAGGCAGACGAGCTCCGAGCCAGCTCCCATGTCAGAGGATGAAGAGAGCACATCCAGTTAGTCACAGTCAGAGAAACAGGACTACACTGGAAAACAGGCCGAGCTCCAACATCTAGAAACAATTCCAAAACATTCACGCAATGTGAAGAAGATGGTTTACTGTATTTTTTAGCCATTTAGAAGAGTTTCTTGTCTCCTTGGAAACTCTTAAGATCAGACCTTTGAGGTCAGGGGCGCTGCCAGGAATTTGGGGCCCCGTGAAAGACATTTGTATTGGGCCCCACCCAGAAAAAAGTATGTTTTTTAACCTGCTATAAAGATGCATTGGTTTGTTTTATTCATTATCACTATTTAAAATGAGGCACACGTGTTACTTAGGCCCGAGCAAAGCGCCGGTGACAGACGGGGAGAAGTGATGCGATGCAGGGCGGGGAATTTGGACAATTTATTCATGTTTGTTTAGCTGTTTATTGTTTAAAAATGAGGGAGAACACGAAAATAATTTACTAAGGGTTAGGGTTAACCCTTCACTAAGGGATTTTCTTTTTATATATTTGAAAATTATAGCGGGACAAATCTTTTCTTTACTTTTGGGGCCCGCCTCCGCCTCAAGGGCCCTTACAATCTTCCTAACACCCCCCCCACACACACACACACACACACAGCGCCCCAGTTTGAGGTTAACAGGGTCTAATAACTTGCGTTGTTGCTTTAAAACACATGGAGCTAAAAAATGTTTGTTTTCACATCTTAACTCCTCACTTTTTGATGATACTTTTCAACCTGTTGCGAAAGAAGAGGGGTGGAAACACACACACACACACACACCCACAGTGAAAGGCCACACGGTGGGTTGTGCTGGTTGAATGATGCGGTGCAAGTCTTCTGCTTGTAATGGTCCACTTTCAGACAAAACGCAGCCGTGCACTCACTCTCAACCCCATAAGCGTCCACAACCTTTCAAGGTAAGAGCTTTCAGGCGTTACACTGAACAAGCTGTTTTTTTTAAGCGTGTTTGTTTCCCTCCTGCCTTTTCATGCATTACTGTCTGCTGTAGATGTGCAGTTAGACCATCTTAAACACTGTATAGCTTCACAATAATGACCTTATTTTTAGTGCCTCCTGAGTAAATGGCAGAAGATTAGACAGGCCGTTTAAATAAACAGGCTCATTGTGTGTCACACATGCAGTCCATTTACATTCTTCCAGCTGTGCTCTGAATTTGCAGCAAGTCGTCCGTGTTAAGCACACAATAAGTGCGCAAATAATGCAGGAGTGAAGCCTGCACGGCCAGCCACTGCGGGCGATTTATCAACAGCTGTAAATCAGTTGTAAAGAATAAAGAGCGGAAGCATTCCTGAATGCAGCGCTGCATTTCTCATGCTACTTTCATCACTTGCTAATCCCTTTTTTTTTTAAGGAAGATTCTAAACTTTTCTGAACTTTCCTGAACTTATTGAATTTCCACGCTTGTATTGTCTGTGTGTGCCCATCCAGTGCGCCTACAAGCTCCTACAGGACCAAGGTGTGTTCCACTAAATGCACAGACGGCTGAGACAGAAGCTTTTAATGGGAAGTACGCGGTGAGTTTCAAGCACCATGACGGCAAGTTTGTTTTGTCTCATTGTTCCCATAATGCACATCACATAATGGCCCCGCGTTGTTTGGTTGACGGGACATGATTGAGCAGGTCTCTATACTTGCCTGTGGCTGTTATTAGCATTTTTTATCTTGTTTTTTTGGGATGCCTTAGTGAAATAAGCTTTAATGCAAAGACGTAAAGCGTATTCAGGTTTGTCATGAGTGGACCTCTGTCTTTAAGGGGTCAGATGATGCCACCGCTGGGGGGGGGCGGCATCCAGCCGCTTTAACAAAAACCTCTTTTGACATGTTTCAACAGCTTTTACTACTTTCGGTGTTAACCAACAGATTTGCATCACCATCAGCGTCCTGCACATGAACAGATGTTTTTTTGTCTGCATCGTTGGATGATAAAGGTATAATCGGCCTGTTGCCATCCTTTTTTCCAGCCGATTTGTTTATTTCTGTGCACATTAAGAGAATTCACAAACACTCTATTGATGCCCGAGCTCGGGATGTACAAATAAAAACAAACCAGTTTCCTGGGTCATTTACATGACTTTCCCTTCAGCTCACAGAGCGCTGTTCTGTTGTCGCCAACCCGTTATTGGATTTTTTTTCTTTTCGATATAACACTCCATACCTGTTTGTTGTGCGTGTTTGCATACTGTTATTTGCAAGTGTCCAAAGACCGTTTGTTTGCTGTACACTGGCCTACTAGTAGGATTTGCATTTTTTTTTTTAAATCTCCGAAATATAAAGCAAAACGCAGCCATTATGAGCCTATTTGTATTAGGTTTTTGTTTAACCTGAGGAAACAGGAACACTGTCTTATACAAATTCTAATAATGTTTAATTGTGATGCGTAGAATGTGATTCTTCTTCTTTTTTTTTTTTACTTCTTTATATATCATCTCTCATACCCAGAATTGGAAATGCTAACTTTTCAGAAAATGATGCTCTCACTTTTCTGATACTCATTCCTGCACTCGGCTGTTTTAAGGTTCACTAAGCTTTAAAACCAAGTTTCAGATTAATTAAAAAATTATTTATTTCCCTTTGCATAGTTTAAGGTTCCCCAAAAAAAAAACATTTATAACAGAAACAGGTTTTGTAAAGGAAAAGCATAATCTAGCCTTCAATGCGCTCATAATTCTGCTGTTTTCCTCACTTTAAGTTTAAACATCATTAAATGTAGCCAGAAAAGCGCAACAAAAGTACAAAAAGCACGGAGAGTCTTGGTATGGAAGCGTTAAAGAAACCTAACCAACCAATAGGTGCAATAAAGTAGCTGGATTTTAAACTGCAGCTGCTTTACGTCTGTTTAACGGGAGAATCTAGGCCAAAAAAAAAACAACCAACATTTTTATTCCACTAAAATCCAAATCAGAAAACAGAAAAACATCCTGTTACATTTGATGTTTTTTTTAATGTTAGATCCATGCATGTAAATAAATGAGCATAAAGAGCAAAGAATAGAAAAATGCTTTTGCTATGTAACAATATTTAAATATAAATAATATATAGGCAACGGTAGTTTAGGTTGTTTTAAATGTTCGGTTTTAAATTTCAGCAAATACATTTAATTTTAATTTTCAGTGAAGACTTAAAGCGCAGTCATATATTTTACTGAAAAAAAGCTGTATAAATTTGTTTTTGTAGAATATAGAAATCAACAGTTTTATCGTTTAGGGGAAAATAAAACACCTGAAAAGTGGAAGATTAAAGAAGTAAAGCAACTTTTACCATCAGTGAGAAACCTACGGGTGTAACCACTTTCTTTTTTATTAAAATAAAATAATATTCACCAGTAACAGAACTAAAAGATTGAATATATTTATACTCTATATTTAAAATATAGACAGAAAATATTAAACTTAATTTCAGTTTTTAAAGTTTTACTCACTTATGGTTAAATATTAAAAAGAAAAGTTGGTTTTGTCTTTAATGATTACTTTTTATTACTGAGTGGTTTAGTATCATTAAATAATTTTAATAGATGTATAAATTGAATTAGAGCGGGAATCTTTTGACAACTAGAAATCAGTGGTTATTTTTAACAAAATGAGGCTGAAGCAACAAAAATATAACGTTGTTAATGTTATTGATGCACCAGAGAGGTTTAGTGTTGGTTTCCAATAGAACCTGATCAAATTTAAACAGGTTTGGCTGAAGACTGTTTAAGTTTATAGAAAGAAAACTTTTTTAATTTTTAATCAGTGGCATTAATTTCTTATGTTTATATGATTAATGGATGGATAAAGCATGTTGCAATGATTTGTTTTTTAATGTCGGTTTTGTGGTTTGAAATGAATAAGATTCTTTAGTTTTAGGTTCTTTTCTATTATTATCTACAGATTAAAGTAAATTGATGAATTGAATGTGTTGGTTGAAACCGTGGTGATTAGTATCCGGGCAGATTAACCCGCTAAGTTAAAGCAGCTGTGATGCAGTTTGATTAAAACTGAATATTGCTGCTTTACTTTTTGCTCTTTTTCTGTATATTTTATTCCTTCTTCCTTTCTGGGTTTTTCTTTTTCAATGTTTTTGAAGCGGAGCTTCTGTGCTGTCATGGCAGCGGAGCGTGTCAACTTAGCAAGGTTGTGCGTGAGATAAAATATGTCATGATTAACGTGGGCAGCCAGCCATTTTGAACATGGTGTCCAGGGTGTATGAGCTGGTTAAGATCCGCGGCGCTAGCTCGTCGGTAGCGTACCCCCCCCTCAATGTTGAGACCAACAGGCCCTCATCAGAATCACCTGTTGTGCTGCTGCTCAAAGGGGTTTCCATAGTAACGTCTCAGAGCCTTGGCCCCTTGGTCTGTAGAGACCCTCAGCAAACATATTCTGCACCCTACCCCCACCCCCCCCCCCCCCCCCCCCCCACCTCCAACCCAAGGCTAACAAACTCCTGAGGAGACGCAGCGACACACACGGCCCTGACGCGGCTCAGGCTGCTCTCTAGAAGCCGCAGTAAATAAAGTGCGGATATAAAGTGTGCCGGGCTAACGGGGGGGGCGCATTGTGAGAGTGGGGCCTCCTTTGTCTGAGGTAGCCTGAAGGAGCAGGGGGTGGAAAGGAGTGGGTGAGTGTCGGGGGGGGGGGAGCTTTGTGAAGGAAGAGGAGAAAAAAGTGGCTTTCATCCACATCCTTTCTTCTCTTTCTCTTGTTCTATCTCTTTATTGGGACTGTGTTTTATCCCCCCCCTCCACTCTGATAAATGCCACAGTAGCCTTTCGCTAGCTGCCACAATAGACGACCTGTTTCAGAGAAGGCAAAGAGGGAGAGAGCCAAAGAAAGAGGGATGAGAGAGAGGAAGGCATGAGAAGAAAGAAATGACTGCTTTTTAACCTGCGCTTCTGAAAAGCAGCGGAATAAAAGAGACTGTGACTAAAGCCAGAGTCTGCTTTCCTCTCTTTATTTCCTCCTTTGTGAAGGGGGGGCAGTTGTGTCGTCTGCCTATTTATACATCTTATTTAGAAAGCTTTACAGAAAGACGGTGAACGGGAGGCAAAGTGCTGTGGCCGGGGTTTAAACGCAGGAGGCATGTCGCTTTAGTTTGAAATGTAAAGCTGATTATTGTGCACATATCAGAAACACGTATCCTCCCACAGACAACAGATCTAAACCATGAAGCATCCTGCTTTGTTTCTCACTCTATCAACCTTAAATTGGCTCTTCTTTTTCATGCTTGCTATCTGTTAGTTATCTTATACTTTAGTTTACTTTATTGCAAAAAGTTAGTTATGCAAAAACATCACAATCCCATATTTTGCTGGAGGCTCTGAAAAACTCAAGAGGATTTTCTCTAAACATAAAATCGCAGAACATTTCAAACCGAACAGACCCTGAAACAGAGACCAGTTCATCCTAAAGACCTAATCTGAGCATAGTGGTGTCTGCAGGTCAATGCAGTGAGGAACGCTCTGATCGTTATATTGGAGAAACCAAACCTCTCCACAGGCATGGCCCAACACAGAAGAGCGCCCTCCTCTGGACAAGACTATGTGGTACATCTACACCTGATGGACAAAGGACATTCTTTGGAGGACCAGAATGTTCACATTTTGGATAGGAGAACAGAAGACCTCGCCTATTCAGCCAGGCCAACAATGACCCTTAACGACTGCCTTTTCAGAGGAATGGGCCAGTATCGGGTATTTCAGGCCAATAACGACATCAACGACTCCCATCATTAATGGGATGGAGCTGGTTTTCCAGCTTCTATGTGCATGTTATCTAAGCCATTATAAGGCTTTGTTGGGCTACTGTATAAAACCTGGAACTCTATTTCGCTATTTCTGACATTTTGAATTGAAAAAGCTTCCTGGAAACATGGAAACAAAGTCCAGTCGATTGCTTTTTTAACTTTAACTTTTTGGAATGACTCTGACCTGGATGACTGACAATCTCCACCAGCACTTAGTATACTTCAGTCTTGTGTTCGAGACCTGAGCACTGCAGGCGTGACTCTGATTGAGCAACTCTTGTAATAATTGTTTATAGGCTTTATATTAATGCAACATACTACGACAATAACTACCAACTTAACTGCCAGAAGGGAAAATGTTGCTGCCTGAACTTGGAACTATAATCCTTTGCCTTGTTTTTGGAACCCCATGGTTCTTAAATATATATATATATTTTTTTGTATGTGGCTATTCTGTTGTGCCAACAACAGGTTTTATTGTGCTTAACATGAAAAATAAGACTCTATATAGTATTTAGCATGAACACAGGCATACACATCTTATTGTAGACCATGCAGAGGCAAATCTAGAAACAAAGGTGTTGATGGCAGCAGCACAGCTGATATTTCTCTTCAGGATGGTGTCATAATGCTAGATCTTGGACTCTTAAGTAGGCACAGGCACAGAAAGAAGCAGATTTAAACAGTTTATTTTCAGGAAAATGTGATGAACACTGAGTCTGGAAAAAGCTGAGGGAGCGGGGGCTGGGAGCAGGCACTGGAAGGGAAAACAAGTTGTTTAAAGGGGATGGATGGATTAAGGAAGATTGTTTTAAGCAGTTTAAGTCAGCTTACACTGAGTATGAGTCCATGAAGCCCGGTCTTGCTGGTTGGTAGATGTTGGAGGTTGAGAGTGGAGACACTGGTCTTTCAGTTTGTTTGGAGATGAGGGTGGACAGGTTTGAGCCAGGGGTTCTGAAGGCCAAGTTGGTGAGCCTGAGGAAGGAGCAGAACAGAAGCCTTGGGGGAGGTAGATCCAACAACAGTCTTTGCCAGAAGGGATCCTGAAGCAGAGAAGGACAATATGGTCTTAAACAGAGAAGATCCAACAGGAGGGAAAAAACACAATACTGAGATTTCTCTTAAGTTGGCTTGTTACCACTCTGAGTACATCAACCATCTGCCGTCTGCTTGAGGGAGACTGCTCCTTCTTAAAGGCAACCACTGATTGAGGGAATGGAACCCAGCTGGACTCAATTAGCCTGCCACCCTGTGAGAGAAAAAAGGGAAAAGACATACAGCCACTCCACCCAGCTCTGGAAACCTGACAGTACCCCCCCCCCCCCCCCCCCCCCCCCTAAGGGACGCCACCTGGCGGCCGACCAGTTGAAGAGGAAGCTGAAAAGTGCTCAAAAGCTGTTATAAGAGAAGGATCAAGGATGAAAGAGCGCGGAACCCAAGAGCGCTCTTCAGGACCGTAGCCCTGCCAGTCAACAAGATACTGCCGACCCCGCCCACGAGGGCGCACATCCACAATACGGCGGACAGTGTAGGCAGGGTGACCATCTATGATCCGGGCGGGAGGAGGGGGCTCGGAAGGAGGGCACAAAGGGCTAGAAAGGAAAGGTTTCAGTAAAGAGACATGGAAAACAGGATGGATTCGAAGGTGATTAGGGAGCTTAAGGCGAACAGAGGATGGGCCAATGACAGCTTCTACAGGGTAAGGACCCAGAAATCTAGGTGAAAGTTTCCTAGAACAGGACTTGAGTGGAAAATCTTTAGAGGAAAGCCAGACCATTTGACCAGGAGAAAATTTGGGAGCTGCAATGCGCTTCCTATCAGCAATCCTCTTGTTCTGAGCTGAGGTCCTCTGCAGGGCTGCTTTGGCCTGTGCCCAGATCCTGCGACAGTTTTGCACATGGGCCTTAACTGATGGAATGCTGACATCAGGGAAGGTATTGGGGAGAAGAGAGGGCTGGTAACCAAGGGAGGCTTCGAAGGGAGAAAGACCAGTAGCTGAGGAGACATGGGAATTATGGGCATACTCGATCCAGGGTAAATGAGTAGACCAGGAGGCTGGGTTTGAAGCACAAATACAACGCAGGGCATTTTCGACTTCTTGGTTTAGACGTTCACACTGACCGTTTGTGGATGAAACCCTGATGACAGCTGAGCTTTAGCCCCTAGAATCGAACAGAACTCCCTCCAGACTTGTGAGACGAACTGAGGCCCCCGATAAGAGACCACCTCCGTGGGGATACCATGAAGTCGAAAGACGTGGTGAAACACAAGTTTAGCTGTTTCTATTGAAGAAGGAAGCTTGGTGAGTGCGATCAGGTGGCATGCTTTGGAGAAGCGGTCAATGATGGTCAAAATCACACTTTTACCTTTTGAGATGGGGAGGCCTGTGACAAAATCCATAGAAATGTGAGACCAAGGGCGGCTAGGGATAGATAGAGGTTGCAGTAGGCCCGATGGAGGTCGATGGGAGGTCTTGTTTCTGGCGCAGATGGTGCAAGCAGAGACGTATTCCATTACATCCTTGTTGAGGGAAGGCCACCAGAAATATCACCGTAAAAGGGCCACGGTTCTGCTAACCCCTGGGTGGCAGGAGAAGGAGGATGAATGAGCCCAGTTGATGGTTTTGGACCGGACAGACATGGGAACATATAGACGGTTCCTGGGTCCACCTCCAGGATCTGGTTCAGAAGCTAGGGCCTCTCGAATAGCTCTTTCTAAGTCCCAAGTGATAGACCCTATGGAATAGGTGGCTGGCAGAATGGGCATAGTAGTTTCTGGGTGGTCATCAGAAGAGTATTGTCTCGATAGGGCATCAGGTTTCATGTTCTTAGAACCAGGACGGTAGGTAATGGTGAGGTTGAATCGAGAAAAGAAAAGAGACCAACGGTACTGCCGTGGGTTCAGGCGCTTAGCAGTCTGGAGATAGGCGAGATTCTTGTGGTCTGTCCAAATGATGACTGGAAGTTCCGTCCCTTCGAGCCAGTGTCTCCACTCCTCCAGGGCTAACTTGATAGCTAGGAGCTCCCGGTCACCAATGTCATAGTTAATCTCTGTGGGGGTGAATTTCTTAGAAAAGAAAGCACATGGATGGAGCTTGTGATCACTGGGAGACCTTTGAGAGAGAACGGCCCCCACTCCCACATTGGAAGCGTCTACCTCCAGGGTGAACTGAATAGCTGGATCTGGGTGGATTAGAACCGGGGCATTAACAAACCTTGCTTTGAGCTTGGAGAAGGCCATGTCTGCCTCTTGGGTCCAGAGAAAAGGTCTTTTGGAAGACGTCAGAGCAGTTAGAGGTGCAGTGATGATACTGAAGTCCTTAATGAAGCGTCTGTAAAAGTTTGCCAATCCCAGGAAGCGTTGAAGCTGCTTCCTCGTGTCTGGGATGGGCCACTCCTCTACAGCTTGGATCTTGCTTGGGTCAGTCCGCACCTGTCCACCCTCGAAGACATAACCCAGAAAAGTTATAGTGTTCACATGAAATTGACTCTTCTCAGCCTTGACAAAAAGTCTATTTTCTAAGAGTCTTTGGAGAACCTTCCTGACATGAACCTTGTGTTCCTCTAGGCTGTGGGAAAAGATGAGGATATCGTCTATATAGACGAAAACAAAAACATTGAGAAAATCTCTAAGGACATCATTGATGAGGTTTTGGAAAATGGCAGGGGCATTACAGAGACCGAATGGCATCACTAAGTATTCAAAGTGACCAATGTGTGTTTTAAATGCGGTTTTCCACTCATCCCCCTCACGGATCCGAACCAAATGATAGACATTTCTTAGATCGAGTTTAGAGAAGATGGTGGCATTGTGAACCGACTGAAAAACAGATGACAGCAGAGGAAGGGAGTACTTGTTTTTTATGGTAATTTGGTTTAAACCCCGGTAGTCAATACAGGGACGAAGGGTTTTATCCTTTTTCTCCACAAAGAAAAAGCCAGCTCCTACGGGAGAAGAGGAAGAGCGTATGATGCCGGCATTTAGGGAGTCATTGATATATTTCTCCATAGCCTCTTGCTCTTTCTTTGAGAGATTGTATAGGCGACCTGAAGGAAGGGGAGCCCCAGGGAGGAGATCAATGCCACAATCATAGGGGCGATGAGGTGGAAGGGAGAGAGCAAGGTCTTTGCTAAAAACCTCACTGAGGTCATGATACTGTTCTGGGACATTAAAGAGGTCAGGAGGGTTGATAGGATTAATCTGGGGAGAGGGAAGAGGCGAAGGAGCAGACTGAAGGCAATGGCCTGAACAGTATGTGCTCCACGAATCTATACGTGAGTGACACCAGTTGATGTGGGGGTTATGTTTCTTTAACCAAGGAAAGCCCAGAACAATAGGGGAGTCCTTGGTTGGAAAAATTAGGAACTGGATGAGCTCATAATGATTCCCAGAAACCAACAGAGATATCCAGGCCGTTTGGTGAGTGATGGAGGTCATAGGGCTACCATCAAGAGCATTGACCAAAATAGGTGAAGACAATTGCTGAACAGGAATTTGGCATTTGGAAATTAGATCCGGGTGAATGAGATTCTGCTCTGAACCAGAATCTACCAGAGCTTGAAACTTGTGTTGACCTTTATAGATTTCAAGAACAGAAGGGAGATTAAGCCGTAGGTCATGCTCTTTGGAAATGCCCGCCAGTACTCCCAATCTTACTGGCGGGCTGGCTCTTTTGGGCGGACTGGACAGGAGGAAATGCTGGGGAGAACCACAATAGAGACAGCAGCCAGAGCTAATTCGACGCTGTCTTTCTTCCAGACTTAACTTAGCACGACCAACCTGCATCGGCTCAGGGGGTGGAAGGTATGAAGAAGGTTGGATTTCTGGTCTTTGAGATGTCTTTTCAGTAGAAGGGAGGACAAAAGAAGCTCTTTTGTCTTTGGACCTCTCACGAATTCTATTATCAATCTTAATAGCCAAATCTATCAACTCATCTAAGGACTTGGGATCATCTCGACAAGCCAACTCATCCTTGAGTGTGCCATTTAAAGCATGCTGAAAGGCCCCTTTAAGGGCTATGTCATTCCAGCCCGAATCAGCAGCAAGGATGCGAAAGTCTATTGCCAGTTCAGCTACTGATCTATTGCCCTGTTTTAGATTCCAGATTCTCCGTACTGAGTCTTCTTCGCTTAGATTTGGACTAAATGTCTGTTTAAAAAGGTTAATAAACTCCTCAAAGGAGTAGCGAGGCAGTGTTCTTTCATTAATTGTGGCTTCGGCCCACCTTAATGCCTTGTCCTTTAACAACCCAACGACATATGAGATCTTATGGGTATCTTCGGGGAAGGATCGGGGAGATCGGTGGAAAACCAGGTTGCACTGCAGCAGGAAACCCTTGCACTTACCCAGCTCACCGGAGTAGTGTTCTGGAGTGGGCAAGGTGACATCACGGTATGATGACACAGCAGAAGCAACAGCAGCGGCAGGGGCAGTTACTGAGGAAGAACGAGAGGAGAGATTAGTGGACTGCAGCTGGTTGGTGAGATCCTGGATCTGATTGGAGAGTTGATTGAGACACTGGAACATGGAACCTTGTTGCTGGAGCATAGTTTGAATAACATCTTCATGTTTTCGAAGGAGTATTCCCTGTTCAGTTAGAGCTGTACGTAGCTGTGCCCCAGAGTCCGCTTGGGCAGATGGTTCTGTCATAATGCTAGATCTTGGACTCTTAAGTAGGCACAAGCACAGAAAGAAGCAGATTTAAACAGTTTATTTTCAGGAAAATGTGATGAACACTGAGTCTGGAAAAAGCTGAGGGAGCGGGGGCTGGGAGCAGGCACTGGAAGGGAAAACAAGTTGTTTAAAGGGGATGGATGGATTAAGGAAGATTGTTTTAAGCAGTTTAAGTCAGCTTACACTGAGTATGAGTCCATGAAGCCCGGTCTTGCTGGTTGGTAGATGTTGGAGGTTGAGAGTGGAGACACTGGTCTTTCAGTTTGTTTGGAGATGAGGGTGGACAGGTTTGAGCCAGGGGTTCTGAAGGCCAAGTTGGTGAGCCTGAGGAAGGAGCAGAACAGAAGCCTTGGGGGAGGTAGATCCAACAACAGTCTTTGCCAGAAGGGATCCTGAAGCAGAGAAGGACAATATGGTCTTAAACAGAGAAGATCCAACAGGAGGGAAAAAACACAATACTGAGATTTCTCTTAAGTTGGCTTGTTACCACTCTGAGTACATCAACCATCTGCCGTCTGCTTGATGGAGACTGCTCCTTCTTAAAGGCAACCACTGATTGAGGGAATGGAACCCAGCTGGACTCAATTAGCCTGCCACCCTGTGAGAGAAAAAAGGGAAAAGACATACAGCCACTTCACCCAGCTCTGGAAACCTGACAGATGGAGTCACAGCCAAACAGGAACAGACCAGATGAAGCTACTATGAGAAAAAGCAGAGAGAGCAGAACGTTAGAGATTGAACTAACAGATTCTGCAGAGTGGGAGAATAGAGAGAGAATGAAGCAGAATGATGAAAAAGGGGTCCCTATGTCCTCCAGCAGTCTAAGCCTATAGCAGCATAACTATAGAGATAGCTCAGGATAACCTGAGCCACTCTAACTATAAGCTTTATCAAAAAGGAAAGTTTTAAGCCTAGCCTTAAAAGTAGACAGGGTGTCTGCCTCACGGACTAAAACTGGTAGTTGGTTATTTGAAGGCAGCATGGTAATCTGGATGAGCTGACTGCACAGACGATGTTTTCAGATGGACTTTCTCACTTCAAAACAGATTAAAACCCCTTTTCACCCACTGATCACAGCAAATATAGCAAAGCCTCTCTGCCATTAAAAACAGGAGCAGCAGAATGTGGATCAAAGGTGAAGCAATAGGTGCTGCTTTGCTGCTATTAGGTGTGAATTTAGCATCCAAGGATTCCTTGAAGAAGCAATTTTAAGAGGTTTATGCTCATTTCCAGCATAATGTGACCAGCAGAGGTGGGAATGGGAATGGAAAACCAGTTCCTGTTCAGAAGCGGTTCCGTGTGTTCCAACTCCATGGCACCGTTTGGCAGCTAGCTTAACGATTCTCTTAACGAATCCAGGTAGCGCCAGAGCCTAGCGCTGGGCCGCACGACTTGCACACGACATTCAGAAAGCAAGTACGACGTGACCAGGCGTGAGACTAGAAAAGCAAAACCAAAGCGCTCAAAGCGATTGAAAGATTGGCTTCATTTTAATGAAGAGAAAGATGACAACAAGGCGCTTTGCAATCGTTGCAAAGTGGCAATAACATCCGCAGGAGGAAATACATCCAACATGCAGAAACACCTGCGCACACAACATGGCATACATTTTATCGAATGTCGTGTTTTTGATGCTTCCGGAGAGAAGCTAAAGTTACGACCAGCATGGAAGGCAACTCTGGTGGTTAGTAGCTAGTTTTATATCACTGGTTCTTAGTAAATCAGATGCCATTTCTGGAAATAAACCAGTTTCCTACCGCTCTTTGGGGTTATTAAACATGCTACCAAGTTGCTCCGCAGTTCAGGGAGCGAGAGAAAGGTGATGCTCGTTTATTAAAATCAGGTTGAGATGAGATTATTTTCCGGAATTGTACAGTAATGCTTTTTCATTAAACGGATGCCTTCTCCATTAAATTTAGATGACTGTGAGGAGACGGGTAGCCTGGCTGGATCAGAGGCTGCAGCTCCCGTTCACTGCCTTCTGTTTTCACCGAGGCAGGCAGAGATAGAATGTCCCAGGAGAAGGTAGACGAATGTCACCGTGCACTTACCAAGTTTATTGTTAACAGAATCGATAAGAGAATCGGAATCATGAAAATCTTATCGATTCCCAGCCCTATGCAGAGGGCTGCTGGACAGAAGCCACGCCCCAAAGTTGTATAACTCCTTGACGTCACTGAGATTCCAGCT
This sequence comes from Cyprinodon diabolis, assembly GCA_030533445.1. Taxonomy (NCBI): domain Eukaryota; kingdom Metazoa; phylum Chordata; class Actinopteri; order Cyprinodontiformes; family Cyprinodontidae; genus Cyprinodon; species Cyprinodon diabolis. The sequence goes on from CM060081.1 coordinate 49,070,466, forward strand.
GTAAATCTCCTACATTAAAATGGTGTTTGTTTTAGGATTAAGATAAGTTTGAATTTTTTGTTCTCTGTGTTTAGTTCAGTCCTTGTTCTCCATCCATGGCTGGGCTCAGTGCATCTATGTAAAACATGTTCAGTAGATATAGAAGCTCATGAGCCTAGATAAGAGAGGACTGCAGCTCTGCAGCTCTGCAGCTTTGCAGCTCTGCAGCTCTGCAGCTCTGCAGCTCTGCAGCTTTGCAGCTCTGCAGCTTTGCAGCTCTGCAGCTCTGATGCTTTGCAGCTTTGCAGTGCTGTTTCTGTCTAGTAGTGGTTCTTTTTTGTCATTAAGAGTTAAAAAAGAAAAACATTGTCCGGGCTAGCAAGGAGAGCTGTGAACTTTAACGCATGCACTCACCTATGAAACCTGGGAATATAGACGGTCATCTTCTTCCCCTCCAACCGATGGGAAACCATGCTTCATCTAGTAGAATCACTATTTAATGTTTGCTTTAGTTTATTTTGCTATAAAGAAACTTCATGTAAAATCTCTCCAAAACACCGAACACCGAAGGCTTAATGTTAAAAATTCTTCTCAACATTTTTACAAAGATGTTTTCCTTCTGTGTTTTATGCAGTAAATTCCAGTCACCATTGAAAAGTTTCAAGCCGGAGGATTTAAAATGTCAGATAACTTTTATCAAGGCCTCGCTCCTTTTGTTGTAAGAGTTTTTCCAGAATAGATTGTACGACAACTATTTTTTTCTACTTTATTAATAAATACTTGTCTGAATGTTCTGCCAATCTCAGAGCAGCCATCAAAAAAATTTAGAAAATAGTTCAGAAAAAATGTCAAATTTAAAACGAGAGAGACCAAACATTAGAGAAAATGTTTTTAAAGCGACAGCAATTTACTGAAGTTTGACCCGGGTGTCTGGAGGAAACATTTTATAAAAATAACTCCTGGGATTGGTAACCATGCATGTTTGAACTTCTTCACCTTTAGGAATACAAGAGGCCTGAGTTGTGCTTTTCAAAAGCTGAACCTGAATCATAAAAACCTAGAATCTACATCCTTTGTAAGACATTCTGCAGCGTGCTGACGAAGACGCAGCTCTGCTGTGACGGATAAATGAAGCCGCTTTGGGATGAGGTTTGGTGTTCTGTTAAAACCAACAATGCTTTTTAGCAACGATGCTTAGTCCCAGGACAGAGGTGGGCCCAAAATTGACTCTCTGACCATTAAAAATACCAGCAGAAGTCATTTCAATCTGAAAAACTCCCATGGAGAGAAAAAGACAATTAGAAGAATTTTATTGATACAATTACTTTAGTCTTTGGCGCTCAGACCTCGGCAGGAAACGTAGCGCTGAATTTTGTTTTGATATGCATGAACAGGAGTAAAAAACAGGGCTGTTTCCCCCCCAGGCCTGAACTGGTGGTGGAGTGGAGATAGATGAAGTTGGTCAGTCTGTAGACTGCTGGTTGGAGAGACGGTCTGCTGAGCTTTATGGGGAGATCCAGTGGACTGCGTGAGCTGATACTAGAGCTTCACTCAGGGACCTGGAAGATGGAAGTCCAGCTTGGATAACACAGGTTGAGAGAACCTGTCCATGATGAGCAAGCATGAAGCGACAGTGGAGAGGAAAAACTCCTATTGTCCTATGTTGATTGTTAGCCTGACATGTTGGTCATGTTGCTGTTCGCATAAACAAAACGTGTTGCACAATGCTTGCACACTGTTGCACTTTTATCCACAACTTTCTTCCCGCCGTCATCGTAGGTCACTCTAAATGCAAAGTGGTCCCACACAGCAGACCTATAAAGTGCTGCTGGCGCGTCTTCCAACTCCTGTTCTTTCCCACTCACCATACCCACACAATTCTCAGTGATGGGACTAACGGCGTTGAAAGTTTAGTAACGAGTAATCTAACTAATTACTTTGACTGTAACTATAACGCAGTTACCATTGCAGAAACCCCGTTACTGCGCGTTACTCAGGTCGCACAATTAACCTTTTTTCATGATAGGACTCGTGCGCAGCTGCGTGAAGCTGACACCCCACCCACGTCAAAAAACTCTGCAAATAGACTGAATGGTTAGTGCAACGTTAGTGCAGATTTGTGCAGAAAAAATATTGTTTGTGCTACTTTTGTTTAAGAGATATTAAAGATTATTTTTTAGGTCATCCAGAGGTGCGCGCCTTGTCATGAGAGAGGGGAGGATGAGAATGGCTGATGTATAGTGAGATTCCGTCTGTCAGTTGGGTAGGTGGGTGTTTCTGCTGGCGGGTGTTAATGTACAGCACACACAGAGAGATGGAGAGTGAGGAGGATCCAGCAGCAAACAGCGTTTTCCACATGGAAATACCGGTGTTACGTCGAGCTGCGTTTCCCCATCAGATACGGTTTCCTCTGCATCTCCGCACAGCGCAGGCGGCACGAGTCACCGCGCAAGCGAAAGGAAATGCGCATGCTCGCTAAAGGCGCGCACCAGTCGCCCTGTGCTCGCGCCACAGGAGAACTATGGAGAGATTGAACGATCAAATGAAAGGGAGAAATATGGATGGATGGATGGATGGATGGATGGATGGATGGATGGATGGATGCTCTGCCTTTTCAACCTACTGTATTTTTTATTTTAAACATTATTTGATGGCCTTTGTGGCAGGGATGGAGATCCATATTTTATGTCACACACACAGAGTATACATCTTGATAGATAGATGATAGATAGATGTTGCAGTATCTATAACAACCCAAACACACAGGATTTCAGAATTAGACATCCCCAGTTATTAATTTCACCAGATCTGAATGCCCTGTTAAAAAACTTCACATGGCGTTCCCCCTGATGTCATTTACGTTGAGTTGAAATAAATGCTAAACTCTCTGCAGGTTCTTGTCTTTGTCTTCCACTCTATTCAGCTGGCTTTGGAAAAACACGGCGAGAAGGTGGGGGCCGGGTGGTGAGGGTTACGGGGCGAGAAACGCAAAAGTAACGCAATAGTTACTTTTACTAGTAACTAGTTACTTTTATTGTGGAGTAACTCAGTTAGTAACTCAGTTACTTTTTGGGAGAAGTAACTAGTAACTATAACTAATTACTTTTTCAAAGTAACGTGCCCAACACTGACAATTCTCCACAACAACTGATTTTTTTCTGCTACACCCGGCTACGCTGCTTCGCTTCTTCTTCTTCTTGTTTACTACTGGTGGTCTGCTTTGGTCGCAGTACCGCCACCTTCTGCTCTGGAGTGTAAACGCTTCGCCTATGAGAAAAAGGAGCAGCGGATGAACCGAACGAAACACACGCAACTCGAACCGAGACAGTCGAACCGAACGGTTTGGACGGTTTTCATAAACCGTTCCATCCTTAATATATATATATATGTATTTTTTCATTAGGGGCCATTAGAACTCTCTCAACCACAACATAAAATGGTTTGACCAGGACAACGGCGGGCTGCAACTTTTAAAGTTTGTTTTGCTGCAAACTAAGAATGTCAGGTTTTCAGAAGTTCGCCGCACAGAAAAAAAAGAGCGAAAGGGAAGATGACACCAAAGGCTGGAGGGATTTTAGGAGTAAATATTAAAATTAAAGAGAGGATGAGTCTGGAACAGCTCCAGGAATGGAACTGCAGAAAAATGCTGCCCATTCAGAGCCAAGGAGGAAGCATTGAGTTTATCAATGGGATTTTAAAGTAGGGGGGGTAGGTGTAGGGGGGCGGGCCCAGAAAGACTGTGTTGTCCCGGGGCCCTAGCTAAGCTGTCAGCTGGCCTGATTATTACTATAGAAACTCAGCTGCACCATAAAAAGCAGACGGCAGGAAGCAGAACCTCTGCTCTCCGTCAGCCTGAAGGTAAAACAGGAAAAAGAAAGTTCATGGAAATCCAGGTGAGTTTTCAAACTGTTTAAACCATAATGGACCAGGAGAGAAATAAATAATCTTTTCAAATTTAACATTTAGAAATCCTGTTTAAAAGGCTTTTTGTAATCACACTTTTGAAACCAAATATATAAAGATTTTTTTAAATTGTACTTTTCAATCCATTATTTGTTACTAAATAGAAATTTAAAATCCGCAATTTATGAATCTGATTATAAAAACCTTTCCTTTTAAAACATTTATAAGGAACTCCCTTTTTCCATGTATTTATTTTTCGCCTTACATTTTATGGTTTAGTAACAACTAATGAACAGTTTGGTAACAGATTATTAATAGTTTATTACTAACAGATTATCAACATAAGCTAAACAGAAGAGGGGAACTGCTGAGAACCAGTTACTGAACTCTAATTAAACTTTATATTTACTTAGAAACTTGGACTTTTTCAAATCACAACTCAAACTCTTCTGTTTAAGATTCTCTTTAATATTAATTTCCCAGCTTTTGTGTTTTTAAAGTGCTTTTATCTTTTGTACGGTGGCCTTGAGTGTCCAGAAAGGCGCCTTTTAAATTAAATGTATTATTATTATTATTATTTATATATGCTGTTGTTGGAAATGGAAAATTTCAAATAGAATTTCAGAAAGAATTGGATAATGGATTATTTTAAAATGATTGACAAGGAAAGGTATTTTTAATCAGATTAATAAACTGTTTTCTTTTCAAAAGAATATAAAATGATATTTTACAGTGATTAATGAACATAATTTACAATTCTTCATCAATAATTCAATTTAAAATGTCCAATCAAAAAATGTTCTTCTCAAATTGTATGATTTAAACATAAATAAGTAATATTTCTTTTTCAGTGACTCTCCTGGTCGTTACCTAAAATCCACTTTTAAATCATTTTTTTCCTCCTATAGATAAAATGTCTTTTAAATGGGCAAAAACTCAAAATTTTAGGTTTTGAAATATTTAAGAAGAAATAAATCCCCCAGAAACATTTGCCTCATTCTGTGATGTTAAAAAGTAAACCGGCATTAAAAAAGGGGCGGCTCTGATATTATATTATTATATTATAACTGCCAACTGCAGGGAATCGGGTTTCCGTAACGTTTGACATGAGAGGAGCGATATATCTATGCTTGCTTCTGTTCTAAGTCAGCGTTCATCTGTTCTGGTATCCAAATTCTATGGAAATTTTGTATTAACAATAACCGCCTGAAAAGCATTGGACTGACAAACGAATCCTTTGATGCATTTTTGTTTTCTTTGTTGGAAACAGAAGGAAGGTTGAATAATATGCAGCTCAGATCAGACAAAATGAGCTTTGCTGCATTTTTCACTCTCTGTGAAGCTTTCCACATTTCATCACCTGAAGATCATAAACTGCAATTTATGATTATTTTAATTTAGTTTCTAATTTAGAACATATGAAGTAGAAAGAAAACATTATTCTTGTTTTATTTAGTTTTATTATAACATACTTTATTTCAGTGCAACAAACAGCCTTAAATGTGCAATTTTAATTGTATTTCTTATTTTAAAATAAAGTTTCAAAAATGTGAGAATTAATTTATGAAAAAAAGAATTTGAAATATCAAAATCAGAGAAAATCTGAAAAACCTAGAAAAAAAAAACGTTTTATTTCTAGATGGTCTTTTTCTTTTTTTCAAATTTCAAGTAGGATTCTATTTTTAAAGGAAAAGTCTGCTCAATATTCAGAATTAAAACTTCTGATCAGTGTTTTTAGTTCAGAGTAATTTTCATGTGAATGTGCTTTACTGGAGGCATCCATGTTTGTCCAAGAACACTACTGCCACCTACTGGTTAGTGACGTCACGGTGCGGTATTGGCTGTTGATCAAGTCCCAGTGCTGTATCTGGTGTTTGTCACAACGCGCTATTATCCAAGTCATCTTGAAAACATTCTTCTTCCAAATGTTGGCTACATATTACGGGTTTTTTCTCTGGCCAGAAGTTCGATGGCAAATCCTCCCTCTTCAAGTTGGCGATCCAACGACCAACCCGTCCGTGGAGGATCAGGAATCAGAAAGGTGGAATAACTCTTTTTTTCACTTTTACCCGATGTATTCCAGCATCCAGCTGCCATGCACGTGGGCATTGTCAGTTTCACTATAGCTCTGGTGAATTTCAATGGTGAAGTCCTCTGGAAATCTTCAATAATTGTTGTTGATTGCAGATGTGTCTAGTAGTTCCCATTGATTTAGCTTGTAAAGCGGGGAGAATGGCGCTAGGCTTACCGCACCGTGACGTCACTGCTGGAAGATGGCAGGAGGGAGGGGCTACTATATTTGGGTGAAAATGGCCGCTCCCAGACTCTGTGATCGGTACGAAATGATTGTTTTTATTTTTTACTGATTAACGCTAAATTCATTAAATCACTGTGAACATATTAGTTTTAGGTATAAATAATGATCCATTGGTTATTCCTGCTGACCGGACTTTTCCTTTAAATTTCTGTTGATCTATGGCGTTGGCAGCATCATGCTGTGGGTATGCTTTTCTACAGCAGAGATCAGGAAGCTGTTGGGGTTAAATGTGGGGTTCAGCCTGGGTTTACATCAAACTGTTCTCATGTCTTAATGGTAGGCAGTGGAAGTCCAGATCTAGACCTAGTAGAGAATCTGTTGACCTGAAGACTGATGTTATAGATGCTCTACATCTAAGCTTATTAACGTACAAATAGATACCATATCTCTAGATGAAGGTAGAGTATCTATTATTTCTTTGTAGATGACTGTATGTTTTTTAGTAAATCCATAAATTCACATACATGATAAATTCTCATGTATAAACTCTGGTTCCTAAAGTATTTGGAAAATAACCAACAGAAGGAAGTCTTTTCTCCCAGATTTTGTAAACTAGACTCTTCCCCTGCTGCCTCAGTGTTGAGGAGGTTGTCTGGTTTGGGGAGACAGAGATGTGCTGGGATGATCAGCTGGGGGCGGGGCCTCTGAGGGGCAGCCATTGAACTCTAAGAGGAAAAGGGTCTTTGTGATGTCTCCATCAGTCAATGATGCTGCAGTTCACAGCACTGCTGTTCATAACCTGAGCCGCATCTCATCAGGGCTGCGTTCGCTCAAACCTCATGAAATCCCCCCAGAAAGTGCAGGAAGGCATCATGTGCGCTGTTGATGAGCTTAGTCTCTGGATGGACTGCGCTCTACGGTTCAGTAACCCTTGACATCAAAAGGCCGGAGAACAGAGGAAGAGAGGGGGAAGAAAGGAGAAGAGAGCGAGGCTATTGTGTCTCTGGTCCTCAGAGCTCATTCTCTAATGAGACTCGGTCGGCACGGCGACCAAGCTTTGTTCAAGAGCTGAGTGTGTGTGTGTGTGGGGGGGTTTGAATGATTCCACACACAAAGCATGTCGTCACATTTCTGGGAGATTTCTTCTTCGGGAGGATTTAAAAAGATTTCAAGGGTTTCAACATTTTATTTAAAATGTTTTTGTGTTTTTTTTTGGGTTAGAGACAAGGGTGTAACTTTGTATTGAAAGTTGGTGGGGACGGCTCATAAGGAAAGGGAGCTACCTGCGCGACGCCTTTTTTTTTTGTTGGAAAGGATAAAGCCAAAAAATGTGAATAACATTTATCAATTTAATGCTTACAGTTGAAAACATAACTGTTACAATACTCACTTATATATTTTGTGCAAAAAATATCACATAAATCTAAACAGACAGTACAAATCAAAGAAATATATCAATTTTGTAGAACATTTATTGACAGTCAATTTTAGGTCACTTTTTAAAATTAATTTACTTTTAAACCAGGACTCTGACAAGATCTTATGGGGCCTTAAGCAGAATATGATTAAGCAACTCCGTCTTTCTGTCAAGAACATCCACCAGCAGGGTATCCAGGGGGGGATTTACCATTAGGCAATACTAGGCAGTTGCCTAGGGCCCCAAGTTCCTGGGGCCCCCATAAAACTCTGTTTACATGTATAGTTAATACAACTAATCCTTATTTGTGCACATTAATTATGTTTTTGATAAAAATCCTTTGGCTAAAATGCCATCGGAACGCTGATAAATAGAGAGGAAAAAGGGAAGAAGAGAGGGACCAAACCTAGAACAAATAATGGATGTCTATTCTATTAACATTTCTCTATCTGTAGAATGGGTCTGTTTTATGGGTTTTCTTCTCAGGGGCCCCCTGCCTGTCTTTGCCTAGGGCCCCAAATTTCCTAAATCCGCCCCTGAGGGTATCAATACTGATTTGATAGAATCTGGGAGAGCGGACCATGTTCAACCATCCATTTTCTTTAACCTTATCCCTCAGTGGGATCAGGAGGTGCTGGTGCAAATCTCTAGCCACGTTCTGGGTGAGAGGTGGGATCACCCTGGACAGGTCACCAGTCTGTCGCAGTATGTTCAACCAGCTTAAAAGTAATCGGTAATCAGATTTATTATTTGCACTTTTACTAAGTGAACTTTCTAACCCCCTTAAATCTGAAATTCCAATGCCAAAATTAAATCTTTTATCTTTGGACCCCCTGCAGAGTGACGTCACACCTGCAAGATCCTATCCTTACCTCCCTGCTAGATTGCAAAAAGCAGCTTGCTCATGAGTTGTCAACATAACACGCTAAATCTTAAATGTACGTGTTCATATAAAAGAAAAAGGGGCGCAGTGCTTGCTACTGAATGTCAACACTATGACAACTATATAACAAGGTCAGGAAAAAGTTTTAAGTGAAGCCGGGATTAAAACAGTAGCTACAAGAAGCTTCAAATAAAAGGTGTTCTTTATGTTCAACCTAAACACCAACTCCGATAGACCATCAGTAGAGCAGGTGTTTAAATTAATCAATCACTGCTGCGAGAGCTTATAGCAGTGACAGCTAATATACCACAGCCATCACTTAATAAACGCAAAATAAACAACCCTCTAAAAACGGAAAACTGTAATGGACCTGTCCTGTTTTTTATGTGGGAAATTATTTGCGTGTGTTTTAATATAATTCTGATATATTGGCGCTGTTGTCTGTTTCTATGGCAACGATACTGAATGTAGTGTAGCTTAGAGACCTGCATGGGTCGAGTTTTACCAACCCGCACCCACCCGAACACCGACTCCGGTCTACCGAACCCGACCCGTCACCCGTTGATATTTAACCCGCAACCCGACCCGTTAACACATCATAGGCTATTGTACGCTGCGCTGCACCCAGTGCCTGATGAATATAACATTTCTGATGTCCATAACAACACACACGCATAAAAAAAAATCACCAACTACCCGCCCGCACTAAGAAAATATCCGCCCGACCCGTTTATTTTTTTTATATATTTTTCGCGGGTACCCGACCCGTTGCAGGGCTCTAGTGTAGCTGACATAACAGGGCCGGAAAAAAGTGGTTTGAGTTTTTTTTCCAACGGTTCAGTTATATTTTAAATACGGTATTAACTTATTTTTACACTATTCTCTATTCTTTTACTACTTTAAGTCTCTCCTGACTAAAATTAGGTCTTAATATTTAAAAGTCCCTCTCACCTGCAAGTCTGAGTCCACTGCTGTCCCTGAATGGGTTAGCATTTTTGGAGGGAAGCGACAGGTGTTATGGGGAGAGGGCGGAGGGGGGTGATGGGGAGAAAGCGAGAGGCAACAGATTCTTTTTCTGAGTTTTTTTGTCGGGGTAGAGGACGGTGAGCAGCGGGGAGAACTTTTTTTATTTTCTTTCTGAGGAGCGGCATGAATGGGGTTTTAATCAGATATACACAGCACCGAAAGCAAAATACGTGTACAAAATATTGGTGGGGACTGTCCCCCTACCGGTCAAGATTGGTGGGGACATGTCCACACCAGTCCTTAAAGGAATAGTACACCCAAAACATGATTAGCCTTCATTTTCTACTCACCCCCATGCTGAACAACACTCTGGAGTACTTTCATCTGGTTTGGTCTGCCGTGGTTTCCGTAGACGTGAACTCGCAGGCGCGCGCTTTTAGGAAATCCTATACACTACTGTTTATGCTCTAAAAACATTCTAAATGACTTCGTTTCGAGTAAATTATGGACGCTACCCACTCAGGACACTTGGAATACATTGGACGAGCAGTATGGAGGAATATTGACACGTTTTTTGTGGACTTTTATGGACCTTTCTGCCTCGGGCGCCATAGACCTCCATTATTTGAATGTCAGCAGACAGCAAGAAGCCTCCCAGATCTCCAGATGCATTTGAGATATCAAAAAAGTACTCCAGAGTGTTGTTCAGCATGGGGGGGAGTAGAAAATGAAGGCTAATCATGTTTTGGGTGTACTATTCCTTTGAGGAAGTTACGCCTATGGTTAGAGTCCATGTTTAGGAAAAAACCTGTAAATCCAACAAGTTCTTACGGTTCAGTTCAAACCAGGTGCTTCAGAAACACAATTCATGTGCAATTTATTCCAGAAAAAGTGAAAATGACGAACAAACCTGCATAGAATTTAACTTTGGTTTGCTCAGTGTCCCTGAAAAAGACCAAACATGTGAATCCATTTCATCATCAGTTTACTGAGTGGCCCCAGGAAATGGCTCTATATACTATATTTCTATGTTTTACTAATGATGCTGTTAAAAAATGCATTTTACTTTTATATTTCTGCTAAACTCAATCAGAGTGAAATATTTGTTATTGTTGAGGTGAGCAGATCTATCCTCACTATCATCATCCCTTCATCATTGATTTTAATTGATAGTTAAATATCAGCTGTTTCTACTGGTAGAAAAAACTTCACTGAAAAACTTCTATATTACTGAGGACCTTCTATGCTCAGTTTGAGTTTATGAGATTAAGACAATAAATCCATCCATCCATCCATCCATCCATCCATCATCTATCCATCCATCTATCATCCATCCATCATCCAACCATCCATCCATCATCCATCCATCCATCCATCCATCCATCCATCCATCCATCCATCCATCTATCCATCATCTATCCATCCATCTATCATCCATCCATCATCCATCCATCCATCCATCCATCCATCCATCCATCCATCCATCATCTATCCATCCATCCATCTATCCATCATCTATCCATCCATCTATCATCCATCCATCATCCATCCATCATCCATCCATCATCCAACCATCCATCCATGCATCCATCCATGCATCCATCCATCCATCCATCCATCCATCCATCCATCCATCATCATCATCCGTCCATCCATCCATTCATCATCCATCCATCCATCCATCCATCCATCAATCATCTTCATCCATCCATCATCCATCCATCCATCCATCTATCCATCATCCATCCATCCATCATCATCATCCATCTATCCATCCATCCATTCATCATCCATCCATCATCCAACCATCCATCCATCCATGCATCCATCCATCCATCCATCCATCCATCCATCCATCCATCATCATCATCATCATCCGTCCATCCATTCATCATCCATCCATCCATTCATCATCCATCCATCCATCTATCATCCATCCATCCATCCATCCATCCATCATCCATCCATCAATCATCTTCATCCATCCATCATCCATCCATCCATCCATCTATCCATCATCCATCCATCCATCATCATCATCCATCCATCCATCCATCCATCCATTCATCATCCATCCATCATCCAACCATCCATCCATCCATGCATCCATCCATCCATCCATCCATCCATCCATCTATCCATCATCCATCCATCCATCATCATCATCCATCCATCCATCATCCAACCATCCATCCATCCATCTATCATCCATCCATCCATCCATCATCCATCCATCCATCATCATCATCCATCCATCCATCCATTCATCATCCATCCATCATCCAACCATCCATCCATCCATGCATCCATCCATCCATCCATCATCCATCCATCATCCAACCATCCATCCATCCATCCATCATCATCCATCCATCCATCCATCATCCATCCATCATCATCATCCATCCATCCATCCATCATCCAACCATCCATCCATCCATGCATCCATCCATCCATCCATCATCCATCCATCATCCAACCATCCATCCATGCATCCATCCATCCATCCATCATCATCCATCCATCCATCATCCAACCATCCATCCATCCATCCATCATCATCCATCCACCCATCATCCATCCATCATCATCATCCATCCATCCATCATCCATCCATCCATCATCATCATCCATCCATCCATGCATCCATCCATCCATCATCCATCCATCATCCAACCATCCATCCATGCATCCATCCATCCATCCATCCATCCATCCATCATCCATCCATCCATCATCATCCATCCATCCATCATCCATCCATCATCATCATCCATCATCCATCCATCCATCCATCATCATCCATCCATTCATCATCCATCCATCATCATCATCCATCCATCCATAATCCACCCATCCATCCATCCATCCATCATCCATCCATCCATCCATTCATCATCCATCCATCATCATCATCCATCCATCCATCCATCATCCATCCATTCATCATCCATCCATCATCATCATCCATCCATCCATCCATCATCCATCCATCCATTCATCATCCATCCATCATCATCATCCATCCATCCATAATCCATCCATCATCATCATCATCATCATCATCCGTCCATCCATCCATCCATCCATCATCCATCCATCCATAATCCATCCATCCATCCATCCATCATCATCATCATCATCATCCGTCCATCCATCCATCCATCCATCATCCATCCATCCATCCATCCATCATCCATCCATCCATCATCATCACCATCCATTATCTATCTAATTGGATTTATTCATTGATTTTTCAGCATTTCCTCCTGGATCAGTATGTGGTGACAGCAGACAGTTGCTTGCATCGTGTCTTTACACTGAGCATGCATGCAGCGACAGTGGGCAGGAAAAACTAACAAAAAAGAAACATAAAATCAAAGATTGCTAAACACTGTCAATGGAAAAAAAATATAACAAATACATCCTTAGATGGAAAAAGAAAAAAAAAAACTTATTTCAGTTTTAATGCGCTTTATTATTTCCTGACAACTCAGGAAATAATAAAGTCGATTTAAATCGGCTTCATAGTTATCAAACTAATGAATATAAATAACTGAATATTCGCCTGGATCTATTTAGAAAGTAGTTGGAAATCTCTTTAAAGAGGCTTCAGTTTCTGTGCTTTTTGCCTTTTTGCCATCTTGCAGTTTTTTAACCTTTAACAGTTTCCTATGTTACTGTTTCAGCTGCGAAATCCAGGATATATTTTAGGCCTCATTGAGTAACATTCCAAACGCATTTTAATCAGAGGTGCCTAAAATACTCCCATGCTTAAAATGGACTTAAAGTACAGATTGAAATGCTTTATTGAAGTAGCAGTTTTACACTAAAGTATAGAAGTCAAACTAGGTTGGACTCTATTTGTAAAGACATGGCTTTATGCAGAAATTTTACTTGTGATGATTGATCTGAACATCTGTCTGTTCATAAGTGACTGAATACTTTCAGTGCTCTTGATTTCATTATTGCTGCAAAATAGAATTTGAAGCATAATCCACACCTGAATTAAAAATCTAATGAATCTTTGATGAATAATTAATAAGTTTATGATCAAATATTTTGGATATTGTCTCTAATGTACTCTTGCTGCATTAGAATGCGGCTCATTCTATTCAATTCAATTCTATTCAGTTTATTTCTATAGATCCAATTCACATCATGTCATCTCAGGTCACTTTCCAGTTCACCAGATCATCCAGTCAGATTGATGCAAAGTTTTCTATCTAAGGAAAACCAGCTGATTGCATCGACTCATTGACTCTTCAGCAATCCCTCACACTAAGCATGCTTGTAGCGACAGTGGAGAGGAAAAACTCCCTTTGAACAGGAAGAAAGTTTGTCTTTGGTCAGGATTTAACAATAAGAACTAACATAGTCCTTCAATTATTTAATAAAATGAAATGTATAAATGTGATTGAAATGTGAGTGAGTTTAGCGCCTCTCCTCTATTATTACTGTAGAAAAAATTAAGATTTTCTAACAAATGTAGCTGTTAGTGTAATTTTGTCATGACTCTCTTATAAACATAAACCCTGAAGCATTTTCTCCCTTTATCTTCAGCATCATATATTTGTTTTTTTTTCTGTCCCTGAATGTGGAAACAGCTTTCAGACATTATTCTGGCTTGGCTCTCCAGGTCTGTGGTCATGTGTCCAGGAAATCATATCTACAGATAAAGCCGACTGATGAAGGCGTTTATCGCATGAAAATCACACCTGTTGGTTGGCTGATCAGTATCGCGCGCGGCGGTGCTACAGGAAGGCTTACCTGCAACAGCCTGCTAATTATGCAAATACGGAGCCTGTGCGGTGGGATTTGAAGAGGCTCTTTGTACTTTCCCTCCTGAGAGAGAGAGACGGGTGGAGGGGGTGTAGGGGCGGATTGGTGGAGGGGTGGCTGGGTCAGAGGTAACTGAAAGAGTAGAAAAGACAGGCGTTAGAGAAGAGGGAGAGCCAGTCACTATGACTTGTGTCAGCAGAACTGTTCCAGGCAGTGAGCGATTTTGGATTCCTGCACTTCCAGCCGGCCCGACCAGGTCAGTACAGAGAGCAGGAGGAAGGTGGAGGAGCAGCAGCTACTCTTCTTTTTTATCTTTTTATTGTTTCAAAGCTCTTTTAAATTCAACTTATCGGCTCTCAAAGAGCGGCGTCTGTAAAACGCCAAATCAGATTATTCATTGATGGGTTGTTTTAAACCTTTATAGATGAGATGCGGTTTGTTTAAATTATGATACACTTTGCTGGAAGCTCTTTGGGTGATAAGGCCGAGCCAGGCCCTGTGGGCAGACGCGCTCTAGCTGGTGCAAGCGCGTTGGATTGTTTTATCATCCCAAAGCAAATACTGCTAACTGTGAAACATTTCCCCAAACATTTGTTTATGCATTGCTTCACACTTGTCTTGACATGACAGCGAAGCAGGTAGGAAACTCACCGTGGGTGCCCTGTCATGAAAAGCTGCTGACAATTGAACAATGTGTGCGAAATGGCGTGCTAATCAGGGTGCTGTGGATATTCGCCGCATTTTTATTTGTGTTCTTTTTAATTTCCCCTTGCTTTGATTGTCGGGATGTTCAATGCAATAAATCTTGCTTAGCTGTTGAAGCTGTCACTCACATTTACTGACAATGCAATTGTCTTCATTTATATATTGCCAAATAAACCTTCCAGTGTCTCAGACTTCTTTCATCTGTTGAGAAAGCCCGCTGGCATTCAAGCCTTGGCTTTTGTGTACTCTCAGCAATTTGGCCCCAGGCACTCGTTGAAAGACAACAGGAATGATATAAACCCTAAAAGCTGCTCTTCTCAGGAGTGGGAAAGCAAAGATAGAAAAAAACAATGAGGAAACAAAAGAAAAGAAAAAGAAAAGAAAGGGAGAACAAGAGAAGGGATTTGCATTGCCAACCCCCTGGGGACTAAATGTTAGGTTTTGCGTGTTACAACTTGTTGGGTAACTGAAGTTTTTGTGTGAAGTAATTCTTGTGTCGTGGGAAGTGTAACGTTTCAGTGTTTTCAGCGTTCAAAGGAGCGGAGTTGATTTTTATCTGCGAGCAGAAGTGTCCTCTGTCTTCCGTCGTTCATGCGGTAGGACAGCTCAGCGTGGTTAAGGTGCCATGAGCCTCTGCCTGGATACCGAGCCATGGACCTGCTGTAGGAGGTCAGGTAACCATTGTGGCTTTCTCTCTAAACAACCTTTATTATCTAAACGCGAAACGTCATCTTTAGAAAATAAAAATACAACAAAGGATGCAGAAAAAAACAAACAGAAGATTGCAGACACGTTAACACGATCGTGTCTAAAGGTAACCGAGGAAACCTTTACATGCAAATGACTCACTCTCTGGATAAACAAAATTCCTCCTGAAATTATATTTCAGTTTTAGACCTTAAAACATTCTTGAATTGTTGATTTGACCACCTGATGGCAGCAAACAAAGCTGCTCAACAGATACATGGCAACGGGTCCAAAACATGGTGTGATTGTTTTAAGACAAAGGACATTTTGGACGTACTTCAAAATGTTAGATTTTTCCGTTACGACTTTTTTTTCTCAAATTATACAGCAAATTGTAATTTCAGAGATCTTGATGAATACTAACAACTCTAACAGTGGTAGGAGGGAATCTGTCACATTCGAGGGTTTCAAGAGTAGCTCACATATTAAGGTATGAACACAGAGACACCTGTTTGAAGGACATACGGTTAAGAGACTTGCTTTTTTTCTGATATTGATATATTTTCTTACGGAAGCAAGAAGGATAAATTCTGCTTGTGTTTTCTTCAAACAAATTTGTTTTGTTTTTTTTCCCTTTTTCTTCTCATCTAAGCAGACAAACAGTCTAAAAGGTTTGAGAAATGGGTCGTAGAGGAAAACACGGAAAACACAACAAACATCAAGGTCTTTGTTTTTTGATTGCAGAGAGCGACACGCTCAGTAGAAACAGATGTCATCGCCTTTTTGAACAGGACGATTTCTAATGCTACGCCCAGACCGAACTCAGCAGGAGCAGCAAAAATGCACGTGCTGCCTCATTTTTGGTGCTTGTCCAAGTTTAGTTCTGACGTGTAGCTGAAGCATCTTTGCTGCTCGAACTGCGCGGTGGTAAAGTGGGTCTGATGCGCGGTGGGCGGAGCTACCCTATCCTTTCTTTGCCTGAAACAATGGCAGCTATATTAGCTGTGATCAGCGGGTAAAAAGTAGTTAGAATCTATGTTGAAGTGAGAAAGTCCTCCTGAAAACATGGTCTGTGCAGTCAGTTCATCCAGATTACCATCCTGCCTTCAAAGATTATTTCTCTGTGGGAGCCGCTCAGACCCCCACATACCGGCGCTGCGCTGTCACTGGGAATCCCCAGCAGCAGCTGCCTCAGGCCCGCTCACCTCTTGGGGGTTTTCCCCTACTGTTGGTGGCGGCTGGCAGTAGATGTTAGCATTTCGATGTGGCGCGTCCAGCAGCTAAAGTAAAAATTTTCCAACTACAGCAGCTGCTGCTTGTGAAGCACGTCAAATACGTCAGATGCTCAGAAGCTCATATGGCGCTGCTCCTGCGCTCTAGACGCTACAGGACCTTCTGATGCGCCTTGATGCGCGTCAACCATTGAGTTTGCATGGAAACCAGCTGCTTCTGCAGACTCTACAGCATGCGGTCTGACCGTAGCATTAGGCACATGTTGATGATTTTTTTAAAAATGTACAGCCAGTGCTGGAAACATTTCAGAGTTTTTAAAGTTACACAATATGCATAAAAACCAACAGTTAAACTCTGTAAAGATACTGAAGCGGAAATGGTTTGTTGGATGGTTGTCCTTCAATCACTGTCTGGGATGAAAATCAGAGGCTCTGAACTGTGCAGCTCAAAAAAGGAGCTTAGACTGTCAGAAAAGCAGCATAGAGCCGTTTACCACAGAAACAGCAGCGTGTTAGAGAGTGGACGCTGTTCAAGCATTAGCTTGAACTGCAGCACTGCAGATATCAGAGCTTAAAGGGATCATAGAATGATTCTATAGGGTATCTGGTCCTTCAGGTCTCTAATAGGGTGATAGAATGATTCTATAGGGTATCTGGTCCTTCAGGTCTCTAATAGGGTGATAGAATGATTCTATAGGGTATCTGGTCCTTCAGGTCTCTAATAGGGTGATAGAATGATTCTATAGGGTATCTGGTCCTTCAGGTCTCTAATAGGGTGATAGAATGATTCTATAGGGTATCTGGTCCTTCAGGTCTCTAATAGGGTGATAGAATGATTCTATAGGGTATCTGGTCCTTCAGGTCTCTAATAGGGTGATAGAATGATTCTATAGGGTATCTGGTCCTTCAGGTCTCTAATAGGGTGATAGAATGATTCTATAGGGTATCTGGTCCTTCAGGTCTCTAATAGGGTGATAGAATGATTCTATAGGGTATCTGGTCCTTCAGGTCTCTAATAGGGTGATAGAATGATTCTATAGGGTATCTGGTCCTTCAGGTCTCTAATAGGGTGATAGAATGATTCTATAGGGTATCTGGTCCTTCAGGTCTCTAATAGGGTGATAGAATGATTCTATAGGGTATCTGGTCCTTCAGGTCTCTAATAGGGTGATAGAATGATTCTATAGGGTATCTGGTCCTTCAGGTCTCTAATAGGGTGATAGAATGATTCTATAGGGTATCTGGTCCTTCAGGTCTCTAATAGGGTGATAGAATGATTCTATAGGGTATCTGGTCCTTCAGGTCTCTAATAGGGTGATAGAGTGATTCTATAGGGTATCTGGTCCTTCAGGTCTCTGATAGGGTGTGTAACATTGGTTGGGCTGAAAAGGGCATATCAGCTGTTCTATGAGCCCTAATGCAGCCTGGTTAAAAGCCCTAGAATGAAACCACAGGTTTCCTTCCTTTTATGGTATGATCATGAATATTTAGATGAGCTGTGCTCTGATTGGTTGGTTTACAACGAGCCAAGCTGCTGAGCAAAGACACATCATAGCAACAAGCACTCACTCCCTGAAACATCAGATTGTTGATATGGTAGGGGGACCAGACATCCTCTTTTTCACTGACATGAATTACAAAATCGGGGAGCGAGCGGGGGGCGGAGCGACCGAACCCGACCCGGTGACGGTGTGCTGAACTATCGTTATTCATCTATGTCAGTGTAAACTCAGTTTAGCATTCTATGACCCCTTGAAATGACATCTTTAAGATGCTCAGAACATCTTTGGTGTTAGCATGTAGCATGTGGTCTCATTTAGCTCTGATCCTCTGAACAGTGTTTCTGTGTTTAACCAAATGATCATGGTTCCATCAGCTCATTGTAACACCAGCAGCTAAAAGGTGTCTGTTATGTTTTAGGGCTGTTGCTAGAGGAAGTCATGACAGTTGGCAAATATGAAATAGAAAAAGCAGCAGCATCTGATGGCCTTCCATGTTTATTCTGTTTGTTTGATTTTGTGGTGGAGTTTGAGGAATGCTCTTCCAAGAACAAACACTTCCTAGCTCTGTAAGAGTGCTAAGAAGAGCTGGTAACACGTGAGCTCCGTCTAACCGGTGGTTTCTATTGGTCCAAAATCCTTTCATGTTGGTGTTGGAATCGTAACTAGAAGTACATTTTTCTTTATTTTGGACCCACCAAAATTAACACTATTTTTGCTGTTTTTCTGCACCACTCTAAACATTCTGTGGATATTATTATTATTGATCTTCTTAATGAAAATTTGTAGCTGTGACCTTAAAATAAAATAACATGATTTAAATGAACCTAAACAGCTTATTAACTTTTACTTTTTTCTTCTTTCTTTTTTACTGTTTTCCCTTGATTTTTACATTGAAATGATGGTCAGGCTGCCTCCAGACCATCAGACTGGAGTAACTAAAGGGGCGGGGCTTAAAGGAAAAGTCCAGTCAGCAAGGAATAATCAATAGATCATTATTTATATCTAGAACTAATACGTTCGCAACGATTTAATTAATTTAGCGTTAATCAGTGAAGAATTTGAAATAATAATTTTCTTCACGATCACTGAATCTGGGAGCGGCCATTTTTGCCCAAATATAGTAGTAAGTTTTAAAACTTCTTCACCCCCCCAATGTCTTTTTTTTACCACATCTGCCACTGAGAAATCTAATGTCCAGATATATCTGCTCTGAATTAAAGGATAAGACATTTGAATTGATTTCTCTATGATTGTTTACTGAGTCACTCTAAGAACATTAAGAGGTTCAGGGGTTTGCCCAAATATAGTAACCCCTCCCTCCTGCCATCTTCCAGCAGTGACGTCACGGTGCGGTAAGCCTAGCGCCATTCTCCCCGCTTTACAAGCTAAATCAATGGGAACTACTAGACACATCTGCAATCAACAACAATTATTGAAGATTTCCAGAGGACTTCACCATTGAAATTCACCAGAGCTATAGTGAAACTGACAATGCCCACGTGCATGGCAGCTGGATGCTGGAATACATCGGGTAAAAGTGAAAAAAAAGAGTTATTTCACCTTTCTGATTCCTGATCCTCCACGGACGGGTTGGTCGTTGGATCGCCAACTTGAAGAGGGAGGATTTGCCATCGAACTTCTGGCCAGAGAAAAAACCCGTAATATGTAGCCAACATTTGGAAGAAGAATGTTTTCAAGATGACTTGGATAATAGCGCGTTGTGACAAACACCAGATACAGCACTGGGACTTGATCAACAGCCGATACCGCACCGTGACGTCACTAACCAGTAGGTGGCAGTAGTGTTCTTTGACAAACATGGATGCCTCCAGTAAAGCACATTCACATGAAAATTACTCTGAATTAAAAACACTGATCATTTGTTGAACAGGATGGAATAATTTCACATTTAAAGAACTTTCAGAAGTTTGAATTCTGAATAGGAGCGGACTTTATCTTTATCTGTGGGTGGGGGGGGTCCTCGCTCAAGCAGTAGTTTATGTAAAACCATTTCCAGTTTGGTTTTAATGGTTTTATTGTGAACAGCACTGGGTAGAAACATAAAAGAAGGCTTCAGCTTCCTCCTCTTCTATAGATTCAACCCTTGATACTGCAGCTTAGGTCATCGAAGAAAAAACCACCCGCCATGGTGGCATTTTGTTGTTCTCCAGTTTGAAGCAGGCTCTACAGTAAAATCATTACCTGAGTTAATTTTAGAAGGTTTGCTCACTTTGTTTCGCTCCACATCTGTGTGAGGTCGACTTAATGGTGATTCCTCTGAAGAATGCGTCAAGAGTAAATAAAAGCCAAACAGCTTTGTAGGTGGCTGAAAACAGGCTCCAATCGCTAAACCTCATAGGATGGCAATGCTATTCAAACCATGCAAAGCACACAAGGTCGCGTTCCACATGGGTGCAAACCGGTGCAGATAGACGTAAGACTGTGTTTAACTAGAAGAGACTGCTGTGCAGCAAAGCAGCAACTGTGACTGGTCTGCATTGTTCTCATAAAGAAGCATTGTCTTAGATAATAAACTTGCCTCTTGTGAAAAGCACACACACACCTTGCCGTGCATTCCTTGCTGTCAACAGTGCCGTGGGTCGTGGAGATTCTGCGCATACCTTTGCACCCGGTGACACACAGACAATCTGAGCGTGCTCAGAGGCGTGTGAACACCACCTGTGGCAGCGCTACACCACAGTCCCCGTGGAACGCAGAGAGGAGACCCAGGAATAACTTACAGCGTGGGACCCGGCTCACTGCTGTCTGCCCCCCCCCCCTCCTGCCGTCGCACAATCAACCCCTCGCTGAAGTCGGTGCAACGTTTGCTAAACACTTTCCCTCCTCTACCCCCACTACATTCTTGGTTCTTCAGAAAATATCCACAAACCTGAAAATAGCCGTCAAACTAGATGAGGCACAAACAGAACTTTGAAAGCTGCTGATTTATTCCGGTTATGAGCGGAGCGGGAATCGGCGCGTTTGAAGCGCCTTGTTGACTACTGTTGGCCTTAAATGGGATCTGAATTACTGCTGAGTGTTTGTTCTGTTTTACCAGAGATCAGCCTCCAGTTGGACTGCAGCTGTGTTTCATGTTCTATGGGACATTTTATCCATCATTATTTGGGTGTTTTAGATGTTTATATTAATTTCGAATGTGGGAAAAAAATACTATAATATACATATATAAAATGCTAAACAGAATCAGTGAGATTCTGTTTGGTTTGTCTAGAAATCGGTGAAAAGACCTGAGTTTAATGTGAAAGTCAGGAAACAGATTGATGCGCTGTTTCTTTTTGATGCGGGTTACTATTAGTTACACTAAATATTTCTCTTTATTTCATGTGTTCAAGCACTCATAAGGTATTTCTATTAATAGAATTCCCATGGAAAGATACTCATGTATACGCATGTTAACGTAAGATTAAACCTCAAATAAATACTGTTTAAAGCCAGGCATGCACTGAACCAATTTCGGCCCTTTTCAAGCCGATTCTCCAGTTGTGAGAGAATTTTTTGGCCAAGTTTCAGCCTCATGGTGCGTCATGCATTATGTAGTGTACGGGGGTAACGAGGGGCGATCAGCCTCTCACGACCAAAGTATTTATAACTTTGTTAAAATCTTAAGTAAGAAGATAAAGTTACATAGGAGTTTGCAAACACATAAAAATTAAACCTGTTATTTTAAATTCTAGAGGTAGCACACGCATCAGGAAGGCCCTAGGCAGAATTTGAATGAAAGATTTTAATCTAGATTAATTCCAAGATTACAGTAAGATTAAGAAATTAGTCTATACCCACTACTAGTATATATATATATGAACGTTTTCCCACAGTCAGAAAACTGCTCGTTGTTACTGCCACATGTTTATGGAGTGACTCTGTTACAGTAGGGAGTACCAATATGGCGGCAAGTGACTTCAGGTTTTTGCCAATTGGATATCCAGTGAATGAATAGAGATCAGTGCCATAGACTCTGGTTAAAGTTGTCCAGCGCAGCAGCTCCTCTTCAATGCTAAAGATAGGAGCATCCTGGGGAGCAGCTCTCCTGCACCTGGAGCTGAAAGCAGCTTTATTTCCTCACCACCTCCCTCCACCGAGCTGACGTCACAGTTATCTATTAGAAAGTGCGGCTGATTGACAGGTTTATAGAATTATTTAGCTACAAGGCTAGGCTAACTGCATGCGGCAGCCATGTTGGAGCTAAAACTCGGCTCTTCATCATACTCCAATTGTCTCAGCAGTAAATTTGAGCTTGAGTATTTAAAGTATAAAAAACATGCTCTGTAAGAACATGACCAGAAAAAGTGCTTCTTTCAGTCTCAATATGCTGAAAATGTTAGTAATCGATTAATGTGTCCACTATGATATGGATAAATGGAAAAGTACCTTTACAGAGATCCTTTTACTAAATGTATTTCTTTAAATCAACTTTTGAAATGTACCAAAATAGTGGCCAATTATTTTAATAATAGATTAACAGTTTGATTAATTGTTTTAGCCCTACTGCTGCTGGTTTTAGCAGCAGATTCGACCATATTGAAGGCTTTCGTTGCACCTTTATTGCAGTTAACACATGAAAGCAAAAAAATAAAAGCAAACAAGGATGATGCTGAAAGTTTGACAAAAGAAATAATTTTGCATTTGATGACAGGTTTTTGTCTCAGTCAGAGGTTTATGAGTGTAAGATTAATATTTTCCTTTTAATTATGTCTAAAGTGATCTTTGTTCCATCATTAAAGGATTAAAAAACAACAGCAAAAAAAAAAATAAAATAAAAAAATAATACAAATACAATCACTCACACTAAGCATGCTTGTAGCGACAGTGGAGAGGAAAAACTCCCTTTGAACAGGAAGAAACCTCCAGCAGAACCAGGCTCAGTGTGAGCGGCCATCTGCTGAGGCCGACTGGGGTTCAAGGAGACAGAAGCAGACATAGAAAAAGAAGCATAGATACAAAAGGCAACTGTCAACCAGCTCCACAGGCGGCCCCGTCCAGGAAACACACAGCCAGGCAGACGAGCTCCGAGCCAGCTCCCATGTCAGAGGATGAAGAGAGCACATCCAGTTAGTCACAGTCAGAGAAACAGGACTACACTGGAAAACAGGCCAAGCTCCAACATCTAGAAACAAAGGTGTTGATGGCAGCAGCACAGCTGATATTTCTCTCCAGGATGGAGTCACAGCCAAACAGGAACAGACCAGATGAAGCTACTATGAGAAAAAGCAGAGAGAGCAGAACGTAGAGATTGAACTAACAGATTCTGCAGAGTGGGAGAATAGAGATAGAATGAAGCAGAATGATGAAAAAGGGGTCCCTATGTCCTCCAGCAGTCTAAGCCTATAGCAGCATAACTATAGAGATAGCTCAGGATAACCTGAGCCACTCTAACTAGAAGCTTTATCAAAAAGGAAAGTTTTAAGCCTAGCCTTAAAAGTAGACAGGGTGTCTGCCTCACGGACTAAAACTGGTAGTTGGTTCCACAGGAGAGGAGCCTGAGAACTAAAAGATCTGCCTCCCATATCATGATAGAGCGTTTAATTTGTGAAAGAAAGAAGAATTTTAGGGAAGCAAAGCCTGGTGATGGTAGAGTGATGCTGATTCATTGATAACTGGAGTATGCCTTCAAATTCTTTGACTTTTCCTTACATGAACAGATTTATGGTGTAAGTTTTACATCAGGAAATAGGTTCTGCGATGGCTAGAAGAGAAAAAACGAACATTTTCAGCGTAGCTCCAATCACAGGAAGCCATGCTTGCTCTCACCTACTGCTAGTTTCCTAAAGGGTGATATTGTTTGATATCAGCTAAGAAAACAGCAGGCATCCTGGGGTTAGAGAGCACAGCGCCAGAATGATGATTTGGATGAATGCAGAGGACAGATTTACCCAATATGCAACTAGAAAATGATATTTCCTTTCTTTAAATCCATATTTCAGTTATTAGTTCACCGTTCCTTTGCTCTTCTAGACATTTATGATTATGCAGCTTTAACAGCGACACCTCCCCACTGAAACCCATTGGTGAGCCTTGGACCCTGGCAGACAGGTGCCTTTGTTCAGGAACCGGGTGTGCAGGCTGGGAGAGCTCAGTGAAGTAGAGGGAGGGGGCTCTGAGTCATTATTATGCTTTCCACAGAATGGTGGCGCTCCGCGTATTTTTTTTTTTTTTTTTTTTTACTGTGTTCCCGAGTTGGTCGGCACATTCCGCTGGCATTGTTATGCGGCCTGTTTCCTGCGGCCGGCGGCTTTTGTCAGCCTCTCCCCCATTGTCCTGGCTTCCTTTGTTCTCCAGCTCCAACAATAGCTTTTTCTGCCTCTTTATATATATGTGCACTTTTTGCCCTTGTGTGTTCTGTTTGTTTTGTTCTGCTGTCTGCTGTGTTTTTCTTTCCTCCGGTTGTAGAGCCTGGAAAGAAAACACACACACAATCCTGAGTTGTTTTTTGTTCAAGTTTGGGGCGATTCGGACGTCTCTCAATCAACCTGTCCTACCCCCCCACCTCCCTTCCTATTCAGAAACTCATGCAGTCAGACTACATGTCTTGCTTTGACTTGATTCATCGAGGTTAGGCTTCCTGTTTAGTTGTTTTTATTTTATCCAATAAAAGACCCTGGAATCTTTTATTACTGACTAAACACCAACTGCCATGACACTTTTGGTGAATCTTAATTTCTAAGATTATATTGCTTTATGTATTATAAGGAAAATGATAAAACGATCTATCAGCAGAGTCCCTATGGGCTAGTTTGGTTTATTAGAATGAGAACTAAAGCAGATGCAGGTCAGGAGGGTTTAAAACACTTTAATAAGAATACAAATGACATGTTTGAGGTTATTCCAAAAAAAGAAAATTAAAAATCAATCCACTGGAGTTTGTTTCCAAGTTTGAAGACGTTTCTCTTCCCATCCAGGAATATTTTTCAATTTAAAATGTCAGAAATATCGTTGAGTTCCAGGTTTTATACACTCAAGGTAATTTCTGACATTTTGAATTGAAAAATCTTCCTGGATGAGAAGAGAAACGTCTTCAAACTTGGAAACAAACTCCAGTGGATTGATTTTAATTATTTTTTTGGAGCGACTATGACCTGGATGACTGAGGACCTTCACCCGTGTGTTTGAGGTTATGTTTTGAAGTTGTAAAGGAAGAGGTAATTAAACCATCCATTTGTTTTTGCTGCTTAGGGCTCAATGATTTGGCTAAAAATCAAAATTACAATTATTTCAAACTAAAGGCGGTCTTACACTGTATAAAACTTTCAATCGTTGCATGCAGCTACAGCTCAAACTATCAAAAACATCTTTACTTGTCATTAAAGATTAAATATTTATCTTGCACATCTAAAAATATATATCAATAAATTTCAAACATTTTAATTTTATAATTTAATTTTAATTTGTTCTGGGTTTTTTTTTTATGACTTAATCAAGGTTATTGGGTGGGTGGGGCGGCGCCCTCTACTGGCCAGCGGCCACTGGGCTTTCTCTTCTTAAATGTATTCTGTCTAAAAATTGAGCCTCTGAGATTTGAAAATGACATTTTGTTTATCCCACCTGTGGTGGGCGTGGTCTAAGTACAGACAGAGGAAGATGGAAGAAAACTGTTTATGTTAACAAATAAGTAAAGAGGTTTTTTTTGTTCTTGTCCGATTAGTGCCATGAAATTTAACCTGAAAGCATCAAAAGATCATCATGAAGTTTAACAATATTTTACAGAGAATCTGAGTTCAATAACAACAATCCTACAACGTTAGTGTTTTTTATATCGATTTCACTGATTCATCTTTGCAGGCTTTTTTACAATCCAAGTATTCAAAAGCTGATAATTCCATTAAAGAAATATATTTTAAATGCTTTGGCAAAAGCAGTAACCTGAGTATGAGGATGCAGTTCGTGTCAACCTGAGCCTGGTTCTGCTGGAGGTTTCTTCCTGTTAAAAGGGAGTTTTTCCTCTCCACTGTCGCTACAAGCATGCTTAGTGTGAGGGATTGCTGAAGAGCCAATGAGTCGATGCAATCAGCTGGTGAACTGGAAAGTGACCTGAGATGACATGATGTGAATTGGAACTATAGAAATAAACTGAATAGAATTGAACCTGAACACTCTCCTTAGGGAACTACTTCCTCATGTTGATCATGGCTAAAAGGGATGTACAGAAAAACCTGCTCATCCTTTCATGTTTGTGACCTAACCTCTAATTATGACTGTGCTTGAATTTGTCAGCACATGAAATGAGGCCTTTCTAAAACTTTCCATTGTCTTATTTGACTTTTATTTTGAGTCATAGTAACAACCACCTATTGAATGAGCGTCCAATTAGCCTGGCAGCAGCTCACCACACCCACAGGACAATGATGTGATTGCTTCTCCTCCTACAGAATGGTTGAGCCCAGCCCTTCAGCTCTGCACCTCCTCTCCAGTGGGGATGCACACATGGAAGAAATCGGTGTTAAAGTCGAACAGGAGGAATGCAACGGAGGAGGCGGAGCCAAAACCAGTTCAGAGCGCCCGGGGACTTTGCAGGAGTGGTCAGCCAACCAGTCTCTAGAGGCGCGTCAACTGACCCCACCGCTGTCACGCTCCCCTTCAGTAAGGATCCCATTCAAGGGTTGGATATGCAGTCTTTGAAGATTCAGATGATTTTACTGTTGGGTAGCAATGCTGGGGCCGTGGTTCCTGCATGGTTCTGTTCTAATATTAGCCTAACGGGATGTTCTCCCTGCTCTATGTTCCTATAGGAGGGCTCCCCAGGAAAGGAGTTACCCCACAAGCAGAGCCCCTTGGGAGGGAAGGAAGCTGGGATTCATGAGCAATCAGAGGCCCAATCAAAAATCAAGGAAGGTCTGTAGCCATGTTTGAAAATCACCTCTTATTGGTGGGAATGTTTCACACCCAGGAAAATGCACCAGTGTTGCAGGGAAATGTTTTTAATACAGTCCCAGTTCCCAGACAGGGTTAATGAGGGGAAAAAATCTCCATCAGGAATTAGACTTTCTTGTGCTTTTCAAATAGTATATATCTTTTTTTTTATAGATTTTTTTTTATTCTGTTTTTCAGGTTCAGTTTTAAGAATTGCTAGTTTTCAAATTTGCAATAAAAATGCAGAGCAATAGAAATGTGTCTTCACTCGTCGCTCCAGAGGACTGAAAATATGAGAAAGCAACAAAATTATGCTCAAAAACCTTTTTTTGTTGTTAAATAACATTTATTCACAGTTTAATTTCGTTTTTTTTTTTTTTTTTCAAATTTCAGTTTATAAAATTTGTTCTTTGTTTCCAATAATATTGAAACAAGAAACACTTTTAAGAGCTCAAATATGACCGTTTTAGTGCTTTGCAGATGAAAGCAGAATATGAAAAGACTTAGAAGATGAAAGACTTTGACAACCTTTATTGACATTTTGTAAACACGGTGTTTACAAAATGAAATTTCATTTAGTACAGCTTATCAAAAATTTCCATCCTTAAAGTGCAGCAGTGATCAAATGTAAACAGTGTTGGAGAAAAAAACATGGTGTAAAAAAACCTATTGATTGATCTGGAAGTTCAGAGCATTAATATCTGTGGTGCAAATCTGCAGAGTTTTGGTTTTGGGTTATCAGTGTGATGCAGAGTCCGGGACATGATTTTGAGTTTTTTCAACAGTTCAGCTGTCTGGTGGCTTCCCAGCCTCTAAATATAAGCTGGTAATTTGTTAAAATGCCTAAAACGGGAATAAAATGTCCATGTCCATCATCTTATTTTAACTGCGGTGCCATGTTGGATTGTTTACTTCTTTAAGCTTGGTGCGGTCTCTGGGTTTTACTGCTTGGGTTTGTGGGTAAATATATCAAATCTTTAAGAGAAGTTGGAGTCAGATGATGAATAAAGTCGCTGTCATCACATTTATTTCAAAAGGTGAAGCTCATTTATTTCATGTATTACGGTCATTGCACACTGAGGCATTTATTTGAGGTGATTTCATCGACTGACAGCTAATAAAAACCGTAAACTCAGAAAATCTGAATTTGATGTAAAGAAGATAAAAAATATTCTGTGTTTCATACAGAAACAATGAGTTATAGAAATGTGATGGCCAGAATGGTCATGGTTAGGCTGGTGACTCGATGGTCGTCATGGAGACAGTCATTAACAGATGAGCTGTGCTCCAAACAGATCTATTCAGATGGAAATAAAATCTGTACATCCTTTGAAATGAAGGCCTTATAGTCTGATGAATGATTGAAGCATAGAATTAAATGTATTTCATTTCCTTTCAGTGTTTTTGAATTGAATTGAAAACAAGCTGTTTATGGTCCAGGGCGTCGCCTCCACATTCAGGGCTGTCTCCATTTTCCATCTTTCCCATTTTTCTAAAGGTGACAGAAACCAGTTCAGTCTTACTGGTCAGATGGTAGTCTGGGCTAAACCACAGAGAGCCTCTTTATGCTCCAATCAAAAGAACACATTGAAGAAAACATTGAAGATCAGCAATTAGCTGCTATGAAACCAACCCAGCACTACCTGGGCTACACATAAATAAATTAGTATTGATTGGCCCAACAGTTAAAATAAAAGAAAAATGAATTATTTATGGTATTTAAAGGTAAAAAGAAAGATTTTCACAAATTTTTGAAAAAAATGCACATGCCCAACCCTGTACCCGTTCCAGAGAAGGAGCGCCTGTTAAACGAGTGCAAGAGCGTGCACAAGCCCTTTTCTCCTCGTGCACGCTCTGTAAAAGTTTCTGTTTGCATCACTCATATAAGCCTACTTTCCAAAAGATTTGCAATTTTCCCACTATGTCAGAAAACGGGCATGTAGGACGGCCTTATGGAAACAGATCACCAGAATGATTGACAGTTAGCAGGACCAATGATTTAGATCAGGGGTCCTCAACATTTTCCAGGCCAAGGACCCCAAACTGATGGCGATGGAGCGGGGACCCTCTGATTCTATATATTGTATTAAATAGTGTTCTATCAAACTGGTCCTATAGTCACTCTATTACCGATGGAGTAATGTAACTAAAGTAATCCCTCCCTGGGATTATTAAAGTATTTCTGATTCCTGGTTGATGGGACAGGTGTTGTGAATGAAACGGTGTCCAGCTTGAAAGAGCTCCTGTGTGTCGCTAATGTGTGCATTGATGACTGAAAGACATCTTCTGCCTCCATTTATCTGGTTACTACAGTTTAATTCATGTTCATGTGGATTTAAAGACATTTCAATTAGTGGGAAAAAAAACAGGGAGGAATATAAAAAAAGTCTAATCAACCAAAACTTTTGTGACCCCCATGCAGTACCTCTGTGGACCCCTAGGGGTCGCGGACCCCCTGTTGAAGACCTCCGCTTTAAATGATCAACCCAGAAAAACAACATCCTCCACTATAGCTTTAACTATATCATGGTGCTGACTGCATTTCCTGCATGACAGCAACAAACTGTAAATGATAAAGGAATTTGATTCAATTCATTTCATATAGCAGCAATTTACACAATTTTCCAGAAACAATTCCCAGATCATAGTCAGATTGGTTAAAGGTTTTCTCTCTGAGGAATCCACCATAACTGCATGAAGTCATTGACTTTAAAGCCTCTCCTGAATGAGCAGGTAGAGACGGTAGATATCAGGTTGTCGATCTATGGCAATCCCTCACACCTGCAGAACCAGGCTCAGCCTGATCCAGGTGTGAGGGATTGCTGAAGAGTCAATGAGTCGATGCAATCAGCTGGTTTTCCTTAGATAGGAACTTTGAATCAATCTGACTGGATGATCTGGTTGATCTGGAGCTATAAATTAACCTAAGATGACATGATTTGAACTGAAGCCATAGAAATAAACTGAATAGAATCGAATTGAAAGCAGGCAATATATTTGTAGTGGCTGGATGTTAAGTTTTAAAAGCCATAAGAATGAAATCTTAACAGAAATAGAATCATAGAATATGTCGGTGTAGTGAATATCCTGTATGTATGATATACAGGATCATTTTGTTGGATTGAATAATGGAATAAATTAGATTTTTAATGATATCTGCCTGTATGGTTGTTCAGAGCAGCCATTATGGTGCTGTGATGAACTTAAATGGACTGAGGGTGGGTTTTTTTTCTCTCATTTTATTCAGTGATTTACTCGCTCTGCCTTTTAGACAGAACTCCTCGTTTTAAGATGTTTTTTTTTATTTTTTAAAGTTCCCTCCCCTCTGTGACCTTGGATTGTTCTCAGTCCAAATATTGATCCACTCAGACTCTCCAGATTTCTCCCTGATGCACAAACAATCTGTGGCCTTCGACATCCTGAACGTCTGCTCCAATCAGTGCCATTAGGCCGGGTGGGGGGTGGTGGGGGGGGGGGGGCTGTTAGCTGTGTTTTTATTTGTCAGAGGAGGTTGTTTTATGTCATGTAGAGCTGTGCAGCAAAGTTCAGCTGAGTGCCTGTTTGGTTCTGTTAACAGTAATGCCAAACTTTGAGAAGCTGCTGAAAACCGACTGGAAGGAGAAGCTTCTGGATAAAAGCACAGAAGGAGCAGGACAACTGAGAGGTCAGCTCTAAGACCAACAGCAACATTTACTGCATGTAAAGCATGACGTGTTTTCCTTCCTTTACAGAGACAATTCATCACGTTCTAAAGACCGATTGCTTAAATGTTTGCTTTCTACTGAAACTCAGATCATTGCATCACATTATTAACTTTGCTCCTCCTAGATGACCACGTGGCGACAGTAGACACCCATTTTAAGCATGTATGCAGCGACAGTGGAGAGGAAAAACTCCCTTTTAACAAGAAGAAACCTCCAGCAGAAGCAGGCTCAGTGTGAGCGGCCATCTGCTGAGGCCGACTGGGGTTCAAGGAGACAGAAGCAAACAGAAAAATAACACATAAGTACTGATTTATAAATAGATTATAAGTTAGAAAAGGAGAAAATCGCGGCACACTTTGGTGGCGCAGTGGTTAGCGCACACGACCCATGTGCAGAAGCCTTAGTCCTCGACTCCGATCTGTGGTCCTTTGCCGCATCTCTCTCCCCTTTCCTGTCAGCCTACTGTCACAAAAAAAATAAAAAATCAGCCACTAGTGCCGTAAAAACGCAAAAAGAAAGATGAATG
Organism: Cyprinodon diabolis; assembly: GCA_030533445.1. Taxonomy (NCBI): domain Eukaryota; kingdom Metazoa; phylum Chordata; class Actinopteri; order Cyprinodontiformes; family Cyprinodontidae; genus Cyprinodon; species Cyprinodon diabolis. The sequence continues at coordinate 49,101,874 of CM060081.1, forward strand.
TAAGCTAGCTCCTCTGTTAGCCTGGCTGATAAAACATATACGCAGCGTATTGCTCTGGTAAGGGGCTGGATTTCAAAGGCAGCACTAAGTGGGTCAGACTCATCAGGTTAGAACCAATCGGATAATTATGGATGTGAGACAAAAACTCCAGTTGATGCTGCTTTTGTCATTTTTTGGTCTGTGAAACATGTTACGCCATGGAAGAAACTTTCCAATGAAAGATTTCTGCCAGTTTTGCCTAAAAAAGCCGTGGATATTAGACTTTACGTTCTTAGGTTTCATTAGACACATTGCTTCGCTGCTTTGTTGTCTTGCTAGCAGAAATGTGCTGCTGCACAACAGATAATTCTGAAGCTGAGAGTCACGCATCGTAAAGTTTCACTTCCTGCACTGTGATTGGTCCAGATCTGGCCCTGTAATTCAGCCTGGCTGGTCTGGCTAGCTCTGTCTAAGAAAGAAACAGTTCTGAGTTGGTTTTCATGTAAAAAAAAATGATGACAGAGCGCATATAGAGTTAGTTACAGTAAAGGCTGGCCCAATAGCTATGTCTAGGAGAGAAACAGGACTAAACACTGATATTTAGAGGTGTTGATGGCAGCAGCACAGCTGATGTTTCTCTCCAGGATGGAGTCACAGCCAAAGAGGAACAGACCAGATGAAGCTACTATGAGAAAAAGCAGAGAGAGCAGAACGTTAGAGAGCATTTGAAGCTGCTTAGCTCTGTAGAGAATCCATAAAACACTTTCCCTCATTGCTCTCATGAAGATGACTGTATGAGGATCCAAGCAGGATCATAAAGGCCCTAAAAGATGAAGCACGCTGGCTTCTCCTCATCACTGCTCTCAGCCAATCAGAGCTTTCCCTGCTCATTGCTGATTAATTTGAAACAAACAGATCATTTTTCTATACAGTTTCTGTTCTGAGGTTAAGTTTTAGCTTCTAGAAGAGTCTACCTATAAAAAGAGGTTGCTGATCTGAGGAGTTGATATTTGAAGCTGTAGTTAGCGTCCTAGAAGAGGATCACTATGATGAATAAGATGAGTTTTCCGATAGATTGACGCACTGATTCCTTCCAGGAACCCCTGAGTCTCTGGCGGAGAAGGAGCTCCAGCTGTTGATGATGATAAACCAGCTGAGCGGCCTGAGAGAGCAGCTGCTCAACGCCCATTCAGAACAGAGGAACATGGCTGCCCTGTTGCTGGAGAAGCAGCAGCAGCAGATGGAGGTGGCCCGGCGGCAGCAGGAAGAGGTACGCTTTTCCTCAGCAGCAACATTTCATAACTTCTTGATGATGGGATAATGGAAGAGCTGCGGTCAAGCAGAATCCCTCTGTGGTCACTGTTTGTGAATACCACCAGTGAGAAAATGTGAAAATAATCTGTGCTTTATGTCATTTTCCAAACAGGCAGCCCAGCCCGCTTAGCTTGTTCTTGCTTGTGCCACTGTGGTTGCTAATAATGCGCCTTATCTCTCAGATCGCCAAGCAGCAGGAGCTGCTCATCAAGCAGCAGCGAACCATCAACCAGCTTCAGCAGCAGATCCAGGTCAGCTCCTCTCTACAGCTCTCACATGGCCTCATAGATCCGAGCCAGTGCAGAAAGCATGGGGGGACTGTTGGGGGAAAATTTTTTTTATTCAGTTTATTTCTATAGCTCCAATTCACATCATGTCATCTCAGGTCACTTTCCAGTTCACCAGATCATCCAGTCAGATTGATTCAAAGTTTTCTAACTGGGGTTCAAGGAGACAGAAGCAGACATAGAAAAAGAAGCATAGATACAAAAGGCAACTGTCAACCAGCTCCACAGGCGGCCCCGTCCAGGAAACACACAGCCAGGCAGACGAGCTCCGAGCCAGCTCCCATGTCAGAGGATGAAGAGAGCACATCCAGTTAGTCACAGTCAGAGAAACAGGACTACACTGGAAAACAGGCCAAGCTCCAACATCTAGAAACAAAGGTGTTGATGGAAGCAGCACAGCTGATATTTCTCTCCAGGATGGAGTCACAGCCAAACAGGAACAGACCAGATGAAGCTGCAGACCTAAGAACTAAATATTGTCTTTAAGAATCGTCCTGTCCTGCTCTGTCCCAGCAGGTGAACATGCCCTTCCTGATGATCCCAGCTTTCCACCCAAACTCCCAGCCGCTCCCTGTTACCTCTGAATCTCCGATGACATATCCGGTGCAGCCGATCTCCTGCAAGCCCGGTGAGTTTCAGTCTATTTACCTTTTCTGATGAGTCCGAGTGAAACCCTAACCCTATTTTAGGAGGAAAACTTCCCACACATTCGAAACTAATGGCAATATCAAAAACAAACTATGGGAATGGTTTCCTTCAACGTTTTAAACTTCGGCATACGTTTCTTTCATACCTAATAAAAACAAAGCTAAAACAGCTTCCAACCTAAAGTCTAAACTGGGTTTTAAAGAATATTCCAGATTTTTTTGGTTTGAAGCGACTAAATACTTTGATCTTTAACTAGATCAACTTCCTTACAAACGCAGCCAAAAGGAAAGTTATTCCGCCTTGGTGGGATGTTAGCCTGCAGCTAAACGTTAGCCCTTCTGGAGATCAAATATATACTAAGATATCAAACCAGTATATTTATATGAATGCAAACAAAAAAACTCATTCTAAAATGTTCTGCAAAATGCTTTAAATTTTTATTCATGCTTAATCCAGTCTGTCTTTCATCATTTATTTATCATCACTGTTGAATGAGTGAAAATAAAAAAAAAGAAAATGAGCCCTAAATCAAAATGCTCTAAATTCACTAAACAATGAGTTCTCCCACCTGATCAAATCAAAATCTAAATATGTAATCAATAGCTTAGCGGCTATAAACGCACTAATATAAATCACAGAAATCTGAGGAGTTTGGCAAAATGTACCATCAGTGATGAGCGACATAGATCTAGTCCAATCAGAATCTAATTGCTCAGTAATGAAGGCTGCTGAAGTTGAACTTTTATTTTAGAAAGCATATTCATTTATTAATTCATTAATAATTGGGCTGAAATGATCAATCAGATTCATGGATATTTGAAATCATTTTTCCTTTCATTGAATCAAACCGTTACCCATAGCAACGGTAAACAGACTCTACAACAAGCTGAAATAAAAACGCAGCAATGATGAAGACAAAACTCCACAAATGAAAACAATCATTGTTTTTTTTTAACTTAAAATATCTACTATTTTTCTATTAAAAGCGTTATTGTTTAATTGAATATATCACATTATCTATAACTATAACATCTATAACTATATTATCTATATGTATTTATTCTTAGTTTTTACAATTTGCTATTTATTTAAAATGTATTATAATGTTTTTTCCAATATTATAATTTTTTATTTAAAAATGTTTATTCATTATAACTATATTTATAGATGAATGGGTTCCTAAAATGATCGATAGCTGCAGCCCCAATAAATCTGCATCACTCAAAGTAAGGAAAACGCCACATGGCTGCTTTATGTCCGCTTGTACTTATTCCCGCTGCTTCGTCTCTCACAGCGGTGGACTATCCCATCCAGCTGCTGCAGAGCAGTCACCCCGCCTCCATAAAGAGGAGCACCACCTCCTTCCGGCAGGTAGGAGAACTTCTTTATACCTTCATCCAAAGAGGAGATGGGGAAAGTTTTCCATGCAGAGAATCAGCACTTGTGGTTTGAAGCCTGTTAAAGAAAGTGATCCCCGCTGGATTGAACAAACAATGGGTTTTTCTAGTATTTAGGGAGGCTGAAAAGCTTTAGGAATACACCACACCCTCCGTTCAAAGCTTTAATGCGTGCAGCGTAGGTGTGCGTGCATGTGGAGCAAACCGTTTGCATGGAAGGTTCTCAAGCAGAGATAGAACAACACAGCCTGAATAAACAAAGAGAATGAGGGGATGAGAATAACGCACAGAAATCCTGCTAAGGTGTGACGGATTTGCTCCAACATGTTAACCGCTACGTTCATACCTGGGATCCACGCACGCCCTCACCTTCTCCTGTTCTGCCTGATTTTTGTTTTTGTGAAGGAGGCCAGCCAGCCTTTGAACCTGACCTCCAAGCCTAAGGGGATGGAAGTGGGGAAGACATCCAGCCCACAGAGCCTGGAGCTGGGATCACTGGGGCTGCAGGGGGGCTACAGATTCAGAGATCTCCACAGAGAGGCGTCCCACAGCCCCCCACGGCCCACCTTCAGTGAGTAACCCTGCACAGCTTTCTGTCATGCTGAAAAACAAAATTTTTCAACCTCTAATAGGACATAATAAACATCTGAACAAAGTGTCAAACCAAGATTTATGACTGAGGAAGCTGCAATAATAAAATCCAGACTTAAAATAAGACTGGCGATTCCTGAAGATCCTTCACGCAGCAAAAGCAATCTAAATATGAGTAAAAATGTCTTAAATTAAGTGTATTTACCCTTAATCTAAGCAGGTAAATAAGTGGTTTGCCAATGGAATTAGTATTTTCTTGGTTTCAAACTTGGAAACCAAGTCCAGTTAGCTCTGTTAGCTTCATTAGCTAACCTTAAAAACCCTCTTCTTTGCAATCTGGAGTTTTGTTGCATCTTTAACTCCTTTCCACTAATTGGATGTGGAAAATTAGGAAGTTTAAAGATTCACATCCGGCCTTAGTGCAGTACCCACATGCGGCCACACGATGGCGCCAAAGTCGCTCCAGATTGAGTCAGAGACGATCATGACATAAAAGTGTTTAGATTATTGTTTTTTTGAACAAAGCAAAGTGACGTTTGCACAGTTTAGGTCTTTTAATCTTATTTGTAAATATCTATATGCAGAGAAAGATTTTAGTGTAAATAATATAATAATAATTGTGTTTTATTTCTATTTTTTGCTGTACTATATTGTTTCATACTTCCCATCTTGTTTGCTGCTCATCGATCTAAGCTTTTTCATCAACATTTAAAATGTGTTAAAATGTCGATATGTAGATAAATATTTCACAAAGACAGAAAACATCTTATAAATCAGCACATTTTCTGGTTATTCTAATGATGTCTAAGGTTTTCTGAACGATTTCAGAGAATCTGTATTATAATAATAATAATAATAATAATAATAATCAATAGGGCTGCACCTATTGGCCCCTGCTGGCCCCTGTCGGCCCCTGCTGGCTCCTGCTGGCCCCTGTAGGCCCCTGTAGGCTCCTGTTGGCCCCTGCTGGCCCCTGTCTAGAACTGTCCATGATTAGGGATTAATGTAATTTAATGTTTAATCTTTGGAGGCGTGTTGGTCTGATCTGTTTCCAGATGTGATCAGATCCTTTCATTGTGCAGAAAAAACGGCAACATGGTGTCAGTCTGTTTCCATGGTTACCTCCCGTAGTTCCTCACTTTAACTGTCCATCCCTTCAGGTTTCCTGGGAGAAGGTGACGTGGTCACTCAGGCCATCCACGATGCCCAGCAGCTGCTGAGGAGTCACAGCAGGAGGGAGAAGGAGCGGGACGGGGCCGTGAAAATGGTGAGTTTTCTTTGCATGCTCACGATTAATCATCCCTGAAAAGACTTTTGAAACTCAAAAATAACTTTAATATCATAGATGTTTATAATTCTTTATTTTCTTATCTTGAGTCCAACTGTTGAAGCATTCGTCCCTTTCTGTCAGGAAAGAACTAAACACCATCTTCACTGTTTAAGTCAGTAAATTAGAGGAAGATAATTGAAGAAATGAAGCAAACTGATTTAAAAGCCTTTATAGAAAAGATGATAAAGGAAAGTTTAATCTGAGCTGGAGGGGCTGCAGGTCTGGAGGTTAAATGTTCCTGTTAGATAAACGCCACATGGTGGGACGCTTCGCTCTGCTGAAGGACCAACAGGAAATGGTTTTCTTAGCTTGTTTGACGCCCGGCGACACTTTCTGACGACTGATCCCAGAGCTGTTCAGTCGGACATGGAGTCAGCTTCTAAAGGTTAAAGTCCTGTTTAAGAATCCTCTGTTTTAAAGACCATGGCTGCTGTTCTCTCAGGTTAAAATCAAAAAAACATATTATTTATTTATTTATTTCATGTTTTGTTTCATTTTTCTTCTAATTGCATTTCACAAAGACTCGTTTCTATTGGTCTGCTGGACGTTACTTAGCAACAACATTGAAGTGAAATCGATGTGAAACAGTTTAAAAGACGAATTCATCATTTGAAAAAGAAAAATTTGAACAAATAAAATTGTAAACAAAAATCAGCCTTTAATTGTTATATTCAGCTGAAACCTAAATAGAAATAGTTTATCTTTTCTCTCTCTGCCTTGAAGTCCTCCTCTCTGTGTTTTTTTTTTTTAATCTGTCATCATCTTTTCTTGTAAATTACTTTAAATTGTCTTGTTAATGAAATGTTCTTTAAATAAGCATGTCTGGACTTGCCTTCAGCCGAAGGGGAAAGTTTGGTGCAGAGGGATTAGTGGCTTTAGCAGAGGAGGCATTGCTTTCTCCTCTGGATTCTTCTGCACCTGGATCTTAAACCTGCTCTAATCCGCTGCTCCTTGATCTGAGTTAGTGTTGGTTTAATTTTATTATATTACAGAAACAAACAGAAAAACATGTTGGAGTAAGAAAAGGTGGCTGCAATGTGATTAAAGGCTTATCCAGGAAAAGGCTGTTTGGACTTTGGGTTCAGACACAAACCAGGCAGCACAGAAAGCAGAAGGAGGGAGGAGTGATGGCGGCCATCTTTATTTGGTTTGCTTCTAGAGGTCAGCCTGGTTCTAGCGGTCAGCCTGGGGTCAGCCTGGTTCTAGAGGTCAGCCTGGGGTCAGCCTGGTTCTAGAGGTCAGCCTGGATCTAGAGGTCAGCCTGGGGTCAGCCTGGTTCTAGAGGTCAGCCTGGGGTCAGCCTGAGGTCAGCCTGGGGTCAGCCTGGTTCTAGAGATCAGCCTGGGGTCAGCCTGAGGTCAGCCTGGGGTCAGCCTGGTTCTAGAGATCAGCCTGGGGTCAGCCTGGTTCTAGAGATCAGCCTGGTTCAAGATTACAGGCAGTCCTGTTTCAGCCTTGGGTCAGCCTGGTTCTAGATTACAGGCAGTCCTGTTTCAACCTGGGGTCAGCCTGGGGTCAGCCTGGTTCTAGAGATCAGCCTGGGGTCAGCCTGAGGTCAGCCTGGGGTCAGCCTGGTTCTAGAGATCAGCCTGGGGTCAGCCTGGTTCTAGAGATCAGCCTGGTTCTAGATTACAGGCAGTCCTGTTTCAACCTGGGGTCAGCCTGGGGTCAGCCTGGTTCTAGAGATCAGCCTGGGGTCAGCCTGAGGTCAGCCTGGTTCTAGAGATCAGCCTGGGGTCAGCCTGGTTCAAGATTACAGGCAGTCCTGTTTCTCCGATGGACAAATCGTGCAGCTGGAGGCTCACAGCCAATGACTACCTTCAGTGTTGTTTCTGACAGCCATCTTAGATTGAAGCCTGGTTATACTCAGAAACCAGGTGGTCTGCATTGTCAGCGGGACCCTTTTTCCACCTGGATCCCCGCTCTTTTTGGCCCTCATGTCCCTCCGTTGTCGCACAAACTTGCCCCCACTCCCTCACCGCCACTCCCTCACCGCCCCGGCCCACAGACCCACAGCTAGTTCCTGATTGGCCCTCTGGCGTTGTGGCGTGGAATAACATAGCGCAGACCACTGCGACACACTGGTTTTAGTCAGTTTTATGTTGCAAAACAAAGTTAAACTTTATAATTTGGAATAACAAGCAGATTCTTTCCCAGACTAACAGCTCTATCCTAGATGCTACAATAGCTGGGTATAGAATGCTGCCATGCAGATCATCATTGCTGTTGGACAGAAACTTTGATTTATAGAATTCATCTAAACTTTTTTTAAGAATTAATGCCCTACTTTATAAAAAAGTGTCTTAAAAAAGTTGTGAAAACAGCAGATCTAGTTCAACTAATCATATTGGTTAATATAGCAGAAAGACAGAATGTCCAATAAAGGAATGATTTCATCATCCAAGGTTTCCATCCCAAAGCAAACACTTCCTGATCTGCTATGAATTCTGCATTAAACATAGATCTATAAAATCTGCATTACTCCAAAAAATAACAAAAACATTCTTCTTGGATCCAGAATTTCCCCCTCGGTTCCTGCTGCTCAAAGTAGATTTAAGTTCACAGGGTTTGATAGAAAACAAATACAGAGAGAACCTCCATAACTGCCATGTAATGCCATGGCAACCCAGACCTAAAGTTAATCAATATGCTAAATATGTTGAAACATTTAAAGGAAACAGAGAAAATGTTTTATTGACAATTCAAGGAAACATTTACATCATATTTAAACAGAACCGAGAACAATAAGAAAGAAATATTCAAAGATCTATGAACCTTTTCATCTGGATCTTTATCCAAAAATAAATAATATTTCAATGAAATATTTGCTTTGGATATAATTTAGGGATTAATTTTGGTAGAAATAAAAGAATGTTTAGCATTACCTCTTGTGAGCTGGAAGGAATAAAATCTTGATAGTAAATGTTTTTTTTATGCTTGGCAGAGGATGATCAGCCACATCTAATTTATTAAGTAGCGAGAGCAGGAAGAGCCGTACTGCTGAGAGCGAACCGACTCTGAGCTAAGCAGCGCAAAGAAGCATTTCTGCACAGCTGGAGGATCAGAGTTAGTCAGAGTTCAGCTCGCAGCACCGGATCATTCCGGGTTATTTTCTTAGACCTGCTTCCTTGGTCCATCTGTGCTCCTGCAGAATGAGCAGTGCTGCACGCCAGTTGGGGGTGTGACTGAACAGGATGCAGCAGCATGGCTGATGCTGCTCAGCAGATTACAGCACAATGATGCAGTTTAAATGTCTGACTGACTGGTCATGTTTTAGTGATCAAAGATCCACGTTTAGCTCGTCAGTTCTCGTTATCGTCATGAAAAAAAGGATGACGATGGGAAATTCTTTCATTGACGAGAACATTGACCAAATTATTGTTTCGTTTTTTTTTCTTGGCTTATAAATCATGTTGTATTTTAATGTTGTTGTTAAGGAACCTATTAGTGGTCGAATCATCAGCTTTCTGCTTCGCCCATCAGTCTTTAATGTGACTGAAGCTTCAGCTGCTGAATATAAAACTAAGGCCTCAGAGTGGCATTCACCCTGCCTCACTATCCTCACTAATACTGTACTTAGTACCCTCCTCCTCCTCCTCCTCCTCCTCCTCCTCCTCCTCCTCCTCCTGCTCCTCCTCCTCCTTCTTATTTTCCTATCTTTGCAAACCCAGCCCTACATTTCTAACCCTTCTGATACGAGCAGCATGCCTCTGACCTTAAATGCTCATCCTCAACACACCATCTTTAAATACTGATATATCAGTGAGTTTACAGCCTCAATGACACCCGCCTCTCGTTCTCTTTTATCTGCAGGAATATAAAAGTTCTCCTCGTACAGAGAAAATGACTAAGTGTGAGCGAGAAGAAAGACACGGCCTGCAGAGCACGGAGGACCACCTCAGCAGCGACTCAGAGGGTAGGTGGTCCCAGATGAGACTATTGCACAAAATCAACATGCAGAAGAGAATTGGACGTTTTTATGTCCAACAGGGCATCGCCTTCACATTTAAATGGATTAGATAGTGACCCGTTTATAGAAGTTATAAGTACGCTTAAGCACACCGGCACATGTTGACATTCAATTCTATTCAGTTTATTTCTATAGCTCCAGTTCACATCATGTCATCTCAGGTCACTTTCCAGTTCACCAGATCATCCAGTCAGATTGATTCAAAGTTTTCTATCTAAGGAAAACCAGCTGATTGCATCGACTCATTGACTCTTCAGCAATCCCTCACACTAAGCATGCTTGCAGAGACAGTGGAGAGGAAAAACTCCCTTTGAACAGGAAGAAACCTCCAGCAGAACCAGGCTCAGTGTGAGCGGCCATCTGCCGAGGCCCACTGGGGTTCAAGGAGACAGAAGCAGACATAGAAAAAGAAGCATAGATACAAAAAGCAGCTGTCAACCAGCTCCACAGGCGGCCCCGTCCAGGAAACACACAGCCAGGCAGACGAGCTCCGAGCCAGCTCCCATGTCAGAGGATGAAGAGAGCACATCCAGTTAGTCACAGTCAGAGAAACAGGACTACACTGGAAAACAGGCCAAGCTCCAACATCTAGAAACAAAGGTGTTGATGGCAGCAGCACAGCTGATATTTCTCTCCAGGATGGAGTAGGAAAGTATGAAAAGCACCTATTTACCTTTGAGTACAACAAACAGAAGACCAGAAGACTTTTATCAGGGTCTGAGGCTTTGGTGCAATCTAACTCATACATTCATGAATGTTTTCGTTTAAAGCATAGAAAGCAATCACCTTTAATCTGAATGAGCTCAGAAATGAGGTCAGACTAAATGTTTTGTCAGATTGATGAGTTTTAACATAAAGATCAGAATGTTTGCAGATCTGTTGGGAATTGTTTGTTAAGAAATGTTAGAAATGAACATTGAAAGTCTCCCCTTTACCCCGTTTCCTGTAGGCGCCCTCCCCGCCACGGTCCAGGGAAGCTACGCCGAGACCCGGCCCACTTCCTCCACCGGCCACATCAAGAGACCCATGAACGCCTTCATGGTGTGGGCCAAGGACGAGCGCAGGAGGATCCTCCAGGCTTACCCAGACATGCACAACTCCTCCATCAGCAAGATCCTGGGTGAGTCCTCCCAGCGGTGGGGAGGGATGGGTTTGTGCTTCCTGCGGCCTCCATAGTGTGAGGAACCAAGACGCCACCAACGCGCAGTTTCCAGGAAATCCTAAGGTTTAAGGAGACCTTGTAAAGCAAACCTTACCTTGAATGGGGGACATTTGCTAACCAATCAGAAGCTGGATGCCGTGACTCCAAGCTCTCCTGTTAACCAATACAAACACGTTTCTATGGTTACCGCTGCAACTCTAACAATAGCTCATACTCACGCATGCAGATGATGAACTCCTTTACTTCACTCACATATTTACTCAGTATTTAGTAGGCATAGAAATACTGGGATTAGGATTATTTAGAGCAGTAAACTGACTGAAGAAGCTGACAGAATCAAATTATTGGCTTATTTTTATTTGGTTTTCATTAAAACTGTGGCAGATTAAGGTTCTAGTTTCTAAAAGTGCAAAACGTCCTTCATGACTATAATTAGTTTAGAGTCAAAATAAACCTGGAAACATGTTTTTCATTAATTAGTCTTCATAATGTGAACCTGAAGTTGTATCACCAGTGAAACTGTTAGCTAATGCATGTTTGTCTGCAGGCACCAGGTGGAAGGCCATGTCCAACCAGGAGAAGCAGCCGTACTATGAGGAGCAGGCCAGGCTGAGCAGGCAGCATCTGGAGCGTTACCCCGACTACAAGTACAAGCCGCGGCCCAAACGGACCTGCATCGTAGAGGGCCGAAGGCTGAGGGTGGGCGAGTACAAGGCCATGATGAAGAGCCGCCGACAGGAGCAGAGAGCCTCCTACGCACACAGGTACACTGCAAAACATTTCTATCTAAATAAGTCCCTTTTTCTTAAAATAAGTCATTTTTCTTGAACTGAGTCGGTAAGTGAGACACTTTGCCAACAGCACAAGACAGTTTACATTTAAAAGAAGAAAAAAAACAATCGTATTTTCTTATTTCAAGTGCATATTATCTAATTATCTCATTTTAAGAATAAAATATTCATTCCATTGGCAAATCTTCTCATTTAAAAACCCAAATTAAAGTTAAATACATTTAATTTATGACATCTTTACTTATTTCTTCATGGTTTTTGTTGTAGAAGAGGCCATGAAGGCCAAACCTCCTCAGGTTCAGTGTGAAACAGTGTAACCCTGCAAATAAAAACACTATGAACAGTCTGTGAGAGACAATGGTTCATTTGTTTTCTCCTGTATTTTAATTGGTGGGCTTTGACTAGGCCATTCTGAGAAGAACATGCTTCAATCTAAACCAGGTTCCAGAAACTTTCACAATCGGCTTTTAAAAAATGACATTTATCAGGAGCCTCAGAGCCTGAATCTGGCTTAAAAAAGACGACTTATCAAGTTTTACAAATGCTTTGTCTGTTTTTTTATGTTAAATGAAGAACAATTAAAGTTTTATAATCAAGAAAAGAAAGAGGAGCATCCATCATTTACGAGGGAAAGAAAACACTTTGATGACTTTGTGCTGTTGGAATGGAAGCATTCCCACAGCATGATACCTCCACCATCAGAGATGATGCGTTCAGGATGATGTGGTGTTAATTTTCCTCAGGCCGTAGGGTTTTACCTGTAAGGTCAGTTCAAAGAAACTGATATCATACTTGATATCGGCGTTTGTGACAGAAGGTGATGAGTCTGATGGCGTGCTGTGATGTTGACGTTCCCTCCTGTCTTCCAGTCAAACCGAGCCGCAGCAGATCCATTACTCCCAAAGCGACGGCCAGTATCCAGCCGGCGGCTCCATCTCCGTCCCAGGCTTGCCGTTTCACCCCGCGCTGCTGGAGCACTACCTGCCGCAGGTCCCGCCCCCTGGCCGCAGGCCCGAGGGCAGGGCCACGCCCACCCCGCAGCCCAGAGACAAAGAGAGGAAACGAGAGAGGGAGCGTTCCCCCTACAGCGAAGGAGAGGAAAGCGACGCGGGAGAGAGGAGCGAAGGGGAGCTAGTGCTCCTCACAGACTGATGAGCAGAACTGGGAGGAACTGGGAGAAAAGATGGTTTTAATCATCAGAATCTTAAGTCCCGGACCCCCACATGTTCCCCCTTTACCTCATTACAGTGGAAAATCAGCCCCTGCTTTGTGTTTAAACAGGATTCTTCTACTTTAAAAAAGTTTTTATTTAATCCTTCTGCTGCTTGTTTTCCTTCCATGATGCCTTTTATCAAACAATAGATCCACAGCCATGAGAATTAGAGCCGCAAACTGACCAGCTGAGCTAAAGTCTGTCATCTCTGGGTCTGCGCTGCCACCTGGTGGTAAAAACTGTTTATTACAAGTCAGAGTGGGAAGAAAAACTTCATTGCTACTGAAATCTAATATACCGACCAAAGAAAATCTGATAGAAAGCAGGTCAGATCAGGAAGCTCAGTGTCTGCTGCTGGTTCTCCATCTCCAGATGCTTTTATTACCCAGCATTAAATGTTTGAAAACAGCCTTTAAAATAATTCATCTTAACAAAACGCATATCAATCAGAAATCCAACTCTTAATTTAAGATTTGGAGTAAAAATTGAAAATTTGTTTTTAACAAACTCCTCAGTTAATAATCATTTTAACATAAATTAATCTGTAGATTACTAGAAGTTTTAAACCACTGATTCATGGCTCCTATAAACCAACACTGGAAAAAATCTAAACCTAAATAAGTCATTTTTTCTTAAAATACGTGTATTTTTTCTTGGATTGAGGAGATAAAAGAGACACTTTGCCAATTGAACGAGACAATTTACACTTAAAATAAGAAAATATAATTTCATTGTCTTATTTCAAGTGCATATTATCTAATTATCTCCTTTTAAGAATAAAACTACTCATTCCACTGGCAAATCTTATCATTTATAAACCCAAATTAAGGGTAAATACATTTAATTTAAGAATTTTTTATTTATTTCTAGATGTTTTTTCCAGTGAGAAACCATATTTTTGGACAGTGCTGGTCAAATCTCTGATGCTCTGAAGCAAAGTGAGTATTTTCATGCCATGAACTTTGAGAATCTGCCTTTATGACCAATCAGGAAGCGAAGCGCCGACTTTAGCCAGAACAGGATGCTTTGGTCCGATCAGCTGAAAACTGAGCTGTATGGCAAGCAGTTCATACCCTCCTGCTATTTGGTACGATGGCCAGTGCAGAATAGAGCTGGATAACCTGCAGGCATCTGCAGTTTTTTCCTCTCTGCAGACCTTCTGCAGCAGACCTGCAGCCTGAGCCATGAACGCAGCTTTATCAGCTGGGAATCAGCTGTCCTGCAAGCAGAGAAAACAGATATTCTGCAGCCTCGGTACCCTCCTCATTCAGCCATGGCCGTGATCCCCCCCACAGTCGCGCCTCCTTTCCTCTGCGCTGTTTACTTCTCCACAGCTGGGTGGGTTTAGTCCAGCCTGTTGCTTTCATGTGTTTTTGTTTTTTTAAGGTCCTTTCTTGAATGTTGTGTTGAATCTGTGCATTTGAATACATGTTTTTAATGTTTTTTTCTATTGTTATTTTGGGGAATGATTATACTGAAGTTAATTTGAGCAGCTTGATCATCTTTTCTGCTCTTGTTTAGATGATCCAGCTGGAGGAACAATAATCCTACAGATTGAAGCGGATGTCATTCATCCAGAATGAAGCGGTAGCGTCTCGTTAATCTGATCACAGAGCTGGATGTAGAATAAAAAAAATGATTTAAAAACCACCGTAGCATCTGATTGGATGTAGCTGGACCTCCGTCCGTCTCATGGTGGACAGGATCTGTTATTCGATAGCACTTTCCAGTTTCATGGCGGCACTGGTTATGATGGGAAACTGACTCCGGTTAGTTCTCCTTTACTGAGGGTTCATCTGGTGGGATATTAAATCACATTTTACCTGCTTTTAATGAGCGAATGGAGTTTTCTCTGCCTGTTTAAACATTAAGCATATTCTTCCCCTCCCTCACCTGTTGCTGTGTCCAGAGATGGGTTAGATATCCAAAAGGTTGTACTTAATTAAAATCAGAGCGATACTTTAACCCCCTAAGCAGTGACTGCAGGTTAACTAAGCAGAAAGTCACAGAAGCTAATGTTAGCTACAAAAAAGTATGTTTTCTTTTTTATATTTAAGCTACACTTGAACCCAAAGTTATTCTCACTCTTTTAAGATACTTCTCACCAGAAATGATTTTAATGATATTCATCAGATTTAATAGATCGTTCCTAGAATGACTGCTTCCTTTAATGAACCTCTTCAGCTTTTTCGGGCAGACTTTTCAGAGCCGCATCTCCATCATTAAAGGGCTTATTTGGTGTCCATAAATAAGGAAACATGGTACTTTCTAAATGTTTTAGTATAAAGTCCAGGAGTGGTTGTTGTCGTGGGTCTGTCTGCAGTTTGTTCATCCACCATGAACTGAGGAGGAGGTTCGCTTCTTAACATCTAAACATTTATTCTACACAAACATGCTGGATCTTGTGTGCAGCATTTAAAAAACGTTATTTTATTACATACTGGAACCACCTGTCATTACCCTGCTGATGTAAATATAGATTAAAGTTTATTTTGTTTATAAGAGCTTGTGTAATTTAAAGTTGTACATTTCCATATGTTTTCAGAGTTTTTGAAAGAAAATAAACTGGTTGTTTTAATGATGTTTGGTGTTGCTCTTAATTAGTTTCCTTTATTTCTTAAAGGAAAAGTCCGCTCATATCCAGAGTCTGAAAGTACTTTAAATCTGAGATGATTACATTCTGCTCAATAAATGATCAATGTTTTTAATTCAGAGTGAATTTCAATGGTGAAGTCCTCTGGAAATCTTCAATAATTGTTGTTGATTGCAGATGTGTCTAGTAGTTCCCATTGATTTAGCTTGTAAAGCGGGGAGAATGGCGCTAGGCTTACCGCACCGTGACGTCACTGCTGGAAGATGGCAGGAGGGAGGGGCTACTATGTTTGGGTAAATCCCTGAACCTCTTAATGTTCTTAGATTAACTCAGTAAACAATCATGGAGAAATCAATTCAAATGTGTGAAGAAGTTTTAAAACTTCTAGGCAGGATTTAAGAGAATCTTCTATGTAAATGGAATCAACAAAACAACCAAAAAAGCACTTTAAAATCCTTTATTTTATTTTCTCTTTAAAAATAACTTTTAGGTTTGGCCTAACAAATAAAAACTAATGTTCTATTAAATAAACAGAAAAAAGTCCAGAAAACAGTTGAATAGTTTTATCGTACAGACTGACTGTTCTTTCATCTTATCCCTCAACTTTTTGCTATAAAATCTACAAATTACTTAACTTTCCATAAACAGCAAGATTTTCAGTTAGTCCACTTATTACGGTAAAGACTTTATTAAAGTAATAACCCAGAAATTATTCATACATATCAAACAAGCAGTACTATTAAAGAAAAAAAGTTTTTCTCATGGCAGCAAATATATTTTATATCATGAAATATATTTGAAATATTGTTGGTAAATGATGTCATTTAAAGGCTGTAATAAAGGAAGACAGATTTGGGCTTTTCTGAAATGTCATCTTCACTGCACTGATCAATTCATGCAAAAGCAGAAACTATTTCTAACAGAGGTTTACTTATTAATTAAATGTAAAGTTCACATTTTTATGACACACTAAAGTTTAGAATTTCATAGATTTTTCATCTAAAGGTTGGAAATATCAGCATCTAAAGTTATAAAGCTAAAACTGCCTTTTCTGTTTTCAGCCTCTTAGCTCGTTAAACATGCAATAAAATAAAATATTAGCTTTTGCTTTTTCTTTAAATAAATGTTTTTTCCCATGTTTGCCAATGAAGTAAGAATATTTACTTTTAAAACAAGACAAGAAATTATTTCATCTGCATAAAATTTGTCATTATTTTAAGGGGGGGGGGGGAGTCTTACCATTGGAAGAGCATTTTATTTAACTGATCAAATGAGGGACAAAGACTCATCAAAAGATGTTTTTCCTTTTTATAGATCCGTCTTTGCAGAGCCGAGTAACAGTGTTTGACAGCAGCGTCTTCAGTTTGCAGCTTAATGTGTCAAACCTTAAAGGTTACCTTCTCTACAGAGGGACAGTTGGAT
Organism: Cyprinodon diabolis; assembly: GCA_030533445.1. NCBI lineage: Eukaryota > Metazoa > Chordata > Actinopteri > Cyprinodontiformes > Cyprinodontidae > Cyprinodon > Cyprinodon diabolis. Next base: position 49,118,571 of record CM060081.1, read on the forward strand.
TGTTCCAGCTAGTAGAGTCCACTGATCTCTATTTATTCACTGGATTGCCTGCAAAAAGTGAAGCCGCCATCTTGGTACTCCCCACTCCCACAGAGATGCTCAGTAAAATGCCTCCCTGTGCAGGAAGACGTTCCTCTGGTCATTTCCCAGTCAGTGGATGAACTAAGCAATAAATCCATCTATAGCCGATGGATCCTATAGTTTAGTCTGTAGACTAACATTAGTCTGGCTATCTGGGACTGACTGGAAGACATTGACTGAGTTAGACACTGACATTGGGTCTAACGTTAGAAAATAGAAAGCAGAGGAAATAGAAAGTCATTCACTGAGAAATGTTAATGTAGGAATTCTTTATTCAGTGGATGATGTCGTTCATGTATAGTTTTCTGCATTTTTGATTTTTAAAAGTCATGAGCTGAAATATGCTGCATGTTATATTGATGGTGGGAAAAAAAGCAAGTTAAACATTTTTAAAGGCTGATGCACAGACACAACATAACAGTAGATGGCATCATGCACAATCTGCAGATAAGAAAATACTTCAGCATTAACAGACATGAATTTGTAGTTCAGTCTTGATGTAAAATCTTGAAATTATATTAAATAAAATAACAAATCCAGGTGTTTTACAGGAACATCATCCGTTTAGCCCTCTTGGCTCATCAGTATTATTCTGCTCCATTAACACATTCATTTTATCATGATGGATTTGTATAATATGTTATATTACATGATTAATAGACATCATAATGACTCTGCAATGTAATGGGCCTATTTTATTAAATTCTAAGTTAAAGTTAATCTACTGATCCTATGAAACATCCAGTCTTTATTTTAAAAGTCTTCAGTCCCTGAAAATGAGAACATCACGGTTGTTTGATGCTGTAGCGCACCGATTGTTTACATTCTGACTGGTCTGACCAGGGAGTACCAATATGGCGGCCGGTGGCTGTACTTCAATCAGCAATCCAGTGAATAAATAGAGATGCAATAGAAGAAGTTTTACTTCAAGTATTTCTGAGTGAGCGGGTTACAGATTAGCTGCAGTGTGTTTATGAACAAGTCTTCCTGTGGTTAGATAGATTTATTTCTGTTTCGAGAATAAAGTCATTATTCAACAACCCGTTTCAGAAAGAAAGCTTGGAGCTCCGCCCAGCAGCTCCACCAATCAGCAACCAGAGTCCACTTTGACCTCCTGCCCAGTTTGATGCTGCTGCTAAAAGATTTCCTGATTTATCAAACTGATGCTAAAGTAGAACTTCACATGATGCTCCACATTCCTCATTTTAGGGAAGAAAGAGATTCTTGGAAGAGTAGTTATAAAATAAAACTTTATTCTCGTAATAGAAGGAATAAAAAATCTCTAGAGTGGCCCTGACACTCCGTCGTATTATTCTCTATGGAACCTGGAGGAGCAGCTGCTGGTGAAACAGGTGGAAATCCCATTTTTGGCTTTAGGGTCCCTTTGCATCCTTTCCTTCATCCATGACCATCCGGCGGGCCGTGGCGTCCAGACGCACAGCGGGCAGCAGGATGGGGTTACTGGGTCTTCATTCTCCCCAGCAATGGTGCAGCTGGGATGACCTATCTCACTCTCCAGGTTCTTCCCACGTCTGCGATAATCGACTGGTGGTCGGCTCTGAGACACCTGTCATCATCAGCTGCACAGGAAGCAGGTCGGCAAACACAAACAGACACCCAAACCTTTTAAAATCACTTTAGTCTTTAATTGAAATATTTTACTGGCAACTGTTAAATTATTCTTTTTACTTCTGCAGGCTGTGGAGAATCACTGTACAGGAAACTTTTCACAGTATTTCTTACAGTATTTACATCCTCTGTCACATTTACAAAGTCCCAGGAAAGGAAACCTCCTTTACAAAAAGTAAAGAACGGCAAACTAGAACAACATTAGTACATTCACACGCTGAAACAAAGCAACCTTAAATAAACAGCAACTCAATGAAGCTGAAGCCTGAACTATTTAGATGTCATTAGAGAAAACAATAGAAAAAGTTAGTCACTAAATAAATAAAGAGCTTTAGAAGCAGAGCTGCTGCTCTAAGAGGAGGGAATGTTACGCAAACCGCCTGCAGACACCGACACTGGGAAAGAAACTTCCTCTGAACCTCCGTGGATCCAAACTACAGCAAACTAATTCAGGTTAAGGAGACGCGCCGTTCTCAGTGGAAACGCCTCTGCAGCCATGTTTGCTCTATAAAGGTGCGTCAGCAGGTGAGGGTCTGTTAGTGCTTCTACAGTGCAAAGGGCCTTTTCCTTCAAGTTGAACCGTGATTGTGCATTTAAACAGTTATTTTATTCATTTAGCCTCCGTCTAAAAGTGCTTCTCTGCTCCCAAACGTGTCGCTGTGGTTTAAACGCTTCAGCTGGATGGTGGAGAGGAAGCAGCAACATCAGCTGCTGCCTGGATGAAAGGCATTAGCATCCGTTAGCATGTCTGCTCCATTATTTAACCCGTCTGCAATGGGACGCCAGCTGCTCACTGGCGCCCCCCAGTGGCTCCACAGGGAACTGGATCATTCAGCGAAATAAGAACTAAAGCTTCAGGTTTACGGCTTCAAAACGATTCAATAAGACAAGATGGTGAAACCGTCTGATTTTAAATCTGACTGATAAGCGTTTAGATTTAGAAGAAGAGGAGAAAAAAAGTCAGAGATCAGAAGCAAACAACTTTCCTTGGATGTTTTTCAGCATTCAGAGGCTCAAACACGCTGCTCGCCGACAGCGACGCCATGTTTGTCTGAATCCAGGAAGCTGAAAGGAGATCAGAGTGAAACAGAAGCAGGAGGCGTTACCCTGAGGGGGTGAAGAGGCCCGCCATAAAAACTGGACCAAACATTTAGCTCCTCCTCCTCACAGGTTGCTACGGTGACGGGATGGTTCACATGTAGGGAATTCTTGGCCAAACGCTCCTAAAGCTAAAGTCCGTCTCTGCCCCCCCGCTTCATGGAGGGGTGGAGTCAGTGACCCCCGCAGAGCCTGAACCAATGGGATCATAACACACAGCGAGCTGCAGGCGCCGGGCGAGTCCAGGTACGTTTGCAGGAATAGGAGTAATCACGCTTTTATGAAGGAAGGCGGCCCGGCAGACGGACAGAGCGGCGGTACGGCGGCGGCGGCTGGGTGTCGGAACGTCTCCGGGCCTTCAGCCGCCGCAGCCCTGACTTCCTCTTACTCGGGGATCTGAAGAGCCATCACTGAAGGTTTGATCTTGAAGTACTGGTTGAAGCGCAGCACGGCGTACCTGGAAGAGACAAAGATGCTCAGTTATGGCGGCGAAACGATCCAATCAGAGGAGCTGAAGGTCAATCCATCATAAAACACCATCTAACAAATATCCTACTGTTACAGCTGCAGCGTCATAACCGGCCTGACGGTGGCGTCACATGGGGGAGTATTCAGTTCAAGCTCTGGCTTTCAGTTCTATTCACTTTATTTCTATAGCTCCAATTCACATCATGTCATCTCAGGTCACTTTATAGATCCACATCAACCAGATCATCCAGTCAGATTGATTCAAAGTTTTCTAAGGAAAACCAGCTGATTGCATCGACTCATTGACTCTTCAGCAATCCCTCACACTAAGCATGCTTGTAGCGACAGTGGAGAGGAAAAACTCCCTTTGAACAGGAAGAAACCTCCAGCAGAACCAGGCTCAGTGTGAGCGGCCATCTTCACCCTCATTGTCTACCGATGGTGGTCAGATGGTGGCGCCAGCGTTCGGCAGCCTGTCAGTGAGCCGCAGGGCAGCCGTGGCTATAATGTAGCTCCCCACCATCAGTGTGTGAGTGAATGACTGAGTGTCTTTATAAATACAGGCTGTTCTTTCTATCACTGACTTTCTCACTCCAGACCTTTAGGTGGCAGCATGTCGCCACACCTGGGCTGTTCATGGAGATCCAGGTTTCCCTTCATGCTGTTTCTACTGAATAAACTAATCAGCGTTCAGGTTGATCAGCTGCAGCATCAGCAGGATGAAGGGAATCATTCAAATATTTATAGAATATAGAGAGAAATCTCTGAATTTTCCCATATTAAACAAATTATTTAACTTTTTAATTTATTTCCTAGCGGCCCTAATCCTCTTCTGTAGGATTCATAATACGGTAAAACTGGGAAACTTAAAGCTCACTCTGTCATTTTCAGCCACATAACATTTTTATTTAAAACCATTAGAACTTACCCAAGGAAGTCGAAGTGGATGGAGGAGTATTTGGCCTGGATCAGAGCCCAGAAGCCCCAGAAGAAGTGAGAAGCCTTCAGGGAGAAACATCAGACATCAGATGGTGACGGCGCGTTAATCTGGGGGTGAAAGAGGCGGTTTGTTCTCACCAGAGCAAACTTGTTGACCTGAACGTAGAGCGTCTCCAGCTCCTGCTGGCTGACCTCCTCCGTCTTCTTGGTGAACAGCTTGTACGCCTGCAGGTACTCCTTCAGCCAGTCCATCTGCATCTCCTGGCTGGGGTAGAGGCCGTAGTCCAGCTCAGCCATGCCTGATCGCACACAGAGGCCAACAGCTGGACAATAATCCATCAGCCTTAAACCACATTACAAACAAATCACTCACCTGCAAACTCGTTGAAGTGGTTTCCGATGTCGAAGGCCTGGTAGTTGTAGCTGGAATATTCGTAGTCTATGAAGCGAACGTGACCTGAAAGACCACAAGAGTCTTTGTTCAGTCATTAAACAAGAAGGAGAAAAAATAAACCCTCAATTTTAAATGTTTTTAGAAATTATTTTAAAAATCCTCGTTTTTCCAGCCACTTTTTTTTAAAATTAGCATTTTCCTGTTCTCCAGCTGTTTCTCCGCCTCGAGCTTCTTTTCGGAATTTACGATCAATCGGAAGCAGTTTCTCGCAAACACGTCAAACCGGTTAGATCTGATGAAATAGTTTTCTATAAACTTTCTTTAAAATTAAAGCATTTTAAATGCCAGGAATAATCACGTTTAATGAATTTTAATGCCAATCAAGGCCTTCATTTAAAAAATAATAACTTAATGACTTAAAGATTTTAACGACCCGTGGAACTCCTGAATTAAGATGAAATGCATTAAAAAACCAAAACATTTTCACTGCTGCCTGGTGTCTGAATCATTACTGGATTAGATCAATAATTTAATCCCTCATATTCAGTCAGTCTGAAGATAAAACATCACTTTATGCTTATGACGGTAGTTTTTATCTTAACCCCTCCCCATTCTTTAAAACACTTAAATCATCCAGAATTAAGCTTTTAAGCTTTGAAGTATCTTATAAATATTTGAAAATTTGGCCCGAAATGTTATTTTGAATGATTGACGGACATGTGAGTGATTCTCTGGTCTCTGAGCATCAGTTCCTCTCCGTCCTGGAAAACGATCGGCTATCACCGTTTCCTCCAGGAGGCCCCTTCTGGCCCAGTCTGTACGTTAAAACTATTCAACCGTTTTCTGGACTTTTTTCTGTTTATTTAATAGAACATTAGTTTTTATTTGTTAGGCCAAACCTAAAAGTTATATTTAAAGAGAAAATAAAGAATTTTAAAATACTTTTTTGGTTGTTTTGTTGATTCCATTTACATAGAAGATTCCATTAAATCCTGCCTAGAAGTTTTAAAACTTCTTCACCCCCCAATGTCTTTTTTTCCCACATCTGCCAGACTCAGTGATCGCGATTAAAATTATTGTTTTTATTTTTTAGTGATTAACGCTAAATTGATTAAATCTGTGAACGTATTAGTTTTAGGAATATGATGAACGGACTTTTCCTTTAATAGCTTGATCCTAATGCTCGTTAATAATGTTCAGCCTCCCTGATTAGACAGAAATGACATCATGCAGCCGCAGCTCTACTGTGATGTCATCAAATAGGCGGGAAACCAGCAACAGAAAACAACCAATAATCATCTTTCAACGAACCATACTTTAAAACTTCAGTAGCTTTATTTCCCTTTGAGTGATTAGCATGCAGCAGCCTGCGTGGCGAGGTGAGGGGAAGGAGGGTCACCTACCCTCTTTGCTGTTATGTATAATGTTCTTGCAGAGCAGGTCGTTGTGGCAGAGCACCACGGGGGAACCCAGCATGGAGAGATGTTCCTTCATCCACACCATCTCCTGCTCCAGCACCGCCTTGCTGGGAACCTCCTGCTGGATCCTGAGCAGAGAAGGAGGAGAAACGGAGGAAAGGTCACCGCACGTATCAGTGAGAGAGACATCTTGTTTTCAGAGCAGTGCGGCGCGAACATCTGAGAGCTGAGAAGCGGTGGGAACAAGAGGCTGAGGCTCAGCAGGGCTTCAGTCCTGTGGGTGGAACCCAGCTGCAGCAGAGTAAGTTACTAACTGCTGCTCGCTTTGAAGAGTTCTTGTTGCTTTCATCTATCGCTTGCAGCTGTATGCATTCTATTCAGTTTATTTCTATAGCTCCAATTCACATCATGTCATCTCAGGTCACTTTATAGATCCACATCAACCAGATCATCCAGTCAGATTGATTCAAAGTTTTCCATCTAAGGAAAACCAGCTGATTGCATCGACTCATTGACTCTTCAGCAATCCCTCACACTAAGCATGCTTGTAGCGACAGTGGAGAGGAAAAACTCCCTTTGAACAGGAAGAAACCTCCAGCAGAACCAGGCTCAGTGTGAGCGGCCATCTGCTGAGGCTGACTGGGGTTCAAGGAGACAGAAGCAGACATAGAAAAAGAAGCATAGATACAAAAGGCAACTGTCAACCAGCTCCACAGGCGGCCCCGTCCAGGAAACACACAGCCAGGCAGACGAGCTCCGAGCCAGCTCCCATGACAGAGGATGAAGAGAGCACATCCAGTTAGTCACAGTCAGAGAAACAGGACTACACTGGAAAACAGGCCAAGCTCCAACATCTAGAAACAAAGGTGTTGATGGCAGCAGCACAGCTGATATTTCTGTCCAGGATGGAGTCACAGCCAAACAGGAACAGACCAGATGAAGCTACTATGAGAAAAAGCAGAGAGAGCAGAACGTAGAGATTGAACTAACAGATTCTGACCTCTGTCCTTTCTGTGTTACCAAAGTGATCTCAGGGTTGATTCAGGAAGGACTAACTCTAATTTAATGCTTTTTAATGCTCTTAGAAATGTTTTTAATGCCATCAACAAGTACCCAGGGCTAGCGTTAGCAGCCAGGGCTCATCTTTACCATCGACAGGCTGCAGCCATGTTTTCCAGCCACTTTAGTTCATATTTGCATTTTCCATATTCTGTAGCTTTTCTCCACCTCGATCTTCTTTCCTGAACACAAAGCTTTAGAATCAAATGGGAGCAGTTCCACGCAAATATATCGCAATAAAATATATCTGACAAAATAGTTTTTAGAAACTTTTTTTTTTGTTAAGTAAAGCATTTTAAATGCCACGGTGAGTTTTAATGCCAATTAAGGCCTTAATTTAAAACTATATAATTTACAGATTTTTAATGACCTGTAGAAACTTTCACTTCTAGCCAAACGTTTAGGCCAGCTGCCACTTTCCAACCCAAACCAAAGGAGCTTAAGGCCGTGTGTGGAGCAGAGTTAAGCCTCTGTGTTTGTCAGGATGCCGAGCAGAGACCCCTCTGCTGAGTCTAATGGGCTTATGGAGCCTAATCCAGGTCAGGTCTACAGGTGGGGGGGAAATAAAAGAAACAGGAAGCAAGGCTGGACTTCAAACTCTGTGCTTCAAACACGCTGGATCGACCAGACCTTCACTCACACTAAGGGTGATGTTATCTAAAGCCATCGTTCCACAGCATAGAGGAAGGCTTCCCACCAGTGGGAAACTTGTCCTGCACACAGAGCCTCGGGGGGAACAGAAAGTGAGCTGCTCAGTGGGAGGAGCTCAGCAAACATCTGATCCGCTCAGCTGTTCCTGCTGTACGTCCATCACATCCTGCAGGCCGCCTCATCAGCTGATGCAGCGCAGAAAGACGTTCACATCCTGAGTCTTTGAGCAATTTCTCCCTTTTTGACACATGAAATTATTAAAAATATTTTACACCTAAAAATCTGAAGACTGCCACGTATTTATATTCATCACGTTACTCTGATAATCCTCATTGATATCTATGAAATGAAAAAATAAAGCTTTATCACCATCCATTACCAAATAATCATCCACAGATTCAGTCCCTGAAAACAGATTCAACAGAAAAGAAGACATTTTCTGGAAGATCAAACCCACTTTTTGGTTTTTGGTTATTTTTGTTCACAGAATTGTTTCACAGATCAACACCAGAGTGACTGAGCTGTAAAAACACGTCTCCACATGTTTAACGCCAACGTGGACGAACAGATAACTTCCAATCAGACACTTAGTGCTGAGATAAGTTATCAGAGAACTTATGTAAATGTTATGCATTTTGTTCAAAGTGAAAAACCATGAGCAATAAAAATGGTAATAAAATAAAACGTTAGGACATGTTGTGACTGCTGATCCAGACTATAAAGACCTTATCAGCCAGATTTCTTTTAAACGGGACATAAAGAGAATTTAATTCCTTCAGATTGTGTTTATTTTCAAACATCATGCTAACTTTAACTTTCTCTGGTCATAATAAATAGCTAAAACTTTGTAGAGTCCTGATCCATCTGCTGGAAAGCTTTCAGGAAGCAGGGTAGTTTAACCAGGACCAAACCTCAGAGTGGTCTACATAGAACCCCCCCCTGGTAGGGAGGGAGGGAGGTCTATCTGGAAGCTGAACTAAAGGATGAAGCTTTTATAGCTGGTTAAATACTTTCAGTCCCCGTTTCTACTCCTCTGCTGCTCCAACGCTCTGTTAACTAACTGTACGTGTCAGACGTTCAGTATTCTGGTGTAATTCCTGCTCTAATTGGGTCGCTCTGTCAGCTAAAGGCAGGTTTTAGAATCTCTACACTTCATTTAATGATTAATTACTAAATTACTAAATAACTTAATTACTAAATAAGTTGATTATTGTTTCAATAACTGATTAATATGATTGTTTGGGCTCTAGTTCCCACAGTCGGGTTTTCTAAAATACTCCCCGTTTGCAGCAGCTTCTTCGACTTCAGAAACCATCGGAGACGATTGAAAAAGAAAAAGTGTTTCCTGGACTCTGCTGCTGTGATCGGTGAAGCTCTCTGAGGTGGGAGGGCCTCCTGGCCAGCACCCTCATCTCTACCTCCCTTTCTGATGTAACGAGTGCAGAGTGCAGTAGTTGGAAGGCAGAGCTCTTTGAGGACATTATGAATCTATTTGTTGCTTTTCTAGCCATTGATAAAAGAAAACAAACTTCCTATCATAGCATCAGGGTTCTAACATGGAGCTGCTAAAACACTAATCAGGACATGTTTTTACTAGAACTACAATGAAGGTCTGACAGAGTAGAAGGAACACCAGGCTGATTTTCCTTCTGCTGGTCTGTGAGAAGAACTTTGACAGCAGATGATCTTCCTCCAGTTCCTTCGTTTCCAAACATCTGAGTCTAAAACCACAAGCTGAATCTAAACGTCTATGCTAAAATGTTCCTGGAGCGTCTAACTTTTCTTATGAGAACCTTCCAACATGGAGGAAGATTGATCGGTCTCCCGTCGCTCATCCTTCTCTTTCCTTTCCTTCAGATCACGTCTTCTTTGCTGCATTTTCTACAATACTGTTTAACAAAGGTGGTTCAGTGTAGTCCTGTTTCTCTGACTGTGACTAACTGGATGTGCTCTCTTCATCCTCTGACATGGGAGCTGGCTCGGAGCTCGTCTGCCTGGCTGTGTGTTTCCTGGACGGGGCCGCCTGTGGAGCTGGTTGACGGTTGCCTTTTGTATCTATGCTTCTTTTTCTATGTCTGCTTCTGTCTCCTTGAACCCCAGTGGGCCTCAGCAGATGGCCGCTCACACTGAGCCTGGTTCTGCTGGAGGTTTCTTCCTGTTCAAAGGGAGTTTTTCCTCTCCACTGTCGCTACAAGCATGCTTAGTGTGAGGGATTGCTGAAGAGTCATTGAGTCGATGCAATCAGCTGGTTTTCCTTAGATAGAAAACTTTGAATCAATCTGACTGGATGATCTGGTGAACTGGAAAGTGACCTGAGATGACATGATGTGAATTGGAGCTATAGAAATAAACTGAATAGAACTGAATTCCCAGTGTGGGTGTGTTTATTCTGCTCTGACGTGACGTTGATTCTGTCAGTAGGAGATGGACACGCCTCTAAAGCCTTTCTCAAACCTCTCATTTCTATCGTTGATGGTTTGGAAACTTTTCCAGCAGCAACATTCTGGAGCTTCCTAGATCGTTTCAAAGCCATCCTGGTTTCTTAGCGGAGAGGTTTACCGAGCACTTCGCCAACTAGACTGACTGATCGACCTCAGGTAGATCCGTTCACTTGTGCCGTCAGCTGCTCAGAGCAAAGGAACATCCAAAGCAAACCAGTAAGCCAATAAATACCCAATAAAAACCATGAATGATCAGAAGGTATTGTGTAAATATCAGTGGGTTTTTGAAAATAAACCCTAAAGCTGCAGACGGCTCCTCTCCACCACCTGCTGCTCCTTTTCCATCACTTATTTTACAGACAAATCAGACGACGCTTCAGGAAAAATTTGCATGCTGATAGCTGAACTGTACCTGAGGTTAGAGGCTTGGTCGGTGAACTCGGTGGCCACCAGGGAGAAGTAGTGCCGCATCTTGATCCAGAGGTTGGGTTTGGGGATGCAGCCGTTGTGAGCGTGGATGGCGTGGATCCGAGCCATTTCCCTGGCTATTAACCTGAGAGGAGAGCAGATTTTAGTCGAAATAAACCACGTCTGACGTGTTTCATCTCCAACTTATCAGCTAGAAAAGAGTTGCAGATGGCGGCCATGTTGTGGTCCTCACCGGATCAGGGTCGGGTCCCTGACATCCTGCGGCCCCAGAGCGTCCCCCTGCATGAACTCGTAGCAGATTCCATTTTGAAAGGTGCAGTAGAGGCGTGGAGCGCAGCCATTAGCGTGGAGAACCTGGAAGGTCAAAGGTCAGAGGAAGACTGGAGAGAAAAACCTGATGGATGCAGCGGAGGAAGCAACACGTCATCCCTACCTGAAAGCTTTTCAGCTCGTTATCTCTGTCCACGATCAGCTCCGTCTTGTTCCCGTAGACTCGGACCAGAACCACGTCCTCTGGACTGTTGTCCACATAGCAGCCCACCAGCTTGTTGGTGGTACCGTCAGTGAAGGTCTGGAAGAGACGTACAGGAGGTTAACAGCTCCAGTGTTTCACACATGGTAGCACACCATCTGTGGTAGCAGCTCTAGACATCTTCAAGGCATGTGAGGAAAACTAGCAGCAGTTCAGCGGACAGGAAGAATGAATGGTAGCCGGCGCGCGCGGATGATAATGAGAAACAATGAGCACTGCGACGCTCCAGACACGCGGAGACGATGATGCTGAGCTTTAGTTGGTTAAATTCAAACAATGAGCTGACAAGATGGCTCCTTTTCTCATCAGTCAGGCCTCCATTAGATGACTGACACAAGATAATGGGGAAAAAAACAGATTTTAAGACAGGATTTTTTTTAAACAGAAATTTAATTTAAATTTATCAAATGTAATAAAGAGTACATTTATATACATGTTTAAGCCAGAATGATTTGACATTTAAATATGATTTCCCTACGACTCTAAGGAACCTTTGGCGTTCTCATTATTAACCTGCTGCTCTCTGGCTAACAAATAACAACAAGGACGCTCTGAGCTCAGACGCTCACTCACACATATCTGACATTCCTGCCCACACAGACGGGGGACAGGCATCCACAGTCAGGCTGATCCCTTCCACTCAGCAAACAGTCACCAATCAATTCATGGACGCTGGTTGATCAGCTTAGTGGACATCTAGAACAAGCCATGTCTGGGATCTCTGACAGCATAAACTGTGCCTACAGGTGGAAGAAAGTAAAGTTTGGATCAGGGACGTTATCGCTCAGAAAAAGGTTTTTTTTCCAACAATAAATGCAGCGACTGATCTCAGCACGGTTTCATTAAGGTTAATGTAAACAGAGCTATAAAAAAATTCGGCTTTCCCAATTTTAAACATGGAACACACTTTCTAGAAGAACCAAAAGCAAATAAAAGCTGAATAAATGACTTAAAATTAATCAATTTAACAAAGTTCTTTGAGGTATTAATCGATTATTGTGTTAAAAGTTCTGGAAATCTAAAATTAACATCGGCAAAAATATGCAAACCTCACAGTCTTTAGCATCAATGCTACGCAAACCGAGTCTAGTGTCCAGATCCAGCAGGTAAGAATCAATTCTTTAAGGTCTAGATGGAAACTTTTCTACCGAATGAAAGAGAACGACTGTATAAAGAGGAAAGTCAGAGTTAGCACTGATGCCCAGTCAGACTCAAAGGCATTTGAACCTTCTAACATGTGACCAAACAGTGAGCCTATCAAACCTCCTGCTGTCAGGAGACGCTAACCTGCTGTTAGCTCAGAAACCTCTAAGATGAAGGATGAATCCTTTACCACAACAAAAACAAGGCGCCGTTATTTTAAACTCTCAGGATGTCACCATGTTGTGGATGACGACGAATCTTTACCAGCATATGGTGAGCTCTGCCTGTCGCCAGGTAAACAGTGTGACATCATCAGCAGCAGCAGCCAGGTGGAGGTCAGTGTGAGCGGGCGTGGCATCAGATGGAGGAAGAGATAAGCTAACGTTACGTAAACATGCCAGATGTGTTTGAAAGGAGCTGTAAATGTTATCTGCAGGCAGAGCTGAGCTCACCAGGACAACTCACTTCTTCTTTAACGCTCAAATCAAGGAGGGTCACCATTACACAAGATCCAGCGGTGAACAAGTACTCAATAGTAGAACTTGACTTAAAGTATTGATACTCAAAGTTAAATCTAACTCAAGTACAAGTAAAAGTTACTCACTCAATAATGTACTGAAGTTAAAGTATTGAAGTACTCAGCTTTGAAGATACTCAAGTACTCAGCAGTACGAATAAAATGTTCTAATATCAGTATGTTTGAGGCCCCGTCCACACAAAGTCAAACCCTGGCCTAAACGCACAAATTTTTCACCAAACCAGCCTCTCATCCACACGAAGCCGGCGTTCCGGGGGTCTGTAAACGATCTTTTTTTTATTCAGCCTTCAGAGTGGGAAGATTTTGAAACGCCGTTTTCGCGTTTCCATCTTTAAGCTCTAACCGCATTTTTTTTTTTACACGCATGCGTCATAGCGTCGCCTCTAAACACGCATGCGCGACACAGTATCACAACAACAATGGCGCCGTACTGTGTTGAATGGTTGCTGCTCATGCTACTCACCCTGCTGTCGGGCTTACAGCAGAATCTTCTTCTTCTGGAATATCTCCAGGAAGAACAGAGCAATATCGACCACATAGTTCAGCACCTGAATCTGACTGAACCACGAAAATGGACCCGCAGGGCAACCATGTATAAATATTAGTGCGCATGCCCAACATTTCGTCGCCTATATTTGCTTTGGCACGACAGCGCCACTTACAGGCCTGGCATACATTTTGCAGCGTTTTCATGGATCCGTGTGGACGATCACATTTATTTTACGTCTCCGTCTTTACGACAAACGTTCTGGAAAATATCAGTGTTTCGTGATCGTTTTGACTTTGTGTGGACAGGGCCTCAGTTTCATTTTCAGAGTCATTTTAAAGAACTTTCAGAAACAACCTGATGTACTGATGGAGGTTCATCTATTAGAAACTATAACTCTGACCCGAGACTCATCCTACGGAACAACTTGGCCTCATGGCGTCCAGCCTGAGTCCTAATGGCTGCTATCCGCCATGATGGATGAAAAACAGCAACACACCATTAAAAAGCTACGATGAACCAAAAGGAAGAAGGAGCTAACAAGCTTCCTGGGAATGGAGCGAAAGTTACAGTAATTTAGGAAAAAAATTATAATTTGAAATAACAAAAACAGAGAAAATCACAAATTCTTCCTTTTTGAGTTTTATTTCTAGATGGCACTTTTCTTTTTTTTTCTTTCAAATTTCAAGTAGGACTCTATTTTTTAAAGATAAAGTCCGCTCATACTCAGAATCCAAACTTCTGAAAGTTCTTTAAATGTGAAATGATTCCATCCTGTTCAATAAATGATCAGTGTTTTTAATTCAGAGTAATTTTCATGTGAATGTGCTTTACTGGAGGCATCCATGTTTGTCAAAGAACACTACTGCCACCTACTGGTTTGTGACGTCGCGGTGCGGTATCGGCTGTTGATCAAGTCCCAGTGCTGTATCTGGTGTTTGTCACGACGCGCTATTATCCAAGTCATCTTGAAAACATTCTTCTTCCAAATGTTGGCTACATATTACGTGTTTTTTCTCTGGCCAGAAGTTCGATGGCAAATCCTCCCTCTTCAAGTTGGCGATCCAACGACCAACCCGTCCGTGGAGGATCAGGAATCAGAAAGGTGGAATAACTCTTTTTTTTCACTTTTACCCGATGTATTCCAGCATCCAGCTGCCATGCACATGGGCATCTTCAGTTTCACTATAGCTCTGGTGAATTTCAATGGTGAAGTCCTCTGGAAATCTTCAATAATTGTTGTTGATTGCAGATGTGTCTAGTAGTTCCCATTGATTTAGCTTGTAAAGCGGGGAGAATGGCGCTAGGCTTACCGCACCGTGACGTCACTGCTGGAAGATGGCAGGAGGGAGGGGCTACTATATTTGGGCAAAAATGGCCGCTCCCAGACTCAGGGATCGCCATGAAAATTATCACTTTTATTTTTTGACAGATTAAGGCTAAATTCATTAATTTAACACAAACGTGTTAGTTTTAGGTATAAATAATGATCCATTGGTTATTCCTGGCTGACCGGACTTCTCCTTTAACACTACATCCGATTGGGGCCCAGATCAGATTGGAAAACGGTTCCATGCGACTCGACCTTTTCATAAAATACTGAAAAAATCTCAGAGAAAAAACCAATAGGAAGTTTTAACCCGTTTGTCTGCAGTTTGAACGCAGCCAATGAATAGAAAAGCAAAGCACACATTTTTGCTTGTTTTTAATCAGTGCTTGACTGTAACGAGCTCTTACGGTGTTATATAGTGAGTTAATGGTGCATAAATTTGTAAAAAAAATAAAAAAACCTTGTAGCTAAAGTTGCATTTAAGCGTCTGTTTTTTCTTTGCCACTTCTGCATCGGTGTCGGCCGTCAGTTTAAACTGTTCAACATTATCCGTTTGAGTCTGCTGGTCTGCCACCATGGCGTCCAGCACAGTTCTACGTCACTTGGCGACTCCAGGCTTCACCACAGCTAACCGACAGACATCAACTACTCCAGACCAACACTGATTTCCTCCAGCTGGAGGTAGGTTAGGTAAAATCACCTTATTTTCTTCATTTATTTTGTTCCCAGCTACAATCTGAGCTGACCAACTTAGAGACGACACCAATTATAATAAAACTAATGTCTTTAATTCACCAAACCATGGTTCATTTTTCACCATATGAGGACGGGACAATGATCGTTAAAATGCTAAATTTAATCAGTACTTTTTGAACATCTAACTAAAGTTAACAAATGAAATAAGTGACTATCTAATCTAGTATTTCCCCAAACGTTGCCGTAGCTGTACTGTGACCTTGTCTGAAAGTCAGAAGCAAACAAACCCTGAAACTTGGAGACAAAATAAACCAGCAGAATTTAACACCTGTAGCTTTAATATGATCAATTTTCTTTGTTTAACAGGAAACATCTTATAAATTAGACCAGAAGTTCAGTAATTACTACCCCATTATATCCCATACTCACTAACCCAATCATTTACAGAGGTTAGAAACCAAAACAGGAATAAAATCTTCTGCAATAAGAAACTGATCAATTAAAGATGGGCTGTTATTATGGCCCATAGTTAAAAAGGGAGTTAGCTCACACTGAGCCTGCTGGAGGTTTCTTCCTGTTAAAAGGGAGTTTTTCCTCTCCACTGTCGCTACAAGCATGCTTAGTGTGAGGGATTGCTGAAGAGTCAATGAGTCGATGCAATCAGCTGGTTTTCCTTAGATAGAAAACTTTGAATCAATCTGACTGGATGATCTGGTGAACTGGAAAGTGACCTGAGATGACATGATGTGAATTGGAGCTATAGAAATACACTGAATAGAAAACACATCGTCGTCATGGTGACTAAAGGTTATCAGAGGTCAGATGCTGCTTTTCAGCAGGAATCAAATCTTCTGTAAATGAAACTGATCAGAGGGTTTAAATAAAGATAGACTGTTATTATGACCTATAGTTAGATCTAATTAAGCTCTAATTAATCTGTAAAACGTCCTAAAAATGATCAAAGTTCATATTTTACATCCACTCTGACCAATTCACATAGAAGAATGGCATAAATGTGCCAAAGGTAGAGGTGAGTAAATAAAAATGACATTTGCTGCTTTTTGATATATTTTAGCAGAACTAATTTTACTTTTTAACACCATCAATTGTATTGGTTAACAAAAGCTGCAGAGTTCAGATTTAAAAGGATATTAATAAAAGATCTTTAATAAACTAATTAACAGATTTAGTCTCAATTCATGTGACTAAATAAGAATATTTTGTTTATTTCATTTTCAGCTCCCAGAAATGTGAAACTAAATGAGACACATGAGCCACTATCATTAATAAATGAGAAGAGCGTCTAACCAACCCAGTATGGCAGGCCATTTTGACATTTATTAGAAATGTGTCCTCTCTATCGTTCCACTTGTTGATCTCCAAAATAAGATTCTTCCTGGTCAAAACTACATTCCTACTAACCAGAAATGTACATATAGATATCCTAAATTACATTTTTGCAAGAAAATTTTAAATTTCAGGCTGCCAAAAATATAATTGTAATGGTAAGAATAAACTTTCAAATACCTAGAAATCTTTATGAAGTTTAAGTGGCTCTTTTGACAATTATTAGCTTGACTGAATAGATCTTCCAGATGTCTCAAATGCATTTCTTCCTAGTCGAAATAAACATTTCAGATATCTAAAATGTAATTCTTACTGGTACAAATGACGTCACATTTCCCATTCATGTTCATCTAAAATAAAATTCTTCCCATCTAAAAATGAACTCTGACAAGGATGAATTCTAATTTCAGATCTCCATAATATAGTTACTGCTAGTCATAATTACCATTGCAGATATAAAAAATGAATATAACTACAGATATCTAGGCATTCTACCTAGTCCTATTTCTATTATAGATAGCACTAAAGCATTCTACCTAGTCCCATTTCTATTATAGGTAGCACTAAAGCATTCTACCTAGTCCCATTTCTATTATAGATAGCACTAAAGCATTCTACCTAGTCCCATTTCTATTATAGATAGCACTAAAACATTCTACCTAGTCACATTTCTATTATAGATAGCACTAAAACATTCTACCTAGTCCAATTTCTACTATAGATAGCACTAAAGCATTCTACCTAGTCCCATTTCTATTATAGATAGCACTAAAGCATTCTACTTAGTCCCATTTCTATTATAGATAGCGCTAAAGCATTCTACCTAGTCACATTTCTATTATAGATAGCGCTAAAGCATTCTACCTAGTCCCATTTCTATTATAGATAGCACTAAAGCATTCTACCTAGTCCCATTTCTATTATAGATAGCGCTAAAGCATTCTACCTAGTCCCATTTCTATTATAGATAGCGCTAAAGCATTCTACCTAGTCCCATTTCTATTATAGTTAGCGCTAAAGCATTCTACCTAGTCACATTTCTATTATATATAGCACTAAAGCATTCTACCTAGTCCCATTTCTATTATAGATAGCGCTAAAGCATTCTACCTAGTCCCATTTCTATTATAGATAGCGCTAAAGCATTCTACCTAGTCACATTTCTATTATAGATAGCACTAAAGCATTCTACCTAGTCCCATTTCTATTATAGATAGCGCTAAAGCATTCTACCTATTCACATTTCTATTATAGATAGCGCTAAAGCATTCTACCTAGTCCCATTTCTATTATATATAGCACTAAAGCATTCTACCTAGTCCCATTTCTATTATAGATAGCACTAAAGCATTCTACCTAGTCCCATTTCTATTATAGATAGCACTAAAGCATTCTACCTAGTCCCATTTCTATTATAGATAGCGCTAAACCATTCTACCTAGTCACATTTCTATTATAGATAGCACTAAAGCATTCTACCTAGTCCCATTTCTATTATAGATAGCACTAAAGCATTCTACCTAGTCCCATTTCTATTATAGATAGCACTAAAGCATTCTACCTAGTCCCATTTCTATTATAGATAACACTAAAGCATTCTACCTAGTCCCATTTCTATTATAGATAGCACTAAAGCATTCTACCTAGTCCCATTTCTATTATAGATAGCGCTAAAGCATTCTACCTAGTCCCATTTCTATTATAGATAGCGCTAAAGCATTCTACCTAGTCACATTTCTATTATAGATAGCACTAAAGCATTCTACCTAGTCCCATTTCTATTATAGATAGCACTAAAGCATTCTACCTAGTCCCATTTCTATTATAGATAGCACTAAAGCATTCTACCTAGTCCCATTTCTATTATAGATAGCACTAAAGCATTCTACCTAGTCCCATTTCTATTATAGTTAGCACTAAAGCATTCTACCTAGTCCCATTTCTATTATAGAAAGCACTAAAGCATTCTACCTAGTCCCATTTCTATTATAGATAGCGCTAAAGCATTCTACCTAGTCCCATTTCTATTATAGACAGCACTAAAGCATTCTACCTAGTCCCATTTCTATTATAGATAGCACTAAAGCATTCTACCTAGTCCCATTTCTATTATAGAAAGCACTAAAGCATTCTACCTAGTCCCATTTCTATTATAGATAGCGCTAAAGCATTCTACCTAGTCACATTTCTATTATAGACAGCACTAAAGCATTCTACCTAGTCACATTTCTATTATAGATAGCACTAAAGCATTCTAACTAGTCCCAATTACAATACTTTTAGTCAGAATTATATTCTAGATATCACTAGAAATTAAATTTTAAGTACTCTGGAATTAAATGTGTACTAGTAAGATCTACATTTCACATATCTATAAATCTTTACCAATATTAAGTGGCTGTTTAACATATTTGTTTGTATTTCAGATATCTTTAATAGTATTCCTCTTATCTGAAATGTAATTCTTACTAGGAAAAATGACGTCACCTTTCCCCATTCATATGTATTGGGTCGTTACTTTCAGATATATGGAATGGCATTACTCTTATTTAAATACACATTCTGATTTTCAGATCTCCTAAACTTATACTTTAGATAAGAAGAAATGCATTTGAGACTGTGGAATATATATCCAGTCAAGCTAATAAATGTCAAACCGGCCTGCCATAGCCGCCCCATGGTTGCATTTCGCCGGTGCTGCTCCTGAGCTATCAATCTTAGCCTAGCCTAGCATAAGTTAGCATGCTAGCTATGCCGTTACCTTGGTTCTGACGCTGTGGGGCTGCCATGCCGGCCTCAGCTCTCTGAGCAGCTCCATCGCTCCCTCCATCACGTTGCGTTCATCCACGAACAGCGGGATCTTCCTGATAACCGGAGAACCGGCAGGAACATGGATCTGCGTTTCCATCCTGCGCGTCTTTACTCCAACCTTAATCTCCAGATGTCTCCACCAAGCGGACCGCAGAAGAGTAGCTGCGTTAGAAGGCGCTGAGCAGCTGGAGGATCTTTCCAGAAGGACCGGAGGCTGCTGCTTTGAACCGCTGCTCTAAGCGGGGCTGAAGGCAGAGGGAATGGATGAGTGGAGGACCGGGTCACACCGGGCGGGGAGGCGGCCAGCCAACAGCACCATTTCCTCATCTGAGGCTCCGCCCACCGAGGGATCATCCGATTGTAACCATCGACTGCGACGCACGAGGCTTAGCCACGCCCATTCCCCCCGAATTTTACCGAGTTTACCCGAATAGCGTTAAACTGCACCCTTTATAGGCCAAGTTAGCGTTTCTGATCCCTGGCCTTACAAATGGAGCCCCCCCATCCCTCAGCGAGGTCTAGAAACACAAGATCTATATCCAGCCATTCAGCAAAGATCATGCTACATGGCTGCACATCTGATTTTAGCATTTTACCAATTAGATGAGCCCTTAAATATATTACCTAGTGGAAATTAAGTTGGAAAAAAAAGTTAAAAAGTGAAGAAAAAAAGGTAAAAAGTTAATTAAAAAGTTCAGAGGTGAAGAAAAAAGGTTAAAAGTCAGAAAAAAAGGTAAAAAAAACTAATTGAAAAGTTAAAAAGTTAATAAGCCTAGTTAACAATTATATTTAGGTTTATAAAGTAAAAACTGTCGGTGCCACTATCTGCATTAATGCCTCTAAGGTTGGACCAAAACAAAATGTGTTTCTTTCGCTCAGAGTGTTTTTCATGAATTTCTATGGAAGCACTTCTGTTATTTTTCTTAATATATTCGGGCAAGTTGGCGTTTCTTGTTATTACATTGACATTAATATTTACCACCAAAATATCCAGATTGTTTGAATGTTCCAAAGGTAATAAGGTCTTATGCTGGATTCCAATAACACTATTGGATGGAAATGTTGATTTTCAAAGTATTTCACTGAGTGCCCTATAAAAAGTTAAAATGTTTTCCTTAGCATATGTTCAGAGAAAGTAGCCAATATGTTACATAAAAAAACTTTTAACAACACTTTATTTACACAATTCAAACAATAGAATCAATTATTGATGTAAAACAGTCAGTTAAAAATCACTATTAAGATAAAAAAAAAAAGTCTTGTTAAATTGTAATTTTCCTTCACGATAACACAGAACATAAAATGTTGTTAAAACCCACAGCTGAATAAAATCCTCCATGTTCTGTGTGTCTCTGTGGAAGGTAAACTCCAGCCTTAAAGTCATAGGGAAATCATATTCAAATGTCAAATCATTCTGGCTTAAACATGTATATAAACGTTTTCTTTATCAGACCATATTGTTCCAAAATTAACAAAATTTCTATTTAAAAAAAAATCCTGTGTTAAAATCTGTGTTTTTTTCGTTATCTTCTGCAGGCCAGGTAGTTCTATGTCAGCCTGAACACCTAAATTCAGCCAATCATATATCAACGGTCATCTGTCAATCAAATGTTTTCGGTCATAGCATCTTGTTTCATATGTCGCAGCTAATATACGCAACGGTTGAGATCAGAAATCAGAATCATTTCATGTCCCATTGAGTTTTGTGATGACATGATGTGAATTGGAGCTGTAGAAATAAACAGAAAAGAATTGAATGTCAAATATTTATCATAATCCCATTAGAAAACGTTTTAAACAAGAATTTTGAGTAAAATCTTCAGCTATAAAAGTAACCTACGTCATGCATTTGAAGTAACATCTGTGTTCTAGTAATATTTATTTAAAAAGTGAGGAAAGGTGGACTGCTCTTTGGGTCAAACTATGTCTAAAGAGTAGAACGTCAAAGGTCTAACCGCCTCCATAGAGCGTTGCCCTGGTGAAGGAACAGCTAACCATCCAGGTAACTAAACACCTCCTTCACCAACCAGTTAGTTAACAGCATAACGTCTTTACTGGCGTCTACCAGGCGCCAAGCGATGGTTAAAATTAAACTCTTTGATTAAATTAGAAAAAAATCCACTTAAAGCATCTCATGGATATAATTATTACTTTGCTGTAATGGTTCCTTTCAGGGACTCTCTGATCACATCTACTTGACTATTATGACAACTGCAACACAAAGGTTATATTTTCTCTGTTAAATTTTCTATTTTAGAGCAAACATAAGGCCAAATTATGACAATTCGTAAAAATAACATTAATAAAGTTTTATTCGGTTAAAATGGGGCATGTAGATTAAGCTGCATTTTCTGTGTTTATCTTGGACTGAAAAAAATGACCTGAAAATATATCAAATCTTCTGAAAATAACTTTATTTGTCCTTAATCTGAACAGGAAATAGGAGTGTCTCTCAGTGGAATGAGAGTTTTTAATGTGAAAATGTGAATGTGAAAAATGGTGAACTTTAAAGTGCCTTGAGGTGACATGTGTTGTGAATTGGCGCTATAGAAATAAACTGAATAAAATTCAAATTATTACGTAATATGCACTTGAAGTAAGATAATAGAGATGTGTTTTTATATATTGTAAATGTAAATCTTACTTCATCTGCACATTGTCATATATACCCAATGAAATGAGAGAAAGCAATGCTACTCATGGACTGTGGAAGATCGTTAAACAATCAGCATCAGACGGTCTGTTCTGTGCACACCCCTGTGAGTGATAATAACTTTAAAGCAGATGTTAATAGACAAAAGTTACTCCGTACCTGAGTCATGCTCCCTCCCACAGCATGGCTAGATGCTAATAAATGCTATGATACCAAAAAAAAAAAAAAAACTGTTAAAGGCTTCATAAATATTAAGAGTTGCTTCAGAACCAAAGCAACGGGTAGAGAGCCACAAATCTGAGATGCTCTTTTTTCCTCTTTTATTTTTTCTCATTTTTGTTTCCTCCATCCACAGACTTATTCTAAATGCTCTCTTATTTCTCTGGCAATCATTTAATGAGAGGCAGGGTAGGCCCTGTAAATGTGGACAGTCTATCATTCTTCTGTGGATTGTTCATTTTTTAGCTAATTAAAAATGTTTGGAAAAAAGGAGAGAAAAAAAGCTCAGCAGCATAAGATATCCCTGCCTAATTGGTATTTGTGAGACAATAAGTCAGTGTCACTTCTTATCCTCCAGATAAGGGCTTTTAGGGCGAACGGTTCAAGGTGTACTGAGAAACTGTACCTGTACCTGTGCAGTACCATGTTTGAACCACATGGTGGCAGTAGAACTGTAAAAATGTACTGAAGACAAACTGCAGGAACCCAGGTCGACCCAGGAAACACTGCTGGCTGTGTGCTCTGATGTGATGCTGGGAGCCTTTCAGCAACATGAAGCTTTTCTGTGACATCCTGTGAACGGATAAATAATATACATATAATAAGGATCATTACTTTCCAAATGTAATAAATGTAAATCACTTGCTTAATATCTACCCTTTAAATAAGATTCCAACCTTTTTGTGAGGTGAACATTAAAACCAGGCAGATGTGCTGATCTTTTGCATCTAAGGGGCAGAGATCCTCAGTTTCTCTGTGCGTTGAGAAGAACGTCAGTCCGGTGAGGTGAAGACTTCCTGTGTCAGTGGGAACACATAAGGATGGCTCTTGACAAAAATATTGTAAATGACATTAAACTTAATAAAAGAAGTACATGTATTCCCTTCATTCCCATTGTTACTGCAGAAGCAGCTTGAAAAATGTCTCTTAAAATGTCATTTAGTGCTTCCCATGTGTTTTTTTCACAGAATTTCTAAATCCACAAACCATGTCAGGAAACTAGAAGAAATGGACAGCCTATCGCAGGCATGTCCAAAGCTATCCTGCAGGTTTTAAACGTTTACCTGCTTCAGATCAGCTGATTCTGATGATTGCAGTTCAGCAACAACCTGTTAATCTAAAGCTGCAGGACATGTCATGTCTGGACCCTAACAGGAAGCATTATGTAATTCTGTTTTATCTTTTGATTTTAAACTTTAAAGGATGGATTGAGTTCAGCGGTTTAACCTCAGAGCTGACAGTCGACGGGCAGTTCAAAACAGGGACCAACAGGAACCAACAGGGGACAACAGGGGCCCAACATGGACCAACAGGGCCAACAGGGACCAACAGGAGACAACAGGGGCCCAACAGGGACCAACAGGAGACAACAGGGGCCCAACAGGGACCAACAGGGCCAACAGGGACCAACAGGAGACAACAGGGGACCAACAGGGACCAACAGGAAACAACATGGACCAACAGGAGACAACAGGGGCCCAACAGGGACCAACAGGGCCAACAGGGACCAACAGGAGACAACATGGGCCCAACAGGGACCAACAGGAGACAACAGGGGCCCAACAGGGACCAACAGGGACCAACAGGAGACAACAGGGGCTCAACATGGACCAACAGGGCCAACATGGACCAACAGGAGACAACAGGGGCCCAACAGGGACCAACAGGAGACAACAGGGGCCCAACATGGACCAACAGGGCCAACAGGGACCAACAGGAGACAACAGGGGCCCAACATGGACCAACAGGGCCAACAGGGACCAACAGGAGACAACAGGGGCCCAACAGGGACCAACAGGAGACAACAGGGGCCCAACATGGACCAACAGGGCCAACAGGAGACAACAGGGGCCCAACATGGACCAACAGGGCCAACAGGGACCAACAGGAGACAACAGGGGCCCAACAGGGCCCAACAGGAGACAACAGGGGCCCAACAGGGCCAACAGGGACCAACAGGAGACAACAGGGGCCCAACATGGACCAACAGGGCCAACATGGACCAACAGGAGACAACAGGGGCCCAACAGGGACCAACAGGAGACAACAGGGGCCCAACATGGACCAACAGGGCCAACAGGGACCAACAGGAGACAACAGGGGCCCAACATGGACCAACAGGGCCAACAGGGACCAACAGGAGACAACAGGGGCCCAACAGGGACCAACAGGAGACAACAGGGGCCCAACATGGACCAACAGGGCCAACAGGGACCAACAGGAGACAACAGGGGCCCAACATGGACCAACAGGGCCAACAGGGACCAACAGGAGACAACAGGGGCCACACATGGACCAACAGGGGACAACAGGAGACAACAGGGGCCCAACATGGACCAACAGGGGACAACAGGGGCTTAACATGGACCAACAGAGGCCAACAGGGACCAACAGGAGACAACAGGGGCCCAACATGGACCAACAGGGCCAACAGGGACAAACAGGAGACAACAGGGGCCCAACATGGACCAACAGGAGACAACAGGAGACAACAGGGGCCCAACAGGGACCAACAGGGGACAACAGGAGACAACAGGGGCCCAACATGGACCAACATGGGCCAACATGGACAGACAGGGGCCAAAAGGGGCCCAACATGGACCAACAGGGGCCCAACAAGGGTCAATAGGGGCCAACAGGGACAGACATGGACCAACAGGGGACAAAAGGGGCCCAATATGGACCAACAGGGACCAACATGGACCAACATGTGCCAACATGGACCAACAGGGGCCCAACAAGAGTCAATATGGGCCAACAGGGACCAACATGGTGGTTGGTTAGCATTTTACTGCATCGCTCCTATCTACATGCCACCCGCCACAGTCAAAACAAAGATGGCTACCTACGATTAAGCTGTCATGGAGCTGAGGCATATAGATACTGTTTTTGAAAACAATGCTGTTATAAGTATTGACTTTATTATTTTTATTTGGACGCTCTGACAGAACATGTGTTTCAGTTAGCGGCACACATGGACATAGATGTCAGAATCTGGAGGATGCGGCCATCTTCTTAACTCATATAGCTCAGTTTTAAGTTAAAAGTTCTCTTTTCTGTTGCTGTTGTTCAATAAAAGTATGTTTTAAGATCCTTTGAGGCGAGAACATTATACTTGAAGCTTCACTATATGGTCCATCTTTCGATTTAATGCATAATTTAAAAAAAAATTCCGAAGTTGAGAGGACCACGGCAACCAGTGGACCTCCAAGGGTAATGGCAGCCATGGCTAACGTTAACGTTATCTGACTCTGTTCATTATTATTCCTTCACTAAATGAAAAAAGTCATTCAATTTAATATTATCTAGAGACTATTAATAACAGGAGCTGAAATGCAGCTCCAGACTAGCTTTGAATGTTGTGATGTCATCAGTACGCTTCTGTTCCAATTGACCCTGAGTCTCCTCTGAGTCCAGACTTTCCTGGGTTCTTCTCAAGAACAGACTTGGCGAGAACACGAGTCCGTACTCGAGTTCTTATCAACTGAAAAAACTGCCAGTGACTTCAGACTCTCCTCTCCTCCTGTAGATTTGACCGATGCAGCAAAATGCTAACCAACCAATGGGCAGACATTTATTTTTTTATTGTATTTTTTGGTGCAATTAATTGTACGGTTATTAATTTATTGAGCATGTACAGTATTTGTTTTTGTATTTATTTTTAAATATGGTAGAGCTGGTCCTCCATAGAAGCATCCTTCTGCTTAAAGCAGCAGGTTAGGGGAGCAGGCCGACCTCCCCAAGATGGCGCCCGTAATTCCAGTCTCCAGTCTACAATTATATTATGTCTAACTGGAGTTCAAGCCGCTGCTTCTGATCTCTCCTTCTTTTGGTTGGTTCCATACTGCAGAAGCGTAGGGGAGAAATGATGTGAAAAAGCAGGTTTTAATCCATCCATCCATTCTCTGGCATGCTTAATCCCAAGTGGGGTGGCTAGGGGTGCTGGTGCCCATCTCCAGCTGTCGACCTTGGACAGGTCGCCAGTCCATCACAGCAGGTTTTAACCTGACTCTGTTAAAGGTGGCAGAACAAGATTCAAAAGATGCTCAATTCAATTCAACTCCATCTTGTGTTATGCAACTAGTTGCAAAAATTGTATTTCCTTTTTTCTTTTTCTTTTTTTAACAAATTTGGCATTTATCCATTAAAATTCTGCCACAAATGGCTGGTTTTGACAAAGAGAAAAATCGATTTAAAGGTTGAATATAATGAT
Source organism: Cyprinodon diabolis (assembly GCA_030533445.1). NCBI lineage: Eukaryota > Metazoa > Chordata > Actinopteri > Cyprinodontiformes > Cyprinodontidae > Cyprinodon > Cyprinodon diabolis. The sequence continues at coordinate 49,145,147 of CM060081.1, forward strand.
AGATGATTGTGCATTCATTCATAAGCAAAGCCTGGTAAAAACTGTTTAAATTTGAAATGTGTTTTATTCTGTCAATTAAGAGCTGATCATTAGATGGAAGTTTACTAATGGATTATGACCTGCAGATCTTCCAAATTCACTTCTTCTGGCATTGCTGCTGTTCCCATCCAATTGTTGCACAACTGAAATCTGAATCCACCCAAAACTATTCATATTTATTCCTCCAGCATAAATCCGGCTGTTTAAAAACACTTTTATAGAAGTTAGAGGATCAACTTCAGCTTTTTACTCCAGTAAAAGTGTAAAAGTACCATTTTTAAAACTACTCAAAGTATAAAAGTAAAAGTAATGCAGTAAAAACTGTTAAGGACAGAAGCTTTACTGCACTACCCTATTAAAGGAAAATTTTTATACAATAACTTCGTTAGACTTAATTTTCTTTGTTTTATAATTAATGGTAACAGTGTCACATTTAACTTTGCATCATCTTGAGAAACTTTTTATTTCGGTATGTGGTGAGCAACCAGTTGGGGCAGCACCGAGTCAAACCACATTAAGAAATTAATTGTCTGGATGAAACCAATTAAATTGATGGTTTTTATATTTTTAAAATAACAACAGGCCATAACGAGTCTATTTTTCAAATGTAAGGGGTAGAAAGTAAAAAGTTGTCTAAAAAAAAAAAAATAAATAAATAAAACCAGAAAAGTATAGATAGACATTTCTACTAAAGTAATAAAGTATTTGTAGTTTGTTACTTGACGCCTCTGACCCATATATGCTATTCTAATGAGACATAAAGTTGTTTTTTTTTATCTGTAATGATGTGCTGCAGTCTGCATAAAACATGTTTTTTTGGCAGCATTACATCAGGTTGTTAAATGGCTTGGGGGTATGATTTCACACCTCAGTCTCAGAGCAGTTTGAACTTCAGATCCTGCAGATTAGCCTGCGGTGTCCCAGCATGCATTGGGGTGTGAGAGGGACCCGCATGTAGTGGAAAATAAACAGGACTATCAGGAGAAGCTTCAGCAGGTCACAGCTTGCTAGACTGTAAAAAGCTCATTCAGATGGTATTGAATTTCTAAGTTAGCTGATTAGGTTGTAACAATAATAATTAATAATGTTAATAATGATTCAGTTCTGAGAAAATGAACCATATTGTTCTGATGACACATCGAACAGAAACATTTTAGGGAATTGAAATAAAATGGACTGAAGTTATTATTCTCTTTCATTGTGTTCGGCTTCCAGACAATAAAATAGCAAATTCATAAAAGTTAGGAATTGATTGAGAAACTTACTGTCCTGGAGCCAAATGAAGCTTTGAATTATTGTGATAAAGCTAATAGTGGGTCAGACATCACAGCAACTCCTGTTGAGTAAAATGTAAAACTTTTATCCTAGTTTTTACTCTCATTATCTCGGCGCTGTTGGCTTGCTTGATTGCTCATTTCATCCACCTGTCTAGCTTTGCCCTGGTCCTCATCACTGCTCATCTGATCCACCTGCTCCTGCTTCTATTTAAACTCCTTGGTCCCAGCCATCAGTGCCAGATTCTTCCGGAGCCTTTGGTGTAGAGAGATTTCGAGCATTACTATAGTGTTCTGATCCTGTCCTGTTTCTGTATTCCAACTTTTGAGCCTTCCTGTCCCTGTCTGATCTGATTGCCTGGCCTGAACTGAGGCAAACATTCAAAAAACAAAGTACACAATACATGGAACCAAAAAACAAAACATGGGAAAACTCACGTTTTGCTGGTTCCTGAGGAACCAGCACTGAGGAACTGCACAGGGGGAGTATATATGGGAGACTGAACAAAGACAGGACTAATGAGCTGATTGGGAGCAGGTGTGAACAGATGATTCTTGAAGGGAGCTAGGGAAAAGGAGACAGACACAAGAGGGCAAGAGAGGGCTATCTAAGAACTCAAATACATCCAGAAACCACCACAAAATAGGACACAAAATAGTTAAATTAATAAAACTAGAAAAAAAAAGGAAAACATGGATCAAAGTGAAACTGAACACTCAGAAGAAAACAGAACAAAACTGTGACACTTCTTGGCTTCTGCAACTCTGTGGCAGCATCCACTGTGCCTTGTCAGCCAACCGGCTGGAATCATCCTAGTTCTCTGGGCACAGGACTGAACTTTCAAACCAGGTTAGCCCGAATTCTGAGCCTTGACATTTTACACTCCTGATTCACCCACACTGCCACGGTGCTTTAATTCCTGCAGTTGATCCACATTAAAGCAACATCACAGAGTCCAAAGTCCTGATCTCTAGGACGCTCCTGCTTTGTAAGTGGAAAAACATTATGGACAACAGTGAGCATCCTTCTGAGAAGATTTGTTATACAACAGAGTGTTTTCAGTCAGAGGCTCCTCCAGATCCAGTGCAAGACAGACCTCTACAGGAGATCCTTCAGCATCAACACCCAAAGAAAAAGTATTTTTGAATTGAATGAACACTGTGCTTTCAAGATACAACACTAACACTGTTGTTGTGTCTGAGGTTGTCAGCAAAAATCTTTACATACCATCTGTGTCATGATTTTCTTAAGAGATCTGACCCACATGTTGTAAACCACTCAGAGAACCAGGGTAAAGGTTTTAACAGGTTTATTGATAAGGTCAGCGGGGTTTGGATTCAGGAAACTCAGTGTGCTGGTGAACCGGAACTGGAAAAGGGAAGGAGAGTATCAGCGGTTAGTTCAGGATCTGTGGGAACTTTGAGCGATTTCTGGAGAGACAGAGAAAACGGGACTCACGTTAGTGGAGAAGACTGTCTTCCCAGAATCCAGTAAGTGTGGGTTTATCTAGAGGTAGAGACCTGGGGAGCTATTGAGCAAACTGTCACTAGGAAATCCAGGACGACTTGAACGGAACTTGTGGAGGTTAATCCCCTGCTCAGTGTGAGACTCAAACAATCCTTCCAGGGGTAGAAGGTCAAACATCCAGCTTGCAGGAAGGCTTCCCAAAACTGGCAAACACTCTGGCGTTGAGGTAGTGACAGTCCACCGCTCAAATAGTCCTCAGTAATGAGCCAACCAGCCGCAGGTGTGTGGAAGGACCAACGAGAACAGGGCGCCACCTGGTGGTGGAGGGAGAGAAAAACGCAAAAAAACATAACCCACACAAACTGGATTCCTAACAATCTGCTTGTATTTAAATTGCTCCTCACGCTTTCTGTAGCATTTATACCTTAATTTTTTTTGTTTTAGATTTTGATTCAAATTGACAGGGTTTGATGTGAACAAAGGAGCAGAATAATGAGAAGCTGGATTGAACTGAGGTATCTTATCTTTAATGGTGTCATGGCTTGCCTGCATTTCTTTAAAGGCCAACCGTGAAACGTTTGGCCACTATGGGCGCCAGGTCTGTTACTTTCACATCTAGCGGCCACAAGTGCAACAACACTGTCTCACTGTTTTATGAATTTTTGTTTTATGAATGTCTATTATATAGACATTCATAAAACAGTATGCAGTATGCATTCTCAGTATGCAGTCAATTCCTCCAGAGTCCTCTCAATCATCTATTTAGTTGATTCAGGTGTGTCTAACCAAAGGCACATATAAAAGTTGCAGGATACCGGCCCTCAGGAACTGGAATTGCCCACCCCTGCTGTAGACCGTAAAAAAAGAAATTGCACTAAATGTTTACAAGTGAGTAATAACTACTAATAGAAGTAGAGGATGCAGTGGGATGTGCTATCCAGTCACACCCAGGCGATGTCCTGAGATCTGCTACTACCTGTAGCCACATGCCTTGTCTGCAGCTATATTTTACCCCTAACACAGCTTCTCTGGTATGTAACCAGTTAATTGCACATGAACTCGTCTAAATGTGTGCATACCTTATTCATGACCCAGGTGGGACAGCTCAAAGGTAAACCAGCACTCCTTTGATAACTCAGGAATGAGGAAATGTTTGCACTGTCACAGAGAGAAAAAGACAGTTGAAAAATTGAGGTATAAATCACATTCCTTTCAAATGAGAGAATCCAAATCCGCTTTCCTTATTTCTCACAGCAAAGCTTTCCTCATCCATCACTGCTCCTCTGGTTCGGATGAACTGATAAATTTCCAAGAGGGGATCAGTCAAGGTGACAAGTGTTTACTTTCACACAAAACATAAGGATATTTACTAAAGGCTGTGGCTTGGCTTTGTTGGTGAGTTATTTTTGTTGTTAAACATTTTCTATACAACCTACAGCAAAGAAACTGACTTTGAAAAATTGGTGAGAGAAGTTTAACCATCTGCAGATGGTTAACGAGACTATGGTGGAGCGGTCACTGGAACAGATCCACTGGCCTGTGTGCAGGCTGGAGTGTAGGAGTGGGTTTGCATGGTCTGACTGGCAGCTTCAGCTCATCAAGAACCAATCAACCGACCCCTTTTTCACCATTCTGCTTCATTCTATCTCTATTCTCCCACTCTGCAGAATCTGTTAGTTCAATCTCTAACGTTCTGCTCTCTCTGCTTTTTCTCATAGTAGCTTCATCTGGTCTGTTCCTGTTTGGCTGTGACTCCATCCTGGAGAGAAACATCAGCTGTGCTGCTGCCATCAACACCTTTGTTCATAGATGTTGGAGCTTGGCCTGTTTTCCAGTGTAGTCCTGTTTCTCTGACTGTGACTAACTGGATGTGCTCTCTTCATCCTCTGACATGGGAGCTGGCTCGGAGCTCGTCTGACTGGCTGTGTGTTTCCTGGACGGGGCCGCCTGTGGAGCTGGTTGACAGTTGCCTTTTGTATCTATGCTTCTTTTTCTATGTCTGCTTCTGTCTCCTTGAACCCCAGTCGGCCTCAGCAGATGGCCGCTCACACTGAGCCTGGTTCTGCTGGAGGTTTCTTCCTGTTCAAAGGGAGTTTTCCCTCTCCACTGTCGCTACAAGCATGCTTAGTGTGAGGGATTGCTGAAGAGTCAATGAGTCGATGCAATAAGCTGGTTTTCCTTAGATAGAAAACTTCGAATCAATCTGACTGGATGATCTGGTGAACTGGAAAGTGACCTGAGATGACAGGATGTGAATTGGAGCTATAGAAATAAACCTAATACAATTTAATGTTTGCTACTCTTCACTCTGTTGGTCACGTAACACCGCCTTCCTGCATGGTGGTTTATTATATATAGAATGTGTCTCTTTGTTAGTTTGAGTGTTTTGTTAGTTTGAGATTTGTGATAATCACATTGACTTATGTTGCCTTACAGAAACCTGGCTGCAGCAAGAGGATTATGTGAGCATAAATGAGGCAACTCCTTCAAGCTATTTAAATTTTCACATCCCCAGAACTTCTGGGCGAGGAGGAGGAGTAGCAACAATCTTTCATTCTGAATTACTGATTACCTCAAAGGCAGTTAATACTTACAACTCTTTTGAAAAATTAACCCTTAATTTCCCTCATCCAAATTTCAAAGTAAGAAAACCTCTTCTCTTTGTAACTTCGCGTCGTCCACCAGCTCCCTAATCTGAATTTTTAGATGAGTTTTCAGAGTTCCTTTCTGATTTGGTAGTAAATACTGACAGGGTCATCATAGTGGGAGATTTTAAAGGAAAAATCAGGTGATATTCAGAATTCAAACTTCTGAAAGTACTTTAAATAAGTAATTTTCATTTAGATAATGATCCATTGATTATTCCTTGCTGAACGGACTTTTCCCTTAACATCTAAGCTGACATTGAAGGTGACGGCTTAAGTGCAGCCTTTAATGCTATAGAAATGATTGGCTTTGGCTGCCAAAGGTCCAAGTCTTAAATGAACCGGACACAACATGTTAGTCAGCATCACTACTTCAAAGCAGGGCTTTAGTGGTTTGTGGCTTTTTCTGCCTTTTTTCATCCCCCAGGCGACCATATGGCAGAACAACACAAAGCATTAACTCAACCTCCTGTCAATACTCATAGTGTTCACCTCCTGCTTTGAAAGGTGAACAGCAGGACAATCGTGCACGCACGCAAGAACACATGCACAAGCAAGCTCACACATATGACTGCAGACCATGCACCCCCCTTTCTTTATGGCTCCCTCCTCTTTCCTCCCATCCTTTCGTTTTCAGATGGAGCCCTTTCACCCGCAGCAGGCAGCAGCTGCAGCGCCGTTTCTTAGAGGGAGGCGGGTCGACAGCAGGAGGAGTCTTTCAGAGATGCACAGCTGATCTCCCAACACTCGGGGCAAAACATTTATTATGTCACAATGTTAAGCCAGTGCATTTTTGGACCCATCATTATTAGGCAAAAGAAGCTTTAAATAGAATCAGAAAGCAGATTGACCATATCAATGCGGTTTTTGCACTGTTTTTTTCTCCCACAATGTTTACTCTTGATCACTGCTGCATTATAAGAAATGGAAATGTCATTAGGGTTGTATAAAACGAAATTTTGCTTGGTATACACTTTGTGTATACAAAACAACAATAAAAGTTGTCTAAGTCTAAGTCCAGACTCTAAGCAGGAGTCGCGACAGAGGAGCAGAGCATCTATGAAGGAGATGGGTCTTTGTTTCTGGGTTTGTCTTTGAAAGGTTAATTTCCAGTGTTAGCCCAGCATGTTAGCATCTATTTAATTCAATTACCAAACTAGAATTGTACAGTATAACTAGAGTGATGCAGTGATATTAGTTTTGTTGTCATCAAACCATTGATAATCTGGAGAGAAATATTAACCTTAGTGAAATCTGATAGATGCTAAAATGCATAAAATGATGAAACCCACCACTGCTCCGCTATCTACACAGCAAAGTTGGCTGTGATATCGGACAATTGTAGAGAAGAGGCCTTTGATCTGGCTTAGTGGTGATCAAATAATTACCTTATCCTGAACACTAGCAAGACCATGGAGGTCATAGTGAATTACAGTGGGGACAGGAATACTGAGCACAGTCTCCTCTACATAAAGGGGGTGGCGGCTGAACATATGGACAGAAGGTTCCCACTAACTTCTCTTACTGTTAGAAGGTTTAAAAGAAACCAAGCTCCTCTCAGCTGCTCAACAGACATTTAAAAGAGCAAGCTTGATCTGAAAGCTCATTTATGGTGCATGAAAACATTAAAGGTCACTATGAGTGAAGCCGATCAGAGAGACAAAATGGGGCAGAGATGCAGAGACATTTAAAACATAAATAAGGGATTTAAAAGTGTGTCTGGAATTGAACTGAAAGGTAGAGGAAGAATGTTAAAACTGAATTATGCTCTGTTTCTTCCAGTGGCAGCACCTAGAAGTTATTGCATTGTCTAACAATGTTCTACTATAATAAAACTTGAATCCCTCAGGAAATTCAACTCAAAGATTTAAAACATTTTTTAAAAGAGAAAGGTTTATGAGGAGATGCAGTAATTTCTACAATCACATCCAAATAGCAGCGCATAGTTAAGGGTATGAATATAAACATGGGTCAGTGTACTAACATTTTGAGCAATGCCAGTTAAGTCTAAAATAGCCTATAAAGAGGCACTCCCTTTTAGTGACTCTTAACATTAATGTTAAAATTATCCGATATATTTACCTTACCAGCATTTAACAATAATCAAACAAGAATTCTTAGAACTGGTGAAAATTGAGAGAAAGAGCCCAGTGGATGAGACAAATCAACAAACAGAAGTATTCTTAGTACTTTGCAATTTTGATCCAATACTCAAAAGAAATATAGCGCTTAGTTGTTCTGAAATTGATTAATAATTTGGGCTGAAATGTGGTTGCAAATCTTACTTCTTGCCCAGTTGATGTTGTCAGCCAGGTTTCTGTAGGACATAATAAATCAACGTAATTATTGCAATCAATCAAAGTATTTGAATATAGAGCTTCAGTGTTCAATAAAACCACATTTGATTTTTTTCTCTGTTCAGAGGAAGTTATGAAAATATTTAATTCTAAGATTGTCTTACAAGTAAAGTCTGGAGATTACGATATTAAAGTGACTGTCGTTTAATACAAATGCAAACCATATTTTTTTCTTTGTGAACAGATGGAATAATCATTAATGATATTCTTTCACTTTAAACCTAAAGTATATTCTACCTTGACTCTGTGTGTAATTCAAAATCCCAATATAATACTTAATAGTTTGTTATAATATTATTTCAAGGTGTCTGAATACTTTCCTACTGTCAGTATGATCGGTGAAGTCAAAGTCAAATAGAGGAGGCTGATTAATGTCGGTGCCGTCTGGTCATGCCCAAGTGAGCGCAGGCTAGAAGCTTGCTTTTGTTTTCGCTGTCAAACACTGGAAACGTAGTGAGGTCAGGGTGGGGAATGGTATTTCAGCTCCAGGAGTTTTTCAATTCCCTGGAAACAAATCTGTCTTTCATTTCCAGAACAAGATTGAGAAATTAGATATTAATATACATGTATAAGAAGATACGTAAACTTATTTCTTCTCACAGTCTGACCTCAAACCAGTGTAATCTTTTCCATTTGTGGAATATGAGTGACCTGTATGTAATTTAAGGCTCTTCAAACACACCAGAAGGATGTTTTGAAATAATCTAAATAAATCAGTTAAGATATCAGAAAGAGAATGTTGAAACGTCAGGCTACAGCTCTCATATGTCTGATGGTGTAATATTCATCTATTAAATAATGACACTCAATCATTCAATTCTATTCAGTTTATTTCTATAGCTCCAATTCACTTCCTGTCATCTCAGACCACTTTCCAGTTCAACAGATCATCCAGTCAGATTAATTCAAAGTTTTGTTACAAGTTCATGCTTGTAGCGACAGTGGAGAGGAAAAACTCCCTTTGAACAAGAAGAAACCTCCAGCAGAACCAGAACCAGGCTCGGAGCTCGTCTGCCTGGCTGTGTGTTTCCTGGACGGGGCCGCCTGTGGAGCTAGTTTACAGTTGCCTTTTGTATCTATGCTTCTTTTTCTATGTCTGCTTCTGTCTCCTTGAACCCCAGTCGGCCTCAGCAGATGGCCGCTCACACTGAGCCTGGTTCTGCTGGAGGTTTCTTCCTGTTCAAAGGGAGTTTTTCCTCTTCACTGTCGCTACAAGCATGCTTAGTGTGAGGGATTGCTGAAGAGTCAATGAGTCGATGCAATCAGCTGGTTTTCCTTAGATAGAAAACTTTGAATCAATCTGACTGGATGATCTGGTGAACTGGAAAGTGCCCTGAGATGACATGATGTGAATTGGAGCTATAGAAATAAACTGAATAGAATTAAAGAAATTAAGTTAAAACAGGCTTTAATACTCGTTTGGCAAACAGGGAAATAGCAATCTATATACATCTATGATAAGTTCACCTGGAGTTGTGCATGAAGGTGAGGCAGTAGGAATCAGGTTACTGTTTTATTGTTATTGGTAGAGTACAGGACGTGAGTCAGAAAGGTGCAAACAAAAACCTTCATTGTTTATGGCTGACTGTTGGATCCATAGGACAGGTGCATTAAAAACCTCCTCAGGAATGAGTCAGTGCTCTGCCAGGCCTCATTGTCTTATTCTACCTCCGGGCTTCTCGGTTTTCTGGGGTTGCACTGATATTTGACCACTTTGGTAACAGGGATCAAACAAGCACAGGTAACTGCATCTATGAACACATTCTAGGCAGAGCGGTTTAGGGCGCAGGAAAAGGGTGGAGCCGCAGGGATCCATCTGAACCTGAAGAGCCGCAGGAGGAAATGGAAGGAGATGCGCTCTGAATCTGCGGTTTCTCCACCGCTGCAGGATGCCTTTAGGGTCTCCATTTTCCTTCGCATCTCCCGCTTTGCTTTCAGGTTTAATCAGTGAAGGTAAAGTGCTGTCATGAGGCGCACCGCTCTGGCATTTCCGCGCGTGCAGCCCTCACCGCGAGCTGCGCGTAAAAGCGAGTGGCTCCGCAGCGCCCTGGCGCATCATCACTGCCCCGATCCAGGAGCCGAAAACGAAATAGTGGTCCTCGCCACTGGGATGGATCAGTACCTGCAGGAGGTCTTCCACCACCTGGCTCACCCCAACCAGGAGGATACTGTGTCCGCGGAGGACTTCAAGGCTCTTTGCGCTGTGCTGGGACTTCCCGCAGAGACAAGGATGCCCAAAGCAGAGGATGGAAGCGGAGATGGTGGAATAGACCCGCAACAGGAAGACTTTATGGACGTTTGCGCAAGTTTATCGAACCAGCTGTCCTTTAAAGACTTTCACTCGCGGCTCTGTGGGTATTTCCGTGTGCGCAGTGCGCCCGCATTCAGCGGAGACTGCGTCTGGCGTCTGCCGGTGTCTGAGGACACGGAGCTGGTGGAGAGACAGATCCGACTCCGGTGGCCCCGCGTCCGGCGGAGGAAGTGTGTTAGTTTCGATTTGAGCAGAGATCAGACTGGAACCAGGAGAAAATCCACCAAAAAGGGAACCATGGAGGACCTCCGAGACCAAGGTAACAGGATGGTTGATTATTTTAGGGTTCATGTTCTATATTTCCAACTATAGAGACTTAAATAATGAAATGATCTGAAACTTTGGATTCACCTTCATTGATTTATTGCTCTGTAAAACATAACAGACGTCATGCTGCAGTTTGGGGCCATTTAGGGTCTGTTTCCACCAGCTTAGCAAATCCACAAATTTAATGTCCATTATTTTTATAGCCAGGGGCGGATTTAGGAAATTTGGGGCCCAAGGCAAAGACAGGCAGGGGCCCCTCTGAATTGAGCAGACAACACATGAACAGCCCTATTCTACAGATAGAGAAATGTTAATAGAATAGACATCCATTATCTGTTCTAGGTTGTGTCCCTCTCTTCTTGTCCCTTTTCTTCTTGTTTTCCTCTCTATGTTTTGTACTCAGCTGACTTTTCATGCTGTCTCTAAAGGAATGAAAGATTTTTTCCAAGCACTAAGCTCACTTCGCTGATTGCTCCTTCCTGTGTTTCCAAAAAGGCCAAAGTAAATAACCCAGTCCTTCTTTTCACTGTAGACAAGCCATGATCTGCTTATCTGTTCTCCATTTTTCATTTGGATGAAATAATAGCTGCATGAATCATGACAGCAGACAAGATAGAGGAGAGCAGGAGGCGGGGTTACCAATCTACTTGCTCTGGAGAGCAGAGTTCGCTGCTTTTAGATGTTGTCCCCAGAGTCTCCAGTAGCAGAAAAAAGTCTCTAGATTTGGCGCTAGGAGCTTTTTAGAAACCAAAGTGCTAGAGGGGTCTGAAAAGTGGCTAAATATAGCGACTAAAGCGCTAAGTTGGCAACACTGCTCTTTGCATCGTTTGTTTTCAAATGGTTAGCTGTTGTCTGTTTGGACCTTTCTGAACATGTGCAGCAAATGGACTGATCCAATATGGTGGACACTGAAGGGGGGGGGGGGGGGGGGGGGCTGAGACACACTTAATATTAACAGCGTTCTGATGGAATTTTAAAAACATAATTAATGTGCACAAATAAGGAATAGTTGTATTAACCATACATGGAAACAGAGTTTTAGTGTAAATCAATGTATGAAATAACAAAATTAAAATTTTTCTCACCATAGCTGGTAAAAGTTGAGAAAATATAAACAAGAGTTATGAAGTTCCAGCTTTGCTAAAATACATTTCTAAACAAATATAATGTTTGTTTGATGGTTCTGGTTTGGGTTTCTTTCTTTTCTCCTTTTTAATGCCGGTTGGATCCTGGAAGAACCTTCTGGATCATTACTGCCACCTACTGTTAAGGAGGTTAATCACTAGTTGTAGATATGTACCTGTAAATGTTTTATTCATATTTATAAATTTGTGATACATACTGGTAAATATATATAATTCTTAGTTGCACATTTATTAATGGTACTCATAAATCTCTGATTGGTTCTCCTAAACCTGTAATTCATCTTGTAAGTTTGTAATTAGTACTCATAGTTTTGATAAGTTGTAACTCTTACTCTTATTCTCACAGATGGAACCTCTGATGTAATATTTATGAAGGGGTTTATGCGCTGAGCCTGGTTCTGGTTCTGCTGGAGGTTTCTTCTTGTTCAAAGGGAGTTTTTCCTCTCCACTGTCGCTACAAGCATGCTTAGTGTGAGGGATTGCTGAAGAGTCAATGAGTCGATGCAATCAGCTGGTTTTCCTTAGATAGAAAACTTTGAATCAATCTGGCTGGATGATCTGGTGAACTTGAAAGTGACCTGAGATGACATGATGTGAATTGGAGCTATAGAAATAAACTGAATAGAATTGTCATGATGTTACAAAGTTCAGACCCAAATGCAGAAGACCAAACAGAGAGACCAGGGAAAAGGTTTAACAGGTGTTATTGAAGAAGTTAAACACAGGGAGAAGTGTTGCTCTGAACACTGCTCATCCGGAACTGTAAAGTGAGGAGAAGACACAGCGGTTAGTTCATGCTCAGTGGGGAATTTGACTCGTGAACTTGGAGAAGAGGATTTGGTTGCCGACTCACGTTTTCAGAGAAGTTGTTGGATCGTTAACTCCTGTCTATGTGCTGTGGTTCCAGTGTTTGTCTGATTCGGTGGAGGGTGGAACAGGGTTTTCCCAGAATTAAGTTGTTAGTTGGTGAACGAAGAAGCTGACTGCAACTCAGATTTCCTGCGGTACTTGAACGGCTCGTAGTGGAGATGAATCCCTTTCTCAGTGAGAAGCTCAAACAATCTCTTGGGGAAAGTGGATCCAAACCTCCTGTTTGAGCCCCAGCTCAGTTTGAAGCTCAGTTGATCGTTTCAGGGAGAGAAGGTCCGAGAATTCCAGTTTGCAGGATGACTTCCTGCCGAGAGGCAAAGACAAAAAACAAAGTTAAACTCAGGTTGACAAGAACTCAGTTTGACTAAGCAAAACTCAGTTTGGCTAGAGTACCCAAAACTGGGAAACACTCTGGTGTTGAGGTAGTGGCAGTCAGCAGCTTAAGAGCACTCCGTTAACGAGGAAATCATCAGCAGGTGTGTGAGGAGGCGGACCAGAACCAGGCGCCTCCTGGTGGAGGAAGGGATACAAACACAGAAACACAAACACACAGACAGGAGTCCTGACAAGAATTGAGTTGACAAGAGGAACAAACACTTGTTTGTTGATTTAAATCAACAAATTCAGACACTTATCACATATTTTTATTGACAGTTACCTTACACCATAAAAGAGCACCTTGTTTTTTTGTCTTCCCTCTTAGGGCTAATTTTTGGGGAGTGGAGAAGTGATGTTTGTATTGACATGTTCTCCCCTAGGAGTTGTTCATCTCTGGTGCTCCTCTGTAGTTGCCATAGTTACCATTGACCTCTTTTATTAGATTTGTGGTTCAACTGTGCTCTTTCAGCTCTATGTTGTGGTCTATTGTGGCTTTTATGATCTTCAAAGCTTTTTCTCCATGATGCAGTTTGTTTACTAATGTTCTCTTACAATTCTCAGTTGTAGTTATCATTATACAGCAACCCTTCTGTTTCATAGAACTGCAGTTATTGCCATAACTTCATTGAGAAAAAGTTTCTTAATCTCATTGGGACCATGCTGGATTAATGAAAGTTAAATAGAAAAAAATACATGCTATTTAGAGGTTGAAACCTGACAGAATCAGCTTTAGAGTGCGACTGGTTTTAGTGACTGTTGCATCTGCACCAGCCTGTATTTACACAGGATGCATTTAACTTCTAATTCCCTGTAATTTCATTGCTTCAGCAGCATTCCTGTGGCAAAGCCGTGAAAGGTATTGGTTATAAGCAGCGGTTCCTTCCATCTTGTTCTCCTCCCTTTAAATGTTGGTTCATTTACTGCTTGTTCTTTCATAAACTGAACAAGAATCTAAGGAGGTTCCTTGCAGGAGCAGAAGCTTTAAGCCTCCCAGGGTGGTTGGATTAAAGGAAGCAAGGCTTCAAGGCCATCAGAAAGGACTAATCCAGTCACCCACAGCATTTATAGGCCGGGATGCTGCATTAATCAGTTCTGTTACTGTGAAAACTTTAGAAATGTAAGAGACACAGATAGGAATTAAAGATAAAATAAAGATGTGATGCTTTGGTGAGTTATTGCATTTCTTATGCTTATGTATCCTATACAAATAAGCCAGTTTATAACTTTTAGCTCTACAGCAGAATATAAATGCAAACTTAAATAATGTCAAGAAACCCGGACAGATGGACCCAGTATTCAAGGAGAGACAGTCAGTAGGAAAGTTCAAAAAGTTTATTAAATAAAGAAAACTAAAGTGGAGCTGTGACTCGCGGACACTGCAGGAGGGGGGCGGGGCACCGCCCAATCACAGACATTCTGGTTTAACAGTCCAGTCCAGGAATGTTCCCAGTGCTGCAGCTCCAAAGGTCTTGCAGGAAGCCGATCCTTGTCAGGGATTTAGTACAGACAGGAACAGACAGAACAGGATCCAGATCAGGCTGGAACAGACAGGTGGCAGGATCCAGGCTTCCAGGCATCATAGAGCTCCCAGGTGGGTTCAGAGTCTGACTAGGACCGGGAGCATTATTAGGTGGTCACGCACAGGAGCAGATAGGATCAGGTGCAGATGAGCAGGCTCAGTGGAAGAGGGTAGCCGAGACAGGACGTGGAACCAGAACTTGATGCAGGACCTTTAAACTTGTCTCCACCTTGGAGCCAGGCTTACTGGGATAAAAACTGAACCTCCCCACAAATAGAGCCCAAAACCCTGAGGACTCAGCAGGGGAGGAACAGTGGACGAGCAGGAGATGAGACAGACACTAAACCCTCTATGCACTGGCCGCCAGGATCCAGGATGCATGAACCTTGGAATAAAACAGACTGAACAGAACGACTAACTGAAAACAAATAATTATGATCTGGAGCTGAATGCACAGGCTGAACAGAATATAAACCGAAAGAAACAGGTGAGGGGAATAAATGATAATTGAGGCAGGGAGGGAAAACGACAGGTGAAAGAAATAACCAATTAAGGGAGAGCAAACAGGCCAAATCATGACAAATATAAAATAAATTAATTAGGAAATGTTCTTTTTGAGGTTTTGACTATTTGGGATCTTGTTGTTCAACATGGATTGATTGATGATTCATTTATGGAGGAATTTTCCTGGAAAAATTAGAACGCACATTTTCCATTTTTTTTTTTTGGATGGACAGGATGGGGGTTGGGGGGTGATTTTGGCCCTGGTGGCCAGCTGGATCGTGGGTCCTGTCACCGGTCCCTGGCCCCCGGGCTATGGTGGTGCGACCGGTGGGGCCCCCCTCTCTGTGGGGGCTCTCGTGGAACGGGGGTGCCTATTGGAGTCAGCGGGGGAGCGCAGTAAGCCTCCCAGTCCTTTGCTCCCCATCTCCGGAATCCTCCTTCTGGCTGCTCCATCAAACTGCCACACATTTACGCTTTTGGGGAGGGGGTTGTTACTGGAGGGCCCCACCTTCTGATGATGTCCCCCACCCCAATTTTATTTTCCATTTTAGACACTTTAATCTACAACATTTTCACAACACACATCTATGTAAGGCATTGTCTGGGGGGTGGGGACACGGGGGGTGGGGGGGCTTATTTCATGGGCCTCACCACTGTCGGCTCCCCTCATCCCTCGTCTGGTGCCGGGTGGGGGGCAGGTGGGGCCCCTCCCCCCATCCGGATTTTAGGTTTACCTATTGGGTCAACCACTGACATCCAGCCACCCCGACGTGGATCTGGTAAAGGGCCCCAGGGGCGCCCCACTCTCAGCGGGATCACCAGCTGGGGCCCAGGGGGGCCAGGCCCCGTGGAGCAGCCGAAAGGATTAATCCAGTAGCTACCCAGGCATCCATTATTCCTGGCGGCTACTCCACAGGGCCTGACGACCCGGGGCCCGGCCGGGGCTTCCGCGGGGGTAGGGGCACCCCTGGGGCCTCGGGTCCCTGGGGTCAATGGCCAGTTCCACTTCGGGGTGGCTGGCTGCTGGCGGAGCCTGCGGACTCATCCCCACGGCTCCCAGGGGCTCCGGCATTGTGGTGGCTGGGGGATTTCCTAGGAGTTGTATCTCCTCCTCCCTTGGTGGGGTGGCGGATTTCCTGAGTTAGCCCCCCCTGGGCGCCTTTGCTCTTGGGGTCACTTTGGGCGTGAACACTATGGCGATAGCTGTTCTGCTGTCGGGCTTTTTTTTGGCATCAAGACAATTATTCTTATTGCCACATTGCCAAACAGGACACTGTTAAAAAAAAATATATATATATATATATCTATCTCTCTCTCTCTCTCTCTCTCTCTCTCTATATATATATATATATATATATATATATATATATATATATATATATATATATATATATATATAAGGGAAGAGAGGGAAGATGATCAGAACCGAGGGGGTTGAACTACCAGAAGGCCACATTACAGATGTGCAGGACAGCTACAAATACCTTGGGGTGCCACAGGCTAACGGAAACCACGAGGAGATGGCAAGAAAGACTGCCACAGCTAAATACCTACAAAGAGTAAGGCAGGTCCTGAAAAGTCAGCTGAATGGGAAAAACAAGATCCAAGCCATCCACACATATGCCCTACCAGTCATCAGATACCCCGCTGGTATAATAAACTGGCCAAAAGAGGAGATAGAGGCCACTGACATCAAGACAAGAAAGCTCCTCACAATGCATGGAGGGTTCCACCCCAAATCCAGCACCCTGAGACTGTATACCAAGCGTAGCGAGGGAGGCCGAGGGCTAGTGAGTGTCAAGACCACTGTCCAGGATGAAACAACTAAGACCAAGGAGTACATCAGAAAGATGGCCCCCAAAGACAAATGGCTTGGTGAATACCTCAGGCAGGAGAAAACCGAAAGCGAGAACAAGAAAGAGGAAGGAGAACCATCATGGAGGGACAAGCCACTGCACGACATATACCACAGACAAATAGAAGAAGTGGCTGATATCAAAAAATCCTACCAGTGGCTGGAAAAGGCTGGACTGAAGGACAGCACAGAGGCACTAATCATGGCAGCACAAGAACAGGCACTCAGTACAAGATCAATAGAGGCCAGGGTCTACCACACCAGGCAGGACCCCCGGTGCAGACTGTGCAAAGATGCCTCTGAAGCAATACAGCACATAACAGCAGGGTGTAAAATGCAGGCAGGAAGTGCATACATGGAACGCCACAACCAGGTAGCTGTCATAGTGTACAGGAACATCTGCCATGAGTATGGGCTGGAAGTCCCAAGGTCAAAATGGAAGACACCTCCTAAGGTAGTTGAGAATGACCGAGCTAAGATCCTATGGGACTTCAAGATCCAGACTGACAAACAGGTGATGGCTAACCAACCAGACATCGTGTTGATCGACAAACAGCAGAAGAAGGCAGTAGTGATAGATGTGGCAATCCCAAGCGACAGCAACATCAAGAAGAAAGAACACGAGAAGCTTGAGAAATACCAAGGGCTGAAAGAGGAGCTAGAAAAGATGTGGAAAGTAAGAGCAGCAGTGGTGCCAGTGGTAATTGGAGCACTGGGGGCTGTGACCCCCAAACTGGGAGAGTGCCTACAGCAGATTCCAGGTAAAACATCAGAGGTCTCTGTCCAGAAGAGCGCAGTCCTAGGAACAGCTAAGATACTGCGCAGAACCCTCCCACTCCCAGGCCTCTGGTAGAGGACCCGAGCTTGAGGATGACACATACCACCCCACGAGGGGGGAGAAAACAGTTTATATATATATATATATATATATATATATATATATATATATATATATATATATATTGATTCTGTTCATGGTGGAGAATCCTGCTTCACAGCAGCAGGTTGAGCCAAACATCCTCTAAATGTGCAGGGTCATCTTTGAGCACGCCATTTCACTTTTCTTTCACCAATTCACCGCAGCAGTCCACACTTTCTCTGCTCTCTTTTTCTCATCGTCTTCTCCTTCTTTCCCATCGCCCGGCTTGCCACAGGTTTGCCAGCTGTGTCTAAAAGTAGCAGCAGCAGCAACCCAGACTGACAGCTCATTGGCTCATTTGGATCACGTGCAGCCTGGAGCCAGATGCTCCCCAGGGCTTTACCGTATTAACAGGAGAAGCGGCGCAAGTGAAATTAGACACTGCCGTTGGACAACATGCTGTAATTTATAAATGTTTCAAATTAGGTTGGGTCCAGATTAGCCAGCAGGTGGATCCGGTCTGATGTATCATATTAAGAAATGCAGTCAGCGCATTAGTTTGAGTATTTGAATTTTTTAAGGTACCTGCATGAAATGTCTCTTAGTGGCAGTATTTGGTAGAAAAGACTAAATACCAATAAGAAGGACAGATCTCCAGTCCATCGCAGGGCAACACAGAGACAAACAACCATTCACACACACCTAAGGAGGATTTAGAGAAGCCAGTTAACCTAACATTCATGTTTTTGGACTGTGGGAGGAAGCCGAAGTACCCAAAGAGAACCCACGCATGCTCAGGGAGAACAAGCAGAGTCCATGCAGAAAGACCCCGGGCCCAGACTAAACAATTCTTTTGGGAATTCTGATGTCATGATATTTCCACTCCTCACAGAAAGTTTGAATTGAACCTTATCTTTTCCAGATGAGGTGGCCGCTCTCAGAGAGCTGGTTGAGGACCTCCGCTCTGCTCTGCAGGGAAGCGATGCTCGCTGTCTGGCCCTTGAAGTGGCCCTCAGACGGGAGAGGAGCCGGACGCTCACTGCCCCCTTTACCCACAGCGCCTCTGTTTCCACTCCTAAACACTCAGGGAGCCTAATGCGGGCAAAGCTGGTGCCAACTGACAGACTTAAACATCAGCCTGGGGTTCAACGGGAAGACGGAACAAGGAGCAGACAGAGGAGGTGGGATATCAGAGACCCCATACTGAGGGAGCTAAAGCTGATTCGATCCTCACGGGATGGACAGCTAGACGAGGCCATCAAATTCAATGAGTGCTTGGAGGAAGAGCTGCAATGGGCTTATCAGGAGGTGCGCAAGCTGCAGGGGGTGGAGTCCTCCCTGAGGAAGGAGAACTACCAGATCAGGTGCTGCATATAACCTTTAATTGAACAAAAGTTTGTTTTTATTTATTTCAATGAAACGTTTTGATAATCTTTGCTAACAGGAGGCGGGCAGAGGAAGCTAGAGAGGCTCTGAGTTTAGGGCTGCAGAGGGTCCGGCTGATTCAGGAGCAGGCCCAGTCTGTGCCGCGGCTCCAGTCCAAAATCAGCAAGCTGGAGAGCGAGCTGCTCCGGTACAGGTACAAAGGCTGGGTGTGGTTTGGAGGATCCAGTTACACATCATTTCCCTTTGTCCTTTACTGACATGTACAGCGCCTCGCTACAGTAGCCAGAGATTTTAGATCCATTGCTTACAACTCAAAAACCTAGATAAGGCAAAATAGTGCAAAAATGTTAAGAGATGGGAATCTGAAACATTAACAGATAAATGGTCACAGAGAATTGTGGCCTAAGAATTGTGTCTCAATAAAAACAAGGTATTTTGTACACTATACGTAAAGGTAGACTCGCCCTCTCCACTTAACAAAAAAAAAAAAATGCACATGCACAACCCTGTACCCGCTTCCCTGAGGCAACCCCTACTGAACGTGTTTGAGGGCGCGCACTAGCCCATATCTCATTGAGGAGGTGCGGGACACATCTCACCTATATTGATATATAAAAACTTCCCCCGCGAATAAGACTACTGGTGCATTAAAAAAAAAAAAAACATGACATGCTTGTGTGTTCCTGTCAGACCCATGAAGTAGCCCTGAATTGACATGTAGTCCAACTGAAATAGATCTGGGTTCTGTCTCTGTTGGAGCTACACTGCTCCCTGCAGATGCGTTGGATGTTTTTAATCCACATTCTGAGCTGTATCTGTAGCTATGCCGCTAGAGGCTTAGTCTGACGGAGGACATGTCGGTCAGTTTTACTCTCACTGTAACATTCTCTTTTTTAGGATTGCAGTTCTTTACACTCCCTTGTTTATACCATTTGAGCTGTTAAAAAACTGCAATAGCCACCATTCGACCACTTCAATCAGGATTAAGACCTAGTTTATAACAAATACTGCTGATATGTTATTTTTTTTAACAAACTAAAAGGCGACAGTGCTAAATAAACCTGCATCTTGTTTCATAAATGGTTGTCATCTCATCTCTTTCTCCAGCAGAACTGGCTGCACATGCCTCTCTGTCGCCGCAGGTCGATTATCTCATCCTGAGGAATTATTTGGTAAAATGGGTGAAATACTGGGGATTATTACAAACACTGTACAGTAAAGGATTTCACATATTGAAATCCAGTTGATTTCTTTTCAGATGCTGAATGTCTGCAACGGGCAGTAGAGGGGAAAGCTGCCTCTGACGAAGAGGAAGATGACAGGGCTCTGAAGAAGAAAGAAGAGAGCTTCTCCTTAGAGGAGAAGAGGAACCTTCCACACAACCATGGCTGTGGTGACGGGTGAGTCAACAGTTACCATGACAGATTACTTGTCTTAAAGTTGTGCAAAAAGAATAGAGAAGCACCGATCTGGGGATATTCCAGACCATTTATTGATGTGTGAGAAAATTAAAAGATTAAATCATCAAAGGGAATTACAAACACCTAATCAACTTTATCAGACGCTGCACTGAGATCTGACAGGACAAGTGCAGGTTGAAGAGAATTACTCCCTTAAGATATAATTTCATAATGATAGATTTCTCATATCTAAATTGTTGGTGGCATTTAGCGAAACAATTCCTTAAATCATTTGAAATGTCACCTTTCTTGTTCTAGATGTCAGAGTGACGTCCACCAGCCTCCGTCTCAGAGCTCCTCAGAGCAGGAAAAGCAAACCAGCACATCTGCAGACGCCAGAGCGTGCTGCAGCTGGACTGAACCAAAGCAAGGGAGGAAAAATGGATGTGGAGCCTTCAAAAAGGTAAAGGTGAGTGAAAAAGTTTAGTTTTATTAATTAGGGAAAGCTTAAACATGATAGAAAATCGTCCGGGGGGGGAGGGGGGGATTATTACAAACATAATATTATATTTCAATGTGTTTTAACCTTTTGTATTCCTTTTGTAAGCATCCAACTAGTACGTTTTTTCTTTCTGTAAATAGGAAGACAGTTTTCAAAAAAGAGTTTATAGTAATATTGTTTATTGAACAGCTTAAAACAAAAATCACAAATCTTATTTTTAATGTCATCTTTTGATAAATGTATGTCTTTCACCGCTGAGCATCTTTACATTGAGACTTTTTTGCCCACTTAACAGGAAGTTTGGAAACCACTGGATTGCATGTTTGTTTTTTAGACGTCATGCTTGTAGTTTACAGCATGAAAATCCCCAAAACCTTGCTTTCAAAATTCACTTTGACTCTCTAATGTCTAAAATCTTTATTTCAACCCCGGCTTTCGCTCCATAAAGGTGAAATTTCTGAGATGCAGGACTATAAGCTGCCATGTTAGCAGTAGGAGTGTGGAAAAAAATCGATTTGGTAATATATCGTGATATTCAGCTGCCCAATATAATATCAATCTTTCAGTTCCTAATATAAATTTTCATAAGAATAAAAAAACAAAAAAACATTTCACCTTAAACAATGAGGGGAAAATGGAGTACCTCTGCACCATCACCCTGGTAGATGGCGCTGTGGAGCAGGTCACCATCTCTGACTCAAACCCCAAACAATATGGATTCTGATGAACATATACGGCACTTACCTTTCATTTTGAGACCTGGGTAAAATATCGCATTACATAGTGATATCGCAATATTGTGATAATATGAATAGTTACCCAAGTACTACGACACGTATCGTATCACAACACCCATGGCAATACAAGCTAGCAGAACCTTAGATGTGGATATTCCAAGGGCAACTTGTTCTCTTGATGGACGGTGGGTTTGACGAGTGTCCATGTTTTGGTAGGTTTACAGCTTGGTCCCATTATTTTGGATTTTAGATAATGGATTGAACGGTGTCCTCTGAAGTGATCAAATCTCAAAATATTGAGCTTTGATCATTTGATATTAGGGCACAGAGCTTGGAATCCTGAGGTTCTGAGTTTGAGCCCCACAGACTGCCACTCTGGGTCCCTGAGCAAGACCCTTAACCCCACACTGCTCGCCAGGAGCCGCACAATGGCAGCCCACTGCTCCCCAAGGGGAGGGGTTTAAAGAAGAGGTAAATTTCTCCAATATTAGTTCAATAAAGTTCAATAAAAAAAAAATATATATAAAATTATTGTATTACTTAGCACTGCTGCAGATCTCTCTACAACTTCATTGCTAAATGTGCATGCTTATAGCGACAGTAGAGAGGAAAAACTCCCTCTGAACAGGAAGAAACCTCCAGCAGAACCAGGCTCAGTGTGAGCGGCCATCTGCTGAGGCCGACTGGGGTTCAAGGAGACAGAAGCAGACATAGAAAAAGAAGCATAGATACAAAAGGCAACTGTCAACCAGCTCCACAGACGAGCTCCGAGCCAGCTCCCATGTCAGATGAAGAGAGCACATCCAGTTAGTCACAGTCAGAGAAACAGTACTACACTGGAAAACAGGCTTCATGATGCTTTTTTTATGCCAACATTCCATATGGAGTCCTATGAAAATATGCTGCTACAGATGAAATGTGACAAAAAGTTGAAAAGGCTCTGGCCAAGGCGATGGACTCTGTTTTCCCCAACATCATAGGTTCGGAAAGACATGAGAGGTTTTAGTACAGAGCTTACCAAAAACAGGCCTACCTTAGTGCACCTGCAGAGAGTTAAAGGTGAGTCTGTAATCAAAGGTAAACCTCGAAAACTATCAAGGACTATTAGTGTTTGTTTGGTTGATCATGATCAGGGTTGCAAAATATTAGGAAAACATATTATTTCCAAAGCTATTGCTGAGCTTTGCAGTTAAAAAAATTATAGCAATTAACTTGGACTTGCTGTCATCTTCAGAATTACGAGCACCAGAAAACAGCCATTGTTATTGTAGGTATGAAGGGAAATAGAAATGTGCCCAACGGGGCAAAGGTATTTTTGGTGTTAAAAATTCACATCCATGGTATTTAACATGTCAAGTGCCTCACACATGGCAAACATTTAAATATTAGTCAGTCCATGTTCTTCATATAAGTGATTTGAGCAGCTAAGGAAGAAAATGTGCCAATTGAAAAAGATTATTTATGTTTAGAATAAGATAAAAGAACCAGATAATTTTATTTGGGTCTTTTCGGGCTCTGCCTTCAACCATTAACTTTGAGTTTGAATGATTTAGCTTTTACAATATGGAGTTTAAATATGAAACAACTTAAAATTGATGATATAACAGGACATTGTTGGGGATAGAGAAAGTGGAGAAAATTTGTTTTACTTTGGTTATATGAACAGAGTTTGTCTCCCCAGAGGCCGGATGAGGAGGCAGAGAAGACACGTCTGTCTTTGCTGGAGGACAAACTGACAGATTCACTCAGCCTGCTGCTGCAGCTCCGTAATAAGGTAACTAAACCCACGGCCGCTAACCTGGGGGGTGAGATGCAGGGGAGGATTTACCATGGTGTCCACCATATTGGATCAGTCCATTTGCTGCACATGTTCAGAAAGGTCCAAACAGACAGCAGCAAACCATTTGAAAACAAACGATGCAAAGAGCAGTGTTGCTAACTTAGCGCTTTAGTCGTCTTTAATGTGGAGGTTAGAAAATTGAGGTTTTTATGTCATACAATTTTAAGCCTGTTTTTACAGAGAAAAATGTAAATAATCTTCAGTATGGAGCAGATGGGATGAAAACACACAGTCCCACCGGGGGAGACGTGGCTCTCACACAGAGCCATCTGATGTTTGACCTGCTGGTACACTTCCTGTCTCTTCCCACCGTGTCTGTGCACGTCAGAGTCTTTGAGTGCTTCTCAGTTGAAACGGATAAAACAAGAATGATGCTAAACTTTTAGTCAGTGTGCAGAAAGCTGTTCTGATTGATCAGCCTCCTCCATCTTTCTTTAGAATGTGTCACGAAGGGTCCTGGAGAAGATGGTGTTGGACAGCCTTGACGTGTGCCGTAGAGGAGAAGCTGGTAGTCTGATCTGTCCTACATTTTCTTCATGCTCTGGCTTTGCATCTTTATTAAACCGTTTTGTTTTGCTGTGTAGCTCCACCTCCTCACATGCAGGCCGCTGACGCCCTCAGCATCCACCTGACCTCCAGTGACCTTACCAAAAGCAGAGGGCAGGAGGACAGGGGAGAAGGCCACAGTGGGAAGAAACATCTGCTTCCACCTTCAGGGTGTCAAACCAGCAACTCTCTGCTCATCTCTGGTTAAAAAGCTCATCTCTGTTACAGCTGTTTAAGTAAATCCATTATTAGCTGTTTTACCATTTACCCTTTGATATACACATTTATTTAATTTAAATGGTACTTCCATTTAGCACTTGTGTGGACCTATAAAAAAATAATGTGTATTGTTGTCTAGTCATGTTTTGGGTTGCAGAACATCAATATAACCTACCTCAATAATTTGCTGCTCAGTCAATAAAAGCATCTTTTCATAAAAGTGTGTAGAAATGTTTCTGATGGATCAAAGTCAGACGTCAGGTAGTAGATATTTGTTTTTATGTTTATTGACCATTTCGTAAAGGAAAGCTCTGTGTTTCCAGCTTGAGGCTTTCTCTCTCTGCGGTTCGCATCCTGAGAAGAGATCAGTTTGGACAAACTCTTTAAATAACACCTCATCATTTATATGTATTAAACCAGGAGACATGATGACAGATTTAGGCAGAAATTGTAATCTTACTCAGATCGGAGAAAACAAACCATGCAAAGAGCAGTGTTGCCAACTTAGAGCTTTAGTCGCTATATTTAGCCACTTTTCAGACCCCTCTAGCACTTTGATTTCTAAAAAGCTCCTAGCGCCAAATCTAGAGACTTTTTCTGCTACTGGAGACTTTGGAGACAACATCTAAAAGCAGCGAACTCTGCTCTCCAGAGCAAGTAGATTGGTAACCCCGCCTCCTGCTCTCCTCTATCTTGTCTGCTGTCATGATTCATGCAGCTATTATTTCATCCAAATGAAAAATGGAGAACAGATAAGCAGATCATGGCTTGTCTACAGTGAAAAGAAGGACTGGGTTATTTACTTTGGCCTTTTTGGAAACACAGGAAGGAGCAATCAGCTAAGTGAGCTTAGTGCTTGGAAAAAATCTTTCATTCCTTTTGAGACAGGCAGACACCCTGTCTACTTTTAAGACTAGGCTTAAAACTTTCCTTTTTGATAAAGCTTCTAGTTAGAGTGGCTCAGGTTATCCTGATCTATCTCTATAGTTCTGCTGCTATAGGCTTAGACTGCTGGAGGACATAGGGACCCCCATTTCATCATTCTGCTTCATTCTATCTCCATCCTCCCACTCTGCAGAATCTATTAGTTCAATCTCTAACGTTCTTCTCTCTCTGCTTTTTCTCATAGTAGCTTCATCTGGTCTGTTCCTGTTTGGCTGTGACTCCATCCTGGAGAGAAATATCAGCTGTGCTGTTGCCATCAACACCTTTGTTTCTAGATGCTGGAGCTTGGCCTGTTTTCCAGTGTAGTCCTGTTTCTCTGACTGTGACTAACTGGATGTGCTCTCTTCATCCTCTGACATGGGAGCTGGCTCGGAGCTCGTCTGCCTGGCTGTGTGTTTCCTGGACGGGGCCGCCTGTGGAGCTGGTTGACAGTTGCCTTTTGTATCTATGCTTCTTTTTCTATGTCTGCTTCTGTCTCCTTGAACCCCAGTGGGCCTCAGCAGATGGCCGCTCACACTGAGCCTGGTTCTGCTGGAGGTTTCTTCCTGTTCAAAGGGAGTTTTTCCTCTCCACTGTCGCTACAAGCATGCTTAGTGTGAGGGATTGCTGAAGAGTCAATGAGTCGATGCAGTCAGCTGGTTTTTCTTAGATAGAAAACTTTGAATCAATCTGACTGGATGATCTGGTGAACTGGAAAGTGACCTTATATGACAATATGTGAATTGGAGCTATAGAAATAAACTGAATAGAATTACATAGTTTTGTGGAGGTTGCTGTAAAATTATGAGCTACTGGTTCTTGCTTAACTAAAGCAAGAGATGTGTCCAGATGTTCTGCACAAAGCCAATGTATTTTTTAATGTTGGGAGACCCTAGGGTGCCTGCCTGTAACCATCTTCTTTATATTGTAATGGTCAACGATGAGTCATAGAGTGCTGATAAAAAGCCTCCAGCAGAGTGAAGACATCCTGTCTTGTTCTGTAATTGGATGGAACATCCGATTCTATAATTATTAATCAGCTAAAGTAGCCCAGACATCTGTCAAGGATCCACTGGAGGAGATGAATCAGGGAAAGACCCAGAATGCTGCTCCTCCAGAATAAACTAAAGAATAAATCTAGGAAAAGGAATTCCTGGCTTTCTGTCCTGAATCTGAATTAAATCAATAAACTTTGAATAAGACTTTAGATGCAAATCATTCACAGAAGGGGGTCGGGGGGAAGTGGCCCCTGTACAGCTGGTCCGGCTCCTTGTTGTGGCCCCTGTACTAAAAACATATGTTGGTAAAATTCAAATATAAGTACATTTTCTGTGTATTTTCTTTTAGTTTGCACAGGTAGGAAATGCAATCTGATGAACTGATTTCAAAATAAAACAAAACAACATCAGTATTTTATCTAAAGTTTATACTATTTTATCATCATCTCTTCATATCAACAACAAACACCCTTAATTTAGGAAATTTTGTCTCTTAGATCAGTTTTTGCAGGACAATCCTAAATCAGTTATGATGCTAACAGATGAGATCACGACTCATTCGTCTCTTGGACCTATTTCATTTTTGCCTTTACAATTTCCTTTTACAGATATTTAGAAATTACTATCAGCTTTAAACTCAAACTATATCAAAAAAGGATTCCAGAGTTAATCGATTAGATCGGCGGTCCCTGACTTTATGGCTCACTTAATAAACTAAACAATGCACTTTAACAGTTTTTGTTTTAATCTGTATCAAGGATGATTTTTATTTTAAGATTTATTTACGACATCTTGTCAGTGAGTAAATAATACTGATGGAAAATATATAATTAAAAATAAAAGAAACAGAGTCAAACAGAGCAACTGTATGAAATAATATAGTCATTTATTTATTTCCAGCAAATTACAATATCCTGCAGAGAGAAAGCCCCCCCCCCCCCCCCCCCCCCCCCCCCCCCCCCCCGCCCCCCCGCCTCACAGAAGGGGTGTTTTAAGGAGAC
This sequence comes from Cyprinodon diabolis, assembly GCA_030533445.1. Taxonomy (NCBI): domain Eukaryota; kingdom Metazoa; phylum Chordata; class Actinopteri; order Cyprinodontiformes; family Cyprinodontidae; genus Cyprinodon; species Cyprinodon diabolis. The sequence continues at coordinate 49,172,191 of CM060081.1, forward strand.
AAACATGTAGATGTCAGACATTACCAGGCTGCCTACATCAGTTTTTCCTAAAAGACAGCATAGTGGAAATTCATTCAGCAGCTCAGTCTGGCTCTGGATGCTAACAGGGAGGCAAGATTCCCCATGAGGGCTCAATAGTTTAAAGATAGAGATAAAATAAGCAGAAGCTGGACGGTGAGTGTTATTAGATCGCTTTTGGAAAGTTATCCATCTTATATTTTGGAAACTTACCTCAATTTCCAAAACGTCACATAAACGAAAAGAGATAATCACAGTTCTATCTACTGCCACAGAGTATTTTTATATTTTTACATTTCGGTAGAGCAATCATCACACTGTACATCTTTTATTGATCCAAGCTACTTTAACTTTTTTTTGTGGCTTTCATAACATGGTTACTCTGAGCTGAACTTTGACCATCTGGTTTCTGCAGGTCATCTGACCCCTTTAGGCGCCGTGGCGGCACCAAAGCACAGGGTGACATGCAGATAGGAAATCTGACAGAACAGACGACAGACTGAGCCTGATGAAAATGACAAAATAAACAACCGTATATATAGAATAAATATAGTATGTACAATTTGCTCTGTGTGCTTCTAAAAATAAATAGATGTAGCATTAATTTCCTCTTTTTCGAAGTATAAACAACTTTCCTTTAAAATAGAGAGAGAATTCTGGCACCGGTTTGAATAACAGCATCAAGGACACAAACTGATGTAGAGAGATGGAAGGATGCACTCACACTCTGCAGAAGGCAAAGTGGCCAAAATCTCTCTGGGCGAACAGTTCTAATCTGAGCACAACCCTGCACTGCCATCTGGTGGTGGGTTTTCAAACTACAGTACGCTGATGCATGTGAAATGCACAGAAACAGTTGCTTTTTCTTTAAAGTGGTGTTTTGTAGGACTTCATTTAGAATAGATCATCTGTGCATTTCAAAGATTAGGAGAAAGAACAGGAGTACAAAAGAAAAAAAACAATCAAAGTTTTAGTTTATAACACATGGCATTCAGAAAAGTCTTAAGAGCATAAAGCAACAATTAAAGTAGATTTTTGTACATCAGCACTATGTGCCCTGTTTGTGCATTTTGCTGGACCCCTTCAAGAAAATTAAACATACAAACAAAATTAAAACTTAAACATAACGTTGTGATCTGTTAGCCGCCATCTTGGTTCAGTCTGTTAAATGACTCCACAGAGATGATGTGAAGGTATGGCGCTCACGCTGCGTGGCGGGAAGAAGAAGACATATACCTTAAATTAACCCCCTACATCAATGTAGTTTTCAGATTCCCTACAAATAGAAAGATGAATGTTAAACGATAATGTTTTACAAGAAAGAAGGAACAAACTGTAACGCTTTTAGAATCGAACAAAAAAGAATCTCCTTTATGACAAAGAGAAACAGGAGAGGATGTTTTATGCATGAGAGAGCTGGATGACAAGGAACAATACTAACCTTAACCAATATTTTACTAAACTATCACTTGTGTCTTGAAATCAGTTCTTTGCATCATTTATGTATCAAATGTCATCATATTTTATGAATTATCTCCATAGCAATAATGTCTGACTGTTTGCTAATGCCTTCATGGCAGACTTTTTTTTAAATTTTTATTTACATGAACTTATTTTAAAAAAAAAATTGGAAAAGCTATTTATTTGTAAATAAAATACTTGGTTTTTACCATGAGTTCAAGCTAGCGGTTGCTAAAGACACAATGGGTCGCAACAAGTTATGTAGAACATGTCCAATGATAGTTTCGTAAACGTCTAAAAACTGTTAACTGGCTGTTTTCTGGACTCTCTTTGTTCCCATTGATTCTAGTCAGTGGCGGCTGCACGCAGTTAGCCTCGCTGCATGCAGTTAGCCTCGCTGCACGCAGTTAGCCTAGCATTGGAGCTAAATAATCCCATAAACCTGTCAATCAGCCGCACTTTCTAACAGACGAATGTGACGTCGGCGCTGTGGAGGGACGTGGTGCGCTAATCGAGCTGCTTTTAGCACGATGCTACTGAGCATGGATAACTTTTAACCAGAGTCTACGGGGGAAGATATATGGAAATGGTCACCAATATAATGATGAACAAAACAGCTTTACTTGTTATTAAAGATTAAATATCTATCTTGCCCATCTAAAAATGAATTAACATATTTTGAAACATTTTAGTTTTAAAATTAAATTTTTATTTGTTTTTTTTTATGTCTTAATAAAGATTATGGGTGAGTGGGGTGGTGCACCAGCGCCCTCTATTGGCCAGCTGCCACTGGCTCTAGTCTGCACAAACCGTCCAAGGCTTTTTTAAGTGGATGTAGGTAAAATAAAGCATTAAATCAGCTGCTTTTATTACTGTGCTAATCAGGCTGGGCTTGTGGATAGAACAAGAAAACTAAATGCTGCTCATTTTATGAATTTTGAGAAAGAGGACAAAACCAACATTTAAGTTGCATGAGCTGGTGCAAGGTTCTCACCGTATCATCATGCTTTTTAGAAGTCTCCAAATATCAGAGTAATCATTTCTTATGAATTATTATTTATTTTGTGATCCTTTTTTCCCCCCAAATGATAAAAAAAGAAACCTGCCTTCCTGCAACGCGGCCCCTCCATGTGGGGGTGTCTCTAATTTCATGCCTGACAGCAGAGTTCACAATGATTACTTAGGCATAAATGAATAAAGCTAAATGCTATTTTAGATATTAATTTAATGAAGAAACAGCATTTATAACAGAGTTAAATGTTTAAAAAAGGGGATTCGACAACAAGCTACCTTTTCTGGACTGTTCGATGAGCATTGAAGGATGGAAACCTCCACACTGATGCCTATAGGAAACCTACTCACACAGACCAATATCTTCTTTCTGACTCACACCGCCCACTGGAACACAAACTTTCTGTCATCAGGACCTTCCAGCAGTGGGCAGAGCATGACCCTACTATAACAGAAGCACAAAGAATAGAAACTCATCAAAGATGCTCTCTAAACCTGTGGAGACCCAAACTGGGCGTTTTTCAAATCAGCAAGGAAATCCAAAAGATGCGTTCTCTAAACATAAAATCCAGAACATTTCAAACCAAACAGACCCTGAAACAGAGACCAGTTCATCCTAAAGACCTAATCTGAGCGGAGAGGTGTCTGCAGGTCAATGCAGGCAGGAATGCTCTGATCTTTATATTGGAGAAACCAAACAACCTCTCCACAGACGCATGGCCCAACACAGAAGAGCGCCCTCCTCTGGACAAGACTCTGCGGTAAATCTACACCTGATGGACAAAGGACATTCTTTGGAGGACCAGAATGTTCACATTTTGGACAAAGAAGACAGGTGGTTTGAGAGGGGCGTGAAGGAAGCCATCTATGTTAAGAAAGAAAAAAACAAACTTAAACAGAGGGGGGGGGGGGGGGGGGGGGGGGGGGGGGGGGGGGGGGGTGGGGGGGGGGGGGGGGGGGGGGACCTCAGATTCCAGCTTTCAAAAACCTACAATGCAGCGATAGAGTTGATTCCTTCCCGCTATCATCGCAATCTTCATCGCCATGCAGGGGACCAAAACATCTTGCCTGGTCAGCCAGGCCAACAATGACCCTAACGACTCCCTTTTCAGAGGCATGGACCAGTATTCCGTATTGCAGGCTTGGATCCGTTTTTTTGTTGTTGTTCAATTTGCATGTTTTCTAAGACATAACAAGGCTTTAGTTTGGGCTACTCAATAAGCCTGGAACTCAATGCTGGTTGGTTCTGGCATCTTATTTAAGGAAGGTTACATCAAATAATCAATATGAGGGGAAAATCCTGTGGTTTTGAAACAGTAACTTTGTAAAACGTTGGTCTATATCGGTACAGCCCATGACGAAAAAAAACACACATCAAGGACTTCCAAACATTTCTTATCCGTCTACTCCTCTGTCAACGATCTATGTTCCTACAGTATTAGCGCTCAGGTTCATTAGAACGTCCTGGGGATTTAAGAAGGACACTATTTAACGCTGCCATTAACCCACTTCGCAGGAATTTAAACTCTGCAGCGGAACTTCTTTTTGCCCGGCCTGGAAAATGACCAAGGAAACCATTAAATTTGTTCTAATAAAAAAATAAAATAAAAAAAGAATCCACATTCTGTGTAAAATCTTATTGATGTTATGCAGAAAGCTCTAATACGATATATATTCATATATATACACTCACCGGCCACTTTATTTTCAGAACTGCCTCAATTCTTCGTGGCATAGATTCAACAAGGTGCTAGAAGCATTCCTCAGGGAGTTTGGTCCATATTGACATGATGGCATCACACAGTTGCCACAGATTTGTCGGCTGCGCATCCATGATGCGAATCTCCCGTTCCACCACATCCCAAAGATGCTCTATTGGATTGAGATCTGGTGACTGTGGAGGCCATTTGAGTACAGTGAACTCATTGTCATGTTCAAGAAACCAGTCTGAGATGATTCCAGCTTTATGACATGGCGCATTATCCTGCTGAAAGTAGCCATCAGAAGTTGGGTACATTGTGGTCATAAAGGGATGGACATGGTCAGCAACAATACTCAGGTAGGCTGTGGCGCTGCAACGATGCTCAATTGGTACCAAGGGGCCCAAAGAGTGCCATAAAATATTCCCCACACCATGACAACACCACCACCAGCCTGAACCGTTGATACAAGGCAGGATGGATCCATGCTTTCATGTTGTAGACGCCAAATTCTGACCCTACCATCCAAATGTCGCAGCAGAAATCGAGACTCATCAGACCAGGCAACGTTTTTCCAATCTTCTATTGTCCAATTTCGATGAGCTTGTGCAAATTGTAGCCTCAGTTTCCTGTTCTTAGCTGAAACTGAGTGGTCTTCTTCTGCTGTAGCCCATCTGCCTCAAAGTTCGACGTACTGTGTGTTCAGAGACGCTCTTCTGCCCACCTTGGTTGTAACGGGTGGTTATTTGAGTCACTGTTGCCCTTCTATCAGCTAGAACCAGTCTGGCCATTCTCCTCTGACCTCTGGCATCAACAAGGCATTTCCGTCCACAGAACTGCCGCTAACTGGATGTTTTTTCTTTTTCGGACCATTTTCTGTAAACCCTAGAGATGGTTGTGCGTGAAAATCCCAGTAGATCAGCAGTTTCTGAAATACTCAGACCAGCCCTTCTGGCACCAACAATCATGCCACGTTCAAAGTCACTCAAATCACCCTTCTTCCCCATACTGATGCTCGGTTTGAACTGCAGGAGATTGTCTTGACCATGTCTACATGCCTAAATGCACTGAGTTGCCGCCATGTGATTGGCTGCTTAGAAATTAAGTGTTAATGAGCAGTTGGACAGGTGTACCTAATAAAGTTATACAGTTGTGCTTGAAAGAAAAAATCAGCTCCCAGTAGAATACATTGAAATTGGCAAAAGTGATACTAAAATAAAACTATTAAAAATGGAGATTTTGACATTGATTTTGAATAAACATGTATGTTGGTTCACTGTTCTTGAGCAAGGCATTTTATTTGACAGGGAGTCCTAGTTCTCTATTTTATTCTCTAAATGATCATTTAGTACATTTTTATATTTATATTATAATTTTTCTCAATTTTGTTTTATTTGACTTATTGGTCTAAATTGATGATTTTCTGTAAGGGTTACTTTCAAGTACAACTGTGTATATATATATATATATATAAAGCACCTGGGAATAACTCTACAAAGTTACCAACTGCTTTCTGTAACATCCTTTATATGTGTGGAATATGGCTCGACGGCCATTATGTTGCATAAAGACAAGATAATTGAAATCATTAATTATAGAAGAGGTTAATCAAAAACCAATGTCCCTGATGGACACTTGGCTGTTAGGATTTAGAGTTGCACTCATAAGGGAGAGCAAACCAAAGGCTGCATCCTCACACCAAGACATGGAAGCTGTGCTAAAAAAACAATAGGTCCAGTTTCCTTAAGTAAAATCACACCTGCTTTGCATAAAACAGGAGAGAAAAGCATTTTACCAAAAAACAACAGATAAAGAAACCACAAGATGTTACCTTACAGGTACTTTCAGTAGCACTTGGTGATGAAAACATTCATTTTGGTGAGTGTGTGTGTGTTGGGTGTGGGGTGGGGGTGTGTGTGTGTGGGGGTGGGGGTTGTGCTCTTTTTCGCTGTTAAATGTCTTATTCAAACAAAGGGTTTACGTCCTCATTGAAAATAATAAGGACTTCCTTTGCACATAACACCATATATTAAATTCATTGTTGGTTACCAGTTCTAACTATCAATAAAAGCGGCAGGACTTGGGTGTTTAGTAAGATTAAGGAGCCGTGGGACCTTTAAGGCTGGATCTATCATTGGTCAGAGTTTTTTTTCATGGTGGAGATGAAGAGGTCTGTGTTCCAGGGAGACAGTCAGGATTTACACGCTGCTACTGTTTCAACAGTAAAGCAGCGTCCTGATATCTGAGGATGAAACTCTGCTCAGAACATCATCATCCAGAGCCTTTCAGGAGATCAGCCTTGTACTGTGGATGTCCACTTTCACGCTCAGGCATAAGGGTGATCTTCGTCTTCGTTTTTTGCATGCACGCTTACAGTGTGTTTACGTTTAGTTTTCTGTGCGTATGTTTCAACAAATTCAGTTGCCTAAATTGGAGTCCCTGTCCCCAATAAACCAACGCATGTGGAAGCAGAGGGCAAGGAAACCGGTTCCCAGGAGGTCCCCCAGAGCGGTCAGGTACGGGATGGAGAAGTTATCGGGGTCCATACCTCGGCCCCACATCCAGTGAACCATCCAGTCAGCCAGGTACAGCAGGATTGCCACCTGTAGGAAGGTAAAGCAGAGGCACTTTTAGACCAATTCTGCCTGGAATAAAAGACTGATGTCTTTTCAGATGTTTTCTTCAAAGGTTTATAGTCATAGAATAAACAAGACCCTTGATGACTTGGTCAATTATAGATCTATATCCAATCTTCCTTTCTTATCTAGAATTCTTGAGAAAGTAGGTGCCGAACAAGTTTGAGACCACCTAAAGCATAATTAACTTTTTGATAAAGCTTATAGTCAGAAAGGCTCAGTTATCCTGAGCATCTCTATAGTTATGCTGCTATAGGCTTAGACTGCTGGAGGACATAGGGACCCCTTTTTCATCATTCATCATTCTGCTTCATTCTATCTGTTCAAAGGGAGTTTTTCCTCTCCACTGTCGCAACAAGCATGCTTAGTGTGAGGGATTGCTGAAGAGTCAATGAGTCGATGCAATCAGCTGGTTTTCCTTAGATAGAAAACTTTGAATCAATCTGACTAGATGATCTGATGAACTGGAAAGTGACCTGAGATGACATGATGTGAACTGGAGCTATAGAAAAAACTGAATTGAAGACATCCTACTACATCTAACATAACAATGAAGACATCTGAAACATTAACCTTCCATCAGACTTTAGTTTCATCATCCTACATGTAATTACTGATAACAACACTTGTTTGTTGTCAGTGAGTTATTTCAAACTTTAGCTACTTGGATGATCCCTTTATATCTTTCCAGAGCCTTACTCCCCTCACATCTTGCAAAATGGTCTAGGCAGTATGGAAACGTTGGAGTGAAGAAGCGTAGAAGTATTATTTCGTACTTTGGCGCAATGGCGGACTGCTAGCTAAACAGCGTATGAGTTACGCTTGGAGTCTACGTCAAAAACATCATGGCGGCACATAGGCGAAATATTGGATTGACAGACAAGTAGCGTATCTACTTTCAACACTAGGCAGAGTGGATTGTATGAAGGTTATTTTGTTTCTAAACCATTTGTGCATTGTAAGTGTGAATTTGAAGTTGCAGAGAATTACATTCTAAGTTTTGTATTTGTAGAATAAAAAAAAAAAAATCACAAGTACAAAATTTTTAAGTGCAAGAACACAAATTCTGTTCTGCAAGTTGCACATCAAAAACCTCTTACATTCTCAGTTTTACTCCAAATGGTCCAGAACTATTTTTGCATTGTAAATTTTGTGTTTTGCAACTGTAGATTTTTAAAAAAATGTGTCACAATTACAAAATAAAGTTACACCTCTTCTTTAGTAGAAGTACACAAATTGTTTTCGAGTTGGAAATCAAAAATGTCTTCCATTCAGTTTTGCTACAGTTGATCTAAAACAAATGGCGCAGAGCTAATTCAAACACGTCTATTAAAATCTTCAAAATATATAATATATAATACAAATCAATGAATACAACTGCACCAATCTGCTGCAATAAGTCTCAAATTAAACTTCAACCAGTTACGTCTTCATTTTCACTTTTGACATATATGTCACACCTGTAAAAACGATCTGTGACTTGTGGGTAGTACCACTGATCGGACAGCAGGGCGCGCTGCTGCTCGGTCAGTCTGTACCAACCGGAAATACATGTCTGGCCTGCTGCCATGTTGCCTTCTGTCGGTAATCCCTGAGAGAGTTTGTATCCCGTCGTCGGGAGCGCACAAAGTAGATAGAGCTGATCGAGTTCAATCCGCCTCAATTCCAAACTACTAAACATGAAAATATAGATATGTTTATGAAAGATGGCCGTTGTTATTTTATTCTTCACTTTACATGTTATAGCAGAACATCGCCAGTTTGATTTAAAAATAAAGAAAACACAAGCGTGGTTGTTTTCATGTAAACTTTTTGAACCTTTAGGATTCCGTCAGCCATCTAACAAAATCTATTTGTTCTCACAATACAATTATATATATCTTTATCTGTTAATTAATGGTTCATTTGAATGAAGCTTGTAAAATCTCCATAAAAAATGGCTGATTGGACATTAATTTCATTGCATGTGAATTTTAGAAAAGCTTTTATAAATATAGTAACAGTATAGTGAACAGGCATCTGTGTCATCATGGAAAAGATTAAGGAGAAAATTGTATGTCTACCTGCAGTAGAGCAGCTACCAGGTAGAAGGTGATAAAGATGGGTGTCAGGGTGGTGTGACCCCCTCTCAGGGAATTAATGGTGTAGAGGAAGATGAGATGACCAGGAGCAACCAGGAAGAAGAGCACACGGGCTGAGCGAGAATTCACAGCTGGAGTAGAGAAGGGATAACATGTCAGGATAGTTCTGAGATATTTCTGCAGAAAGTGAATAAAAAATATTGCCATAAACTTGAAACATTTATACATGTTGTGACAGCCACCAAATGTAAAGAATACTGCTATAAACTTAGGCTGCTGGAAGACCTGGGGACCACTTTTCATCATTCTGCTTTATTCCATCTCTACTAACTAATTCTCTTTGTTTGTCAGTTTAACCAGTAGCCTTTTCCTGTCATAGTAGCTTCACCTGGCCTGGCTCTTCTTTGGCTGTGACTCCACTCTGGAAGAAATATCAGCTGGTTTCCTGACATCCACACCTCCAATTAGAAATGTGTTTTTTTTTCTGCTTAGTCGTGCTTTTTTCCTAGACATATCTCAGTATGTGCACTCCTTCATCCCCTTTGGCATGAAACGTGGTTAAGAGATCACCTGCTTATCTGTTTCTTTCCTAGACACCAACAGTATGGAGCATGTTTACTGTTAACTTTTCTAATACAGAAGGTTTTAATAGATAAGGTTTCCTATGTTCCGTTTTTTTCACACTTTCTTCTTCTTAAAAGGAGTTTTTCAATTCAGCTTAATTTATTTCTATAGCTCCAATTCACATCATGTCATCTGAAGACACTTTCCAGTTCACCAGATCATCCAGTCAGATTGATTCAAAGTTTTCTATTTAAGGAAAACTAGCTGATTGCATCGACTCATTCCTTTTCCTCTCCACCGTTGCTGCCAAAACAATCTGCGTCAGGGATTTCACCAACCTAATGCAAGCAAATGACTACTGTCATCCAGGAGGAGCAAACCCTGCACAGTCAAGAACTCGATGCAGTCAGCTGGTTTTCCATAGATAGAAACATTTAAACCAATCTGACTAAATTATCTCTGTAAAGAACCATGGGGGTGAATTGTTGTGAATGTGCACTATTTACATAAACTAAATAGAATTGGATCTTTGCAACTCTTCCACAGTCACATGTGCATCTGCACTGCTTATCGTCACTCATGTTAACACCTGATACTCACTTAATCCTCACTAACGTTTCCTTCTTTGGAATTAAAAGGTTTCAAAAATACAGGGTTGAATGGGAAGAATCAAATCCCTGACTGAATAACGATGCTGATGAGTACAAGGAAAATGATTAATCATGTCAGGCTCTAAGCAAGAGTTCACAGCGACTCACAGTGGACTAGTCGTCTCATGTTTGTATGGATTTCATGATAATTTTTTTATGTAATTTAGTCAATATGAGTGACTAAAGAGCTGCTAAAAATAATGAATTAAGTATTAATACAGATCAACAAATATGGCTAAAGTAAGCATGTTGTTTGTTTTTAGTTTGTGTCAGGATCCAGAGATCTGCCACCTGATCTCCAGCAGAGAGCGCTGTGGGCCTCCTGAGCTGATTCCTCTACACACCTGGAGATCATCAGCTCATCAGAGGTCCACACTACTTAAGCAGCTGCCAGACCTTCCTTCGACGCCGGAGTGTTGACCTAGTTTGGTTAGCGAACCTGAGCCTTTGTCTTTGTGTTCACAGGAAACCCTGAAGCTCTGGATGAGCTCCACCTAGAAACCTGCCTGCCTGCTCATGAAAGCCAAACCTGAAGATCTCAGTTTGGATTCCTTCTTCAGCTCTTGGATAGAGCAAGGAACAAACCCAAGCCAGAAACCTTCTAGCTTGGAACTAGACGCTGCTGCTGCTTAAACTCTCTGCCCCATTTTTGACTCTGGACCTACGGTATCTCACCTCACGGCTCAGTTACAATCTCCTCAAGGTACATCCTGATTCTTCTCTCTATCAATCCATCATCAGCCTGGCTAACCAAACTCTCATCTCTCCAGAAACTCTGAGACCAGTCCCGGACCAGTACCAGAACCAGATCCAGTATTATATCATTGTACATCTTTCAATAAACCTTGTTAAACTTTCCTTCAGACTCCGTTGTGTTCTGCATGTGGGCTAAGTCCTTAAACCCAATCATGACAGTTTGAAAGTGTTTTTAACATCTTTTTTTTGTGGATTGTATTTTTATTGTAAGAACTGAGTATTCTGTCATGAAATATTAGGGAGTTATCATTAAAGTTTGATGCAATGGAGAACGCAGATGAGTTTGATGCTATTTTAGCTCTCAGAAGAGTTTTATAAGCATTTACTGCAGGAGATATTCATTGTTTAGTATATATTCCAATAGTTCTTATTACAAACTAACAACCTTTAGGTGCCACTGCCAAGTGGTTGATTATAGACATATATAGCTGTAGTGTGCATAGGGCCCTTTTTACTCATTGTTTGCTAACTTTATATGCAGCAATGCTTTACCAAAAATGATCCATTGCTAATGGAGGATTTTAAGCTTCTTTTTTGAATACCTCTTTAATAAAAGTAGTGACATTAAATAAAAAATTCCACTGCTGCTTATTTTCGTTAGTAAAATTATGGCAATCCTATAGGTGAATCGCACCGCGAAGCAGTAATCGAAGCAAAAGTGGCTTCTTAGAAGAACCTCGAATATAAGACATATTTTCAGATGTTTCACTAATTGATAGTTTTGATGCCCTCAGTGTGAATCTACAATTTAGAGTCATAAAAATAAAGAAAACTCTTTGAATGAGAAGGTGTCCAAACTGCAGCTTTGCATCTTTCTCCCCTAAATAAGACGGATTTTTTCTTCAGGCATGTTCTCTTTAACATTAAAAGTGACTTCATGCTCTTTGACATTTCAGTGTAAAGATATGGAAGAAAAATGCTAAAGATAAAATCTAGAAGAGGACGGCTGAGGAACCGACCTGAATGGTCATCATGAATCCTTTAATGCAAAAAGAAAATCTTCTGCAGCCGCCTAATTACTTACTGGAATCAAAGAAGGAAGTGCACGGCGTGGGGCACTTCCTGGGAGCTGGGTTGGGGTCCCCCATGGGCAGCCCGTTCATGTGGAGATAGGTGGAGATTCGACTGGCCTGAACGGCCACCAGGTTGCCTCCTACACCTGTTCCAGGTAAACACAAAGAGGAGGGCAGGCGGAGTGAAAAAATCAGCACTTTTCAGATATGAACCACATCTTTTGACTCTTATCCTCACCGTTGATGACAGGAGTAAAAACAGCCATCCCAGCAAAGTTTGGGTCACTAACAGTCTTATCAAGAATCAGACCCCCGACACTGAAAGACAGAAAAGGTTCAGTTACAGAGAGAATGATAGAAAAGGATTAGCCAGATAGAGATGGACCACAGGTCCTACCTGCTGATTGCCATGGCTATGATGACTGGCTCCCAGCCAGAATAGAGGACCTCTCTGGTAGACGGGATCTTCCTCGCAATCAACACCCAAACAGGACACATGGCCACGAACGCCGCACACACCAGCGGGTTTGCATAGTCGTTATATTCTGAATGGGAGGAGCAAAGATCGATGTTTAACACCGGCCCAGTTTGACCACGCTGCTACGCCAAAGCTCAGTGATGTCATGAACCGACACAATCTGTGGCGTTCCTTGATCTTTAAGTGTTGGTGAAGATTCTCAGTCATCCAGGTCGTTCCAAAAAAAAATAAAAAATCAACCCCCTGGACTTTGTTTCCAAGTTTGAAGACGTTTCTCTTCCATCCAGGAAGCTTTTTCAATTCAAAATGTCAGAGTTCCAGGTTTTATTCAGCAGCCCAACAAAGCCTGGTTTTAGTTTAGAAAACATGCAAATAGAAACAGATGAACGTGTCCCCCCCTTTTGGCTTCTTTGTTAGCCTGCAATGCCCCATACCTGTCTATGTCTCTGAAAGGGGGGTTGTTAGAGGGAATAGTTGGCCTGGCTGAACAGGTGAGGTCTTCTGTTCTCCTGTAAAGGGGTTGGAGCTGCGATGATAGCGGGAAGGAATCAACTCTATCGCTGAACTGTAGGTTTCTGAAAGCTGAAATCTGAGTCCTGGATGGGAAGCGAAACGTCTTCAAACTTGGAAACAAAGTCCAGTGGATTGTATTTTAACTTTTCTTGATCATCATGATGCACCAATGTTCTCTAACTAACCTCCTTCACAAAGCCCCAGGGTTCGGTTTCCTTTGAACCACAACCACTGACTCTGTTTTCTAATTAAGGCATCTTCTAAAGAAAATATTTAGAAAAAAAAGAAAATCCCTCCATTTTATTATCATGAGCCAGGCAGAAATACCTTTGAAGGCGCAGTGCTTTCTGTGATGCAGTGTTACTCGACCGACACTGCAGGGGACTCCAAGCCACAAAGAAACACAACATCCGAGTAGACAGAGTGCTAACGAGTCCCAGACGCCAGCTGTGTTTGTGTGTCCAAGCAAAAAATATCCCAAATATGCCGAGTGTGGCGTTTAAAGGGAGCAAACTTATTTTCTGGCCTGTTTCTGACAGATGCGGGATTACGCCACGCTCTGTGGGCTTGTCTGTTTGTGTGGAAAGGAGGGAGCGGCGAGGTAGCTCCGGGCGGCCGGGTGTGTCTCAAGCCAAGACGCTGTTAAAGTTCCTAACCTTAAAACCCAGCGAGGTGAGGCGTATGAAGGCTTTCATCCTTATTTACCTCCCACTGCCGGGAGGAGACCCAGATTTTAAACCATCTGCAAACACTGCTGCACCTGTAACTACGTCACTGATGACAGCTCATTGGTCAAATCCTCTCTGGCTTTAATTGTAACCATGTAATTAAGTGTGTCACTGCTCCCTAAGGGGAGGGGTTAAATGTAGAGAGGGAATTTCTCCAATGTGAGATCAATAACGTTTAATTATTATTATTACATTAGCTCATAATACTTTAACTTTGTCTCCAATTTATGATCTAAATATTGCCTCTTCGGCTCTCCACAACCACTATTGAGCATTTTTCCTTTGGATAAACTTCTCATGCACAAAAATACAGGTGCTTGGTTCCAGGGACTCAGAGATTCACTTCCACACAGAAAGCCCATATTCTGATACTTCAGCGATAGAATCAAGGTGTTACTTTATTGTATGTCTCTTTCCATGTCCGTTGGTTGTGCTGTTCTTTTTCCATCTCTTTGCAGGTGATGAAGCGGACTTTGATGTTTTATCATTATCTCCCTTTTATCTCCTCTTTCTTTCTTCTTTTCTCCTTTTTTTCAGTTTTTCCTTTCCTGTTCTACTTACATTGCAGTGTCTATAGAAACTGTAAAACTCCCTGCATGATTATAATAAAGCTATTTATATGCATAAATCAAGCAGAACACTATGGCGATAGCCATACTGCTCCACTGGTGAAAGTAAAATTTGTTGGGCTCTTTTTTCGCATCAAGGCAATTATTCTTATTGCCACATTGCCAGACAGGACACTGGGAAAAAAAAGAGATCAACTCCCTTGTTTGCTGATGTTCTCAGGTTCTGGTAACTCGGCTCGTAGCTCTGCTTCAACAGCAGGATTTACACACCAAGACCTCACTGACAGAATTTCTAACATGTTTGATTTTCCCCAGACCCTAAGATTCCTGATGGCGAGGTGTTCGTTAGCGGCTGATCACCCCTCGTTAGCCGCTGTATACGACACCATGCAGGACGCACCATGAGGCTGAAACTCAACCCGATCAAAACAATTCTCACATCGGCCTGAAAAACTCGTACAGTGTAGCCCGACTTTGATCATTTTGTCTGTGTACTACATTTGCTCTCTTTATTTAATTTAAATAAATATTACGAAGAATAAAGTTAAGCTTCTGGAATAAAGTCTAGATAGGATTTAAAGATGGAAACAGAAACGTGAGAGCAGATTATTGCTCAGTTAGAGTTTGGTTAGAAATAACATTCATGAACATTTTTGTGAACATTCTTGAAGTTTTTCTTTCACAGAGAGCTTAAATGAACGTTGCACACTAATGTGAGATTATTCACCAAGTAACTGAATAATGTGTTGGGTTATACGAAGCGACGGCTGGTACCTAGCTCCTGGTAGAGCCCCGTGGAGATGCCCGCCAGCAGCGACAAGGTGATCAGGTCTCCAAGGCTGGCGGCGATGGGTGTGGCCACATTATCGGGGTTGATGCCTACTTTTCTGGATGCGACAATAACTCCGATCATGATGAGACCTGAAGACAGCATCAGAACATGGAAAGCAAACGCTAAGTTTAGACTTTATGAGACATTTAAAGCAGAGCTCAGTGATGCCAAGAAGTCTGCACTAAAGGACGGATAAGACGCTCATGCATTCAGTGACGGGCTGAACTTATTACTGCAACCAGGCTACACAGACAAAACTAATATTTTAATTTTTTTTTTTATTCATTGAAAGTGCTACTTTTAATTTTAAGTCATTATCAATGCAGAAATCTATCCTACTACAGGTTCTGATTAGTTTTTTTTTTCTTTAGCACTGCAGGGGAACTTTGACCCATTCTTCTTTGTCAATTTGTTTTATTTCAGCTACATTGTAAAGTTTATGGTCAAGCCATCCAGTGGCGGTTCTAAATAAATGTACCAGGGGGCCAGCGTGTTTTCATGGGGGCCTGAAAAAAGCATGAAATAAAAAAACTGGGCAAGAGATTCAAATATATTAAAAGAGCTGCATGAAGTGAAATTTCAATTCAATTAGATTTAATAAAATTTTATTAATCAATATACATTCGGAATTTAGGAATTTTATTTATTTTTGACTTAATTTAATCTAAAATACCCGTTTTTTATCAAATCTGAATTAAACTCAATAAAAACTGATAAATTCAGCTGTAAAAGTTTGAGCTTTCTTTTTTATTTGTTTTGAAAAAAGCATTAAGCAGATAAAAACTTGGATCCTATCTCAGTACCACTGAAGCTATAACCTTATTTTATTTAAAATAATTAGTATAACAGAATTTGTAAAGAAAAAAAAAACAGAAATAGATCCAAAGGACCCATCAGTAACCATGTCTGTTCCACTACATAGCATCATAAAAGTTTCTTATACTATCTCAGTATTATGTCTTCAGTACAGGGGTCAGGACATGATCTACAGGGGCACTGGCCCCCATATGCCCCCTTCTAAACCGCCCATGAAGCCGCCTCCTGATTTGATCTGACTCCAGGCTTTGACTAGGCCATTTCACAGCCTCTAATTATTATTTTTTTTTCTTGGAGTCTTATTGGACGATTTTTTATTCATAATTCACTTGGATCAGCATGAGTGGAGAAAAGTCACCTTAATTAGGACATCGCTACGGTAACAGATAGGATTTACTCCCTTTGCTTCTACTATGTTGGGAAACAGAGTCCGACTCTGAGAATCACTGATCTAAATGATCTATTCAGATCATCTATTAGATCTGACATCAAAGCTGAAAACAAGATATATCTTTAAGCTAAGAACTAAGTCTGTCTGTCTGTCTGTCTGTCTGTCTGTCTGTCTGACCGTCTGTCTTTTTGACCGTCTGTCTGACCATCTGTCCGTGAAGGTTAAAGTCTGTTAATATTTGAAATTATATTCTATTAATATTTGAAATAAAAGCATAAAATGTTCTGGAAAATCTTCAGCCTAACAACCAAAGTCAGTCTTTTGAATTTGAATGATGCCAGTTCTGCCCCCTGCTGGGGGAGGTCGGTATCACAGCGTTTAGAAAAGAAACCCCACTTGAAGTTCTGCATAATCACAGGTTAGATACAGAGTCATCTGGTTTTAGAGCAGTAGAGGACTCCATGAAAGAATGTTGAAAAAAAAAGGGTGATTATTGGACAGATTCATCTGAAGGTTAACATTAAAATGGCCGATTAGCTTTTTATTTTTTTTTGTGACATTTTTCCTATGCAGATGTGTTTCTTTTTTAACTGCACAGGTTGTTCTAACAAACAGGATGAGCATAAATATTTCACATGCTTTCAGGGTCAAAAGACATCTAATATTCCGCATGAATCCTTGTCATGTTTGCACAGGAACTGCAGTGACCAACCAGATTGGCCAGATAAAAACAGATCCTCCATAAACCTGATTTGTGTGATAAACAAGCTGTTCACACATTTAAAACTTTAAACCTTTATAGCGGCGACCGTACCCAGGAGCAGAGATGCGATGAAGGCCGTGGCCACGCTGGAGGCACACAGCAGCACTGCATGGCCCAGCTTGAACTGTCCCTCTGGGAGCCAGCCAAAGATTACAGCAGCTATGGAAGCCAGGAACCCCACAACTGTGGCCTGGACCTGGATGCAAACAAGCACACACACAAAGATTCAAATGTAGATTCCATTACTGTGAACATTTAAAGTGCATGAGACTATCCCGTTACGCTGAGAAGCTTTCAATCCATCCTGCTGAACCCAGCGCTGTCCAATGCCTGTCACTGGACACAACTATGCAATTACCACAACAAGCAGTGGATATGACACCCATGGCGCCGTAAAGGAAGCCCAGCACCTGTTGGTCGCCATGTGAGTTTGCTCCGACCATCAGTAGGAGGCTCCAGGAAACGTGATAGACTCTTTTAAATATTACATAATGTGCTGCCTCGTGTTGCAAACGGGTGAATACCAGTTTACAGAAACCTGGAAGGAGCAGACTTAGAAAAGTCAGATATCCTGAGATAAAAAAGCTGATTTCATTTGCTAAATCTAAATAATTAGCATTGCTTCATGATTAAGCTTCTCAGGTTGATGTTTTCTACCTAAAAGCGCAGATTTGTGCTACGTTAAGAATTATTTATGACGTTTTTCAAAGGAGTTATTGGATTTATTTATGATAGTTTCATAACAATTTTTTAAAAAGCCCCCTTTCAAGCTAAATTGACCTTTTTTGCGATATTCAAGTTTTCAATGTGAAACAAATTTACTGGAAATAAAGAAAGGAGGAATTAAGGAGGCCATGCTGGTGTTAGGTCATCATACCTTGATCATATGCTTGGCTGTAGAGTCAACATGTAGCACAGACCACAGTGGTGGAGCGAAGTTTTACTTAATATGTCACTATTGGGCAACTTTTCTTTAGCGTATCAGCTAGCATCAGTGACGGTTCATGCCGTCCAGAGACGTTGAGAGAGAAATGTTATCCTGACACTGAGCCTGGTTCTGCTGGAGGTTTCTTCCTGTTCAAAGGGAGTTTTTCCTCTCCACTGTCACTACAAGCATGTTTAGTGTGAGGGATTGCTGAAGAGTCAATGAGTCGATGAAATCAGCTGGTTTTCCTTAGATAGAAAACTTTGAATCAATCTGACTGGATGATCTGGTGAACTGGAAAGTGACCTGAGATGACGTGTTTTTATTTGCCGCTATATAAATTGAATTGAATTAAACTGATTTGCATTCAGGACGCCAGCAGCGGCGGAAAGAGGTGATCAGTCATGTCAGGTAAAAGTTTTTATCTCCTGAACTTTTTGGAAAAAAATTGTTTCTTCTTCTTCAAAAAAAATTCAATTAACAATAAAAACGTCTTTGTTATGATTAATAGCTAATTCAGTTGAACTGTTTCTATTAAGCTCTTTAAATGTAAACGGATGATGGAAACAAGACTTTAGTTATAATGCTATTACTTTCTCAAAATCTTAAATAAAGCTGTATTTTGCTGGATTCTTTCACGTCTAAGTAATCCTTATGAGTTCTGCTCTCTGATTTGGAAAAATGAGCGGATGGAGAATAGCTTTAGCTAGTAAGCACCTACCATAACCGCTCTGCACCTGCACTTTAAAGGAAAAGTCCGCTCAATATTAAGAATTCAAACTTCTGAAAGTTAAATAAATCTGAAATTCTTCCATCCTGTTCAATAAATGATCAGTGTTTCTAATTCAGAGTAATTTTCATCTGAATGTGCTTTACTGGAGGCATCCATGTTTGTCAAAGAACACTACTGCCACCTACTGGTTAGTGACGTCACGGTACGGTATCGGCTGTTGATCAAGTCCCAGTGCTGTATCTGGTGTTTGTCACAACGCGCTATTATCCAAGTCATCTTGAAAACATTCTTCTTCCAAATGTTGGCTACATATTACGTGTTTTTTCTCTGGCCAGAAGTTCGATGGCAAATCCTCCCTCTTCAAGATGGCGATCCAACGACCAACCCGTCCGTGGAGGATCAGGAATCAGAAAGGTGGAATAACTCTTTTTTTCACTTTTACCCGATGTATTCCAGCATCCAGCTGCCATGCACGTGGGCATTGTCAGTTTCACTATAGCTCTGGTGAATTTCAATGGTGAAGTCCTCTGGAAATCTTCAATAATTGTTGTTGATTGCAGATGTGTCTAGTAGTTCCCATTGATTTTGCTTGTAAAGCGGGGAGAATGGCGCTAGGCTTACCGCACCGTGACGTCACTGCTGGAAGATGGCAGGAGGGAGGGGCTACTATACATAATGATTCATTGATTATTCTTGGCTGACCGGACGTTTCCTTTAAACCAGGGGATGAGACTGAACACAGACATAAACATATGTCTGTGTTCTTCTTTCCTTTAGCTCTGGCTCAGAACTGAGCTGTGCTTGGTGTTGCTGAGCAGTGGGTGAGGCAGAGCAGCAGACACTAGACTGAGAACCTAAGTCCACATAACAGCTTTCTAACACTGTTTACTGATTTCTTAAACTTAAAATCTCTGCCTAGGTTTGGAAACAGGGTGATTACTTCATCTCTAAAGCTCATTGACTAACCTTAAATAAAGGAATAATAAAACCTCACACAGTTATAATTAAGCAATCTAGATTATTTAGTCATGTCGTATTTTCTGTTCCATGTAATATATCACTGAGTAAATTACACTTCTGTTGCTAGGTTACAGGTATGATTTTAATAATGTGGCCAGTTGTGTTTGCATTCATCCACACTATCAAGCTATGACTTCATTTGTTTTTTTAAAGATAACCTTTAAAAGTTTAATTCATTGATGCTTTATGAGTTTAACTTAAATCAGGGGAAACATGGGTGTGAAGATGAGAAAGACGATGGGTGTAAAAACGCGGTCAGGCGTGTTCCAGACGCCAAAGCCTCTCCTGTCTGTGAGATGCTGCAAGGATCACCTTCTTAATCTACGTTTACTGATATGAACACATTGCAGGAGTTTCATCAGAGCTGCAGGAGAGATGATGCTTAACTCTGAGAAACCTTCTGCTTAAACCTTCAGTTTTGTTGAACTAGATATGCTTAGACTTATCTTTCCATTGGAAGATTATTTCTAAACTCCAACCAAATCAATTCCTTCAATGCACTGTTTCAATAAAGACAAGTCTTATAGTTTAGAAGCTGAGGACCATTTTAGCAGCCTTTATATAATGTACATCCTGGAATATTTCCGTTTTATTTCACTAGTATTTCAGTGAGGTTGACGAGCTGTGATCAATCTGTACTGAACCCAGGTGAGTGGAAGCCCACCGTCTAGATTAGAGGTCTTCAACGACCCTCAGAAAGAGACATGGAAGAAATTCATCTGCAGAAAACTCTGTAGCTGCAGAAATAAATCTGCTACTATGTTGATGGAGGCAATTCTGTTCCCGGCAAGCAAAGAACTCGATTGTTAAATGACAATTTGAGAAAAATATATCCTTTAGAAATGAAACTTTGCTGTATGTCAGGCTCAGACTGAACGCGTTGCAGCTGTGCTGCAGAGAGACAGTCACTCTATATGATTGATTGACTGATTTATTGATCTCACAGTGGAGAAATGTACTCCTTCCATCAGCTCAAATAGTCCAAAAGGAGGAAGAAAAGGTGCATGGGATATATACAGTATATACCGTATATTATCATACAGGGTTATTGCACAGGGTGTTTACATGGGTATTTATATAGATAAAAATTTATATTTTTCTATATTGTTATTGCACTGGCTGTCAAATATAGAAAAACAGGTTATTGCACAGGGTATGCTGAGACCAGGCTGTCTCTCATCTGGGTTTACACTGTTTCTGTGTTCTGATTAGTGAAGCTAGCTTAGGTTGGTGGGTTGATTCTATTCTGAAATTCCGCTGCACTATTTTACCCTCTGGGGTCAGCTTTTCCTGTTGAGCAAGTGAAATTCAGGAGCCCAATGTTTGGACGGCTGCAGCCTCTGGCGAAACTTCTTTTTCTGTAGAAACACTTTGATCACCAGCACTGCACCATGGCTGATGAGAGCGTGGATTTTAACAAATGGGGTTCCTTGCAGAGCCACAGCGCAGGTGCAACACATTCAGTGTTAGTGAGGTGTTATTTTAACCAACAAAGTGCATTCTTTTATTTATTATAATATATGATTTTCTTATAAATTGTATTTTTTTTTCAATTGTCAACATTCTTTTCAAACTGCATGCTACAGATAAAATTCTCTTGAATGAATCTAGGGGGCAGTGGGCTGCCATGGTGCGGTGCCCGGGGAGCAGGGTGGGGTTAAGGGTCTTGTTCAGGGACCCAGAGTGGCAGTCTGGGGGACTGTGTTGGACTTGAAGTCTGAACCGCTGGGACCAAAGCCCAATGCTCTAACCACTAGGCCGCCCTTCTGGGGGAGGGATTTCCTCTGGAGATTAGAGCCCAGAGCTAATCCTATTGGTCCTAATGGACGTTATTTTCATTGGTCAATGTTTGCATCAAAAGTTAAAAGAATAAGGAAATTTTAAAGGAAAGCAAATTGTATAACTTAAAGGAATGACTTTAAAAACAGTTGAAAGACATTAAATATGAAAAGAATATATAAAAAACAATAAAAGTTACCCTACATTCCTTTCTTTTTATTAGGATGTTTTCCAAAAGTTTAATTTCGAGATTACTTTCTTTTTTTTTCAAATTTCTATTCACAAAACATGCTGCAGGAATAATGGAACAAAATTCACCCCATATTCAGTGGGGTCAAAGCAACCTGCACCATAGTGCTTCACATACGCTCCGTCACATGAAGCACCGCTTACTGGGCAGAGATCAGGTTCCTTAACATTAGAGCAACCAAATATTCATCCATAACTCTTTCAACAAAGAACTTCTGCTTTTTGGAGTTCTATAGTTCAGGTGCCATGGAAACATTTAGTGTTATCCATGAATTGTCTAAAAAAGTCTGATTCTAATGAGAGCATATTTCTTCCAAACTCTTAGGTTAAATCTTCCTCATCAGTCAAAGGTTTTCTTCAGAACTTAAAGAAGCATTCCAGATCCAGATCTATAGGTTAAGGTTATGTAAGGACAGTCAACCTGATCTCTGCTGGGGAGCTGAAACACATCACTGCTTTATTTACCTGGATGAGGGCTAAGTTCCCCATGACCATCTTCCACATGTCCTTGGCTGTGTCCATCTGGCCAATGTTAGCCTGAAAGGGAAACAAAACACACATCTAATTATGTTTTCCTCCACAAACCTTTGTGAGTGTGTGTGGTGAGGGTCTTGGCGGTTCACGGCTTACACAAGCTATTGATCCCATGAGAACAATAAAGAGTCAGTTTATAGGACAAAGACTGTCTGTGTGCTGACCCCCATCCTGCGGCTGTCCCCACTTATCTCATCTCTTTCCTCAAACAAAAACACGCTGATGGTCTGGAGAGTCAAGTGGCCGTGGCTACAGTGGACCACTGTGTGAGCGATGATCCACAGGCCCGTCCACAGCGAGAGGATGCAAGCATACGGCCTCCTCTTCCTCTCTGACCTCTCATTTAAAGATTCACTGGGGAGGAGGAGTGATCCGAGAACTCCCTGTGAACCTGTTTACTGGTGATTTATTTAGCATTTATTCAACTAAAACTGGTCTGTGAATTAAAACATTAGTTCCAGTTTGAATATTTGATTCAGTTCAATTGAATGCTGCCATCAACACCTTTGTTTCTAGATGTTGGAGCTTGGCCTGTTTTCCAGTGTAGTCCTGTTTCTCTGACTGTGACTAACTGGATGTGCTCTCTTTATCCTCTGACATGGGAGCTGGCTCGGAGCTCGTCTGCCTGGCTGTGTGTTTCCTGGACGGGGCCGCCTGTGGAGCTGGTTGACAGTTGCCTATGCTTCATTTTCTACGTCTCCTTCTGTCTCCTTGAACCCCAGTCTGCCTCAGCAGATGGCCGCTCACACTGAGCCTGGTTCTGCTGGAGGTTTCTTCCTGTTCAAAGGGAGTTTTTCCTCTCCACTGTCGCTACAAGCAGCGGCGTAGGAAGCGGGGGGGACGGGGGGGACATGTCCCCCCCAATATAAAAGCCAAGTGGATATGTCCCCCCCAAAAAATTGTACCGCAAAATATTAGATTTTGACATTTTTTTAACTAGCGTGCTTTTATTTTGAACGCGCAGCATAGCGTTACGTCCCCTCTCTGAA
This sequence comes from Cyprinodon diabolis, assembly GCA_030533445.1. Classification (NCBI taxonomy): domain Eukaryota; kingdom Metazoa; phylum Chordata; class Actinopteri; order Cyprinodontiformes; family Cyprinodontidae; genus Cyprinodon; species Cyprinodon diabolis. The sequence goes on from CM060081.1 coordinate 49,195,400, forward strand.
CTGCTGTGTGTTTGAGCACTCAGAAGGGAGGGAAACGGCGACACAGAAGTCAGTAACTTGTGAATGAGGTAAAATGGTCTGTCGGGATGCTGCTATGAATATTGCCTATTTATAACGTCTTGTCAGTTCACTTTCATATATAGAAACTGAATCATTTTGGTTTAGTCATCTTAGTCTTGTACGGAAGAGGATTAGGGCCACTGAAAAAAAAAAAGTTAACTGATTTTTAATTTTTTTTTTAGTTTAACATGGGTAAAAACGTCAGAATTCTGACTTTTCTCAGAATTCTGACTTTAATCTCAGAATTCTTACTTTTTTCTTCTGACTTTTTTCTCAGAAATCTGACAGATGATTGATATTTCTAATCAATTTACAGTGGTTTATTGGGGGGGGGGGGGGGGGGGGTACTATACAGATATATAAAAACAAGAAGGTCAAACTAAAAAATAACCAGAATATATGTTTAGAGTAAAGATTGACTACTTGTGTTTACACAAGCACACAATTTCAAATCTGCTGAGCTTGCTGTGCAAGAAAATGTAAAATATACGTTTAAAGAAATATAACAGGAAGTACTGCTAAAACAAACTAAATGTTGAATAATGTAGATATTGGTTTAAAAAAATTCTTCAGATTTGGAAATTTGGAAGGAATACATAATTTTGAAATTAATCAACAAATCTGGTAAAAAATAAATAAATAAAAAATAAAAGTTGCACTTTTTTACTTGAGGAATTTGTTGAATAACTTCATAATTATGACTTTAACTAGTTGGAGGTAATGCTACACTTCTCTGCTTACTGTCCTGCTCATAAAAGGTAAACATAAACCCACCATTCATTTTCTACACTATTTGGAAAACACAACACAAATGTAATATAACAAAATGTTAGCATCAAGTCATAGCCATGTCTGTTTTAGAGACTAGCTCTCTTGTTTTAATGCTGCTCCTCCATTAATGAGGCGACCCCTCGGGCACGTAAAAAGTTGCCTAATTCACTGGCCACCTTAAACAACTCACATCTTTGTCAGTGAAGCTGAGTTCTCCCACATCTCTTCCTTCATGGTGCCCATCTACATTAAGGTCCAAAATTCTGAGAAAAAAAGTCAGAATTCTGAGAAAAAAAAGTCAGAATTCTGACTTTTTTCCCGTATTAAACTGAAATAAAATTTGAAAATCATTTAACTTTTTTTTTTCAATGGCCCTATCCTCTTCCGTAGTCTTGGGCTGATCACTCATCCAATATTTAACTGCTAACTTTCTCTAGACGTTTGCCACGCTAGCCAAAATGTTTTTTTTTTTTTGTTTTTTTATATATCTCATTTCAGTACAATGCCACCACCAACTAAAAGGCTGAAACAGCAGTAGGACTTACTCAGATTTTTTAAAAAGAGAAACGTCAGTGTGAGTAACAGTCACCTAACACAACTTGTGTTGAAATTAGCCCGGTCTGGGCGGGCGTTTTATGAGGATTTTTTATTTTTTGCGTGGTTTTGATTCCCCGAAATGGACAGATGTTATACCTGCCGTGCTCCTGATCGTTAGTTAAAACCACAGGGAGAATTAATTTTAATTCTTAGCAGCGGCGGCCGCATTGGTTGTGCAACCACTTATTAACCAACTAATTAACTTCTGCACCTTTATTTCCTCAAATAAACTGCTGGCTCCTCTTTTTAGACTATAAACAGATTAACACAACATTGACAACTCTGTAGTTTTCTCTGTTCTGTACTGGAAATTGGAATTAAAGGCACCATTTCTACCAAAGGTCTGGACAGACTGGCGACCTGTCTAGGGTGTACCCCGCACCAGCACCTCCCGACCCCACTAAGGGACAGGGTGTACAGAAAATGGAAGGATAGATGGATTTCTACCAAAGGTTTAGAAATTTTTGAATTCAAAGCGCCCTGTCCATAATTCTTCAACACACCGTCAGCTCCCTCTGTCAGTCAACCTATATAAATTCGTTTTTGATCATTATTGCAAGTTTGACAAAATAAAACATATCAAACTTTGCACTTGTGTGGCCTACTGAACTGTTTTTAATCCAACTGAAATATTTGATTTTCTAGTGCGTATGTGGACACTAAATATGCCAAAGCTGAAGCCCTTGAAAGACATCTCCCTTTGCTTAATAAAAGACTCCAGTCATTTTGTTTGGTGATATGCTCACATCTTATGAACAAATGCATTATGTAAATTTTAAATGCATTATTTTTGCAAGACACATTTATAAAGGAATAAAGTAAAAGATTAAATAGCCTTTTTTTAAGTAGCTTACTTAAGATATGTTTCTGTTGAATATTTACGAATCTCAGATTTCCGACATGTGTCCCCCCCAATTGTAAACATATTCCTATGCCCTTGGCTACAAGCATGCTTAGTGTGAGGGATTGCTGAAGAGTCAATGAGTCGATGCAATCAGCTGGTTTTCCTTAGATAGAAAACTTTGCATCAATCTGACTGGATGATCTGGTGAACTGGAAAGTGACCTGAGATGACATGATGTGAATTGGAGCTATAGAAATAAACTGAATAGAATTGAAAATTGCATTCCTTGTTTTAGTAATATTATTTTATCCAGCCTTTCTAACACCCTACAATATAAATGGAGAAATAAAAGCTGGTATGAAATATGCTAATATCGTATCGTATTTTAAAGGTCCAATATCGGTATCATATCTGAAATGAAAAGGTGATATCGGGACACCCCTACTGCGAACATGTTTATAACAGCAGTGAAAAGGAGAAATATAACAATAAAGAATACAAATCATAATAAGGAAGATGGACAGAAATAAAATCAAATGCAAAACATTGCTAAATGCTAACTGCTCCAACATCAGCTGTTACTATGATCTTTTAAAAAACATAAAAAAGCTCAGTGATACTTCTGTGATTAACTTCCCAGACAGATTTAAACCAATGCTTTCTGTTTAGGTATTAGCTGTAAAACAGCGATGGTGTTTAGTCAGTCTGACTGCCTCTGTTAGGACGCGCTTCCACTCCCAAAATCACCTCTTTAGCTCTTAGGAAGGGTCTAACCTGCCTTATAAAAGGGATGCAGTGGCAAACCTTAGACTTAGAGTGGCAGTGTTAGGCCGCACATTTGGAGGTAGCGCATACGCCCTGTGGACGGTACAGTTAACAGGATAATAACTGACACAGCAAGTATGAAACCATAGCTGCAGCACATCATAAAAGAAAATATACTGCAGTATTAGAGAGAACTCTTCCTGCGTGCTGCTGAATTCATCTCCAGGAGCCGGATCCATCTTTAAACCATGAAATAATAGGTTTTCTATTTACCGGATAGTTGTCTGTTTTAAAATACTTTTTATTTTAGTATAAATGATCCTTAATTTATCATTCCTTCAGAAAATCTGAGAAAATAAAGAAGAATTCTAAAGTGGACAACTTAACTATTTTTTAATTATCTCTTTTATTTAAGGTAAAATCGTTTTTATCTTTTAATCTCTTTAAGCAACTTTTACTCTTTTATTTCTAGCTGTCTGGACTCCTGCAATGCCCTTTATTCAGGCATTAGCCGACAAACTCTCTCTCTCTCTGCAGTTTTTTTCTCCAAAAAATTTGGTTATTGTTTTTTATGTTAAAAAAAAACATACAGACAAGTAACTCATAAATGAAAACACATCAACACCTCAAACATTCAAGGTGACAAAGGTTTGTTGATTGCAGCGAGAGAAAATTCTTGGAATTTGAGATCTCAGTGGCGTTGGTTGAGATCCAGTCCAAAAGATCTATTTACCGTCTACAAGCCGTCAGCATTCCCCCGAGCGAGCGAGTACTTTTGGAATAGCATGAAGATAACAGACTTACAGCCGCTATAGGAATAAAAAGCTAATTAACACTAGCTAGAGAACATTCAGTTCTTCATCATTAGTATTTATATTTTCCAAGAATAGGAAAATCTGTTCCCATATCTTTTTGAACAAACAATATTTACCCTTAATTAGTGTTGCACCGTCATTCGAGAAGAGATACAAGTAGCGGATTGGAATACTGCATGCGTAAAGGCCCAAAAGCAATCAATCAATACAAGCATGAAACTCCTTCAGTACAAGTGGTTAATGAGAACTTACATAACACCAGTCCAATTGAATCGCTGGGCACCTAACATCCCAGATATCTGCTGTAAATGTTTGGTTGGAAGGGCTACTCTCTTTCACTGTGTATGGGAGTGTCCAAAGTTACAACAATATTGGAACTTGGTTATGCAAACTTTGTCAGAGATTGTTGGAGTGAATGTACCTGCTGGGGCCAAAATGTGTGTTTTGGGTATTTATCCAGAGAACTGTGTCTTTAATTCCAGACAGTTCAAATTGATTAACTTTGGACTCCTGCAGGCCAGGAGATTAATATCTCTATACTGGAAAAAAATGGATATACCATCAAATCACATGTGGGTGAAGGAGATGACATCGTGTATGGCTCTGGAGCGACTCACTTATATTGTCAGAGGAAAAGGAGCAAAATTTGAAAAGACATGGTCACCGTTGACCGAGTTTCTGAAACGTTACAGAGGACATTAAGAGAACTATGCTGATATGGCTGGGTTTTTTTTTTCTTCTTCTTTCTCTCATTGTTCATTATTGTTTATTTGTGTTTGTTTGTTTTGGGGACTAAGTTATTTAATGAGAATCTGTGTTAAGTGTATCACTGTCACTTGTTTTTTTTGTTATGTTATAAAATTCAATAAAAAATATTTCTTAAAAAAAAAAAAAAAAATTAGAGTTGCAACAATACTGATACCAGTATGGGGCGGGGCCCCGATCCAGCACTAAAATATACACACACATCAATTTCAAACAGATGGTATTGGTACGGCCGATACTGCACAGCCAGGTATCAGTAACGGTATCAGGGCCAAAAAATGGTATCAACACTACCCTTAATCATAAAGCTGAGTTTCTCCATGGCAACAGAGCTTGGTAATGTAGATATCCAAGTTTTTAATCAAGTCTGTTACAGATTGCCAGGATGTTGCTAAACTATATTTGGCACCAAACACTAAATGATGGACATTTGATCATGCCGGCTCATTTGAGTTTTAGTGGGAAAAATTCCTAAAACACGTAACCTAGGACAGTTTTTATGTACACTACAGAAAATAAACTACAATAAAATAACTGCAATCAGTGATGATACTACATAATTGTTGTATTTTTATTATATATTATACTACATTTCTAGGAATACATGGTTTCCTATCTATTTGCTTGCCTTAATGAAGAATATAAAGATCTGGTTTATTGTGATCAAAATGTTTTACTCTAATAAATAAAACATCAATGATATTTTTTAGAATAATTATGACAGAGATCCTTAAAGGAACTGAAAGAGTGCTAGTCAGGAAGAGATAATATTCCCAAAAGCGTTCAACTGAAATCCTTCTTTTTGCAGCCCAGATGCCTTTTCACTCATTTTATTCACAGAATGAGTTTACAGCTGTGTTCTTACCAACAGCACACAATCAGCTATCAGCTTTTTATGCACATTATATTGTCACATAAAGCAAAATCCTCAAAAGTTAAACCGCTGCTGCACCAGAGAAAACTAAACGTTCTTTTTCGTAGGTAATCCTCCTGGCAAAGCAGATTATAATATTGTTTTCTGGTGTGAAATTAGAAGAAAGCTATTATAGAGGTCCTACCTTTCTTTCTTGCATATTTGTGCTGTTATCACAGCTGTGGAATCAATGGGAGTGTCAAGGGGAGCTCATTCACTGACGGTTTGTGACATTCTCTTTCTAAATTTGGAAGGGTGTCAGTGAACGCAGGCTGCTGGATGAAGGAAACCATGGCCTGACCCACAGCATGCTGGCAGCAGCCTTGATAGGCAAAAGGCCTTGAGTTTGTATTACTTCCTTGGATCATTGCTTAAGGTCCTGCTACGGTTGCCTGTTAGGGCCAAAAAGGAATATGCTTGGATCAGATTGAGGCTGGTTTGTATTCACATCAGAAGCAAACTGCAACATAGTCTGCTTCAAGACCAACATTACCAAATGTTCTCTCCAGGCAGACGCTAGCAGATCAGACTCTGGATAGGCGATTATTTCAGCACAAACGATTTGAACCAGGTGGGAAAAATAGATTAGATTAGATTAGATGAGCTTTATTGATCTCACAGCGGAGAAATTCACTCGTCACATATTGGCATAGTAATTAAAGAAGGTGCAAAACAAGGAGGAAAAGGGTGCATTAAGAATAAACAGTATATATACAGTATATCCAGGTACATACAGTATATTAAGATAAATAAGGATTAAGGATTAATAAACCTGGTCCTTTTAAAAAGGACAAAACGTGTTTCAATATCGCCTCATTTCCACCAGCCCGATGAAACCGATGCATGCAGAGTTCAGACTGAGCTTGGATCAGTTAGCCGCGCCGAGCTCCGTCCTAATGACCATTTACACATCAGGCTAGCTCCTCGCCTCCTATTGGCGGGCCACCATACTACAGGAATTACTCAAACAAAAAAGGCGGTGCTTATAACATTCAGGAACTTATGTTTGTTTATATTAGTGATATTTCATTGTTTGTTAAAGAAGGCATCGTTCTGGGTATCATCCCAGGTCGCACCGTGCTCTATTGATGCTATTTACTGTTAACAGGCTGAAGTTGGTGATGTGGACAGGTGAATTACAAAGCCGGATACGTCAGAAAACCAACAAAATGAGTCAGCTGACTGTAAATAGGAGATGAGGCGGTTTGCTCATGCTCTCTTTGTTATCACAGAACAGAGCCACAGATGAACTAGTGCTAGCTTTATGCTGGTGGAGATTCTCAGGCATCCAGTTCATAGTCATTTCAAAAAGTTAAAGTTAGAAAAACAATGCACTGAACTTTGTTTCCAAGCTTGAGGACATTTCTCTGAATCCAATTAAAATCCTGTGTCACACCTGATGGCTGTTTCCACTCATTCTCTCTCTACCCAGTCTGAGCTGTTAGGAAAATCTGCAGCAGCAGTAAATGCAATAAAAAGTTTTGATTTACCAGAAGGAATAAAAACACAAACATACAGTATTTTTTATTAAAACATAAAAAAGTATGCTTTGTCTCATTTATGTTGATTTATTATCTAGAATTCTAATTAAAATAATTTAAAATACGGTGATTAAAATGCAAAAAAACTATGAAAAACTTGGAAGTTTTGAAAAATTCTGCAAAAAACTGACCTTCCATTCATAAAATGAACATATTGGATGAAACTAGAGACTAGAAAAGCATCAAATGAAAGGAACAAAAAAAAGTAACATGAACTCCAGGAATCAGCCACTAATAGGGATTACATTGTTTCCACTAATAAGCTCATTATGAACCTTACAGTAGTCTTAATCTGCTCATAATTAGGGGTGAGATGGAAAAAGCAGAGTCCTGCTGGGCTCCGCTGGCAGACAGGGGCCAGTCATGCCTCAGGCTAACCAGCAGAGTTTGCCATGATTGGTGAGATATTCAGAAATGCTGCGATGAGAGGCAGAAGGAAATGAGTTTTAGAAGCATCCAGATGTGTCGCTGATGTTTCCTCACATCAAACTCTGAATGATTCACAACCAAAAAATAAATCCAGCACAGTGAAACCGAAAAAGACTGAATTCAAACTTCAGATTCATCCTTTTAACCACATAACGCTGTTTTATGACCTTTCACCAACGCTGTGGCAGGAATTAGACGTATGATGCTAGAAACACAATGTGCTGCGATGGCAGCGCTAATCAGCTACAGCAACTGTTTCTCTTCCAACCAGAGCCATGTAGCAGGATCTTTGCTGAATGGCTGGAAATAGATCTTGTGCTTCTAGACCTCACTGAGGGACGGGGGGGGTGTGGGTGTGGGCGAGTATGTTGTGTTTTGTGTGTGTGTGTGTGTGTGTGTGTGTGTGGGGGGGGGGGGGGGGGGGGGGGGATGGGGGTGCAAGTGATCAAAAAAGCTAACTTGCCCTAAAAAGGGTTAAGTGGAAACCTGATTACCAGCAGAAAATTTGAAGATGCACCATGAGAACAAGGTTGGGGTCAGAGCACGTCTGCATGAACTTCCTGTTTGTTGACCCTCAGATTCTCCATGACCACTATTGCCACTCTTAAGACCCTAACAATGACATCTGTGTCAGTCCGGGGCTCTTTGGGAGGGGCCTGGGGCCCCATACACCTGCTATTGAGCATATCATCCTGCTGACGTAGCCTTATAAAATGCTCATACACTACAACACTCATGTATATAAACCGCAGGCATTTAGTTCCAGGCGTTCATGGAGAGTTATGCTTCATGCTAAACGGCATCTATATGTGACCCTTAATCACATTATGTCATCTTCATAGGTCAGTGCTTATATTGGGAACAATACAAGCACTGACCAATGAACAGCCAGCTTCAATGGTTCCACTAATGAAACAACAGCTAACTTTTAGAGAGAAAAGTGAGTCAACAGATCCTAATTTCTGGAGACTTAATTCATCTGACAGATGATAGGCAGGTGGTTCTGCATTAACGGTACGATTTAGGTAAAACATATTAAACATCACATGGAGAAAAAAAAAGATGTCCAGGTTCTCACCGCTGTTGAAAGTCTGGAAGCCAGCGTCATCTCTAAGTTCCCTTTCAGCCCCAACAAAGCGGGAACAAGGATGAAGACCTCCGACACCTTGGTGAAGACCGTCCAGTGCTGCAAAAACCACATTGGTTAGCACGTTCTTAAAATCCACTTTAACCGGTTTAAACAAGACATGATCAAGAACCCAGCTGGCTAGTTTACTCAGCATGTTGGCTAGCATTCATTATTTGCATTATCGTAGCAGCTCAGATTAGCAGCAGTTATGCTGCTAATTTTAAATAATTCTAGTTCTTCTCTAATTTTATACATAATTCAAATCTTACATGATGTCATCCAGATGCTGAGAGGCCTGATCAACAGGCAGAAAGAAGGATGTTTGGAATATTTCTATTACTATTGACAACCTGTATGTGAAAATGAATCTCCCCATGGGGACAAATAAAATAAAAAGTCTAAGTCTAAGTCTAACCTGTTTATAGACTACATAAGAAACACAAAGAGGTCATCATCATCATCATCATCATCATCATCATCATATTATTATTATTATTATTATCATTATTATCATTAAACACGCATTATTAAATCTGTGACTGAATTATTTCCATCCATCCATCCATCCATCCATCCATCCATCCATCCATCCATCCATCCATCCATCCATCCATCCAATCATCATTCATCCATCCACCCATCCATCCATCATTCATCCATCCATCATTCATCCATCCATCCATTCATCCATCCATCCATCCATCCATCCAATCATCATTCATCCATCCATCATTCATCCATCCATCCATTCATCCATCCATCCATCCATCCATCCATCCAATCATCATTCATCCATCCATCCATCCATCCATCCATCATTCATCCATCCATCATTCATCCATCCATCCATTCATCCATCCATTCATCCATCCATCCATCCAATCATCATTCATCCATCCATCCATCCATCCATCCATCCATCCATCATTAATCCATCCATCATTCATCCATCCATCCATCCATCCATCCATCCATCCATCCATCCATCCATCCATCCATCATTCATCCATCCAATCATCATTCATCCATCCATGCATCTGTCCGTCCGTCCATCATTCATCCATCCATCATCCATCCATGCATCTGTCCGTCCGTCCATCATTCATCCATCCATCCATCAATCCATCCATCCATCCAATCATCATCCATCCATCCATCCATCCATCATTCATCCATCCAATCATCATTCATCCATCCATTCATCCATCCATTCATCCATCATTCATGCATCCGTCCATCATTCATCCATCCATCCGTCCGTCCGTCTGTACGTCCGTCCATCATTCATCCATCCATCCATCCATCCATCATTTATTAATCCATCCATCATTTATTCATCCATCCATCTGTCCGTCTGTCCATCCATCCATCCATCCATCCATCATCCATCCATCCATCCATCATCCATCCATCCATCCATCCATCCATCCATCCATCCATCATCCATCCATCCATCCATCCATCCATCCATCCATCCATCCATCCATCCATCCATCCATCCATCCATCCATCCATTTAGTAATTCCAGCATTGGCTTCAATGCTCTGATGTAAACTGACATGTATGCTTTCTTCCAGTTCTGCAGGACAGAAAAGTTGATGGCAATAATTGGTGCAGCTACTAAATAGAGCCTGACCAACCATCTACAAAGCCTCAGTTTAAGGACCAACCTTTTTTAACTGAATACATTGATTTACAGCCTCTATAAGGTCTACTGAATGCTCCTAGAGCCTCCTGACAGAACATCAAGGAAAACTCCCATTTCTACCAAATGCATCAAGTTAAGAACCAATCAATCAATAAATCTTTCAATTTACACTTCTATTTGAAATGATCAGTATGAATAAGGATCTTTACTCACACATTCTTCAACTCTGCAGCGACATCCTATTGCTTTGGCAGCTTTAGATCCTGCTTCAGCTTAATTCAAACATTCTTTCTGTATTTAGAGCCCAGTTAGACTCTCATCCATCCTCAAATCATTTTTTGTGCTTTTTTTTGTATCATTAGTTTCATAATTAGCTGGGAGGTGCTAAATGACTCAGCAGCAGTAAGTAACTTCCTGTTTATGTCGTTTTCCCTATGTTATTATAAATATACAGAAAGGTCATTAATTACTAACAAAATGAAGAGTAAACCACAAAATAAAAATGAATAGGCCAGCAGGGTCTAGATGCCTTTCAGAAAAATTTTGCATGAAAGTACAGTCGGTTAATGGAGCCCATGCGGAAGTCCAACTGAATAAACTCATTACTTGCCTTCATCTGCCTCCGACACAGCCAATCAGCTTTGAACAGCACCACCATGAAAGCCCAATCAGCATCCAGAGTTCATCTTAAAAGGTCTCCAATCCACATCTCAGTCTGTTACCCAAAGTGCAGGCATTGGTTGCTCTATGTGGTCAGCAGAATACCGCCATGTGGAGCCTGGTTCTGCCAGAGGTTTCTTCCCAATGGGGAGTTTTTCCTCTCCACTGTCGCTTCACGCTTGCTCATCATGGACAGGTTAATGCAACCAGTGTTATATGAGTATCAGTTCATGCAGTGCACTGGGTCTCACCATACTAACCAACTCCATCTACACTATATTGCCAAAAGTATTTGCTCACCTGCCTTGACTCACATATGAGCTTAAGTGACATCCCGTTCCTAATCCATAGGGTTCAATATGACGTCGGTCCACCCTTTGCAGCTAGAACAGCTTCAACTCTTCTGGGAAGGCTGTCCACAAGGTTTAGGAGTGTGTTTATGGGAATTTTTGACCATTCTTCCAGAAGCGCATTTGTGAGGTCGCACACTGATGTTGGACGAGAAGGCCTGGCTCTCAGTCTCCGCTCTAATTCATCCCAAAGGTGTTCTATCGGGTTGAGGTCAGGACTCTGTGCAGGCCAGTCAAGTTCATCCACACCAGACTCTGTCATCCATGTCTTTATGGACCTTGCTTTGTGCACTGGTGCACAGTCATGTTGGAAGAGGAAGGGGCCAGCTCCAAACTGTTCCCACAAAGTTGGGAGCATGGAATTGTCCAAAATGTCTTGGTATGCTGAAGCATTCAGAGTTCCTTTCACTGGAACTAAGGGGCCAAGCCCAGCTCCTGAAAAACAACCCCACACCATAATCCCCCCTCCACCAAACTTTACACTTGGCACAATGCAGTCAGACAAGTACCGTTCTCCTGGCAACCGCCAAACCCAGACCCGTCCATCAGATTGCCAGATGGAGAAGCGCGATTCGTCACTCCAGAGAACGCGTCTCCACTGCTCTAGAGTCCAGTGGCGGCGTGCTTTACACCACCGCATCCGACGCTTTGCATTGCACTTGGTTATGTATGGCTTGGATGCAGCTGCTCGACCATGGAAACCCATTCCATGAAGCTCTCTGCGCACTGTTCTTGAGCTAATCTGAAGGCCACATGAAGTTTGGAGGTCTGTAGTGATTGACTCTGCAGAAAGTTGGCGACCTCTTCGCACTATGCGCTTCAGCATCCGCTGACCCCGCTCCGTCAGTTTACGTGGCCTACCACTTCGTGGCTGAGTTGCTGTCGTTCCCAAACACTTCCATTTTCTTATAATACAGCTGACAGTTGACTGTGGAATATTTAGGAGCGAGGAAATTTCACGACTGGATTTGTTGCACAGGTGGCATCCTATCACAGTTCCACGCTGGAATTCACTGAGCTCCTGAGAGCGACCCATTCTTTCACAAATGTTTGTAAAAACAGTCTGCATGCCTAGGTGCTTGAATTTATACACCTGTGGCCATGGAAGTGATTGGAACACCTGATTCCAATAATTTGGATGGGTGAGCAAATACTTTTGGCAATATAGTGTATCTCCACTCCACCACCAGTTTCAGGCCTGGGGGGGAAACATCCCTGTTCTTTACTCCTGTTCACGCATAGCAAACAAAGTTCAGCGCTAATGTTTCCCACCGAGGTCTGAGCGCCAAGGACTAAAGTAATTGTGTCGATAACAGCTGGGAGTGGCGGTCTAGTGGTTAGGGCATAGAGCTTGGAATCCTAAGGTTCTAAGTTCGAACCCCACTCCCACAGACTGCCACTCTGGGTCTCTGAGTGAGACCCCACACTGCTCCCCAGGTGCTGCACAATGGCAGCCCACTTCTCCCCAAGGGGAGGGGTTAAATGCAGAGAGGGAATTTCTCCAATGTAAGATCAATTATTATCAATAAAAATCTTTTTCTGTCGTTTTTCAAATTGAACTGGAGTATACATTAAGAGAACCTTTACAGCTTAGCTGCATTAGCTTCTTAAGTTCCTCTATTTTGTTACGTTGGGAAACGTGACTTGGCTGACCTGTCTGCCACTTGGCCTTTTAATAAAACTTGGAGCAGGTGTAACTGGGCCGGACCTTTGATAACCCCCTCCCTGGCTGCAGGCCAGGTTCTCTGTATCACACGAAGCCTGCCACACTTGCGTTGTCCTTCCTCTATTAAGGCTTCATGCATTCAAAGCAAGTTTATGGTCAAATCTGGCCAGAAGGCAATAACTGATGTTGATGCCATTGATCTACATCCAGTAAAAGTGCTTATCTGTGAAGCCAGTCCCACAGACCGCCAGCACTTAAGTTTGCACTAAGCTCAATCAATATTCTGCAAGGCTTATAGAGAATAGAAAAGCGAAGGAAAATCAGACATAGGGAAGCAAATAGGCTGAAATATTGTTGCTCCTCACTTCTCTGTGAAATGAAAGCTTGCAGGCGCTCCCTGGGATGCTCCCACCAGATGCACTGATACAGAATGTGGTGTCGTCCATGTGTCCCCACGTGTTGTAGGTGTGGCATCAGGTCTGCAGAGCAGTTTAAACCCTTTATGTCTGTCTCCTAAGCTGCAGTCAGGCCAAACAGAGCTCCAACAGTCAGCCCCTCGCCTTGGCTCACTGCCCCCTGCAAACCCAGCACCCTTGTGAGCAACTTTATTTCTCTTCTCTTTCAGAGTCGCATGTTTTCCAGCCCTCTTAATCTACTCCTGTCTAACTCTGCTATCTCCCTCTTTGACTGCCCTGTTGTGATGTATGTCTCTGTCTCCCTTGGAGTATTGGCTAAGAGCCATAAAAGCCCCCCTCCTTATGGTCACCTCCTCAGTTCTAGGAACTCTACAGGACAGCCCAAGTACCTCAGTGTACAGATTTATAGGAGCTCTGGTATGCAACCCCCAGAAGGGTCTGATTACCCAGTTGAGTAACATGGCCCCGCTTTACTTGTGATCCTTGCACTTGCTGTACTTAAAGAGAAGCTAGCCGCGGTAGTCCGCAATGTGACAGAGTCACAGCATCTCCATCAGCGTCACAGAAACTAAACCTCATGGTGTCTGTGTCATTTTCCTGTTTCTTGCATGACAGTATCAAAGACAACTACTGTATATGGGAAAATAGACATATTGTAACACACAACCTTTCTGATATGTCATCATTAACAACCCCTGGATTTTTAATTCATTTAATTTGGTTTGTAACTGACCAAAAGAAAGCCGTTCATACTTTAAAAGTGGAAAAGGAAATATTATTGGTTTAATGCAAACTCTCTGAATTCAAACGAAATACGCTTAAATGTGTAACATAACTAAACATTTTCACTTTAAACACTACATTATGAATACTTTAAAGACTACTACTGTTTGGTTAAAAGTTTCCATTTTTATGCAACTTAAGGCCTCATTATACCTGACACATATAACCTTCATGTGGTAAATGAGCATTTAAACTTGGTTAGTCCTCTGTGCAAATTACAGGGAGGAGGTAGAAAACGAAGCAGTTTACAACTTTTCCAAATTCTCTTCGTGTCGTCCAGCTGCGACAGTCCTTTCCTTCCAGGAGTTTTTCCACAAGTTGTTCATAGTTGGGATATTGATGAGCTAAATGGTTGAATTAGAAGTTTTTTATTTTTGCAAACCCTTGCCAGCCGGAGCTGCTTCTTGCTCGACATGTTTTCCACACTGTCCAGGTATTTACAAGTTTTCCTTGGTGTGCGATGCATGAACACCATGCAGAGGGGAGTGGAACCCAAAGTTAAGCAATTTGGCTGCACCGACCATGGGGACATGTATAAACCAAGCTTTACAGTGGCTCAGGTTATCCTGAGCTATCTATATAGTTGTGCTGCTATAGGCTTAGACTGCTGGAGGACATAGAGACCTATTTTCATTATTCAGCTTCATTCTATATCTATTCTCCTCTTCTGCAGTACTTCTTAATTAAACTCCTAACTCTACGCTCTGCTTTTTCTCATCATAGTAGCTTCAGCTGGTCTGATCATGTTTGGCTGTGAACATACTGGAGGAAAAAAAACAAACAGCTGGGCTTCTAGCAGCAACACCTTTTATTATAGATGACAGGGTTTGGTCTGTTTTTTAGTGCTTAGTTTTGTTTCTCTCCTAGTCATAGCTGTGTGTAACTGGATGTGCTTCCATCCGTATGACGTGAAAACTGGTTCAGAGCTCGTCTGCTTAACCGTTTCTTTAACAGACAGAGGCACCTATGGAGCTAGCTTACCGTTATCTCTTCTGACATTATGGATCATTGCTTAGATGTTCTATGTTCCTTTTGTATAAAAGTTTTTCACTGTTAAAAGGAGCTTTTCTCTCCACTTCAGATGCACAAATGTGCGGTTTTAGCGATTCCTGCAAAGTCAATGAGTCGATGCAATCAGCTTATCACCTTAGATAGAAAACATTGAACAAATCTGGCTGGATGATCTGGTTAAATTGTCTCTGTAAAGTACCAAGAGATGATGTTTGTTGTTAATTGGTAGAAACAACATGGAAGCTGCAACATGGGAGTTTCCATGCATTCAGAGTAAAAGATTAGCCAGAGGTAGGGACAACACAACCACGGGCTAATCCTTCCACTCTCATTGAATCACATCCTAAACAAGAAACAGCCTTAGGGATTCTTAGGATCTAATAGCAAAGAGCTGAAAGGATGTTAATGATTGCTAGGCAATAGCACCATGGAGATGGATAAAAATGGCCAAACTGTGCAGCCAATATAACATGCCTTCTTTTAGTCTCTAAGCAAGCTCTAAGCACAAACTTGCTAAGATGATTTTCTATGGAACAATTAAGACCATGTTTCTATTTTCCTGTTATCCCCTAAGTACATACCAGCAAAGTGGATGTGGACCAAAGTCAGGCACAAGACAGGGTTGACCAGTGTTAAGCAAAGCGTCACCAGTAGAATTTCCTGTTTCCTGGTTCCAGTTCTTAGATTATTGTCTTTACTGTAGATGTCTTGTTCACAAATCCTAATCCAGAACAGAAAACTAGACCAGTATGGATTAAATTTATATCTTTTTTTCAGCTTTAGCTTTTGAAAATCTCCATTAATCTACACCAGTAAATGCATCCCTTAGGCCGGAGGTCTTCAACAGGGGATCCGCGACCCCTAGGGGTCCACAGAGGTACTGCATGTGGGACACAAAAGTTTTGGTTGATTCTTTTTTTTCATATTCCCCCCTGAAATTTTATCCAATAATTAAAATGTCTTCTTTAAATCCACATTAACATTAATTAAACTGTAGTAAACAGATAAATGGAGGCAGAAGATGTCTTTCAGTCATCAATGCTCACATTCAGCGACACACAGGAGCTCTTTCAAGCTGGGCACCGTTTCATGTACAACACCTGTCCCATCAACCAGGAATCAGAAATACTTTTATAATCCCAGGGAGGGATTACTTTAGTTACATTACTCCATCTGTAATAGAGTGACTATAGGAGCAGTTTGATAGAACACTATTTAAAACCACATATAATCAGGGGTTCCCGCTGCATCTCGCCATCAGTTTGGGGTCCTTGGCCTGGAAAACTTTGAAGACCCCTGCCTTAGGCCATGGCCCCTTGTTTTTCCAGGAAAGGTTCTTTTATATGACATTTGTCCTTGTGAACCGAAGAAGTTTGCAGCCCAGACAGCAATGGCGAGTTTTAGGTCAATTGGTTTTTAAATGTGGCCAAAGCCACATTTAAAAACTACCAGGTACAAAAAAACCCCAAAGTATTCTGCAAATCAAAGCTTTGATCTCTGAACTCTGAAATAAAGGTGAATGAACCTGCGTTTTCTGTTGTGTTTTGTTTTAAGTTTGCTTCAGTTCTTTAGATCAACAGATTCTGTCTCACAAACTATTGAGAGACTGAGGCAGAGACAGTTACCCTCTACTGAGGACAGGCAGGATTAGCTGAGTTAGCATTTCTTAGAGTCTTGGATAAGGATTTAGGCAGTGAAGCGATCAGCTAGATGCTCAGGCAAACTTACTGCTGCAGTTGTTTCCGACAGGCCTCACCTGAAAGCTCAAAACAAGCACTAGGTAAAGGGTTGCACGCAGGAAAAAGTGTGACAAAGCAGTCAAAAACGACACAACATTCTTTGTGAGTTCTCTCTCAAATTCCAACAGCATGGTGCCTATGCTGGAGCAGCATGAAAACTTTGAACTCGAATCTCTGCATTCCTGGTTAAGTGAGTATACCTCACCACACAATAATGGAGGCTCTGATGGATGCATTCGGCTTAGTTTTCTTCCCCCACATTCTAGGTTAGCTGAACTTTTGTGCCATTTGTGCCCCCCCCCCCCCCCCCCCCCCCTCTTTAGTGCTGGGTCTCTAAGGGTCCACTATGTTGCCATCAGTATGCGTGTACACAATGTACTTGTCTCCCGGCAGGCTGACACCTCCAGCTTTTTCTGCACTACAATCTAACCTTTAAGACAAAAAAGATAACCTGTTCCAATGACTTTGACCTGCATAGATAAAAGAAACAAGGAATAAGAAATAAGAGCAGTTAAGTGGATCTATAACAACTCCAACCAAATACAGCAAGTATGTCCAACTCCACACCTAAGATTCTGTGATGGATCATTACAGACCCAATGCCTAACAGCATAGAGACGTCCTGGGGAGAAGAATTTATGCCTTTAAGGAGAAAAGGTTACACAAATAATAAAGAAAGAAAGAAAAGAAATTAACTCTCTGCATGGGGGAGCAACGGGCTGCCATTGTGCGGCGCCCGGGGAGCAATGTGGGTTTAAGGATCTTGCACAGGGACCCAGAGTGGAGGCTGTGGGGATCAAACTGGGCCCTTGCACCCTTCTCAGAACACAAGTGCACTTCTCTAACCACTAGACAAAATTAGCCTCAAGAGGACATCCTGATCTCGCGAGCTTTCAAGGTTTCACTCGCTAATCAGTCTGGAGACTCTGTTGAAGAAAATTTGGAGCCGTTCACCAACCGAACGTCCAATCAGCGTTGGCTTTGAGGCGGGTTGAGGTGTGACGCAACGAGAAGCGTGACAGTTCAGTCTTAAGACTAGAGTTAGTCTTAAGACTAACGCTAGTTTCATCCGCTTCAGCGGATGAAACTAGCGTTAGCATGGCTATCGAGCAAGTTTTATCGGAATTACAGAGTATTTCTTCACTGAAAGAAGAGCAAAACACTGCTCTGGAGGCTTTTCTCAGAGGAAAAGATGTTTTTGCTCTTCTCCCGACTGGTTTCGGCAAGAGTTTGATCTATCAATTGGCTCCTCTTCGTCGTCGCTCTGTTAGTACGTCATATGCTTCGTTGATCTGATTGGTTTATTTGGCCCGTCTATCACCAACATAGGCCAATCAGCTAACCAGTATTTTCGCCCCTTCCCAAAATTACTTCAACGGAAGGTTTCCAGATGGATATGCGAAGCAAATCCATCTGCCGGAGTCAGGTTAAGACCAAATACCCATGTGTCTCCAAATGCTGACATTAGATAAACCATAAGGTCTAAACAGATGCGTGACAATGTGAGACGCCCTTGGTAAGCCTGGTGATAAATATATTCAGGTGGTAATCTCTCTTCATTAGGTCTGCCTAAAACATAGTGTATAAAAACACACTGAAGCTGTTTTATATCTATAATCAGTGTTATGGTATACTCACACATACATTATTAATATATCTGTTAAGCAACCAAATTAAATTATTTTTGTTCAAGTACTTTTGTGTTATATATGCTGTACTGGACACTATTAAATCACAGAAAAACACGGACGCACACTACTTATAACATATAACATATATATAATAATAAAGTATCAAGGAAAAACCTCTCATGCACATGGAAAACACTGGATCGAGATCAATCTTTCAATAACATTTTCTAATTATTCTTAATTATACTAAATGTTTTGTTTTAATGTTTTAGTGTAACTTACTTGGACAATGTCCAGCACCATTCCAGCCGCCACTGTTCCGAAGCCAGCCAGCAGAAAGGGAAAAACCACCTGCAGGCCGATGGAAATGGAGGTCTCCTTAAGCGGCGCTGGTGGCTCCGGGCTCTGATTGATGCTGTTGTCATCGCTTTCGTTGCTCTGGCTTGCATTCTCCAGAAGAGCGTCCTCCTCGCGTTGTCCTTTGGCATTGGCCCGACAGTCTAACGCCACCACGATATCCGACCTTTCTTCGTTGTCCCCTGTCTCGCCAATCCTCTCTGTGAAAGATGTGACCTCGGTGAGCTCGAACTCCCCTCCAGTTTGTTGGTTTACTTCTTCTGGGCCTCTGGTGAGGATCAGTGGATGGATGGAGCAGTTAGAATTGAGGAAGGCTGGGGTCAGAGGACCTCCCTCCTTCTTCATCTCAATGTCCCCTGAGGACATCTCAATGTCCGGGAGTTTGTCTTGTTCTTTTGACCAACGTACCATGCGGAGGCCTTTTACAGACGGTGTACTCAACAAGAAAAAGGAAAAGTTGTTTTAGACTAACGGTTTGGGGAAGGTCAGAACGGAACGCTTTGCTCGACCTGGTTTTACACCTGATCTCTCTGGTTAACTTATCCCATTAAACAGGCTAACATGGGGTGTGGGTTGGAACTAATGAGGAAGAAGAAAAAAATCGCTCTGTAGTTGGAATCTTCCCCCAAGGCACATGCAGCCGTGCTTCTGCAGAGCCCGTGTTCCTGTCGGTGCTTTGGAAGTAGAACCAGTATGTTCTCCATTCACTGCAAGGTGCTAAGGGTTAGCTGGCAAAAGAAAAGGCATCACGCATCAAAACAAAGGAGAAAAGAAAACAGAAGACTCGGGGAATCACTGCATAGCCCCCCCGCCACGCAATTGTAAACAGCCTTTAAAATTCAGCACAAGCTGAAGAAACACGGAAGAAGCCAGAGTTGTGCAGCGACTGGTCGGTCAACTGATAGTGGAATCCTGCACAGAGCAAATGTCTCCCCTTATGCCACGTGGTAGCTGGAAGCTTTTCAGACAAGATATTTAAAGGTCTTCTGTAGGAGGATAAAATTACCTACTGTGGAAAAGCACCTCCCTAACCACAGTTCCCAGTCACCTGAAGAAAAAAACACACAAAAAACATTGATCAATTATTCAGTCTTCACAAAAAACACTGTCCATTGTTAGTTCTTTTTTTCTTCAAACATCATGAGTCACCCAACCAGGGCCTTATACCAATGACGCTGATGTGCATAAAGAATTAAAACAGAAATATTATAGAATAGAAACAAAAGAACAAAAGTTACACCAAGTTCAACTAACTGCTTTAAAGAAAGAATCGTCTGTGTCATGGAAGTTCAGGTTGTTCAGATGTTAATCTCTAACATTATGGATTGTTGAGTTGAGACTATGTCAAGGAAACCAGTTTCATCCAGTACCAAATTAGCAAAAGGTTGCTAAAAATAAATAGCTGATGGTGGAAGAGGCAGCTTTGACCAGACTGTCAACTTGGCAGTGAAAGTCCAGAGTTCCTGTTGAACATTTTAAGACATTTAAAAAGCCTTTCTGAGTGACTGACAGCAGCAAATGAAAGAGCTTCTGAGATCTGCACATTATATACAAACAAAAACTGCTTGAGTAGCTCTTTTAATAAAGATCAACAAAGGCTGGTCAGTTTGCATAAGGTCAAAAGGCTTTTGGTTGGTTTGTTTTAAATGATTTAGAGAGCGGACAGGGATGGGTAGATCCTGATCCTGATTGCTCAGTATTCTGCAACCTTTAAATGTGTCGCTGGTGAAGATTCTCAGTCATCCAGGTCATAGTCATTCCAGAAAAGTTTTTAAAAAAACAATCCGCTGGACTTTTTTTCCAAATTTGAAAACATTTTTCTTCCATCCAGAAGGAATTTTTAATTCCAAATGTCAGAAATAGCGTTGAGTTCCAGGTTTTATCCAGCAGACCAACAAAACCTGGTTTTAGTTTAGAAAACATGCAAATAGAAACGGATGAACGGGTCCCCCCCTTTGGAATGGGGGTGGTTTGACTTCTTTGTTAGCCTGCAATGCCCCATACCTGTCTATGTCTCTGAAAGGGAGGGCGTTAAAGGGAACTGTTGAAAATAAATAAAATAAAAAAAATAACTCAATCGCTGCATTGTAGGTTTTGAAAGCGGAAATCAGAGTCCATCCCCTCTGTTTTTTTGTTGTTGTTTTTTTGGTGAATTTAGATGTTATTCAAAAGAGTTGGAAAAGTTAAAAAACAAACCACTTTTAAGTTTTTAGGAATGGCTATGACCCGAATGACTGAGAACCTTCACCAGCATTAAGATGTGTCCTTGGTCCAACACATCAATGATGTTAAAGTCAGCAGGTTGCATTCAAGAATTTGGCTTACGTGTTTTCTTTATTATCTATAAAATAACTTTATGTTTTCACTATTTTATAGCAACACTGGGTCATTTTTTGCAACTAGGCGCACTAGATCTTTAACTTCTAGGACTGTGTCCGAGCATCCGCCCTATCCCCTACAGAGAGCACTATATAGGGGTTACCCTGTTTTAGTCTAAAGTAAAAAAAAAGTAGTGGACTCAAATTTTCCCACAATGCACCATGACAAGTAGTGATCATCCATGGTCACTAGATGAGCAGATATATCCCAGATGCTTTGTAAGAGCTCTCCTCGCAAAGCATGATGGGATTTGTTATTGGGGCAAAAGAAAACAAAGATGGCGCACAGAAAGAGCCAGAGTCATGTGACCAACGGGAAGTAAAACATAGCGATCATCTGTTATAAAGTCCACTATATAGTCCCCGCTGCATATACCGATGGAGGCATGCAGGGGTTAGGGTGGACAGTCAGACACAGCTATAGTCAGTTATAAAGAAATGTTCTTAAATCTCTAGATTAAATCCTACTTTGAAGAACCTTTCTGATCAGGTAAGTGTTGTATCTGTTTTGTTTTATATGTGTATATATTTATATTTATATTATCTTGTGTGGTTTGTTCTGTATTTAAAAATGTTTGTATCTGGAGCATGTAACAAAAGTAATTTCCCTCTGGGTTTATTAAAGTATGTCTGATTTTGATTTTGATAAAGCTTCTAGTTAGAGTGGCTCAGGTTATCCTGAACTATCTCTACAGTTATGCTGCTATAGGCTTAGACTGCTGGAGGACAGAGGGACCCCTTTTTCATCATTCTGCTTCATTCTATCTCTATTCTCCCACTCTGCAGAATCTGTTAGTTCAATCTCTAACGTTCTGCTCTCTCTGCTTTTTCTCATAGTAGCTTCATCTGGTCTGTTCCTGTTTGGCTGTGACTCCATCCTGGAGAGAAATATCAGCTGTGCTGCTGCCATCAACACCTTTGTTTCTAAATGTTGGAGCTTGGCCTGTTTTCCAGTGTAGTCCTGTTTCTCTGACTGTGACTAACTGGATGTGCTCTCTTCATCCTCTGACATGGGAGCTGGCTCGGAGCTCGTCTGCCTGGCTGTGTGTTTCCTGGACGGGGCCGCCTGTGGAGCTGGTTGACAGTTGCCTTTTGTATCTATGCTTCTTTTTCTATGTCTGCTTCTGTCTCCTTGAACCCCAGTCGGCCTCAGCAGATGGCCGCTCACACTGAGCCTGGTTCTGCTGGAGGTTTCTTCCTGTTCAAAGGGAGTTTTTCCTCTCCACTGTCGCTACAAGCATGCTTAGTGTGAGGGATTGCTAAGGAGTCAATGAGTCGATGCAATCAGCTGGTTTTCCTTAGATGGAAAACTTTGATTCAATCTGACTGGATGATCTGGTGAACTGGAAAGTGACCTGAGATGATACGATTTGAATTGGAGCTATAGAAATACACTAAATAGAATAGAATCAGTCATGGATCTGACCCCATCGAGCTAGATAGGTGAGTTTTTGAAAAACAGCATTGATAAGAAGAATATCGACCTGATAAACAATCTAAAACATGTCAGATTACACTAATACTGGGTAAAATGTAACACATCATTGTTTTAAGTAATCTAGCACTAGTTGTATGCAGCACTGATACAATGATTTACATAAGAATTTCTCTTAACTAAGACTCAACTCTAAAATTTGCAACCAAAACTTTGTTTGTCAGATCAAGATATTTTGTGAACTATGCTTTAATTCCCATGTGAAGCTTTAATGAACCCAGGAAGAGGGCCTGCATTAGAGAGCAGCTGTAGGTGAAGCTAAAGCTGCTTCCAAGCAGGTGATCCAGTCAGTCTGCACTCAACAAAACATCATCACCAACCAGGAAGCCTCAGCAAATCCTGTCAGTGAGCTTAAACTTGGCTGATAAAGTTTATCCAGCTGTCACTATAAAGCTGCAGGTTATTTTTGAACATTTTTTATAATGTAACCAAGTTGTTTCTTTAAAGTCATATAGAGAATATGTAACTTTTCTCCACCAGTATAGATTGATAATGTCTCTGGGCCTTTTGTCATTTCATCCATCAGCAGATGAGATGTTTAGGAATGTAGAGCCTCACTGCTCTCTGACTTTTCACAGCGTTCCTCCGACTGCATGTTGCGACATCCGCGCACAGCCTGTTGGCTTTGCGCGCTGAAACAATCCTCTGCTTAGTAGTCAGGACCAACGCTGTCCGAACCCAACATGGCAAAGGCGTAAATTAGTGCTCTCCTGCCCAGGGCTGAATAGCAGAGCACCTCCTGCTCTGTTCTCTCTGCTCGCTTCTACCAGCCTTCCTGTTGCGATGCCCGGATCGGTGGCACCGCCGCTCCCCCAGGAGCTTCCAGCTCTTTCCATGTTCTTCTGAAACGCAGCAATTCCTATTTCTAATCCAATGGAGATTGTTTGATCTGTAGTTGCCAAATGGCACACCGTGTTCACTCAGTCAAACTTTCTCTACTTTGTTCCGTTGAATGAAATGAGAGCTTACCTTAAACTATCTGAGGTCTGCAGATGAAGGAGCGGAGATCTGAGTGCGCAGAAACTCCGCTGCTTTGCGCACCGCTTATGTAGCCCACGGCACCGGCTCCGCACAGCTGTCCTAACGCCTGATGGTGCTAATAGTTAAACCATCCCTCCCTCCCTCCCTCCCTCCCCCGCGGCTGAGGTTTCCTCCCCCGCGGCTGAGGTTTCCTCCCCGTCACATTGCGCCCGTCCAGTCAGTGACCCACCCCCAGGATGCGCCTCTAGAAGACATCAGGAAGGGGGTGCCAAGAGGCCGGAACATGGAGCTATCAAATGTCTTCTGCTCTGGGTTCAGCTGTCCCACAGCCAGTGGAAACTCCACGGTGCCACGAACCGAATCATTTACAACCAGCCACTCAAACCCGAGTTTTAGTTTAACAGCAGGCCTACATTCAGAGGATGGATAGGAACAAACAGGCTCCTTTTAGTCACTAATCCACAAACCGGATAGAAATAATTCCTACCTGACAAACTCAGGAGTTTGACCTGAAATCTGCCTGAATGTAGAAACTTTATCTTTTGAAAAATTACATTTGGATACTTTTTAATGTTAGTGTCCAACCCAGAGAAGCAGGTCAATTAACAGCAAATGATATATTCCCACAGAGCCTGAGGGAAGGAAGTGTCTTCATTAGATGCTGGTGGTGAAGGTTTGCAGTCATCCAGGTCATAATCATTCCAAAAAACAAAACAAAAATGGTTCAAGGAACTCAACGCTGTTCCTAACATTTGAATTGAAAAGGCTTCCTGGATGGGAAGAGAATCGTCTTCAAAGTTGGTGTCCAGTGGATTAATTTAAAAATGTTTTGGAATGTCTCCATTAGACGTCTATCCTCATGGAGGAAGCTTATTCCAGCAGGGATCTGGTTCTTTCGCTCCTTATTGATATCTCATAACCATAGGTGAGGCTTTGAATGTAGACAAGCTGCTAAATCAATTCTATTCAGTTTATTTCTATAGCTCCAATTCACATCATGTCATCTCAGGTCACTTTCCAGTTCACCAGATCATCCAGTCAGATTGATTCAAAGTTTTCTATCTAAGGAAAACCAGCTGATTGCATCGACTCCGTGACTCTTCAGCAATCCCTCACACTAAGCATGCTTGTAGCGACAGTGGAGAGGAAAAACTCCCTTTGAACAGGAAGAAACCTCCAGCAGAACCAGGCTCAGTGTGAGCGGCCATCTGCTGAGACCAAGAAATTCAACATATTCCCATTATCAGTTCGTATGAAATCGTACGAAAAGTTATGTACAGTATTTCGTACGTTTTTGACGTTTTTCCTCGAAAAAGCATATCAGTGCGCATGCGCAGCCAGACAGACGAGAAAAGCAGATCGGCGGACGGACTTAAAGCTGGGACGGACAATAATAACTTCATGATGTCTCTCACTAGGTTGCTTGCTGTTTTGTATGTTAGGGTTAGGGTTAATTGTATGTTAAATTGTATGTTATCGAATGGTGCGTCTCGAGGCAAGATGGTAAAATACGACGAAATACGACGAAAAAAACGTCAAAAACGTACAAAATACTGTGCATAACTTTTCGTACGATTTCATACGAACTGATAATGAGAATACACTGAGAAATTTCCCGCTGACCCCACAGGGAGCTCTCACATGCTTCATGGACACTTTGGAGATTTTTTTTTTTTTTTTGAACACTTGGAAAAGTAACATTATGCGTTTCAGTTCAGATTACATTAAAAGCAGTTCATATATTTACAAACTGTTTCAAAGTTTTAGTCCTGCATTAAGAAAGGTATAAAATTGATAATAATAATATAATCTCTATTAGAGGAAAGAATTACCAATAGATCAGTTATTTCAATGGGTGCCGAGCAAGTAAAAAAAACAAGAATAACTGTACTTGAATTAGCATTACAATGGCGTGCTTCACCAGCAGACCATTACGACTGTTGTCATATGGTTCAGCTTGATACTTGAAACAGCGCCCACTGAAGTACCCAACCCTGCACCTTGAGGGCCAGTAGTGCGCCAGCAGGAACCTGTCACTGGAGGGAGCCTAAGAAGGGGCCTAGGATGTTGAGTAGGTGGGGTGAGGAAGGCATATGCTTAACCTTATTGGTGGACAGAAACAGCTTCACATAAATCCAGTCACATTCACACAATCCCACACTTACACCCATATGGACATATACAGAGACGCACACAGAGGCAGACACTCCACTCCTCATACATACACTATCCTCCTGGGTCTGAGGGGCTAATCCCCTCAGGAGGAACAGGAACCCACACCCAGGAGGAGATCCCCAGACCCCCCGGTGTGCAAAGGGGGTAGGCAAAAAAATTAGCATGGGACTGGGCGCGGACCAGCCACAAACACCACCCCAGACACAGACCCAGGAGGGACATCCCTCAATGTCACTGTGGGAGGAAGCCAGAGTACCTGGAGAGAACCCACGCATGCTCAGGGAGAACATGCTTACTCCATGCAGAAAGACCCCGGGCCGGTATTATAGAATATTATAAAGTATAAGTCAAATTATTAGAAAACAATGAACAGGGGGGAAAAGTGTTTTAAATATATTTGAATGATCAAAAAAATGAAAAAGAAATAAAAGGGTTAGAAACAATAAAACAGGAAAAAAAGTACTTGCCATAAATAATTAAAGTAAAAAAATACAGAAAAATAGTAAAGAAACTATGACTGAATATTTATTGCTTTAATAAAGAATAAGAATAAAAGTGCAGAGTTTAATTAAACAGTTAAATAAAACATATATATTTTAATCTGAGTTATATATATATATATATATATATATATATATATATATATATATATATATATATATATATATATATATATATATAATTTGTATCTTTATTGTATTTAATGGCTCATGAATTTTATTTTCATCAATGTGTTATATTTATGAGTCATCTATTTATTTCTTTATGGCAGATTGGTCCTCCATAGATTTGCACCAAGTGTTGTACTGATATTTTCACGTTTTTGGATCCTCACCCTATGGTTGTCCTACCTCTGTGATGACAGGTACAGGTTACACCTTTAAGTGTGAGAACAAAAGTGACACAGGTTAGGTGGGAATGTTGGTCACAAAGTTCCAAAACCTGTTTTAACCTAAGACTAGAAGGAACTAAAAATAGTAAACAAATAACATATTTACTAAATATGTAATATGGTCGTGTAAACTCTCAGTCATGCGAGTCATTTAACCACAAACAGGAAGTGCATCTGAACATTTGCTCTCTTTTTTTGAAGACTTTTTGACATCTATCCTGGAATAAGCTAATTTCAAAACTTAAATACTTCACACATCTTACTGACTTTCTTTAAAATAACAACCTCCAAGATGAAAGGCATAGTTCGGATGTAGCCTAATTACACAAAACATAATGACTGTTCTGTTCGCTGCTGCAGCTTTTCTGAGGACCAACCCTTTACATCAACTTCACCTGGCTTAAAATTCCTGTAGCAGTTTGTGAACCTGAATTTCCTGCCCATCCTGTTCATCCGGGCCTGGCCAGCCTTTCCCCTCAGGCTGTAAAGCATAATATCTCATCACATGGTGCAGAGTAGACTCTTTAAAACAAATTAAACAATCAGATGTTTTTTTTTTTAGAATAGCAGAAGCATTAATGGCAGCACCGTGCTGTGGTTATCAACCAAAGAACATTTTGTTTTAGAGATAGAAAGATGCTAAGACATGGCACTGAGAATTACACAGATTTAGTGCAGCTTTGAAAACAGTAATAAATACATTAAAAACAGTAATATAAACATATGACTATATTTAGAGTTCTAACATTTTTTTAAAATAAATAAAATGTCTGTGAGGACACCATCCTGCTGATCTGCACACTCCTTATACACCTGCCCAGGTATGTTATCTTCCTTGGGCTGACTCTCCTCACAGCCCGACAAACTGACAGAGCAGGTACAGAGACAGCCGAGAGGGCCAAAGAAAATCTGAAATAGATCCAGGATTACTGGATCTAATCCTCCCATCCAGGGATCGAGTCCTGAGAGAATCTGAGAGGATAGATCTATTGACCCAGATAAAGATGATGTAGTTTTTAACGATACTAGACCGTGAGGTTAAGAAGACGGATCAAGCCTAAAACTGGGAAATTATGGAATAAAAAAAGGTTTTAAAGCAAAGAACCTGAGAATTAGCCAGATTTTCATCTTTAAACGTTCAACTAGAGCAACTTCAGTGGTAGAAAGTTTACTATCTTGTTAGAATGTCTCAATCAAAGTCCAAAGCAATGGTATAAAAAGAAAAACTTTAAAAAAAAAATAGCTGATTTTATTAATGCTCCTTCATGAACCTGAGGATGAGATATGTTTTGCAAAGAAAAATGAGGAAACAATAAAAAAAAGAAAAATATAAGTCCCCGCATAATCAAAAGAAACAGAAATATATTTTCTTGTACTTCACCTTAAAATTTTTAATTAAATAGAATCCTACATAAGGTCTAATGAAAGCTTGTGTTTCTAAAGCTTCTGGGACTGTCCTGCTAACTTAACATCAAATGATTACAGTCCCTGCAGCAGTGACCTCAGACTGCAGGGTCAGATAATCACCCATCAGGAGTGTGGAGGCAGGGAAACACCTACAACATGCAGGACAGTGGCCCCCAAGGACCAAGTCTGAGAAGCACTGTTGTAAAGCGACACAGTTGGTAAATGTACTGTACACTTTTTTAAATTCTGTATTATAAAAGAAAACTTGTATTGAACACCAAAGTATTCCCAACAGATCTGGGAAAATATGTTGAGCTGGAAATAAAAAAACTTGTCTTTTCAGTACAAACAAATATATTGCTGAATAATGTTGTTATAAAAGCTAAACTGACTAGAAAGAAAACTGGGTTATCTGGGCTGAATATACTGAAGGTTTTGTTTGGACCCATGTTCTGTGATAAATCATCACCCTAACACAGAAAGCTAAACTCAGCCTTGTTATAAATTTATTTTCTGTGACCCATTTCAGTAAATATTTACTGTTAGTCTTATTTTCCAATGTAGGACATAAAGGTCTGAACTGAAGAGACTGTAAAAACTGCCTTAAATCATTAGCTGTTGAATAAGGTATGAAACATCCTTAAGACCTGTAAGATTTGGCAGACTGGCAGTTAGAAACATCCCTTTTTAGTTTTATTCCTTTCCAAGGGGCAACATAACTGCAGAAAAAAAGCCACGGATTTCTTAAAGATTTAATTCCAAGGGGGTCTGTATCACTTTCAGCAGCACTAACCAACTTTAAGGAGCGCGGTGAGCCCTGCCACACAAAACAACTCCAAATGTTCGTTATAAAGATGGAGATCAGTGTGACTACCTTTTCTTGAGAGACTCTATATGTGCACAACTTGTGCAGGGTTGATATTGAGGCATTCAGCTCTTTCCTATTGAGATCTATACATGTGTTTACTGTACAATTATCCAATACAACAGTATATTTATCTATTTCAAGGCTCTAAACTCATTAGCACATCAGTCGTCGACGAGTCGGGGGAGGTGGGCGCTGGGGATGCAGGAATGAGGTATAAAACCAAAGTTAAACATTTCCAAACATCGTCATGTGAAATAGTTTTACCGCTATTAGATTCATAAGTTGTTAGGATTATTATCAATGATGTGTGTGTTGGGATCCAGAGGTTTGCCCTCCAGAGGGCAACGTGGATCCCTTCCTGTGGGCTTCTGTTACTGTTGGGGTCCAGGGGTTTGCCCTCCAGAGGGCGACATGGATCCCTTTCTGTAGGTTTCTGTTTTTCCTGTTGGGATCCAGAGGCTTGCCCACCAGAGGGCGCCGTGGATCCTCTCCTGGGAGCTGGTGCTCAGCGCTCAGCTGATTCCCATCAGCTCATGATTAAGCTCTCCCCATATAAGCTGGGTGAGAGCTTCCCCCTGAGCCGGATTGTTGTCCTTGCCATAGAAGCAAGCCTGAGCCACCCTGCCTGTTTAACCCTGCCTGTCTGAACCTGAGAACCTGTACGTCTGTTAACCAGAACCTGTACCTGAACCTAACCTGCTCTGTCCTCTCTGGCTTCCAGGGCAGAACCCTGTGTGTTACCCAATAAATTATTGGACTTTTACCCTGCCTCTGTGTCCGTGAGTTCTGCACCTGGGCTAGAAATCCTGCTAGATCATGACAGTGTGAGCCTGTTAAACACTAATAATACCTGCCTGTTGTGTGTCAGAACTAATATTTTCTCAACTAGTTTATCTAATTAGGACAGTTCTCTCTCTGTCAGGATAAAAGGTCATCTTCATTCTGCACGTGGCAATGATTTGGGAATGGAATGAGAGCGGCGTCCTTGATCTAAGAACAAAGTTTTGAAAAGGATAGAGCCATGGATGTCTCCTCATTTACAAATGTGTATGATTTGATAATGTGATGATGTGGCAGACTGGAGTTTTCTAAAATGCTTCTCTAACTATTATTCGGGGCAACTTCACGAGATGTGAGCGCGGTAAGCAGCTGCCTTCTGTAACTCTAAGGAACTTCTCTGGTCTGAGTAAGATCACAATTTCTATCAAAATCTGTTATCATGTCTCATGATTATTTAATACATATATGTAATGAAGTGTTACTTAAAGATTTTGTCTCCGCGAGCTTTCACCTCAACGTGGTGGGGTTGTTTGAGTGCCTGAATAATCCTAGGAGCTTTGTTGCCTGGGGCATTATACCCCTGATAGGGTCTCCCATGGCAAAAAGGTTCTAGGTGACGGGTCAGAGTAAGAGCAGCTCAGAAAACCCTTATGCAGAGAATTCAACCAAGGACTGTGACATCGCCCGGTATGGCTAAGGCGGGGCCCCACCCTGGATCCAGGCCTGGGGTTGGGGCTTGCATGCAGGTGCCTGGTGGCCAGACCCTTTCCCACGGGGCCCGGCCGGGCCCAGCCCAAATGGACAACTTGTGTCCACCCTCCTGTGGACCCACAGAGGGATCCGTAGGGGTCGGGTGCAGAGAGGACTGGGTGGTGGTCGAGGCCGGGTGCCTCGACAACTCGGTCCAAGCACGCAACGTCTGGCTGTAGGGACGTGGAACGTCAACTCACTACGGGGAGAAGCCTGAGCTTGTGTGGGAGGTTGAAAGATATCGGCTAGATATAGTGGGGCTCACCTCCATGCATGGCTTGAGTTCCGGATCCCATCTTGTGGAGAAAGGCTGGACAATCCACTCCTCTGACGCTGCCCGCAGGGACATGAGGCATCCCGGGGTGGCTTTGCTCATTGCCCCCCAGCTCAGTTGTCATTTGTAGTTGTATCATGTGATCTCCGGTAGCGTGTCTCAAACACTCTGGTGAAGAGATGGGCCAAGCTGTCAACCGATCACCAGCTGGTGGTGAGCTGGAGCTGCTGGCAGGAGAGGAAGCATGTTCAGACCTGGTAGGCCTAAACATGTTGTGACAGTCTGTTGAGAACATCTGGTGGTACCCTCTGTTAGTGCGGTCTTTAACTACCACCTCCGGATGACTCGCTCCCGGATCCCAAGGGAGGTTGGAAACTTGGAGTCGGAGCGGACCATGTTTTCCTCCTCCATTTTGCCCTTCATAGCTGTGATCTGGTGGCGCCTGGAATTAAGGAATGCATTAAGCTGAAGAAGAAGGCCTACCTGGCCTTGTTAGCTAGTGGGACTCCGGAGTTAGCTGAGAGGTAATGGCAGGCCAAGTGTGCTGCAGCTCTTGGTCAGAGAGGCAAAAACTCGGGTCCAGGAGGAGTTTGGAGAAGCCATGGAGGGGGACTATCGGTTGGACTCGAAAGTGATTTGGCAAATTGTCTACCACCTTAGGAGGGGGAAGCCGTGCTTCACCAACAATGTTTATAGTGCGGGTGGGGTCCTTCCGTGGAGGAAGGAGAGAGAGGACAGGGACCACCACCATAGTAGAACCTCAGATCCAGAAGGAACACTGGTTGCGGCACACTGGACTCTATACCCTTCATGGGGTGCTCGAGGGTTTGTGGAAGTTTGCCCAAGTCCACATGTGTTTTGTGAATCTGGGGAATGCATTCGACCGTATCCCTCGTGGTGCCCTGTGGGGAGTGCTTTGGGAGTATGGGGTCCGGGACCCTCTTTTAAGACCTGTACGTTCTCTGTATGACCGCAGCAGGAGCTTGGTTGGCATTGCCGGCAATAGGCCCGACCTGTTCCTGGTGCATGTTCGAGTCTGCCAGGGCTGCCCTTTCTCACCGGATCTAATAATTACATTTATGGACAGAATTTCTAAGTGCAGCCAGGGACTGGATTGGGGATATCTTTGCTGTTTGTCCTGTTGGCCCCATCAAACCAGGACCTTGAGCATGGACTGGAGCAGTTTGCAGCCCAGTGTGAAGAGGCCAGGATGAGGATCAACACCTCCAAATCCGAGGCCATGGTTCTCTACTGGAAAAAGGTGGATTCCCCTCTTCAGGCCTGTAGAGTCCTTGTCTCAAGTGGATGAGTTCAAGCATCTTGGGGTCTTGTTCACGAGTGAGGAATGGATTGAGCTGGAGATCAAAAGACGGATCGGTGCAACATCAGAAGTGATATGATATAGCAAAGATCAGGATTTACCGATCGATCTACGTTTCCATCCTCAGCTATGGTCATGAGATCTGGGTAATGACCAAAAGGACAAGGTCTCCAATACAAGTAGCCAAAACGAGTTTCCTTCGCAGGGTGGCTGGGCGCACCATTCGAGTTCGAGTGAGGAGCTCGGTTACACTGGAGGACCTCGGAGTAGAGTCGTTTCTCCTCTACGTCCAAAGGAGCCAGCTAAGGTGGCTCGAGCATCTATTCCGGATACCGCCTGGTTGCCTCCCTCGAGAGGTGTTCCCAGCATATCCCATTGGGAGGAGGCCTCATGGAAGGCTTAGGACACACTGAAGGGACTATGTCTCTGAGCTGGCCTGGTGTCGCTTTGGGGTCCCTCCAGAGCAGCTTGAGGAGGTGTGTGTGGATCGGGAAGTCTGATCCACACACTTCATAGAAGTGGCCCCCGGATAAAGTGGAAGAAGATGGCTGGATGGATGTCCCTAGTGATTTCTTGTCAGGAAAAGAACCAGAGAGAGAAGGCTTTGAGCTTCACGGAGCTTTCCTTTACATCGTCTTGGCAAAACAGATCAAAATCTTGTTTTTGTATGCTCAGGATACATAAGGCCCTCTAACAGAAATAACCTGCATTGAAGAAAAATGTAAGAAGATGGTAAAATATGTTTATGTTTATGCATTTGGCAGAAGCTTTTATTTTAATTTTACGGTTATCAATATGACAATAAGTTCTCCAGAGGAAAATCCCTCGTCATAATCTGTGAGGACGGCAAAGACAGGAAAGTGCAGAAAGAGTAGTCGAGTAGTTTTTGAGGGATTCAGTTAGAGGCGATGGGCTTCCATTTATTATGTCTGAGAAGCAAGCTGACACTGTGTGGTCATCAGGTGGTAATGACAGTTAGAGCTGAGTGTCGTCAGCATAACAGTGGAATGAGAAACCATGTGTGAAACCAATGATCTGGCCCAGCAGGGTGCTTTATATGGTAAGGAGAAGAGGTC
This sequence comes from Cyprinodon diabolis, assembly GCA_030533445.1. NCBI lineage: Eukaryota > Metazoa > Chordata > Actinopteri > Cyprinodontiformes > Cyprinodontidae > Cyprinodon > Cyprinodon diabolis. The sequence continues at coordinate 49,228,687 of CM060081.1, forward strand.
CCAGTATTGAACCTTGAGGAACCCCTGTGGTGAGATGGTGCACTGCAGAAGTTTGACCAAGCCAGGATACTTTGAATGATCCACCAGGGAGGTACGACTCTAACCAGCAGTGTGCTCTTCCTGTGATGCCCATGCTGCAGAGTATAGAAAGAGGACGTCATGGTTGACTGTGTCGAATGCAGCCGATAAGTCAAGCAGGATGAGTACTGAGGACTTCCCTGTTGCTCTCGACTTTTTAAGGCTTCTGTCACAGTTAAAAGAGCTGTTTCAGTGAAGGGGCACTTTTTTAAACCCCAGATTGGTTTGTATCAAGGAGATTGTTATGTGAGAGGTATTCTGTGATCTGCTTCAAGACTGCCCTTGCATTGGTCTTAGACAGAAACAGCAGTAGAGAGACTGGCCGATAGTTTTCCACCTGAGTCGATGGGAGAGAACGTTTCCTGCACAGCAGTGTAACCAGAGCTTGCTGGTATGAGTATGGAAATGTGTCTGATGTCAGTGAGGCATTGATGATGTGTGTGACTGCTGCAGTTACCTTGGAAGCTATGGAGTTGACTAAATTTGTAGGAACAGGTTCCAACAGGCGTGTAGTAGGACAGATACATGTAGGGAGTTTAGACACATTGCTCTCAGTGAGAGGGTTAAATGAAGAGAATGAAGCAGTAGGACTTCTGCTAGAATCTCTACTCTGAGAAGTTTAAGGAGTGGACAGTTCAGTAAATGTTTGCTAACAGTGTGCCTCTCTTTCTTTTTTCCACATTAACACAGTAAAAGTAATTAACATAGAAAAGCAGCAGAGAAACATCTGAGGGGGGTTGCTTGGTTACCTGAAATAATTAGACCTGCTTAGCAATGCAGGCAAGATTAACATTTTGATCGTACCTGAAGAATGTAAATAGAATTATTTATTTTAAGCAACAGGCAGCCATGCAGGCTCACTCCTGGGCTTAACCTTGAATAACCCATAAACCTAACATATGTACACAAACCAGAACCATGGAGACATCAGGGGAAAACCATCAAGGAGCCAGGGTGAGAAAGGTAAGACGAGGAACCAGCAAAGAGGGACTGCAGAGGGAGTGTATTTATGGCTGACTGAACAAAGGTAGAGCTAATGAGCTGATAGGGAGCAGGTGTGATTAGAGCTGACGAGGAAGCTCAGTTTGAAGAACCTTTTGAAAGTTTCTCCTTAATTGAGGAATGGGAGAAAAGGTCACAGCAAAATGATGCATGAAGCATATCTGGTCAGAATAAAACATAATGTAATGTTTGGGCTGAAAGCTAATTTATTTTTGGTTTAAAAAAAAGACACTCCACATTATCCTGACATGCCACTCCCACACTGAATTAGTTTATTTATTGGAGTTGGGACGAGAAGTAATGCTCTGGCTTGGAAGAGTCCTATAACCCCATTGAATCCTATTGTCTACATAGTCAAACTTTAGGTGGAATGTAAGACCAAACCTAAGCATCTTTTTCAACTGTCTTTAGATATAAATAAGCTCCAATTGCCTTTGGCTACTGAGAACACTAAGCTCCACAGGCTCTGTGCTGCAAAATGTCTGTATAGATTGCATTGTTTTATAGGTATGTGCAATTTTTTGAGAACGCAAAGTGACTCTTGCCATAAGTCACATCATTTAATTCAATTTCAATTCAGTTTATTTATATAGCACCAATTCACAACACGTCATCTCAAGGCACTTTACAGTTAAACCAGTGAGCTCTTATGATTTATTTCAGCTGGGAAACTTGCAGCTACTGAGTCTACCATGAACTCTTCTGCACACTAAAGTTCAATGTTTTCTAATGGTTTATTTTCTGTTATTCACAAGCCTAACATCAAATTATCAACAAAGTGGCTAAACATGAAAGAAGCGAGTTGTTGTTTCGGCCTAGTCAAAGGTTCAGCTTCACTATAATGCTTTGCTCTGATCTTTAGATCTGTGTAAACAGATCTGTTCACCCTGCAAGTGTCTGCCAATGGAACCAGTGAGTAAATAAAAACTTCTTAAAAAAATAAGAGACTGATTAAGTCAAAAAGAAAAGCTGACTGGGTGACCTCTGCTTACTGTAAGGCTGCTTATTCAACTTATGAAAGATTTCTCTCTATAAACAGTTACTTTAAACTCCCTTTAATGGCTGTAAATCACAGGACCATTTTTTTAATCAAAACAAACTCACCTTTCATACAGCTTGACAGGAAAACTTCCCCTTAATATTATTTGAAAAATAAATTATAAGTTGTTAAATATCAAACTGACATCAGAAAGGTCCATTGAGCAGCCAATAAAATATTTCCTTTTTGTTTAAATGATAATAAATAATAAATCTGACATTTTAAGATAGAAAATGTAGGGAGAGAAAGAATGTTGAGATTATGCAAAGAACACAAACTGAACATATAAGTGGAAATATGGAGCCTCTGGAGGTTAATGATCCTTCAGCCTCCTTTTCTGAACCAGGAAGTGAGAAGGCCTCAGTAACGCGTTAGCAGAGTGGCTGCCCTTGGCAACACTGAGGCGGTCTGTGCCAGTTTTGGGCCACTTATGTCCTCTTTTGAGCCCAGAAGAATGTCAGGGGGGCAGATCTGGAAACCTTCCCTGAGCTCAGGATGAATGGCTGTCCCCAGTTATTTCTACTGGACTCTCCAAGTTTCCTCCTTTAAACATAGAGAAGAAACAAAAAAAAAACAGCAGAGTGAAGTAATCATCATCCGACCACTTTACATATGACTGATGGGAGCAACAGACATTAAAGCCTTTAAATAATAATATAAATGTTACGGTTATTTATGGTTTCATAATAAAAATAATAATAATAATAATAATAATAATAACAACAACAATGAAATTAGTAATAACAGTTAAAAAAATTTTAGAACTGTAAATATACAGTCATATCTTTTTATTACTATTTTTCATGTATTTATTACTGTTTTCAAGGCTGCACTTTAAAAAATGAAACTGTCTAGAACTGTTTTAAATAAAATTTCTTTTTGTTTACAAAAAGACAAAATAAATCTGTCTAAGTCTAAGTTATTATATTATTGTAATAGATTCTAGAAGAAAACGATTGATGGAGTCTAATTCTTTGTCACTCCTTTCAGCAGGCTGTGAGAAAGTCCTTTGATGCTGCATTAGTCCTATAATCAATTCTATTCAGTTTATTTCTATAGATCCAATTCACATCATGTCATCTCAGGTCAATTTCCAGTTCACCAGATCATCCAGTCAGATTGATTCAAAGTTTTCTATCCAAGAAAAATCAGCTGATTGCATGGACTCATTGACTCTTCAGCAATCCCTCACACTAAGCATGCTTGTAGCGACAGTGGAGAGGAAAAACTCCCTTTGAACAGGAAGTAACCTCCAGCAGAACCAGGCTCAGTGTGAGCGGCCATATGCTGAGGCCGACTGGGGTTCAAGGAGACAGAAGCAGAGAGAGAAAAAGAAGCATAGATACAAAAGGCAACTGTCAACCAGCTCCACAGGCGGCCCCGTCCAGGAAACACACAGCCAGGCAGACGAGCTCCGAGCCAGCTCCCATGTCAGAGGATGAAGAGAGCACATCCAGTTAGTCACAGTCAGAGAAACAGGACTACACTGGAAAACAGGCCAAGCTCAAACATCTATAAACAAAGGTGTTGATGGCAGCAGCACAGCTGATGTTTCTCTCCAGAATGGAGTCACAGCCAAATGGGAAGAGAACAGATGAAGCTGCTATGAGGAAAAGCAGAGAGAGCAGAACGTTAGAGACTGAACTAACAGATTCTGCAGAGTGGGAGAATAGAGATAGAATGAAGCAGAATGATGAACAAGGGGTCCCTATGTCCTCCAGCAGTCTAAGCCTATAGCAGCATAACTATAGAGATAGCTCAGGATAACCTGAGCCACTCTAACTAGAAGCTTTATCAAAAAGGAAAGTTTTAAGCCTAGTCTTAAAAGTAGACAGGGTGTCTGCCTCACGGACTAAAACTGGTAGTTGGTTCCACAGGAGAGGAGCCTGATAACTAAAAGATCTTCCTCACATTCTACTTTTAGAAACTCTAGGAACCACTAGTAAACCTGCAGATTGAGAGCGAAGTGCTCTGTTAGGAACAGAAGGAAGTCATTACAAAGCAGAAGTTTGTTAATTGTTTGTATATTTTACAGGTCTGTATTGAATTTAACCCTCATGTATTCATTCAATGGGAACTACCAAAGGGGTTATTATGCAAAGAAAAAACACTATTGGTAGCCGAAAGGTAACTATTATCTGTTATAAGCCTCTGACCTGCACACCGATTCCATGGGAAGAGAGAACTGTACCAACATGTAATCAGAGCCTTTCTTTACACAGTCAGTGTGACATGGAAAACATCGATTTGAAGATTAAAATGTCGGACGCATCATCATTTTAGCTTCCTGCACCGCATAAAAAGGAAAATACATTAAACAACGGATTACATTGCCGGTTGGATCTTTTAATCATTTACAGTACAGTAGTAAACATTTCAATCTGAAAAACTGGCAAGCAAAGGAAAAGACATTCAGAAGAATTTTATTAATATAATTACTTTAGTCTTTGGCGCTCAGACCTCGGCAGGAAACATTAGTGCTGAATTTGGCTTAGAATTTTGCTTAGATATGCATGAACAGGAGTAAAGAACAGGGCTGTAAACACCCCCCCCAGGCCTGAAACTGGTGGTGGAGTGGACAATTGCATTTAGCTAGGATTGGCAATAGTCAATAAAAGCTGTTTGTAAATAGTTAAAGTTTAACCTATGTACCAGCATTAAAGGAACACTATGCAACATTTTTCAGTTAATTAATGTGTTCCATAACGTTTTGGATGATTAAATGAGTCATTTCAGGTTGAACAAAGGTATTCTCAGCCGCCCTGGTGGACTGTGGGGGATATACCGCACTTGCAGTTGCAGGAGCCCTCGGCCCGCACCCACAGGCTCAGAAGTCTCGCGAGAGTCAGTCTTGCTTTACGGCGAGAACTGCTACACGCCCCCAGTTAAAAGCATGCTCGTTGCTAGCGCAGTGGCGATCTTTGTGCAGTTATCATGGCGGAACCAGCGTGAAAACAGCGAAAGCCCATGTCGGAGCAGGCAAGAAAGAGGAAAAGGGCTCCAGACAGAGAGAGGAGTCGTACACGGGTGAACATCAGGCAAGCTTTTTCCGAATGGCGAGAGCTAAAATAAAAAGAAGACTGCAAGGCTGACGCGGACCTCGCGTTTCTGCTGATGTGATTGTAAGTAACATTGGAACGGTTTCTCTCTCTCTGTGTGCATATTCATACTTTCACTGTGTTAGTCATTAGTTGCGTTCGCCTGTCTGCTAAACTCAAAACAACCGCGCCTGGCTTGACGGAAAAACCAGGAGAACAGCTGAGCATATTTACGACAGTGCACTTTTACTTTCGCCCTCTGGGGGGAGCCTCGCAGGAAAATCAACACCGGTTGCATAGTATACCTTTAACATTTGGCAAATGCAGTAAATATCAAATAACGACTTCTATTAGCAAAAGCACATGAAATAAGTTGTGTTTAATTAGTGATCAATAAACTATCCACCCTTCAACATCTGCACACAGAAAAACCAATCAGTTAATGGTTACCGTTTTAAGCTTTCCTTCTGTTTACAACAAGACTTTTGGATTCTAGATGAGAAACTTTGGTAATCATCCATCAGATCATCCCATGTTTAACATTTCAACATTTAACTTTGGTTCCGTTTTACTTCGCTGCTGGAGGTTTAGCTCATTCATTACAATAGTCAGTGTTCACAGGTCAGGAAACAGGCTTTCCATTCATGCTCAGAGTTTACAGTCAGATAAATAATAAGGAAGAAAAGGTTCTTATTAAATATTTCAGTATCTAATATATTTTATCTCCTGGTTGTTGAACCTTATTAAATATAATGGATACATTTTTATTATTATAATTTTTTTATTCAGAACGTTTAACAGCAATAAAGACAACATTTTTGAACACATATAAGGATTAGAAATGTACTGAGATGAGCAGTTGCATTATAATTGCTTGTTGATGTCCAAGTGATGGATCAGAACAATGATGAACAAAAATAAAATAATTGATTTGCATTATTTGCCTCACACTGAGCGGGCATGCGGTGACAGTGGAGAAGAAATACTCAAAAAATAGCATTAAATTCTTAATATGGTCCAATAAAAAATATGTTATTTTTTATCAGGATATGTATTTTATATCACATATCTAACAAATTTATAGGTGTTTCTTCTTTCATCTTTGGAATGATGCAAAAAAATGGAAATAATCTCTTCAGGAGAGACAAAAAAAATATGTAAATCTTAACTATCAGGAAGTTCAGAAAATGTTGCAAAACCCTTGAACTTTTCTAAAAGCAGCAAAAGAATTGCACAGAAATAAAAAAGGATCAATCCTTTTCAAACATATATTAATATTATTAGACTAATCAGCTTTGATAAGGGCACGTCATTATTGTTCAGCTTTTTTCATGTTATTTATATTTCTTAGATTTCTCTTTGATGGATGATGAGCAGAAATTGACTACTCCAAAATGTTACTATTACTGGAAATCAAAGTACTTTTTACCAAAATCTGGATGGATGATGGATGGATGATGGATGGATGGATGGATGATGGATGGATGGATGATGGATGGATGATGGATGGAAGGATGGATGGATGGATGATGGATGGATGGATGATGGATGGATGGATGGATGATGGATGGATGATGGATGGATGGATGGATGGGTGGATGGATGGATGATGGATGGATGATGGATGGAAGGATGGATGGAAGGATGGATGGAAGGATGGATGGATGGATGATGGATGGATGGATGGATGGATGATGGATGGATGGAAGGATGGAAGGATGGATGGATGATGGATGGATGGATGATGGATGGATGGACGATGGATGGATGGATGGATGGATGATGGATGGATGGATGATGGATGATGGATGGATAGATGGATGGATGATGGATGGATGGATGGATGGATGATGGATGGATGGATGGATGGATGGATGGATGGATGGATGGATGGATGATGGATGGATGATGGATTGATGGATGGATGGATAGATGGATGGATGATGGATGGATGATGGATGGATGGATGATGGATGGATGGATGGATGGATGGATGGATGGATGATGGATGGATAGATGGATGGATGATGGATGGATGGATGATGGATGGATGGATGGATGGATGGATGATGGATGGATGATGGATGGGTGGATGGATGGATAGATGGATGGATGGATAGATGGATGGATGATGGATGGATGATGGATGGATGGATGATGGATGGATGGATGGATGGATGGATGGATGGATGATGGATGGATGGATGGATGGATGGATATTTTATATTATTCATATTTTGAGCAGACTGTTTCTAAATGGGAGCAAAGTAACCTAAAAATTAGTTTTTTTCCAGTTTTATTTGTCATACACTTAAAAACAACAACAGCTGAGCAAAGTGCCCTACAGACAAAATAAACATAAAACAATACAGATAAAACACAAAACAGCTATGAAATGAATATAATTGGTTAAAAGATTAAAGGAATAAAAAAATAAATAAAAATAAATAAATAAAGCTTACTGTTTCGCAAGCTTTCCTTTCCAGCGTTTAGTACAGAGCAACAAAATGAACTCCCTGCATTTAACCCCTCACCTTGGGGAGCAGTGGGATGCCATAATGCGGCCCCCCAGGGAGCACAGCTTGGCATCCATGGGTTTTGAACTCACAACCTCAGGATTCCAAGCTCTATGCCCTAACCACTGGCCACCACTCCCTCCAAGGTTTTAAAAGCCAAAGAGAGAAGTTGGGTTTTGACAAGAGATGTAAAAGCAGCGAGAGAGGAAGCGCTTATTCCAGATCTTATTCCAGATCTTATTTCAGATTTTATTCCAGATCTTATTCCAGATCTTATTTCAGATTTTATTCCAGATCTCATTCCAGATCTCATTCCAGATCTTATTCCAGATCTCATTCCAGATCTCATTCCAGATCTTATTCCAGATCTTATTCCAGAACTCATTCCAGATCTCATTCCAGATCTTATTCCAGATCTCATTCCAGATCTTATTCCAGATCTCATTCCAGATCTCATTCCAGATCTTATTCCAGATCTCATTCCAGATCTCATTCCAGATCTTGTTTCAGATCTTATTCCAGATCTTATTCCAGAACTCATTCCAGATCTTATTCCAGATCTCATTCCAGATCTTGTTCCAGATCTTATTCCAGATCTTATTCCAGAACTCATTCCAGATCTCATTCCAGATCTTATTCCAGATCTTATTCCAGATCTCATTCCAGATCTTAATCGCTTCAAACTAAGAAAGTCAGGTCTTCAGAAAAAAAAGAGAAAAAGGGAAGATGACACCAAAGGCTGGAGGGAATAATATTAAAATGGTAAATGGTATGTACTTATATAGCGCCTTTATTCAAGTCAGGAGACTTGACCAAAGCACTTTACACTACATTCATTCACTCATTCACGCACACACTGATGGTGGCAAGCTACATTGTAGCCACAGCTGCCCCGGGGCTCACTGACAGAAGCGGGGCTGCTGTACACTGGCGCCACCCTCCGACCACCATCAGTAGACAATGCAGGTGAAGTGTCTTGCCCAAGGACACGACGACACTGAAAGTCAGAGCTGGGGCTTGAACCGTCAATCCTTTGATTTCAGGGCAAACTCCTACATCCAACGCCGCTGTCGCCCCTAAAATAAAGAGGATGAGTCAGAAACAGGTCCAAGAACAGAACTGCAGAAGAATGCTGTCCATTCAAAGCCAAGTAGGAAGCAATGAGTTTATCAATGGGATTTTAAAGTATAGCATCCACTAGCTACTGTAAGGGAAGTTTTACTGAAATACTTGAGCTTAGCGCCAAAAGAGCAGAAAGATGGTGGAGGTTCAGGTGCAGGGAGACAGACGGAGCGGAGCAGGAGAGCCAGCTGAGGCGGGGAGCTTGGTGGACAGAGGAAAAGGAGGACAGCGTAGAAGCTGTCCCATTCGGGGGGCGGGAGGAGCGGAGGTTTGAGCAGGAGACAGAGAGCCGATCCTACCGATACCTGTGACATTCAGATGCGAGGAGGAGCCCAAAAAGACTGTGACAGAGACAAGACCATTTAGAGACCTTATATGATTCCACCCTGAACATTTTCTAATAGCACCGTCCAGAGAGAGAGAGTCAGCAGGCAGTAGATAGAGCAGCTACAGGCCGTCAGAAAATACAGTACCTGGAAGTTTGGATGCAGATGATGCCTATAGGTTAAGATCTGGAAACTGATGTAAAATATTTGCTTAGAAACACTGCACATTAATAAAATTAAATATAAAGTTTCCTTTGATGTATAATGTCTGAAAAGAGAGCATAAACAATGCAGATAGATTCCTGCAGAAGCTCTTTGTTATTCATCAGGGCTGAGTTTTATTACTGTTTCTCATCATCCTGCACAAACTGTGCTTTTCATACAGTTAGACGGATCCAAACTATGTTGGTTATTTACCAAAGATCTGAAATGTGCGTCAGGCTTAAATCATTGAAGCTGATTATATAATTCATATTTGGGAACAGCTGTAAATCTTTGCTGATACCTTCCACACTAACATCCTGTCTGATTAATCACTGACAGAGATACCCCGCTCAAACATTAACTTTTATGACTGAGGAGAGGAAATAAACATCCACAGGCTTTGGACATCTGATTGAACTTGGATGGAAATCATCCATCCTTCCAGTTTCCTTCATGCTCTATTCCAGCTGGGGTGGTGTGCTGGTGTCTATCTCCAGCCGTCTATGGGTGAGAGGCGGGGTCCCCCCTGGACAGAGAGGCGGGGTTGTCCCCCTGGACAGAGAGGCGGGGTTGGACAGAGAGGAGGATGTCCTCCCTGGACAGAGAGGAGGGGTTGGACAGAGAGGAGGATGTCCCCCCTGGACAGGGCTCCATTCCATGTCACGCCATTCAATAATTCACACACACTCACACCTAAGGAGAATCTAACAGTCATGTTTTCAGACTGTGGGAGGAAGCAGGAGTACCCAGAGAGAACCCACGCATGCTCAGGGAGAACATGCAGACTCCATGCAGAAAAAAAAAACTATAAATCTACAAAGTGCTGGTTGTTCAATTCTTTAATTTCCTGCTACAAAAATGTACTTTTAGGTGACAAAAATATTTTATTAAATATTTTTTTAAACAAAAATTAAACTTTAATACAAATATTTTAGATTTTGAAATGTAACTTTATTATGTAAAATTAAGATCAAATATATATAAAAAGAAAGTACACAATGAGCAGCATTCTGTTTTATGTTGAAATATTAAACAGATTTGAAGGTTTTTTTCCACATAGATGGAAAAACTTTGTCCAAACAATCTCTCCTCCTCTGACAGCTTCCCTTTTCTTTTATGATGGATTCATCGCATGATGACACTAATCCATCCTGGTGATATGAAGCTCTATTCATTAAACCCCGCCCACTTTTATGGGCTTGTGCTCTGGTTCTGCTCACACAGCAGCGGCCCCTAAAAACTCCAAACAGTGGTGGTTTACTGGGGGCAGGGCGGGGCCTTTGTTTTTAATGCTCGTATCTTAATATGGTTTTAATCATAACAAAAAGTATATAAATCTCAAAAGAAAATCTAAGATTGGTGTGAGTCGATTCTGTCAATGGATATAATCATATGACTTATTTCATATGAAACAGCAGAAAGTCATCTAAAATGTAAAAACATCTTAAAATGAGCAGGTAAATAAGATGATGTCCATAGAAAATTTTATTTTTACCTCAAAATAAGATAATTACATATAAACAGCTTGAAATAAGAAGATGGATGGATTTTTTTCTTTTAACTTAAATTAAAATCATCTTTTTAGATTAGTAAATTGTCTTACCCGCTTAAATTGATGCAAAATTCCCCCCCTTTTACAAGAAAATATACTTAGAAAATCGATTTTTTGTAGTGTATGTTTTAAGTACAGGGGCCAAAGCAGGGGCCAGGATCAGCTCTCCAGGGATGCTGGCCCCTGTTGGCCCCTGCAGATCACTCTCTATTTCACATTTTTCTCTAAGAGCTACCGGAACTTCCTAATCAATCTGACCTCCATTAATTTGTTTGATTATAGGAAAACACGAACCAGACTCCTTCTTCTCCAAACATAAATAACGTCAGCATTTGGGATCCTTTAAAGCCTTAGATTTTATTTTGTGTATTAATATTCTCTTATCTTTATGATGAACTTTAAAGTCGTAGGAAAACGGCCTTTCCAAACATTTCTCCTTAATTCTGGTGGTGCACGACTTTACACGAGTGAATAAAGTGAAAGTGATTGGTCGATTATCAATTTTTGCAAGCAAGTTTGGTTGTGGCCGGTTTGTGGGAAGCATCTTGCTAACCAGTTAGCAACTTAGTGCTAGTAGGTTCCCAATGGGAAATTCCATTGGGACCAAGCAGCACTAAATTGGTGACTTAGAAACGACGCTGTCAAGGAACGCTATGGACAGAGGAAACATGCAAGAGGAGGAGAGTTTAGTGTCGGAGGTCGTGGATGAGTCTCCTCCGTCATCCATTTTTTATTTAGAGGAGGAAAGCCGGGACGAAGATGTTGTGGAAGAGGACGCCAGGGCGGCAGAAGCTTGGTTTGATGTAGAAGGCTTCCAGCCGTACATGTTTGAGCCCTTGCCTCGCAACGCTGCCAGTTCTGTTACCTCTACGCCTGCCGAAGACACAGACGTCCATCCCCGTGAACACTGGGACGCAACTCAATGGGAAAGGAAAGGATTCTGATTTCAACCGTTGCGTATATTAGCTGCGACATATGAATCAAGATGCTATGACCGAAAACATTTGATTGACAGATGACCGTTGATATATGATTGGCCGAATTTAGGTGTTCAGGCTGACGTAGAACTAACTGGCCTGCAGAAGATAACGGAAAAAAAAAAACAGATTTTAAGACAGGATTTTTTTTAAAAGAGAAATTTTCTAACTTTTTGGACAATATGGTCTGATAAAGAGTACATTTATATACATGTTTAAGCCAGAATTATTTGACATTTAAATATGATTTCCCTACGACTTTAAACATTTTGTATTTGTTTACTTTTTAAGATCTTTACCGTTGTAATTTTTTGTTTTTGTTTTGAAGTTTTATTTTAAGAAGTTAATGTTTTTGTTTTCCCTCAATACTGTTATTTTTTCCATTTCTTTGCAAACGGTTCAATCGTCTTCCTCCTCATGATGGCTGGTTGCCAGTAATGTACATGCATACATCCCCTATTATACACTGGTCTGACAACATTAACTTTCTTCCATCCATCTGACATTACTGCAAACATGAATGATGCACATTCTATAACTAGATATAGTGACTTAATATCACAATGTTTTTTTATGACTTTTATGACTTACCTTATCAAGGCTGCACTTTAAAAATATCAAATTGTCTAGAGAGCTGTTCTAAACGAAATAAATTTTTGCCTACACTTGTGTAAACAAAATGACAAAATAAATCTAAGTCTAATCATGACAGAACAATCCGGCCAACAGACTAGCCCAGCAGACATATTCCGGTGGATGTTGGAGTCAAATCGCGTCATCTTGGAACTATTGTGCCGTCTGGAGACCCCTGAGCCCGCTTTCTGCCGTCTGGAGACCCATGAGCCCGCTCTGTGCCATCTGGAGACCCCTGAGCCCGCTCTCTGCCGTCTGGAGACCCATGAGCCTGCTCTGCGTCTTCCAGAGACTCCGGATGTGGAGCCACAATCTGTGGTTTCCTCTGTTCCTGAGGTGGAGCCACAGTAGGTGGCTTCCTCTGCTCCTGATGCGGAGCCGCAATCGGCGGCTTCCTCTGCTCTTGATGTGGAGCCGCAATTGGCGGCCTCTTCAGTTCCTGATACAGAGCCGCAGTGGGCGGCCCTGTCTGAGCCTGTTGCAGAGCAGCTGGAGCGGAGACGGCGTCCTCCTCGGGGCTTTCTGCTGAAGCGGGGGCGGCGTCCTCCTCGGAGCTTCCTGCAGAGGCAGAGACAGTATTTCTCCCGGTGCTTCCTGCTGAAGCGGAGGTGGCGTCCTCCTCCAAGGCCCCTGCAGCTTCTGAGACTCTGCTCTGCTGCCGGTCCCATGGCCGGCCACCTGAGACTCTGCCTTGCATCCCTGGTTCGCCCTTCGCCCACCATGGGCGAGTTGTTTTTTGGGGGTCTTTTTCTTTGGGGTGTCTGGAATCCGCCCTTGAGGGGGGGGTACTGTTAGGATCCGGGGCCTTGCCCACCAGAGGGCGCCGTGGAACCATGCCTGGGGAGCTTGGGCTCAGCATGGACAGCTGTTTCCCATCAGCTCATTAAGAGCTCTCCCTATTTAAGCTGGAGTAGAGCTCCACTCTGAGCCGGATTGTTGTCCTTTCTGTGCCACCATGCCTGTCTGAACCTGAGAACCTGCAGAACCCTGTGTGTTTCCAATAAATATTGGACTTTTTAATCCTCCATCTGTGTCTGTGAGTTCTGCATTTGGGCTAGTAAAACCTGCGTATCATGACACCATCAGTCTGAATGATGATCAATAATTGATCTGATGATCGCATGGATATAGGTGTTTAAAGTTAAAGTTCAGTCAGCAGGAATAATCAATGGATCATTATTTATACCTAAAACGAATCGTTCGCTGTGATTTAATGAATTTAGCGTTAATCAGTCATGATCACTGAGTCTGGGAGCGGCCATTTTTGCCCAAATCTAGTAACCCCTCCCTCCTGCCATCTTCCAGCAGTGACGTCACGGTGCGGTAAGCCTAGCGCCATTCTCCCCGCTTTACAAGCTAAATCAATGGGAACTACTAGACACATCTGCAATCAACAACAATTATTGAAGATTTCCAGAGGACTTCACCATTGAAATTCACCAGAGCTATAGTGAAACTGACAATGCCCACGTGCATGGCAGCTGGATGCTGGAATACATCGGGTAAAAGTGAAAAAAAAAAGAGTTATTCCACCTTTCTGATTCCTGATCCTCCACGGACGGGTTGGTCGTTGGATCGCCAACTTGAAGAGGGAGGATTTGCCATCGAACTTCTGGCCAGAGAAAAAACACGTAATATGTAGCCAACATTTGGAAGAAGAATTTTTTCAAGATGACTTGGATAATAGCGCGTTGTGACAAACTCCAGATACAGCACTGGGACTTGATCAACAGCCGATACCGCCACTAACCAGTAGGTGGCAGTAGTGTTCTTTGAAAAACATGGATGCCTCCAGTAAAGCACATTCACATGAAAATTACTCTGAATTAAAAACACTGATCATTTAAGTTTGAATTCTGAATATGAGCGACTTTTCCTTTAAAGTGCAGGTGCATTATTAAATATCTGTCAGACCTTCCTGCCTCCATCTGCATGTCTGCATTTGGGTCCATCCAAGCTCAACACTTCCTGACCCATCAGTGAGTTTATGACCTTATATCAGCTTAACTTCTCTGTTTTCCATCTAATATTTGATGCAGTTATTTTTGTTAATTGATTTTTCATATTAAAAGGATTTTTTTTAATTTTGTAACTAACCAATCATCAAGTTGCAGCCCACTGACCCTTGAAGATTTCTCTTCTGCTTTCAGTGAAGAGTTAAGGTAAGTAGTGAGGAAGACTCTTGTGTGCAGCTGCTGCCACCCAGTGGAAGAAAAGTGCAATAAGTTTTATTTTCCAAAGCAGTCAGTCAGCAGTACATGGCATTGATGGTGTAACAGAGGAAATAATGGCTTGTTTGAGTAAGAAAAATGTATTTTCAACACGATGAACATATAAAACAATCTTTAAAGAGTTATTCTTCGCAAACAGTTGGATAGGATAAAGATCAGATGTTTGGGGCGTAGATATTGAGCCACTCAGTGGGATTTCTCTGAAGTGTTGAACAAAGGGAACACTCTACAGTAACTATTTCTGCAGCAGTTTTTTTTTCTTTTGTAAAGAACAGTGGAAACAGTTCTGCATGTGAAGAACAGTGATTATATCGCTGCGAGTAGAAAACCAACCTTGAAATGAAACTGAATAAAAAAGCAAAAATGGCTCCATGAGAAATCTAAAAAATTCAACCTGTTAAACAGCAAAGTTATGACTTTTTTCTATTTCTTATTTTGTGTTATTAAAAGTAGAGACATCAGCAATAATGTGTGATAAACAAACATGAAGCTGAACCTTATAACCTGGAGAAAAAAGGTAGCATGTTCTTAAAAAATAAAATCTAAAAACCTACAAAGTTCTGGATTAAGTATAGTTTGACAGTGTTCTCCTAACAGAGCACTTCGCTCTCAATCTGCAGGTTAACTAGTGGTTCCTAGAATTTCTAAAAGTAGAATGGGAGGAAGATCATTTTAGTTATCAGGCTCCTCTCCTGTGGAACCAACTACCAGTTTTAGTCCGTGAGGCAGACACCCTGTCTACTTTTAAGGCTAGGCTTAAAACTTTCCTTTTGATAAAGCTTATAGTTAGAGTGGCTCAGGTTATCCTGAGCTATCTCTATAGTTATGCTGCTATAGGCTTAGACTGCTGGAGGACATAGGGACCCCTTGTTCATCATTCTGCTTCATTCTATCTCTATTCTCCCACTGCAGAATCTGATCTTGGAGCTTGGCCTGTTTTCCAGTGTAGTCCTGTTTCTCTGACTGTGACTAACTGGATGTGCTCTCTTCATCCTCTGACATGGGAGCTGGCTCGGAGCTCGTCTGCCTGGCTGTGTGTTTCCTGGACGGGGTCGCCTGTGGAGCTGGTTGACAGTTGCCTTTTGTATCTATGCTTCTTTTTCTATGTCTGCTTCTGTCTCCTTGAACCCCAGTCGGCCTCAGCAGATGGCCGCTCACACTGAGCCTGGTTCTGCTGGAGGTTTCTTCCTGTTAAAAGGGAGTTTTTCCTCTCCACTGTCGCTACAAGCATGCTTAGTGTGAGGGATTGCTGAAGAGTCAATGAGTCGATGCAATCAGCTGGTTTTCCTTAGATAGAAAACTTTGAATCAATCTGACTGGATGATCTGGTGAACTGGAAAGTGACCTGAGATGACATGATGTAAATTGGAGTTATAGAAATAAACTGAATAGAATTTTCAAAGGTTAAATAGAACTGCTAGCTGTCCTCTGAAGTCCTTTGATAAGCAGAGTTTAAATGTGTGACATATATAAACACTGCTGTTCCTTGAGGCCTTAGATTGCTTTTGGTTATCAGCAAATCTGCAGTTCAGGTGGCAGAAAGGTCTTCAAGGCCGTTCACTTGTTAAATTCACAAATCTGGTCTCTAATAAGAGAATTCCAAAAACATTAAAAACAATCCACTGGACTTGTTTTCCAAGTTTGAAGATGTTTCTCTTCCCATCCAGGAAGCCTTTTTAAATTCAAATTGTCAAAAATAACGTTAAGTTTGAACCCTTTTCCAATATTTTTTTCTAATGGGAGAAATAAATTTTTTTAAGTTTGCAGCAAACCGGGAATGAGACAAAGCTGAACAATGGAAGAAGGTAGCGCTAGAAGATATAAACATATACTGCTTGTAACTCCGCTCTGGTTGCACTTCTCCATCATTTGCAACCTTAAACATCTTGAACACACAGTATCTGCAGAGAGACGTGACAATGCAGGCAACGTCATGGAGAAGCTGATGGAGGAACATGTGAAAACCTTTAGTCTGATTTCACCTTCATTAAAAGCTCCAAACATGGAAGATAGGCTGATAGATGGAACTAAATAATTTACTAGAAGATGAACTGTGAAGGATACACTGCAAAAAATATAAATCTAATTAAGTATATTTCTCTTAAAATAAGTGCATATTTTTTAAAGGAGGAGGTGAGACACTTTGCCAATGGAACACAACAATTTACATTTAAAATAAGAAAAAAAAACAACTGTATTATTATTGGGGGGCATACATATACACCCCACACTTTTCAAATTTGTAAACATAAGTCAAAATAAATCAAAAACATGCATCCTTTTCTTCCTGCTCATATAAAATGATGTTGGCATGAGAACGTGCAAAGCACCATATTCCCCTCATGGCTTTTCTTCACGCCTGTAAAGCATTACTAAGTCGAACAAACAGGCAAAGCCTTTATAGAGTTTCCCAAATTCAATCCCAATTAAACACAACCTTTAAGGAAATGAGACGCTTAAACAACCATAATAGTTTTCACCCCAATGATCTAATTATCTAAAAATATTGCTATTATCTCTTCATGCTAAGATGAAATGTTTTATAAAGTCTATCTTAGCTACAGTCCCTAAATCACACAGAATAAGCAGGAATACAAAAGCAAAGATAAATACATTTATGCAGTCAAATGGTTTCCTGTGTGCTTAAACACAGCTCCTTCTATAAGTTTGCTTATGTTCCACCTTTGGTTCTTCGACCTCAGGTCAAAGAATCAGGTGCTCTGTAACCGGTTCAGCTACGTCCAGCAGGGGGCAGTGTGACCTGCTAGTATGCATGCTGCAGCCTAGTGCTATAAAGATTCAGGAGGAGCATCCAAGCAGGAAGAGGTGTGATGTGCAGCCTATCTCTCCCAGCTACAGACACTCTTCTTCTCTGACGTAGAGGATCTCATGGGCCTAGCTGGGAACCTGGCAGAGGCAGAAATTAGGAAAAAGATGGCGGTCAGAGACTGTGCATATTTCCCCACAGACACCACAATCTATACCGCAGCTCTATAATGGATGGAAACTCACATTTAGTCCCCTAAAGCTCTTCAAGCTCTAGATAAACTTGAAACTTTAGTTGCAGTCAAGGCTAAAAAGTTTGGTAGACATTAAGATATTGATCTGTTTTACTTTATTTTATTTAATAAAACATTTCCAACATGTACGGAGGGTCAAATGAAAATATTTGCTCATAACCTTCATAAAGTTGATGTAAATGTGTTGATATTCACAGTGCTGACCCCGTGTGGGAGGTGGGGGGTGTCTCATAACCAGCAAAACTTTTTATAATGAATTTATTAACAACACAATGTTATGAATCCGTCTGAAGTTAAACTGAATAAGATCGATGATTTCTGCTCTAAATGAGAGATTATTTGTAGATTAATTTATAACAGATTCTGAAATAAATTCAGGTCTGAACAGTTTGAGTCCATGTAGCTCAGAAATAAGATTTAATCCAAGTAGCTTTGGCTGCATGTTTTTCTATTCAAATGAAATTTTCTAGCAGGACTAAAGGTGTTTTATAAAACTGCTGTAGGTTGTAGTTGACTGATTCTGACTTATCTTGTTCTCCATAAAGGCGCCTCCGTCTGACTCCGACTCGGTTACTATGGCAACCAGTGAAACTCAGCCCGGTTCAGAGTGACTAAAATTAAAACTGTGTGTCTTCAAAATATAAACGGCACCCCTTGATCACTAAACTCATGTCCAGACTCAAAGAAAAGCAACGAGTCATAAATAAATGGTTAAAAAACCCTCCCCTAGGATGGTATGATGTACATAAATAAATACATAATAAATAAACACTATCCTAATTCTCCCCAGACTTAGGCAGTCTGACGTTTGAACCAGGTGAGACTGACATGGGCTCCTAAAGGTTTGGGAAATTTTCAGATTCATGATTGAGGGATTATACGGGATTATGGTGAGTTTTGAAACAGAAATGTGACATTCCATTTAAACATTTTTTAAAGTTTATGCAAATCAGAATTTGCATCTTGGGTAATCGGAAGTCTCTAACATCACCTACTTTTACTTCTATAGAATATCTGGGAACAAATGACCATTTGAATAAGAGCCGCTTTATATGGTCATCAAAGATGGCTCCCAGAATTCCTGAGACCAGTAAAGACTGGAATGTTGGGAAGATCTGAAACGTAATAAATGGGCAGAGGGCCGGTCTGAAGGCACAGAGACAATCTATTAATATTTAAATTAATCCAATAACATACGTTACTCCAACATTCCTAAATAAATCTGGTTCCAGCATTACGGATACATGTGCTAAATGTGGAGATAAAGACCATTTCATTCACTGCCTTTGGGAAAGTCCTGGTTTTAGATAAAATTTCACTTAATGTCGGTACTAAATTTAACCTCTGTCCTAGGTTGTCTGCTAGGTTGATCAAATGTCCATCATTTAGTGTTTGGTGCCAAATATACTGTAGCAACTTCCTGGAAATCTGTAACCAGACCTTAATTAAAAACTTGATATCTACATTATCAATTTCTGTTGCCATGGAGAAACTCAGCTTTATGATTAAGGTTTATATATTGTTTGTTCAATAAGTTATGGGAACAGATTTTCCTGTTCTTGGAAAGTATAAGTAATCATGATGAAGTTTTTTTGGTTTTGATGTTTTGTTTATTTCTGAGGGACTTGTCTATGTCTCTCTTTTGAAATATAAAAGACAATAAACAGATTTTTGTGAACTCTTTTGTTGTCTTGTTAAAATAAAGACATAGTGATCAATCAGGTCTGTCCTGTTGCAAACTGCACTTCTCTCCACTGGTGTTACTGTAAGAGTTAAATGTGAGGAAAAGGTGTTATTTTCATGCAATTCTACTAATTGTATTAAATGTGAATTAAAAGCTGTTCAGGACTATAAGCTGCACAAAGATCTCCAGAGGAAAAAAGGACTGCAATGGGAAAGAAGTATGCAACTACATTCCTTAAAAAATCTATTAATGCTTATTATTTAATCATAGGAAAATGATTATTTTATTTGTTTTTTAAACTGGTTAGATATTGTCAGGAATCCAGTTTGTGTGGTCTATTTTTGTGTTTCCTTTCCTCCTCCACCAGGTGGTGCCCCACCCTCATTGGGTCTCCCTGCACACCTGCAGCTCATTGTCTCATTACCTGTGGAGTGTTCTTAAGCTGCTGACTGCCACTACCTCAAGGCCAGATTGTTTGCCAATACGGGGCACTCTAGCCATGCTTAGTTTAGCAGAGTCTAACCTGAGTTTTTTTTTGCCTCTCAGCAGGAAGTCATCCTGTAAACTGGATTTGTTTGGTCCTTCTCTCTCTGGATGGTTCAACTGAGCTTCTAACTGAGCTGGGGTTCCAAACAGGAAGTTTGGGCCAACTCTCCCCAAGAGGTCGTTTGAGCTTCTCACCAGGCAAAGGTTTCATCAGCACTGCAGCCCATTCAAGTACCGCAGGAAATCTGAGTGGCAGTCAGCTACTCCGTTCACTCCAAACAAGAAGTTTGGGCCCACTTTCCCCAAGAGGTCGTTTGAGCTTCACACCGAGCAAAGGTTTCTTCTGCACCACAGCCCGTTCAAGTACTGCAGGAAATCTGAGTGGCAGTCAGCTTCTCCATTCACCAAGGAACAACCACAGTCTTAGTAACCCAGTCCACCCATCACCAAACAAGACAATCTCTGGTACAATCCTCACTGTCTGGATTCCATAAAGGACACCTTTTCCTGGAGAATTCCGGTTGAGTCAAGTGGTCGTTTGAGCTTCACTCCGGGAAAAGGTGTCATTTAAGGAATCCAGTCTGTGAGGATTGTACCAGAGATTGTCCTATTTGGTGATGGGCGGACAGGGTAACTTGGACTGCGGTTGTTCCTTGGTGAATGGAGAGGCTGACTGCCACTCAGATTTCCAGCAGTACTTGAACGTTTGCAGGATGACTTCCTGCCGAGAGGCAAAGACAAAAACTCAGTTTGACTCAGAAAAACTCAGCTTGGCTAGAGTATCCAAAACTGGCAAACACAAACTCAGGTTAGACTCCGCTAAACTAAGCTTGGCTAGAGTGCCCTGTATTGGCAAACACTCTGGCCTCGAGGTAGTGGCAGTCAGCAGCTTAAGAACACTCCACAGGTAATGAGTCAATGAGCTGCAGGTTTGCAGGGAGACCCATTGAGGACGGGGCACCACCCGATGGAGGAGAAAAAGAAACACAAAAACAGACCACACAAACTGCATTCCTGACAGATATCAGATTTAATGTGGATACAATGAAATAATATGTCTGAGGAAAAATGTTCAGACTTGTGCTATTAATTTATCTGTAGTGGTTTATCCTCCTCACTTCCTGGTTTATTCATGGCAGCGGTATTTCCCCTTTAATGTTTCATTAAATAACTTTCTACCACAGACATTCACATTGACCTTTGCATTGAGAAAGTGAAACCCACTGAAACCCATTGAAAATTGGTGAAACCCACCAATCCCAGTGGTACATGTGCATTAGTTCAGTGGTGCGCAAACTGTGGTACGCGTACCACCAGTGGTGCGTGAGCGCCCTCTGGTGGTACGCAGGGGGATGTTTTGATTTTCCATATTTTTTTCCACATTTTTACTTACAAGAAGAAAAAAAGAAAAAGGTAATGTATTATAAATACAACGTTTTAAAACAAATATGCAGCTTTAGATAAATTAAATTCTGCCTTAAAAAATTTTTTGTTCCTTATGAGACTGAGTAGGTCTATGTGAGAATTGTTGGGCAGAGTTGTATATATTTGTAAATAACTCAATAATTTCACACTTTTCTGGGGGAGTTTTATGAAATATCCCACGTTTAGTTCTGAATAACTTCCATCAACTCAGACCACTGTCCTGGACTCTGATGAAGAAAAGCATCACCTTTGCACATCATGTCTTCCATCATCTGCTGGTTCTCTGATGCTTTGGGAGGTTAAAAAGGGACAGAAATGGAAACTTTGGAAAACTGTCGCACATCAGGCTAAAAGGCATCCTTGGTCACTGCTAAGCTTAAAACATCTTGCATCAAATTTTAGAGCTGAATACTTGTCAAATTCAATGATATGAATAAAAATAATCATTTTTTTAAGTTTTCTAAAATGTAAAAGAAGCAAAAAGCAACAATAACAGAAGATGCAATAAAAGTTAATAAAATCAGTTTGATTAGGATCTTTCAACATTTAATTTCTTTATAATCCTATTTCATTTTGAAGTTGTTTCTAAATGGTCATTAAGGGCACTTTTATGAGGGGGATTAGATCATCCAAAATGAAAAAAATATTATCATCAAATGTGACTGAGGTTATGTAAAAACTGGTGTTCAAACCGTCAGCAGTGACTCGTATTTCAGGACTGACTCCTGCTGATCTTCATTCTTGGCTTTTTTTGCCACAAACAAAAATTAAGCCTCAGCAAATAAGCATTAAACCCGGTGCAATCTGTCCTCCTGTAGCAGCACCTGCATCTTTTCAAAGTTGACTAACATGAGAGGCATTCAGTAAATCAGAGCAGCGTTACCCAGCAAACCTTCTAAACCGGTTCTGCTAAAAATCACAACCTCAGAAAGAAAATATGGAAAAACCCGAAAGGTAATAAAGAGAAAAAAAGTTTTTGGGATTCTGGTTGCAGTAGGAGACGGAAGGTTACCATGCCAACACTGACATAAAAGCATTCTGCACCGATAGTAGGTTAAAGATACGTGACAAGCAGCTGTGACTGGCCAATAGAGGGCGCCACCCCACCCACCCAATGACCCTGATTAAGACATATAAATAAAGAAAATGTCTTTTTTATAATTTAATTTTAAATCAAGGTTTTAAAAATTTAGAAATATATTAATATATATTTTTAGATGTGCAACATAAACGTTTAATCTTGAAAGACTAGTAAAGCCCCATTCCCTTTTTGGTCAGATTGGCGACTTATTTCCCCCCTAGGAAGTAAAACTGTTTACCCAGTGATTCTGGTTAAAAGACTCAAACACATAGGAGAGCTCTCGCCACAGCGCAGACGTTTGGCAGGTGATTGAAAGGTCCAATGGTGGGAGTAAGAGACGGGAGAAATGGTTTAGCTCCAAGGCTGCTTGGAGCTAAGCTGCTTGCAGCGAGGCTAACTGCGTGCAGCGAGGCTAACTGCATGCAGCGAGTCTAACTGCCTGCAGCGAGGCTAACCGCATGCAGCGAGGTTAACTGCGTGCAGCCAGGCTAACTGCATGCAGCCAGGCTAACTGCATGCAGCGAGGCTAACTGCATGCAGCCAGGCTAACTGCCTGCAGCCAGGCTAAATGCATGCAGCGAGGCTAACTGCATGCAGCGAGGTTAACTGAGTGCAGCCAGGCTAACTGCAAGCAGCCAGGCTAACTGCATGCAGCGAAGCTAACTGCATGCAGCGAGTCTAACTGCCTGCAGCCAGGCTAACTGCATGCAGCAAGGCTAAATGCATGCAGCGAAGTTAACTGCGTACAGCCAGGCTAACTGCGTGCAGAGAGGCTAACTGCATGCAGCGAGTTTAACTGCTTGCAGCCAGGCTAAATGCATGCACCGAGGCTAACTGCATGTACCGAGGTTAACTGCGTGCAGCCAGGCTAACTGCAAGCAGCCAGGCTAACTGCATGCAGCCAGGCTAACTGCATGCAGCTAGGCTAACTGCATGCAGCCAGGCTAACTGCATGCAGCGAGGTTAACTGCGTGCAGGAAGGCTAACTGCATGCAGCTAGGCTAACTGCATGCAGCGAGGTTAACTGCGTGCAGCAAGGCTAACTGCATGCAGCTAGGCTAACTGCATGCAGCCAGGCTGACTGCATGCAGCGAGGCTAACTGCGTGCAGCCAGGCTAACTGCAAGCAGCCAGGCTAACTGCATGCAGCCAGGCTAACTGCATGCAGCTAGGCTAACTGCATGCAGCCAGGCTAACTGCATGCAGCGAGGTTAACTGCGTGCAGCAAGGCTAACTGCATGCAGCTAGGCTAACTGCATCCAGCCAGGCTGACTGCATGCAGCGAGGCTAACTGCATGCAGCGAGGTTAACTGCGTGCAGCCAGGCTGACTGCATGCAGCGAGGCTAACTGCATGCAGCCAGGCTAAATGCATGCAGTGAGGCTAACTGCATGCAGCGAGGTTAACTGCGTGCAGCCAGGCTAACTGCAAGCTGCCAGGCTAACTGCATGCAGAGACGCTAACTGCATGCAGCCAGGCTAACTGCATGCAGCTAGGCTAACTGCATGCAGTGAGGCTAACTGCATGCAGCGAGGCTAACTGCATGCAGCTAGGCTAACTGCATGCAGCGAGGCTAACTGCATGCAGCGAGGCTAACTGCATGCAGCGAGGCTAAGGCTTTATCCTGCTTTCCCCTCCTCCTTTTCCAAAGGTCAGGATCAGATCCAGCATGGATAAAGACAGCTAGGACTGATTTAAAGCACTTTGTAGAACAAAGGCAAAGAAGAATGAACAATCTGGGAAATAACAACATATAATATATAAATAAATATAATATATAAATAATATAATATATAACATGCAATATATAAATAAATTATAACATGGAAAATAATAGAATATAGTCTATTTTTTCTAGACGTTTGTTCATTTCCATAGTTGCTGTTAAATAAACATATTCTCAGAAAATAAATATTTTTTATGTATTAAAAAAAAATAAAGCTGACTAATAGCTTCTCCATTAATAAACTGACACATTATTTTTTTAGGTTTGTGGCACATTATTGAGCCTTTCACAAAGACACAGAAGGGCAGGATTTATAGACAACAAAATAAACCTAATAATGTTTTTTTTTTATAAAGTACTTTTATGTTTGTTGTTGTTTGCAATTATATAAATATACAGGTGTGATAACTTAGTATTGGTTTGATTGGTTTTTGGTGTTCGTCTATTTTCAGCCCCCCCACCCCGGGAACCCAGATGTTGTGAGGTGCTAGTCGCCCGTGACAGAGCTGAATGAAACTGTTTTAACGAACGAGCAACTATTGCTCGTTACTTTAAAAACATGTGTGGTAGTTCACCCTGGAGGCCGCTTATCTGGTTAACTCCTCCCACCACCAGGAGGCGGTCTTTGATAACGATGGAAGAGGCAGAGCATCTGGGGAAATTCATGGGGGCTAAAGGTACCCATTTCTTCTTCTGAGGGTTAAAGGCCTCGACTGTGTCCAAAGCTGTGGGCTCATGACCTAAAGGTGACATTAAGGACCCGTCCTCATTAAGCCGTCACACTCTTGCTTCAGTTTATTGCAGCTACTTACAGACAAGGATTTAATGGAAACATTTCCTGTCTGCAGTCTTGTTGTTTATATCTGATGTTGTGCTTCTAACTCACCAAGTCCACCTGCAACCACCATCCTGCCGCGCAAGAAGGCAGCAGCAAAGTCTGCTTGCTTTGTTTTCAGAGAGACCGTCTCGTCGGACCTTAGCCAGGTGCCTGAAAAGGAACAAGGTGAAAATAAAAAGACAGATGGAGTCAGCAAGTGTGTGTGTGTGTGTGTGGGGGGGGGGGGGGGGTTGGGGGGGTGGGGGAGGGATTAACGTAAGGTCAGAAAGTAGACAAGGTCAATTCCTAAGGCAGCAGTCTACCTTCCGACAGACCCAACGCTGCTGAGTCTGACCTATGCAAACAGGTTACCCATGAGGCACCTGTAGCTAGAAGAAACTGACGTTTGACAGCCTGCTGACAGATTCCTGAATGTCTGAAAGTTCCTGGAGGAAAATCTGATGCTGAAGATTCTCAGTCATCCAGGTCAGATTCATTCCAAAAATAAAATACACAACAATCCGCTGGACTTTGTTTGAAGACATTTCACTTCCCATCCAGGAAGCTTTTTCAATTCAAAATGTAGAGTGGACCAAAAACAAAGCTTTGTTTTGTTAGGAAACATGCAAATTGAAGCAGAAGATTGGCCCCGCCCCTTAGGAATGGAGGTCGTTTGGCTTCTTTGTTAGCCAGCAATACCCAATACTGGTCTATGTCTCTAAAAGGGGGGTCGTTAGGGTCATTGTTGGCCTGGCTGTGCAGGTAGGATGTTTTGGTTGAGATGATAGCGGAATGGAATGAACACTAGTGTGTAAAAAGTAATTAGTTAGATTAAAAATGCTAGTTAGTTAGAATCAGAGTTATTTTAACATACTTGTGTTCCAATAGTTGCAGCAAAGCCCTATGAGCAAAACTTTAACAACATTGATTCTGGACCATTTGGCTGTGAAGTAGAAAGTGGGTCATGCTCTCTCTGCTGTAGCCCCACCGTTATAATAGCGCTGTTATAACCATGAGGGAACTCTGTCCAAAACTGACAGCTATAACCGCTAAAATACAAACAGAGGCCTTCCTGTTACACAGTCCATTTGATTTCCTTAAATCTCTAACGTTTATTCATTATAAAACCTTGGATTTTTTTTGGGCGACCTTAAAAGGCTCTGGAAGATAAAAGAATGTAGCTGGCAGTAATTGAACTGAAAATGTAGCCCTGATTTTACAATTTATTTTATCCAAGCTAAAGTTTTTCCTTATAGTTTCAGGCTTGTTTATCTGAAGACAAGCAAAGACAGATAAGTTAATTAAGAATGAAGTGAAAATTAGAATGATGGAGCAATAAAGCATATTTTACTCTTAGCGTGTTGTTGGCTACAGTACATTCTTTATCTCACTCAGGCTCTTCAGTCCTTGTTTTCCATCTAACCTTCTTTCTATCTTTCCCTTTTTTAGGTAAAATTAATTTCTAATCTACTCCTGAAACCAGATAGAGAGTCAACAAGAACAGGTGCCAAGCAGAGAATGGAAAAGAGAAGCCAGATGGGGAGTCGTCTCTGAGAGTTTTCCAGCTCTTTACTTTTCCAGTCTGGTTAAGTTTCAGCGAGGAGATGCAGGAGAAATCACAGCTGGACATCTGCTCTGCTTTGTTCTTCCTCACAGGGGAAAAGCTGCTTCTCTTTCTGAGGTTGTTTGCAATCAGCATGCGTTTTATAAAGAATAATAGCTGCAGCTCAAGAAGCTGCTTTCAACATTTTTAATGAAACAAAATTATTCAACCGTCCGTCCATCAAGATAGGATATAAACGCTTTTACATTTTCCTTGTTCGAAATGATTTTTTCTTTCCTTTTTTCACGTCCTGGTGCAGCACATCAGTCTTTCCTGGCAGCCTACCAGCGCAGCTTTCTTCCAAAAACGGAATTTATTTTGCAGGTGTCCTAATTTCTCTGGTTGAAACTAATCAACATATTAATAGAAATCAACGTAAATGTTTATAAGAACTGTTATGAGTAAAAGTATTAAACACATTGACCGAAATGCATTAAATACTTTGTACAAAAGCCTGTTTGTTAAAAGAATTTCCAACCTTCTTTTTAAAGAAACTAGTTTAAATGTAGTGTTTGCATTATCTGCACTCTGATGTTCAGTTATTTCTATTGATTTTCATCTGCATAACAGTCAGATCATTAATGTGGGAAATTCAAGCAGCTTTCCTTTTCTTCTTTATTTTCAGCCAATAGGGAATAAACTCTGAAAATTAGCCGACTCAAATATCCACAACTGTTTCATCTTCAGATTCCTAAAACTATCCCAGTAGATTTCTTTATTCAAGAAACAAAAATTAACTTTTTTTCTACTGCATCAGGACTCATTTCAGGACTCAAACTTAAATGTATAAAATTAAAATTTTTGGTGAAGCATTTACAAGTGGAACAAAATTTATTGGATATTTTAAACTGTTTTAACAAATAAAAAACTGAACTGGGTGTGCTAAAGTATTCAGCCCCCCTTGAGTTCCTACTTTGTACCTTTACACTTCAAAAAATCAAAATCTTGATAAGTCATTTTTTCTTAAAATAAGTGCATTTGTTCTTTAATTGAGGAGATAAAAGAGACATCTTGCAAATGGAAATAGACAATTTAGATTTAAAATAAGAAAACACGATTGCATTGTCTTATTTTAAGTGACTATTACCTAATTATCTTATTTTAAGAGTAAAAATACTGATTCCATTGGAAAACTATCTCATTTACTTACTCAAATCAAGGGTAAATACACTTAATTTAAGAAAATTTTACTTAATTCTAGATCGTTTTTCAAGTGTAGCTGCGTGACAGGTGCAGGTATCAGTTCTGCACATCCAGAGAGAAGTTTTTGCCCGTTCTCAGGTTGGATAGAGAGCATTATTGAACAGCAGTTTTCAGTTCTTTTCACTAATTCTGGATTAGATTCAGGTCCGGTCTTTGACTAGGCCATTCTAACACCTGGATGTGTTGAAGATTATACTTTGTTTTGGTTCATCGTCTTGTTGGAAGATAAATCTCCGGCCACTCTCAGGTCTCCTGCAGACTCCAACAGGTTTCCTTCCAGAATATTTGGCTCCATCCGTCTTCCTATTAATTCTAATCATCTTCCCTGCTGAAGAAAAGCAGGCCCAAACCATGATGCTGCCGCCTCTATGTTTGCCAGTGGGGAAGGTATGTTAAAGGGTGATGAGCTGTGTTGCTTTTAACCCAAACATAATGTTTTGCATTATGCAAACAATTCAATTCAATTCAGTTTATTTATATAGCGCCAAATTCACAACACATGTCATCTCAAGGCACTTTACAGTTCAACCAGATCATACAGTCAAATTGATACAAAGTTTTCTATCTAAGGAAAACCAGTTGATTGCATTGACTCATTGACTCAAATACAATCCCTCACACTAAGCATGCTTGCAGCGACAGTGGAGAGGAAAAACTCCCTTTTTACAGGAAGAAACCTCCAGCAGAACCAGGCTCAGTGTGAGCGGCCATCTGCCGAGGCCGACTGGGGTTCAAGGAGACAGAAGCAGAGATACAAAAAGCAGCTGTAAAAGGCGGCCCCGTCCAGGAAACACACAGCCAGGCAGACGAGCTCCGAGCCAGCTCCCATGTCAGAGGATGAAGAGAGCACATCCACCCAGCCACGGCCAGAGAAACAGGACCACACTGGAAAACAGGCCAATCTCCAACATCTACAAACAAGGGTGTTGATGGAAGCAGCACAGCTGATGTTTCTTTCCTGGATGACGTCACAGCCAAACAGGAACAGACGAGGCAAAGCTACTCTGAGGAAAAGCAGAGAGAGCAGAACGTTAGAGATTGAACTAACAGATTCTGCAGAATAGGAGAACAGAGAGAGAATGAAGCAGAAAGATGAAATGGGGGTCCCTATGTCCTCCAAAAGTCTAAGCCTATAGCAGCATAACTTTAAAGACAGCTCAGGATAACCTGAGCTACCCTAACTATAAGCTTTATCAAAAAGGAAAGTTTTAAGCCTAGTCTTAAAAGTAGACAGAGTGTCTGCCTCACGGACTAAAACTGGTAGTTGGTTCCACAGGAGAGGAGCCTGATAACTAAAAGATCTGCCTCCCATTCTACTTTTAGAAATTCTAGGAACCACTAGTAAACCTGCAGATTGAGAGCGAAGTGCTCTGTTAGGAACATAAGGAACAATCAGATCTCTGATATAAGATGGAGCTTGGCCATTTAAGGCTTTATATGTGAGAAGGAGGATTTTAAATTCAATTCTTGATTTAACAGGAAGCCAATGAAGAGAAGCCAGGATAGGAGAGATATGATCTCTCTTTTTAATTTTCATCAGAACTCTGGCTGCAGCATTTTGGATCAGCTGAAGGCTTTTAACTACAGTTTGTGGACTTCCTGATAGTAAAGAATTACAATAGTCCAGCCTTGAAGTAACAAATGCATGGACTAGTTTCTCAGCATCACCCCTGGACAGGAGATTTCTAATTTTTGCAATATTCCTCAGATGAAAGAAGGAAATTCTAGAAACCTCTTTGATCTGGGATTTAAATGACAGGTCCTGATCAAAAATAACACCAAGAGTTTTTACTTTATTATCTGAAATCAGTTTAATCCCATCCAAATGAAGTGACTGGCTAATCAGCTTCTTTTTCAGAGACTCTGGTCCAAAGACTATAACTTCTGTTTTGTCTGCATTCAGAAGCAGAAAGTTAAGAGTCATCCAGGTTTTTATGTCTTCAAGACATGCCTGTAATCTATGTAATGGGTTAGCTTCATCTGGATTTATAGACAGATATAGCTGGGTATCATCAGCATAACAGTGGAAATTAATCCCATGCTGTCTAATAACTCTACCAATTGGGAGCATGTATAAAGTAAAGAGAATTGGTCCTAGCACTGATCCCTGTGGTACTCCACAGGTAACCTTTGAGCGTGTTGAAGATCTATCATTAACATAAACAAACTGAATTCGATCAGATAGATAAGATTTAAACCAGTCTAGTGCTGTTCCTTTAATTCCAACAAAATATTCAAGTCTTTCTAAAAGAATATTATGGTCAACTGTATCAAATGCAGCACTAAGATCCAACAGGACGAGCACAGATACGAGTCCATTATCTGAGGCCATGAGAATATCATTAGTGACTTTCACCAGAGCTGTTTCAGTGCTATGATGAGCTCTAAAGCCAGACTGAAACTCTTCAAAAAGTTCATTATGGTGTAAGTGGTCGCAAACTTGTTTGGCAACTACTTTCTCAAGAATTTTGGATAAGAAAGGAAGATTGGATATAGGTCTATAATTAACCAAGTCATCTGGGTCAAGAGACGGTTTCTTAAGCAGAGGTTTAATTACAGCAACCTTAAAAGCTTTAGGTACATATCCCTGTAACAGAGATAGATTAATCACATCTAAAATGGAGGAGGAGATCAAAGGGAATACCTCCTTAAATAACCTGGTTGGAACTGGATCTAACATACAAGTTGAAGGCT
Organism: Cyprinodon diabolis; assembly: GCA_030533445.1. NCBI lineage: Eukaryota > Metazoa > Chordata > Actinopteri > Cyprinodontiformes > Cyprinodontidae > Cyprinodon > Cyprinodon diabolis. The sequence continues at coordinate 49,259,142 of CM060081.1, forward strand.
TAGATGAAGACAATAATTTTGCTAATTCAGAAAGTTCAACTGGATCAAAGCAGTCTGAACCCAGTTCAGATTCCATGACTACTTCAGGTACAATCGCGGATAGAGGAGTGCTTATGATCTTATTTTTAATAAGATCAATCTTATTTATAAAGAATCCCATAAAATCATTGCTGCTAAGAGCAGGTGGAATGGACAGTTCAACAGAGCTATGGCTCTGGGTGAGTTTGGCAACTGTATTAAAAAGAAATCTAGGATTATTCTTATTCTCCTCTATTAATGAGGAGAAGTATGCTGCTCTTGCTTTACAAAGGGTCCTCTTATACAGCAGTAAACCATTTTTCAAGACTAGGAAGGACTCCCGCAGGCCTGTGGAGCGATATTTTCTCTCCAGTTTCCTAGCATTTTGCTTCAAAGTACGCAGCTCTGCATTAAACCAAGGAGCAAGCTTTCTATTTTCAACGGTTTTCATTTTCAAGGGAGCTGCGTTGTCTAAGGCAGTACGCAGAGAACTAGCAACCCCATCAACAAAATCATCAACCTGTGAAGGGGAATAAGCTATGCTTTTGCACTCTGCAGCACTGCTCAGCGACACAGAGGAGAGAGAAAGTGAAGCAGATTCTTTAAAATTTATAACTGCACCATCTGATAAAGATCTACTAAAATTGAACCTTCTTTTGGGGGAGGAGAACTCTGTTAAAGTAATCCTGAAGGTTATTAGAAAGTGGTCAGAGAGGACAGGGTTGTGAGGAAATACTGTTATTTCTTCACATTCTATGCCGTATGTCAGCACAAGATCCAAAGTATGAAGATGAGAATGTGTGGGACTATTCACATTTTGAACAAAGCCAATAGTGTCTAAGATAGCATTAAAGGCTGCTCTTAAGCTATCGCCTTCAATGTCAGCATGGATGTTAAAATCTCCCACTATGATGACCCTGTCAGTATTTAATACCAAATCAGAAAGAAACTCTGAAAACTCATCTAAAAATTCAGAGTAAGGACCTGGCGGACGATACAAAGTTACAAAAAGAAGAGGTTTTCTTGCCTTGAAATTTGGATGAGGGAAATTAAGGGTTAAATGTTCAAAAGAGTTGTAGGTATTAACTGTTTTGGGAGTAATCAGTAAGTCAGACTGGAAGATTGTTGCTACTCCTCCTCCTCGCCCAGAACTTCTGGGTATGTGAAAATTTAAATAGCTTGAAGGAGTTGCCTCGTTTATGCTCACATAATCCTCATGCTGCAGCCAGGTTTCTGTAAGGCAAAACAAGTCAATGTGATTATCACAAATCAAGTCATTAACTAGCAGACTTTTAGAGGAAAGAGATCTTATGTTAAACAGACCGCATTTAATTGTTTTAACTTTTTCCCCAATTGGAGTTATTTTGATTTTAATTAGATTATCATGATTTACTCCTTTGGGAATCTTTGCTAATTTATTAGATTTTGGTCGTGGGCAAGATGACCAAACCAAACAGTTGGTTTTTGGTTCCATCTGAGCAGAGCAGCTTCTTCCACATGTTTGCTGAGTCTCCCAGGAGGCTGCTGGCAAACTTTAAACCAGAATTTTTATGGATGTCTTTCAGAAATGTCTTCCTTCCATAAAGGCCAGATATCTGCAGCATCGACTGGTTGTTCTCCTATGGACAGAGTCTCCATCCTCAGCTGTAAATCTCTGCAGTTCATCCAGAGGGTTCCTGGGCCTGTGGGCTGCATCTCTGATCAGTCTGAACGTTCAGAGGGACGGCGGGTCTTTAAAGGTTACTTAGATTCCCAGCGGTCTATGACTGTGCTCCTTGGGATGTTTAAAGCTGTGCTTTAAACAGACGTCTGAGACGATCACAGAGCAGGAGACCTGATTCCACTCAGGTGGATTCTATTGATCATTGGATCATTGGAGCCTCATCAATGTATTTTGCACCCCCACTCTGCAGTTTGTTTGTTTTTTAAAACAAGTTTAAAATATCCAATACGTTTTGTGGTATTTCATGACTTTGTCCCACTGATTGATTCTTCAGAAAAAAAAAAAAAAAAAATTTGAGAAACATAAATACATCTTTTGCAGATTTATTAAAAAAGAAAAACCTAAAACAACTGCTTCACAGTGGGGCCCCTGCAGTCAAAATAATGCGCCTAACGGCAGCATTATTTTGGCCGCTGTCATTTGTCCCCCTTCACCTTTAATATATGTGATCAATGGCACCTACTGGAACTGAAATCTCGATTAAAATGCAAATTGTAGTTGAAAGTATTGACTGATTGACTGATGGATTGATTGGTAGTAGAGCTAAAGCCTTAGCTCCGTACGAGCCTGTGGCCATAAAATAATACCTTCTTCCAGGTCACATGACCTGGCCAATGGCGGTGTGTCTTCTCCCAACTGGTAGCATTGATAGTGTCTAGCTCTGTATTTTGGCCTGAGGAATAATATAAAAGAACTCATATGTGTCAAGTCTTTAGGTCACAAAGTCCACGGTGTGCCTTTAAGTTAATTCTGCATCCTTGGAGCACGTATTATTCTGTTCTAACGGGAGGCGACAGAGGAGAATAAAGACTGTGACTGTGTCCTGAACATTATAAGGACAGGGGACATGGACATTATTCAATTCAATTTCAATTCAGTTTATTTATATAGCGCCAAATTCACAACACATGTGATCTCAAGGCACTTTACAGTTCAACCAGATCATACAGTCAAATTGATACAAAGTTTTCTATCTAAGGAAAACCAGTTGATTGCATTGACTCATTGACTCAAATACAATCCCTCACACTAAGCATGCTTGTAGCGACAGTGGAGAGGAAAAACTCCCTTTTAACAGGAAGAAACCTCCAGCAGAACCAGGCTCAGTGTGAGCGGCCATCTGCTGAGGCCCACTGGGGTTCATGGAGACAGAAGCAGAGATAGAAAAAGAAGCATAGCTACAAAAGGGCAACTGTCAACCAGCTCCACAGACGGCCCGGTCCAGGAAACACACAGCCAGGCAGACGAGCTCCGAGCCAGCTCCCATGCCAGAAGATGAAGAGAGCACATCCACTCAATCACGGTCAGAGAAACAGGACCGCACTGGAAAACAGGCCGATCTCCAGCATCGGTAAACAAGGGTGTTGATGGAAGCAGCACAGCTGACGTTTCTCTCCAGGACGGCGCCACAGCCAAACAGGAACAGACGAGGCAAAGCTACTCTGAGGAAAAGCAGAGAGAGCAGAAGGTTAGAGATTGAACTAAACGATTCTGCAGAATAGGAGAATAGATATAGAATGAAGTAGAATGATGAAATGGGGGTCCCTATGTCCTCCAGAAGTCTAAGCCTATAGCAGCATAACTATAGAGATAGCTCAGGATAACCTGAGCCACTCTAACTATAAGCGTTATCAAAAAGGAAAGTTTTAAGCCTAGCCTTAAAAGTAGACAGGGTGTCTGCCTCACGGACTAAAACTGGTAGTTGGTTCCACAGGAGAGGAGCCTGATAACTAAAAGATCTGCCTCCCATTCTACTTTTAGAAATTCTAGGAACCACTAGTTAACCTGCAGATTGAGAGCGAAGTGCTCTGTTAGGAACATAAGGAACAATCAGATCTCTGATATCAGATGGAGCTTGGCCATTTAAGGCTTTATATGTGAGAAGGAGGATTTTAAATTCAATTCTTGATTTAACATGAAGCCAATGAAGAGAAGCCAGGATAGGAGAGATATGATCTCTCTTTTTCATTTTCATCAGAACTCTGGCTGCAGCATTTTGGATCAGCTGAAGGCTTTGAACTACAGTTTGTGGACTTCCTGATAGTAAAGAATTACAAAAGTCCAGCCTTGAAGTAACAAATATAATTGTTATATATAATAAATATAATCTAATTTTTGCAATGTTCCTCAGATGAAATTATATGGACAGGGGTCTCTAAGGAACAGGGTTGGGAACCACTGATATATGTTTTTCCCAACTGAAAGAGTAATGATTTTTTTTTAATTTAGAATTTCATTTTTTTTTCTTGCATAGCAAAGAACATTTTATAAATTTTTACCACAACAGTACTAAAAACAATATGAACAACTGCAATATTAACAAACCAAACCAAAGTTCTTAAAACTTACAAAATATATATCATTACTAACCTGTGTTAAAGTTGTCAAGCAGTTTGCGAATCTGGATGGGAGGAAGAACATCTGACAGGTCTGCTCCTGGAGCTCCTTCAACGGATTTTAGATCCTCAATGGTTTCTACTCCCCAGCTAAGAAGTCTTTCCACCAGCTTCTCCAACTTCGCTTGAGGGAGTCCAGGAAGGGCTTTCAAAATAGCCCTCTGAATTTCCTCAGCAGAAATGGCTGACATTATTCTAGAGAAGGAAAAGATTGGTGAAGAGCAAGCACTGACAATCCACACAGTTTATACAATGGTAATGGATAATAATCCAAAAGTTCTTCCTGATTAACACAACACAATTTGGTCAGTTTTTCGCTAAGGCAGTAAAGGTCTTGATCACTGAGTGTTACAGAGCTATAGCATTCTGTTAAGAAGTGAACAGAGTTTCTTTAAGTAGAATAGCTTTGATTTTTCCAAAGACAAGACCTTCCTCACACTGATCCACCACAAGAAACATATTTTTCTTGTATGTTGTCCCTTTAACTTTTGCTTCATGTGAAATCAGACTAGACTGGAAGTCTATACTGACAAGAGCATCTCTGATATCATCATTGTAATCAGCCAGATCAAAATCAGTTCCCCTTTCAACGATCACATTAGGTGGGAACAGGCTCCCAGCACTAAAGTGTGGAGCCCAAATTCTTAAAGTAATGCAGTCTTTTGCACACTGTTTGAAATATGTATGTTTGCTTTAAATCTAAGTGTCAAAAAGCGAATGAGTGGCCCAAACTTCAAAGTCAGTTCCAGATAATGAAGGACATAGTGGTGCTTTGGCCTCAGAGAATGGTCAGGAAACAGTTTCTTTCTATAGTACAAGTAGTCCTCTATCATAACTTTTAGGTAAGCAATCTGACCTGATGAAATAGTGGGTGCACAAATGAACTCCACCATGTTTCATAGCTGTAGAACAAGTTGCCACACATCATTCTCAGCTGAGCTCTTTATTTTGTCTCCAAATAGGACAGGCAGCAATCTGAAGAAACTCCAGTTCTGTTTTTTACTGCTGGGGTTGAGTGCAGCTGGCTTATCATGTGCATCATTTCCATTGTACCTGAATTGATCAATTCTTCTATCCAGGTCCACATATGTAAATTGTTTCTCAACATTTACAAGATATTTGATGTAGAGGGCCAAATCATAGGAAACAATACCCTCAAATAGATCATGAGCAATACATGGGGGCAAGCCAGGGTTGCACACATGAAAGTTTGCTAGCTCATTGAACAGTGAGTCAAATTTGAGACCTTTTTTCTGATCTAGATCTTCAGCCAGGACATTATTTTTATTTGACTGCACAGTTCTGGCAGGTGAAAGTGGGTCAGTCTCAAATTATTTTCTTTCTATTTCACAGAATCTACAAAAGAAACAGTTTGTGCTGAAATTTTCAGCAAAACCATCAATACAGCGAGAGCCCAGGTTATCACCTACAATGGCACAGAGGCTGGTCTTTCGTATATCACCATTTGGTAGTTCAGTACCACTCACCTCGAGGTCCTTCAGATTTTTCACCAGCGTCCCCAACACTAAGTCTTGTCCAAAGTATGGGAAATCTTGTTCTCTGCAAAGAAGAACAAGTTGCATATGATCTGTAGTAGATCGGTTGTAGGGCAAAATGTCTCCTTTTTTTTTTTTAACAGTGTCCTGTCTGGCAATGTGGCAATAAGAATAATTGTCTTTATGCCAAAAAGAGCCCAACAGATTTTACTTTCACAAGTGTAGCAGTATGGCAATTGCCATATAGCTCCACTTGTTTCATGCATATAAATTGCTAAAAAGTATTAAATTTAACTTGTTTATACTTGTAGACACCCTGAGACATGCACTGTTTAAATGGACAAGTTGCACTTGTTCCTTCATTTAAATGAGTTTTTCAGTGTGAAAAGAAACTAACTGAACCATCACATTGCACATTACAATATTCAGCATGACAGATAAAATCAGTGTAGACCGAATCCATAGCTGCTTGTTGCTGCTTATAAAACCTGTATGAATGTGCTTTGAAAGCCTTGTAGTTTTTGTTGTTATTCCACATCTAAAACTGACATTTGGCAGACTTCTGTGAAATTTCATGTGCCTCAAATATAAAAATAAATACGGTTTCAGATTGTTTTGGGCAAAATTGACAGAGAATCATCCTGGTCCTGAAATGGAAGCTTATTTTAGTCGAAGGTGCACATTCAAAAAATTTCAGTGTAAAATATAGCTCAGATTTTCGATGACCTCCACAGCCTAAAAAAACTATGCTATAGGATCACTTGAAATATACGTTTATAAAAGTTTTACTGCCAGTAAAACTGTAGCAAAAAAGCTCAGTTGAGGCACCTGCCCCAGGGGAAAAAAGAGCGCGAATCTGTTTTCTTTTTTTTTTACCTAAAGAAAACAGTCTGATAACAACCGATTAATTTTTTTTCCATAAAGCTTAAAGCCAAATAAGATAGAAGCAACTGTTTATCAAATTTAATAACACGAAATAAATATTTTTTTTCAACAAAGATTTATGATAATTTACAGAGGGGCAGCCTAAGCTCTGACATGAAACCATCCGAGTACACTCACAACGAATTAGATGTGAGATGGACGCAGAGAAGATTCTTTTTTTTTTGTCAAATTAAATGAATCTGTTAAGTACAGCAAGTTACAATAGAAAGGCAGCTATATTTGTAAAGGCGTCGCGAGGATGTATCCGGTCCGCCACTATCAAATTCTACTTGAAACATTGCCTGAACATAAATGTAAGAATTCTAATTATTTTAAGGATGAATGATTACAAACGAAGTTTAAACAAAAAAAGCAGAAACCAATATGCTAATATGCAGCTGTCTAGATGAGGCTAACTTAAAAAGACCTTTTAATGTCGTCTCAGAGCCAGAGTTAGGAACAGAATATGCCACTTTTCGGTTGTCACGGACGTATCAGACAAAAAGTGAAGCATTAACCAAAATAACACTATAAATACTCATTTTCAGCTAAATATGTAACCCTCGGCTAATTCTGGTTAAAAACCAAACATAAAGACGGAACAAAAAAGCACTTGTACTGCTCCCACTGCTACCTTAGAAAACCCAGAGGATAACGTTAGCGAACAACGTAATAAATGCGTGAGAAGCTCAGTATCATCACATAGCCTGCATTTTTTATCCACTAATAGATAAAAATAAAATTCAAAAAGTATTTAACCAGATAAAGTCCTTCTTCCTCCTGCCCGCGAAAACTGGCCTCCTGTCGGTAAAGTTCAAACAATGCAGCTGTACATTTATGCACGTGATCCAATGGTCCAATCAAATTCGATATTCTGTCCAGAGGCATTTCTGTTTAAAGCTAAGAGCTATATATTCAGAGTCCAGCCTCCTGGCTGTATTCTCATGATGTAGTTTTAACAGCAATTTTTTTACAGTGTATCAGAAATGGAGACTGAAAGAGGCAGGGAAGGAAAACGAGGTCTGGATGAAACAGAGTTACACTATATTGCCAAAAGTATTTGCTCACCTGCCTTGACTCACATATGAGCTTAAGTGACATCCCGTTCCTAATCCATAGGGTTCAATATGACGTCGGTCCACCCTTTGCAGCTAGAACAGCTTCAACTCTTCTGGGAAGGCTGTCCACAAGGTTTAGGAGTGTGTTTATGGGAATTTTTGACCATTCTTCCAGAAGCGCATTTGTGAGGTCGCACACTGATGTTGGACGAGAAGGCCTGGCTCTCAGTCTCCGCTCTAATTCATCCCAAAGGTGTTCTATCGGGTTGAGGTCAGGACTCTGTGCAGGCCAGTCAAGTTCATCCACACCAGACTCTGTCATCCATGTCTTTATGGACCTTGCTTTGTGCACTGGTGCACAGTCATGTTGGAAGAGGAAGGGGCCAGCTCCAAACTGTTCCCACAAAGTTGGGAGCATGGAATTGTCCAAAATGTCTTGGTATGCTGAAGCATTCAGAGTTCCTTTCACTGGAACTAAGGGGCCAAGCCCAGCTCCTGAAAAACAACCCCACACCATAATCCCCCCTCCACCAAACTTTACACTTGGCACAATGCAGTCAGACAAGTACCGTTCTCCTGGCAACCGCCAAACCCAGACCCGTCCATCAGATTGCCAGATGGAGAAGCGCGATTCGTCACTCCAGAGAACGCGTCTCCACTGCTCTAGAGTCCAGTGGCGGCGTGCTTTACACCACCGCATCCGACGCTTTGCATTGCACTTGGTTATGTATGGCTTGGATGCAGCTGCTCGACCATGGAAACCCATTCCATGAAGCTCTCTGCGCACTGTTCTTGAGCTAATCTGAAGGCCACATGAAGTTTGGAGGTCTGTAGTGATTGACTCTGCAGAAAGTTGGCGACCTCTTCGCACTATGCGCTTCAGCATCCGCTGACCCCGCTCCGTCAGTTTACGTGGCCTACCACTTCGTGGCTGAGTTGCTGTCGTTCCCAAACACTTCCATTTTCTTATAATACAGCTGACAGTTGACTGTGGAATATTTAGGAGCGAGGAAATTTCACGACTGGATTTGTTGCACAGGTGGCATCCTATCACAGTTCCACGCTGGAATTCACTGAGCTCCTGAGAGCGACCCATTCTTTCACAAATGTTTGTAAAAACAGTCTGCATGCCTAGGTGCTTGAATTTATACACCTGTGGCCATGGAAGTGATTGGAACACCTGATTCCAATAATTTGGATGGGTGAGCAAATACTTTTGGCAATATAGTGTATTTCAAAGCCCTTCCAAGGGAGCTCATGCCCGAAAAATAACGAACTCAAACACAACAATGGAAGATCTACTGGATGCCATCCAAGCATTACATCTGCGATTTGACACCCAGGATGAAAAGATGGCCAATATGAAGGTAAAATTAACCCAAAATGCAGCAACTATTAGTAATCTTGCTAAAGCTCTAGAGTTTAACACTGCTGAGGTAAAAGATTGTAAAGGAAAAGTTGCTAGTCTGGAGTAGAGACTGACACGGGAGTGGATTTTCACTCCTGTCCCGTCCCACTCCCACAGAAAAAAATTGTGTCCCGTCCCGATCCCGGGCCAGAGTAGAAATCTAAATCCTGTCCCGTCCCACTCCTGGTGAAATTACTCCCACTCCCATCCCGCTCCCATTCAGAATGACTCCCGCTCCCGCACCACTCCCATGCTCTGTTCGAAAACCTAGGACACGCCAGATTCGAAGTACGATTACGTCATAGTGCGGTGCTGAGGTCTGGTCGGATTCCAAGACTCCTCGTTATGCGGCCTTAAAATGCGTCCTTCTTTTTGCCCGATTTGAAGGACGGGTGTCGATGTATCCTCGGTATCCTTGGTTTACCCAGGATTCATTGCGAGACCAAGCAAGCCGTGATCAGAGGAAAGGTTACTTGGCGCCGAACAGTGGTGAAAATTGGAAGTTCAGTTTAATATAATCCAGTCTGTGAATAGTTCCGTCTGAAATGAATGAAAATAGTTGTTTTAATGGTTATTAAGTCAGATATGTGACGGTAATGTTTGACTTATCTAAAGGTTTTTATCTGTTACTGTGTAAATGAGTTTGGCTGTAATTTAAGGACAGATTCTAATAGATCTGCAGAGAGGGGACTATAAATTTGATATAGGTATTTACCCAAGACCATAGGCGGATCTACTGGGGTGGCATAGGGTGGCAAATGCCACCCTAAATGACAGCCTTGCCACCCCTGCTGCCACCCCAGTTGGCGGTAGGGGTGGCGAGGCTTATAAATTATGGATCATTTGAGAATTACGACCGCTAATTTCCAATGTCGGACTGCAGTGAATGCAGCACGAGATGACGCGAGAGCGACTGAGACTGATAGTTTTGAAAACCGAATGGGGCAAAGCGAGGGAGCCAGGGGTCATGGGGAGAGGAGACACGGGATGAAACAGGTAAAAATTGATTAACTGTCTATCGAGAAATGAAATCATAATGAAAGCACAATGTTGCTAGCATAGCTGCAATGCTGATTTTGAGATGATAAAAATCAGGTTGCAGAACGTTATTTCTCTATCTATGATGTTAGTTAGGCCTGACGTTTCAGGCTCATAAAGACATATTTGCGGTCAACTATGACAGAAAAGAGACTATCAAGTTTGGTTGTACTCAAAACAAAACGCACAAAGGCATTGGATCTAAATAAAGTTGTGAAGCGTTTTGCTGAGCAACATGGAAATCACTGCATTCAGCTGTTATAGTCATGTCAACTTTATGTTATGCTCTCTGGTGAGCCTTTACAGAGCTGTTACATTTTGTTTTGGCACCTGAGAAAATCTGATATTTCCTTTAATAAAACCAAAAGTGTTAAAAGTTAAAAATGTGATACTGGTGTAAATCCTGCTTAATATGAAGCAGTGTTGTTGTTTCTTTTTTGTATATATAATATGAAACTATCCAGAAATGACCTGTATGAACCTACTCACAAGCAAAATGTATTTTTATGTTGCTTCTTTTCAGATTTGTGGAGATTTTGATGTAACATACAGAACCCGCCTTTTTGTTGATTTGTTGATACAGCAGTATGGAGGACCAACTCTGCCATATTTAAAAATAAATACAGAAATAAATAAATGCTTAATAAATAAATAAGCATACAATTAATTGCCACCAAAATACAAACAACAAATAAATGTAAGTAGAAATTAAATTATACAGCTAGTCATAAAGGTATATAACTCTTTTAATTGGCTTCTTTATTTCTTTGCCTTTTTAATATTTACCTTATTTATTTTTTTGTCATTTATTATCTTCAACTTCATTTTTTAATTACTTATATTTTTAAGTATTTATTTAGTGCATGTTATTATATTTTTGTCTGTTTTATTCTTCCTTTGTATTTTTTTACCCTAGTTATTTCTTCGCCGCTATTTCTTTCTGCCTGCCCTTTTAACATTTCTGCCTGCCATTATAATATAATTTCTAATTACATTTATTTGTTGATTGTATTTTTGGTGGCAATTAATTGTATGCTTATTTATTTATTGAGCATTTATTTATTTCTGTATTTATTTTTAAATATGGCAGAGTTGGTCCTCCATATACAGCTCTATCTACAGCATATTTACATGCATGAAATGTCCCTTTCATGTTGCCGTAACTGCTGTATGTCAAGTTACTGAGGAACAAATGGGGTAAATGTGTGTTCAGAGTAAACATTACATAGATGTCCAGTACCTTGTTTGGGTGCCTTGACCCATTTATTTCTACTGTGTAGTTATGCTCACTTTAGTCCAGCTCAGTCCATAGATCTCTGATGGGAAACTTTTTCTTTCTATAGTTTCTTCTTGTGCAAATGCTGGAAAAGCTGCCTCTCTGACAGTCAATCTCACACATCTGCGACTCAGCACCTGTGTCTTACCTTAATACCTTTCCTGTCATAAGGCCCCTCTAGAAGTAGTGTTATCATTCTTCTATCTCCTATTAAGTGAGATCACATTGTACGATGTATTATTAATATGAACTGTTTCACATGAAACACTTACTGTACATACTATTCTCACCAAACTGTGATAACTGTGATTAAATTCAGTGTAAACAAATGCCATATGTTGCCACCCCTTAAAAATTCCTGCCCCCCTCTTGCCACCCCATAAATATTTTTCTAGATCCGCCCCTGCTGAAGACTGGTCTATGAAGGTGAATACATTTTGTTTTTGATGTAGTAACTAGAGGTACATACACTACATTTTGTTCTTTCTCTACTTAAAAAAAAAAACACAAACGAAAGTTAGCTGTTAGTTTATTTCTATATATTTTGTTCTGAAGTTTAGCTGTTGCAGTTCAGACAGCATGGGTAATGCTTAAAACATCAGTATCTTTTATTTCTTTAAATGTAAGAGGACTCAGAGACAATGTGAAAAGGAAAGCTTTGTTTTTATTTTGCAAAGGGGAAGGGGCTCACTGCACCTTTATGCAAGAGACTCACTCATGTGATGCAGATGCCACCTTGTGGTCAAACCAATGGGGAGAAAAGATCTTGTTCAGCCATGGCTCTAACTGTTCTGGAGGGGTCGCTATCTGCTTTAACAGATGTCATGGCAAGGTTATTACCTCTAAAATTGATGAGCTCGGGTACTGGATAGTTGTTGTGTTATATATTGAAGGACATTTTCTCATAATATGCAATGTTGTTGGGTATGCAAATACTAACCAAAAAAAGTTGTTATTGTTAAAGCTAGCTGATATCATCACTGAATATAAGGAAATTTACAATTCAGATTTTGTTTTGGTGGGCGGTGACTTTAACCTAACCCCTGATAACTGGCTTGACAGATGCCCATCAAGATATCCTTCTGAGCAATTAAATCAAATGTTACTGGAATATATTTACTCTAATAAGTTCATAGATTTATGGAGAGACAAAACCCCAAATATTTGCCAATTCACTTGGATAGAACCAAATGGTAGTCCCAAATCTAGGATAGATTTCTGGTTGGCCACCCCAGAAGAAGCTGAATATGCTTCACATATCTCCATTTCTTCTGCTCCTTTAACAGATCACTGTGTTATATCACTCAAATTAAAACCGATCAATAGGAGCAACTTTAAAAAAGATTACTGGAAATGTAATGGTGACTTACTAAAAGATAAGGAATATGTTCGAATAATTAAAGAATTGTTACAGAACATTGGAACTGACCAGTCTATTGGTAGCATAAGTATGAGATGGGAATACTTTAAATTAAAGGCACGAGAATTCTCAATATCATTTACTAAACTGAAATGCAGACAATGGAGAGATTTTGAAGCTAGACTGGTGCAAAATATAAATTTGTTTAAAAAAAACAAAATGACTGAAGCTGTCATATGAATATGAAAGGCTACAAAACCAATTGGATTTTATACAATGTAAAATCGCACATTACATCAGATCTCGAGCCAAATGGATAGAAAAAGGGGAAAAAAATACATCTTATTTTAGTAATCTGGAAAAAAATAGGCAAGAAAGAAAAAGTATAAATTCAATTATTATAGACGACAAAGAATGCATTGATCATAAGATTTTTTGGAGGAAATTTACAGATTTTATTCAAATTTATATTCATCTGAATATAATTCTGCTATTGCAAATATCTTTCCAGAAGAGATCAAAGAATATATTCCAATGATAGATGCAGCCCTTATAGAAAACTGTGAATCAGATTTCAAATTAGAAGAATTAGATAGATTAATTAAAAAAATGGCCACTGGTAAAGCACCAGGGCCAGATGGTCTGACCACAGCATTTTAAAAATAATTTTGGGAAGACCTAAAACAACTTCTTTTTCAAACAAATTAATGACATATTACTTACTGATTCATTAACACCTACAATGAAACAGAGCCTGTTACTCTAATCCCCAAACCAGAAAAGATAAAAGATGTATCGAAAATCTTCAACCAATTAATCTATTAAACACTGACTATAAGATATTCACACATGTAATTGCAGACAGGTTAAAAGAAGATATACTGTATCTCAGATCATAAGTGACACACAGTCTGCTTTTCTCTAAAAAAAGAGACCTATTCACAATTACCTAAGACTGGTATTAGATCTACTAGATTAAAAGAACCTGCTGGAGGATGATGGAGTCATTTTCTTCTTGGATTTTTATAAAGCTAATGACACGGTCAAACACTCCTTTACTCTAAAAACCCTGCAGTATTTTGGCTTTGGGAGAAAAATGAGAAACATCATTCAGCTGCTTTATACGGACAGTAATAGTCTCTTTGCCCTCTGGAACGACCAAACGCTTCGATATAAAAAGAGGCATCCATCAAGCTTGTCCTGCGTCCCCTTTACTATTTATTATTGTGGCAGAACTTTTAGCAATTTTTATAAACAATTTTCTAAATATTGAACCACTGAAAGTGATGGGAAGCTCCTTGGTAATTACTCAACTAGCAGATGATACAACCTTGTTTCTTAAAATACTAATCAAATTTCAAAGGTGCTGAGAGAAATACCAAAGTTTTCTAAAGCCTCTGGTCAACATTTGAATTTATCATGAACAGGTTTGAATATGATCGATTTTGACCCAATAAATGGTACCATCAAACTCAGATGGCTACAGGGCTTCATAAAAAATTAGGAAAGTTTCTGGCATAATTTTCCCTACAAGATTTTGAGATGTGACTTTGAAATCTCTAAGAGACCGATAAAACAATCAGACTTCCATAAACATTTTCTGCAATATTGGAAACTTATTTTTAAACATAATTTTCACCTCATTCTGTCCCTGATTTGGAATAACAGATGTATCCTTATTAAACAAAAATTATTCTTTTACAAAGATTGGAAGGACAAAGGAATCTGGTCTATTCTACACCTCATGGAAGTTGATGGAAACTTTTTATCATATGATGCTTTTATCAAAAAAATACAAAATAACATGTACAGAAACTAAATATAATAAAGTTGTAAAAGCAATTCCCCCTGCTATGATGCTACTAATTAAAGGTACAATAACATATTCCACAATTGCTCTAAAATAATCATCTTTAACTATAAACGGTTTTGATTTTATTGAGAAAAAATGTACTAATAGATTCATAAGAACCACCTCAACATCAATATTTTTCCATCAACCTTAAGAAGAAAATATTTATTCAAAAAGTATGATGATACCTCTTTAAAGAAAATTAGAACCAGGTATCTTTCATTTACACTTCCATAGAATGTAAAGGAAATCCATTTCAAAATTATGTACGACATTTACCCCTGTAATGGTGTTTTACATAGAAAATTTACCATAACTACCAATTTTTGTGTATTTTGTGATTCAGATATTGAAACAGCAGAACATTTATTTTTTTCAGTTCAATATCATAAATATTTTTTGGAAGGATTTTCAAAATTGGATCTTACGGAAGACTTCTTTACCACTTTTAAATTTTTATATAATAAAATTTGGTTTATTAACGGAGGATAAAAAATCAAACTACGGTAATAACAATTTAATACTTTTGGCCAACTTTTTCATACATAAGTGTCGATTCCAAAAACTGAACCCATCTCTAGATATTTTTATAATTGAGATACTTTTATTAAAAGAAGTACTAACCCCATTGTAAAAACTCTAAAGCCCAATCAGTGCTGCCATATATTGGGAATTTACTTTAAAATTCAAGAGTCCTTTTGTATTGTTTTTTATTTAATTTCTTTGTTCTATTATCTGTTATTTTTGTTTTCTAATTTCACATAGGTTCTCTGTATGATTCTATTTGTTATATTATACATACTCTGATCAGCTTCCTAAGAAAAAAATTTACAATTTTGTATAACTGTTTTGATATGCCTTGTATATGCCTTGTTTATTTGTTTCCCAAATGTCATGATCAGGAACAGAACACACAGACTCAGAGGCAGGATAAAAGTCCAATAGTTTATTGGAAACAGACAGGGGTCCTCCTGGAGAAGTAGAGAGGACAAGGCGGGTTAGGTTCAGGTTTACAGGTTTACAGGTTCAGGCTTACAGGTTTACAGGTTCAGGCAGTCAGGGTGGCTCAGGCTTGCTAACCACGACCAAAGTCAGTTCAACAATCCGGCTCAGAGTGGAGCTCTCCTCCAGTTTATGAAGGGAGAGCCTAATGAGCAGATGGGGATCAGCGGCTTCAAATGAGCACCAGCTCTCAGGAGAGTATCCACATCGCCCTCTGGAGGGCAGACCTCTGGATCCAAACAGACAACAGAACCCCACAGAAAGGGATCCACGTCGCCCTCTGGAGGGCAGACCTCTTTCGAACAGGGTCCGAAACTCAAAACAACCCACCCAGGGTGGGCGAGGACAAGGAAAGTCTCAGGAGGCGGGGCCGGAGGCGGGGCCGGAGGCAAAGCAGAGTCTCAGGTGGCCGGCCGTGGGACCGGAGCTGAGGCAGACGCTCTGGAGGCCGGAGTCTCCAAAGCTGCAGGGACCCAGGAGGAGGACGCCGCCTCCGCTTTAGCAGGAAGCTCCGAGGAGGACGCCGCCTCCGCTTCGGCAGGAAGCTCCGAGGAGGATGCCGCCTCCGCTTCAGCAGGAAGCTCCGAGGAGGACGCCGCCTCCGCTTCAGCAGGAAGCTCCGAGGGGAACGCCGCCTCCGCTTCTGCAGGTCTGCAACAGGCTCAGACAGGGCCGCCCACTGCGGCTCCGAATCAAGAATACAGGAGCCCGCCGATTGCGGCTCCAAAACAGGAACAGAGGAACCTGCCGATTGCGGCTCCAAAACAGGAACAGAGGAACCCGCCGATTGCGGCTCCAAAACAGGAACAGAGGAACCCGCCGATTGCAGCTCCAAAACAGGAACAGAGGAACCCGCCGATTGCAGTTCTGCTTCAGGAACAGAGGAGGCCACCGGCTGTGGCTCCACTTCAGGAACAGAGGAGACCGCCGACTGCGGCTCCAAATCAGGAACACCGGAAACCGCCAACTGCAGCTCCGAATCAGGAACACAGGAAACCGCCGACTGCGGCTCCGAATCAGGAACACAGGAAACCGCCGACTGCGGCTCCAAATCAGGAACACCGGAAAACGCCGACTGCGGCTCCAAATCAGGAACACCGGAAAACGCCAACTGCGGCTCCGAATCAGGAACACAGGAAACCGCCAACTGCGGCTCCGAATCAGGAACACAGGAAACCGCCGACTGCGGCTCCAAATCAGGAACACCGGAAACCGCCGACTGCGGCTCCAAATCAGGAACACCGGAAAACGCCGACTGCGGCTCCGAATCCGGAACAGAGGGAACCGCCTGTTGCGGCTCCACGTACAGGAACGAAGAGGGCTTAAAGGTCCATGGACGGTGCAGAGAGGACAATAGACGGCTTGGATACAGACAGGGGTCCTCCTGGAGAAGCAGAGAGGACAAGGCTGGTTAGGTTCAGGTTTACAGGTTTACAGGTTCAGGCTTACAGGTTTACAGGTTCAGGCAGTCAGGGTGGCTCAGGCTTGCTAACCACGACCAAAGTCAGTTCAACAATCCGGCGCAGAGTGGAGCTCTCCTCCAGCTTATGAAGGGAGAGCCTAATGAGCAGATGGGGATCAGCTGCTTCAAATGAGCACCAGCTCTCAGGAGAGGATCCACGGCGCCCTCTGGAGGGCAGACCTCTGGATCCCAACAGACAACAGAAGCCCATAGAAAGGGATCCACGTCGCCCTCTGGAGGGCAAACCTCTTGATCCCAACACCAAATATATTATTAACCTTTAACATATTATGTTTTAGTACGTTTACTATTTTTGGGTAGAGATAACGTCATTTAGGTCTTTTTAAGAAAATAAAATTGAGGACGACCCGGATGTATATATGGATACGCACGCGCAAACTACCTGATGAGAAAATAGTGGTCAGTAGATTAGGGTTTGTTCTTGAACATAAGAAATTAATTCATGGATACCAGTATGGATTTAGAACAGGGAGATCAACAATGGATGCATTAACTATAGTCAGTAATGATATAGAGAAAGCGTTAAAAATGAAGGAGATAATGATTGTAGTATATTTTGATATAGAAAAAGCATATGATTCATTATGGAGAGAAGGGTTACTTATAAAAATAAAGCAGATGGGAATAGCTGGGAAGATTGGGGTGAAGATTGGGAATGATTATTCAAAAGAATATAATGTGGAAAATGGGATTCCTCAAGGTAGTATAATAAGTCCAATTTTATTTAATACCATGATTAATTATATTTTTTCAGATACTGATAAATGTATTAAATCTGCATTATATGCAGATGATGGGGCCATATGGATGAGAGGAAGGAATATAAAACATGTAGTAGGAAATATTAAGAAAGCAATTAATAAAGTAGAAAAATGGTCTTATGAATGGGGTTTTAAATTATCAGCAAACAAGTCTTGTTTCATGGTATTCACAAATAAGATAAATATTGATATAGGAACAATAACATTATATGGACAGCCGCTGGAAAGGGTTGCAGAATTTAAATACCCAGGACTATGGTTAGATAGCTCTTACACATGGAAAATACATATAGATAACTTGGAAACTAAATGTAAGAAAGTTATAAATCTCCTAAAGGCTGTGGCTGGAAATAACTGGGGTGCAGATAGACAGTCATTATTAAACAAGTATAGGGCTCTCATGAGATCAATAATAGATTATGGCAGTTTTATTTATGGAGCAGCAGCTAAAACAACATTACAAAGGATAGATAGATTACAGAGTAGAGCTTTACGTATATGTACAGGAGCAGTGAAAACAACACCTATCAACGCTCTTTTAGTCGAGACTGGAGAAACTCCACTGGAAATGAGAAGAATGAAATTAGGTTTAGTATATTGGATGAAAATGAAAAGTAGTATGGATGAAAATATAACTTCAACATTTCTACAAACTTGTTGGGAATATTCAAAGTACCATGGTAATGGATTTCGATGGGTTATAAGTAAATTGATTAAAGAGTTTGGATTAGAGGATAAGGAAATAGCACAGTTTAATCCAATTAGTGTTATTCCTCCATGGCTATTTCCTGAGATAAATGTAGACATGAGACTTATTAAAATAAAAAAAAGGATTGGAATTTAAACGAAATAGGGATACAGACTGATATATATTTAAGAAACTCATATTATAATTACCTTAAAATATATTCTGATGGTTCTAAGAATTTAAAAGGGTGTGTGGGAATAGGAATATATGTACCAGAGTTCAAAATACACATTTCTAAAAGAATTTCAGATCAACTATCTGTTTTCACAGCAGAGATGGTGGCAGTTATACTGAGTTTACAATGGGTTGAGGAGGTCAGACCAGACAGGGTGGTGGTCTGCACGGATTCCAAAGCAGCTTTAGAAAGTATTCAGGGAGAAGGAAATAATAGGAAAGATTTAGTATTAGAAATTCAGCACAGTTTATTTAGATTATACAGGGGTGGCATTTATATTTGGTTTTGTTGGGTTCCAGCACATGAAGGGGTAAAAGAAAATGAAAAGGCAGACAAATTAGCAAAAAGTGCTTTAAAGGAGGCAATAACAATTACAATTTCTTTAGGGAAAGGGGAAGGAAAATCATTTATTAAGAGGAAAGAAATGGAAAAATGGCAAGAAAGGTGGAATGAAGATAAAAAGGAAGAAGGTTATATAAAGTACAAAAGTCAGTATTAAATAGAAATATTAATGAGAGAAACCGAAGGGAAGAAATAATAATGATCAGATTAAGAGTAGGTCATACTTATTTAAATGACAATTTATATTTAATTGGGAGGAAAAATAATGATAAATGTGGAGAGATAGAAAATGTAGAAAACTTATTGATGAACTGTAAAACATATGAACCTGAAAGGGAGAATGTTGGATTAATTGTACAAGTTATTCTGCTTTAATCATATTCCTTTAATCATATTATACTTATACATTTATACTTACACATTTTGTTATCCCTGTATTTTTTGTATTACACAGAGTGTTGAAATGTTTTACTTGCTTGCTGTGTACTAATGTTTTGCTAAGTCTGTGCAGAAGAATGCTGAAGGTCACAAGCTGGAGAAAACGGGGAGCTGTACACACTAGCACCAGATAAGGAGTGGAAGCTCTCCTTATCTTATGATGTTGTATGAAGTTATACAGAAATTCTGGTTCCGACTGGTTTCACCGCCCCCTCCTTTTTAGCAGTCGGAACCACATTGTAGCCAGGGTGTTCCTTAATAAAAAGCTTGGAGAGCAGAGACTGCTTCAGAGTGGGTTGGAGATTGTAACTGAATGCAGTTTCTGATCCCCTCTCCTTGCAAGTGAATTATACTCAATTCTCTGTGTCTTTCTTTTGTGCAGGTTGAATAAGGTGTTTGGTGTTTAAACCTAACATTAATTGGTCCTTCGAGCCGGATTGCAAGATACCCGACGACCCCCAGCAGGTGAGTGAGATCCAGATAAGCCTGCGGCCGCAGCAATCAGACCCTTTACGGGACTGGTCTCTCCCTTACAAGCTGGGGTCCGACGGTTGAAGCATTCCAAGGACGCAGAGAATTGTGAGTAGTTTTTTCCTTTTAATAAGGAGTGCGTGAGAACCGTGCGAGAAAAACGGCATACAGTTTAAACCTCGTGAAGAGCGGCGGTGTCCTCTATTTTCTTTAATAGTTAAATTCCGCGTGGGGTAACGAGGTCCCCCTGTTGTACCAAAACCCTGACAATTCTAGACTCTATCAGGTAAAACAGAAATTTTAAAACAGTTAAAGTCCGCGGGAGGACAGACTCCCCTAGTTTTAAACTAGTTAAATTCTGCGTAGGACGGCGGCGTCCTCTGTGTTTAAAATAAAAGTAAACGGAAATAAAGTAAAAGTTAACTGCGCAGTGTGAGTGTGTGTGTGTGTGTGTGTGAAAGGAAATATAGATATCACTAGATATCTGTATTTAATACCAAAAAGACAAGGGTTAAATGGTGAGCTTTTGTGGATGTTTGTAGACAAGAAAACTCCACCTGTAAAGGTTGAAGTGAGTTTTACCACGAAAAGTAGTTGATCACCATCTTGTCTGAAGCCCCAGTGTTTAGAACACAACAGGTGTTGAAAACCCACTGGGCCCAAATTTAGTTCAAAATGGGAAAAGGGCAAAGTAAAGAAAAACAGAAGTTATTAGAAGAACTCCAGTGTAAAGATTGGAAAGTAGTTGAAAATGATGACCCAGCGGCGGTAGAGCCGTTGTGTTACTGGATAAAAAAACTACGGTTTTAATGGCAAATTGAGCACCACAAACATAAAGGAATTGCAACAAAAAATAAAAACAAAAAACAAAAATAAAGACACTATGATGGCAAAAGAAGGTTACATGCAAACCATGGTCTGGATGAAATTAGCAGGACAGAGAGAAGAGGGAGAAGAGACAAAGAAAAGCAGTAGAAGGAATTCCCTCTCCAAAGAAGGATGTGGAAGAATGTATAATTCAAGAATGGGTAAATCGTCACCACATAGAGATGAGTGGTGGAACACTCCAAAAGTATATAAATCACGCCCTGCATGCAGAGAAAGTCATAAAAAGTAAAAAGAATAACAATAAAGAATCCACTGTGTTTTATCAGGAGGAAGAGGACACTGTGTTTTATCAGCAGTCCAGAGGTAGAGGCAGAGGTCGAGGCCGTGTAAGGGGAAGAGGCTTTGGATCACACTCAACTGATAATTCCAGATCGTGTTGGTCATGTGAAAAAAAAGGCAACATAGCTAGACACTGTCGAAGTAAACCACAAAAATAGGAAGCTCAGCATGACTAGATGAGCAGCCATTTTCTATTAGAGAGATAGAGGATGAAAATATGGATGTCTTAAACCTAGAAGATTTGTTTGTTTTGTTTTTTAAATAAAAATATGGACCAGAAATAGTTCTGATGGTCCAGGGCACTCCTGTTAAATTTTGTGTGATACAGGAGTCTGCAGAACCACAATAAAAGAACCCATACCCTCGCACATACCCATCGTAAAGATGATTTACCTGTAGGTCCATATTCAGCATTATTACAGCGAGCACAAGCAGCTGCACAAGCAGCTTTACAGCAAGACCCAAATGAACTTGGTGCTGCTGCTGTTCTGCTTCAGCCCCAGTCTTGCCAGCTCCTAAAGTTGAGAATCCACCGGCTTATTCTCCTACGCCCAGCACCTCCACAAGGGTTACCCGTTCTGGGGGACCTGTGGGGGCTTGGTCAAAAGATATGGGGGGAGGCTTAATCTCCCCACAGCCAGCCCCTGAACCCAAACCTGACACTGAGGTGTTTCCTTTAATTGAGCTGCCCAATCCTTTGGCGGGTCAGGGGCCAGCTGAAAATCCTTTTTTCCTGTCATGATGGTCTATAGGCAGGGGCGGATTTAGGAAATTTGGGGCCCTAGGCATGGACAGGCAGGGGCCCCCCTGACAAGAAAACCTATAAGACAGTCCCATTCTACAGATAGAGAAATGTTAATAGAATAGACATCCATTATTTGTTCTAGGTTTTGTCCCTCTCTTCTTGTCCCTTTTTCCTCTCTATTTATCAGCGTTCTGATGGCATTTTAGCCAAAGCATTTTTATCAAAAACATAATTAATGTGCACAAATAAGGAATAGTTGTATTAACTATACATGTGAATGGCACCCCAACAGTTTTCCTGTGTGACAGTGGTGCATGCAGAACAACTGTTAAACAACAAATTCCAGGTGCTGGCCAAGGACCTGTGACTGTCATAGTCCGATCAGCCCAAGGTCATTTAAAGGCTGTGCAGAATATCCAGCCTGTGTGGTTGAGAGACCCTGAAGGACTCTCCTGCCGGCTGTCTGTACTGACTTTACCTGAATGTCCAGTTAACCTCATAGGCAGGGATGCTCTAGCCATGCTTTGCTTAGCCTTAATCCCCACTGACTCTGGGATTGTGATAAAACGAATGGGAAAACCCATTAATACCATGGTTATACAGAGGCTGGGCATCCCACATTACCATTACACTCTGGACTTTCCCAACAAACCTCCTTTAAACATCGGAGAAGCGCTGCTTCAGGAGGGAAGACAGTCTGTTCGAACTGTACAGCAGTCCATGGACCCGAATGACCTACACATTACCATGTGGTACAAAGACTCTCCAGGTCCTGATAAAGACTATGAAAAACTTACTTGGATTAAAAAACTATATAAAAAAAAAAGGGCGCTACAATGAAGGATGGTACCCAAGGGCTTAGGTTTGAATTGAACTTTGGTAGGGACACTATTGGTCTGGTGTCATTGGTGCTA
Source organism: Cyprinodon diabolis (assembly GCA_030533445.1). Taxonomy (NCBI): domain Eukaryota; kingdom Metazoa; phylum Chordata; class Actinopteri; order Cyprinodontiformes; family Cyprinodontidae; genus Cyprinodon; species Cyprinodon diabolis. Next base: position 49,281,937 of record CM060081.1, read on the forward strand.
TGCAATATGCATGCCCTTTTTTATGATTGACGTGAGCATCAGTACTGATGAGAGGAATTCATTGTTTAAAGAGAAAAGGAGCATTTTGCTACATTAATAAACATTTTATAAGCACTATACTCACTAGATGCTGTTTATCAATGTTGAAGTATCACCGGCTCTGATGAATGTGGAATTAGGACTGTTTTCCACTTTGTAAATGGTTTCATTTGCACAACTGAGACAGAAGGTAAATACAGTACTTTCTTCTGAAGATATAGAATCGTGCAGAGTTAAACCCCACTCTTATATTTTTACCTACTATGCTCTCTCTGTATCAAGCAAAATAATACATTCATTAAAATAATAACTTCACTATAAAAGTTGAACATCTGGGCTGTAGGTACTCTGTGTCGCCCATCTCATGTATTTCATCTGTGGCTGAAAACATGAATCATATTAATTGATTATTTGCATATTCGTAAATAAATTTAGTGATTCATCATTAAATGTAGTATAGAGACTCTAAAACATAATATACATGTAAAATCTGGCTTTCCCCGACAGAATAACCCACTTGGATCAGTAATCATACCAAAACTGTAAAATAAATTTATAAACATTTTGCAAATACGATTATAAAATGTTTTTGTCTGTCAATACTTTCCGTCTGGAGCTCTTTGTTTTGTTTTCACCTGGTTTAATGTCATTAGTAATCTCCTTTACAGAACCTTTGGCTATCCAATTAATCGAAAGAATTAACGATAGACTGATCGATTTGCAAAATAATTGTTAGTTGCTGTCCTAATTTTACCGTAACATTGCATTAAACATAACATTTCTTACTAAATACATGTGAAGTGGGGATAACATTCAACGAAACAAACATGTTAATCAGCCAAACTATCTTAAAATCCATGTGGCATCATTTCGTTCATGTTTTGCACTAATTTACTTATAGACTGTGTGGAAATCCACGTAAGATAAAATCTATGTTAATGATGTCCCTATGGTCCCTATGCAAACCTACGCCCATGATGGCACCTATATGTGACCAGAACATAAACCAATCCTTCCAAATAAAAATTCCTTTAAATGGGCTGCTATATTGAGTCATGATTTTACTCATGTCTCAAACGGAGGGATGGTAGGATTGATTGAGCATCATTATACAGTATATGGATTTATATCCTATGCAAAAAAACTTATTTAAGGCATGTCTAAAAAGCATGTCTAATATGTGCTAAACATAATCTTCAAGGAAATTTAAGACCTAAAAAGGTGATTTCCCTAAACCTATTTATGCTTTCCAGTTCATATATATGGATTTTATTGAACTAAATCCAAGCGAAGGTAAAAATTCTGTTTAGTTATAATAGATTTGTTTTCTAAATGGATTGCAAGAAAGTGATAGATCAGATGAGTAATGAGTAAAATCACTTTCTTAATTATTCTTTGGAACCTTACCATACTGCTTAGCACTCTAGTAATTCTACTGTGGTACTTGTTATAGAATACACATTTGGTCTCCTTCACCGACCTTCAGAGGAAGTCCATCTTACAAAGGGGGTTGTATTTTTAGTATACAACCATCTCAAACTGGTGAAGGTTCAACAACTCTGCCGAGAGGTCATAGGAAGTAGACCATTGTGTAAAAGATTATCCATAGAACACTTTTTGAAGTTTGAACCTAGATAATGTTGCGATTATTCATATTAGTTTTGTCTTTAGCTCTCACTCAGGGCAAGGATTCTTGTTGCCCCCAAGATCCAGCTATTTGTAAAAGGGACGTCTATCTCTGCTATAACTCTACTAGAATAATCAGTTTGGTGACTATTCCTTTTCATACATTCTCGCAAAGATTTAAACATGACCCGGGAAATTGGCGAGGTTATGATTTCTACCTATTTCCTCGCGTAGTTCAAAGAACTCATAATGGTTGGGGAGACGTGTTTAGAACCACTGGACAGTGGAAAAAGGGATCGTATGGATGGACACCTTTAGCTAAGAAATGGATGAGTAGAATATCAGGGTTCACTGTTAACCATGCCTCCAAAGTTTTCACTATGACAATAAACTCCACAGCAGAACCCCTTGAGAAGGAAGGCTGTTCCTCCTCATTTATATGTGCACAGTCTAGTGGAACCGATCCATGTTGGACATTGTATTTGTGCCCTGCAAATGTTACACAAGAAGAAAATGAGATACAAGGGATTCTTACTTCTGCCCAAGGTGAACAGATAAAAATTCAAAATATTAATGGTCCACTTAAAACAGATAAATTGTTTCAAGTCACCACTGGAATCTCTGGACAAACAAACAACTGGCTCTTAATGGCAGAACAAGCAGCTAAAACAGTGTCCAATGATTGTCTTGTGTGTATGGGAGCCAGACCGCTGTTACGCGTGGTTCCTGCTACTATAACTCCTCAATGTCTTCTAAACATAATGAATTATACGGTCCCAACTGATAATTGCACCTATTGGGATAAGATCTATCCCCTGACCACAGCTGAGAAGAAAAAAACAATCTTTTTGAAAAAAGGTAGCTGTGGCAAATTTTACCTGTGTAAACAGGACCGGAGTGGGCCCGAAACTAGGCACACTAAATGAAACACAATGGGCAAACATTTTACTGGTATCCATCTTTTTTAAACCTCAATCCCGCAGTGACATCTGGTGGTGGTGCGGAGATGACAAATTGTTTGACAGACTTCCATACAACACCACTGGATTATGTGCTGCGGTCACCTTGATTTTACCTGTTTCTGTTACATCACTCACAACAGATGAATTGTTAACGACTGCAAACAGCATTTTATCTCACACAGGGCATACTAGAAGGAGGAGGGCATCTGTAAATGCATGGAGTGGAGATGACCCTACTTATATTGATAGCATTGGTGTACCCAGGGGTGTTCCTGATGAGTATAAACTAGCCAATCAAGTTTCTGCAGGATTTGAATCTTTCTTATGCTGGTGGTGTACTATAAATAAAAATGTAGACAGGATCAACTACATCCACTATAACGTCCAGAGGCTGGGAAATAGAACAGAACAAGGCTTCTCCGCCGTCCATGAACAATTGTCAGCTACCTCTCTGATGGCTTTCCAGAACCGTATTGCTGTTGACATGTTGTTAGCTGAAAAAGGTGGTGTGTGCTCTATTTTTGGAGATCAGTGTTGCACCTTTATTCCCAACAACACCGCTGCTGATGGCAGCCTCACAAAGGCCCTTGAAGGCCTTCGCTCTCTTAACAGCAAAATGAAAGACCATTCTGGAGTTGACACAAAAATGTGGGATGGATTTGGAGACATTTTTGGTAAATACAAACAATTGGTGCTTTCTATCTTAATGTCTATAGCTGTATTTGCCGCCATCTTGACCTTATGTGGATGTTGTTGTATTCCATGTATTAGAGCGCTGCTAAATAGACTAATTACCACAGCAATACAACCCATGAAAGCAGAAATGTATGCCCTCATGCCCACTGAAAAATACCCATCGGATGATGAAGACAGCGAAGAGGATGAAATCTCTTTACATTTTCCTGACTTATATCCTAATTCCAATGACAATAACAATAACCCATTAGTTTAAAGTACCTCTGAGTGTACCATTTTTAGCTAAAAATGATTTCATAGTTGAAAATCTGAAAAGAAGTAACTACTGAATGATAAAATAAATAGCTTAAAGTGAATAAACAGGAGTGAAATGTTGGATTAATTGTACAAGTTATTCTGCTTAATAATATTCCTTTAATCATATTATACTTATACATTTATACTTACACATTTTGTTATCCCTGTATTTTTTGTATTACACAGAGTGTTGAAATGTTTTACTTGCTTGCTGTGTACTAATGTTTTGCTAAGTCTGTGCAGAAGAATGCTGAAGGTCACAAGCTGGAGAAAACGGGGAGCTGTACACACTAGCACCAGATAAGGAGTGGAAGCTCTCCTTATCTTATGATGTTGTATGAAGTTATACAGAAATTCTGGTTCCGACTGGTTTCACCCCCCCTCCCTTTCAGCAGTCGGAACCACATTGTAGCCAGGGTGTTCCTTAATAAAAAGCTTGGAGAGCAGAGACTGCTTCAGAGTGGGTTGGAGATTGTAACTGAATGCAGTTTCTGATCCCCTCTCCTTGCAAGTGAATTATACTCAATTCTCTGTGTCTTTCTTTTGTGCAGGTTGAATAAGGTGTTTGGTGTTTAAACCTAACAGAGAAATTGAGAAGGGTAGTTGAAAGGACAGGCCAAGAATGGAGTCTTAAAGTATTATTTGGAAATGAAGGAAATATAAAGGATATTTTTCAGATTAAGGAAAGCATTATTTATTTATCTTCAGAATACAAAATTAAAAAATAGAATTAGATGTAAAACAATGTTGCTACACACTCATGAATAGTAGGTGGCGGTATGCACCTTAAAGTTTCTTGCGATCCGCCATGATAGAAAAGAAGAAGAAGAAGAAGAAGAAGAAGAAGAAGAAGAAGAAGAAGAAGAAGAAGAAGAAGAAGAAGAAGAAGAAGAAGAAGAACTATCTGATGGCGCATGCGCAGAATGGATCGGGAAGTGACAGCGGCCTCTTCTTCATATGTTGCTGAAAACAAGACATGGCGGTCCAGCAGTTTCTGTGTACGGCGGAGTTGATAAAGCAAGGGGCTGAGGCTCGTGTGTATCGGGGAGAGTTTTTGGGAAAGCCAACAATCATCAAAGAGAGGCAGGGGCGTGCATACACAGACACTAGGTGGTGCTAAAGCACTAGGAAGTTTGCCCTTTATCAAAGAAAATGCCCTTTTGAAACTCGTTTATTTTTTTTTTTATTATTAATATTATTAAGATTTTACTGAGGTCGGTTTTGAAATGATCTTTTGAAAACCTGAGCCATTAAAAACGACTGAAACAATACCCCGAAATGACCCACCTCCTTGCGCACACCCGACCAGCCTCTCTCTCTTCCTTTGTCACGTGAACTCGCGCGGTCGCCCGCAGGGCATGCCAGATGCGCAACATAATAGCAGTTTTCAGGTAGCAGGAACGGTCGCTGACAGGCTGCTTCTCCCGTGCCCCATTAGCCAGGTAATATACAGATCAAGCTCAATCATTTTGTTGTGCATTAAAATGTCTCATTCAGCAGCACCAAACAAGCATTTTTGCCGATGGTCACCTGATAAACTAGTTGTCAGAATTCTGACTTTTTGCTCAGTATTCTGACTTTAATCTCAGAATTCTGAGTGAATTCTGACAATAAAAAAGTCAGAATTCTGACTTTTTTCCCATGTTAAACTGAAATAAAATTTAAAAATCAGTTAACTTTTTTTTTTCAGTGGTCCTAATCCTCTTCTGTACAAATCTATGTGTTAAGACAAACGTTTTCTGTTGTATAGGTTTTGTTAGGCAACATAAATTAACACATTTTGGTCTCTTTACTGTCTTAATTGTATATTGATTTAGTAATTGCAGCACAATGCCAAGAAAGGAGGGTTAATCGTATTGAAAAATCTTAAAAGCTGTTCACATTTTGTTTTTAAGTGGTTTGTGCAGCAGGTATTAAAATAGCTATTATATTGTAGGCAACCATAAGTCATATCCACGTGACAAGACTTCCAGTCATGTTGCCCTAATAGCCCATTATTTAAACTAATGTGGCATATTTGTTAAAGCTATTATTATTATTATAATTATTATTATTATCATTATTATTGTCATGATGGTTGTTATTATTATATTGTAGCCAGACACAGCAGGGAAGCTCTATACCATCAACATCTACCAGGACAGGAGATGAGGGAAGACACAGAGACAGAAAAAGACCAGGATGAGGGAGAACAGCAGGGTGAGGGAGAGCAGATGGGTGAGGGAGAGCAGATGGGTGAGGGAAAACAGGGAGATGAGCCAGATGAAAGAAGTATGCTTTAGTCTGTTATGTTGGTGATGTGACTTTTTTTCCATTGAAAACTCACGTTTAGAGAATGTTACAAATAAAAGTCAAATTTCATTCAACATGCGTTTATGTTTTTTTATAATTAAGTGTTCCACGTGCGCTAAAAAGTGCACCCCCCCCCCCCCCCCCCCCTCCTGAGCACCTGCCCCCCAAAATGTCTGTGCACGCCTCTGAAGAGAGGTTTCCTAAACGCTACAGACACCCAGAGCTGCACGACCAGTTAAACTACCGAAGAACAGTTCACGAGGTCCGCTCCATTCTGGGATGCCGACGAGCAGGTATGCCATCTATGTTTAACAAGTGCAACAAGCTAGTTTTAGCTTGATTAGGAAAATGGACATATATTTACTCAGTGGTTCTGTATTTTAACTGTTCAATACAGGGTTTGTAACAGAGAACCGAGGTTTGGATACTCGTTCCTCAATGCAGTGGTCTGTTCGGGGGTTATTGACTCTTAACATGTTGGTCAAATCAAGTCAACAACTGAATCTGTATATTGTAACCAGTCTAGTACTATTATTTCTTATAGATTTTGTGTCAATCCACCATCAGCAAAACTGCTAATGTCTGCACATGAAAACTATTATAAGAGACTTGAAATGCAAAAAATAAAAAGGTGTTACTCTTGAATTCAGTTGAGAGCTATGATCCAACACTAGTTTTGAGTCTATTGATCACATGACCTGGTAGCAGTTAAGCAAAAAGGCAAATATTTTCACATGAAAGTTTGATAAAAATAGACATTAAAGGTTTGAAATGTAAAAATAAAAGGCATAACTTTAGAAGACGATGGAGTACTATGATCCAACATTGATTTTGGGTCAAAGGATCACATTACCTGAAAGGTATTGAGCCAAAATGCTAATATTTCCCTGTAAAAATTTATAAAAAAATATTTAAAACTTAAAATGTAAAAATAAAAGGCGTAACTTTTGAAGACAATGGAGTACTGTGATCCAACACAGATTTTGAGTCAATTGATCACATGACCTGGAAGTTATTGAGCAAATAAGGTAATATTTTTATATAAATGTCTTATTAAAGTTTTTTTTTTCTTGTTTTAGGGAAACAGATTAACATTATGTTACATACAGAAAGAAGCAGAGATACAAAGGCAACTGTCAACTGACGTCTATAAACATGGGTGTTCATGGCAGCAGCACAGCTGATATTTTTCTCCAAGATGGTGTCACACCTGAAAAGGAACAGGCCAGATGAAGCTACTATGATGAGAAAAAGCATCAAGACTATAACATTAGAGATTAAACTAAGAAATACAAAAGAATGGAAGAATAGAGATATAATGAAGCAGAATGACTAAAATGGGTTCCTATGTCCTCCAGCAGTCTAAGCCTATAGCAGCATTACAATGAAGATAACTATCAGCTTTATTAAAAAGGAAAGTTTTAAGCCTAGCCTTGAAATTAGACAGGGACACTCTTATCCTTGTTCTACCTGTCTAACTAATGACAAGCTAATATTTATCTGACATGGCACTGCTCTACATGCAATCATTGTAACAGCTAATCCTCATCTTGCGGCTGAATCTTTAGAAGGTGATGATGAATAACTATTTTTCCTTCATAAATCCATATTTTTGGTGGGTTTTTGCAAATGTGTTTGATAACCTATGGAAACAAGGGACCTAGATTTTGAGTGCATAACAAATAGAAACTTTTTTTCAGGTAGTACCTCACGATCAGGAGGATTTGTTATGGGAAGTTGGATTGGGCGGATATAAAATGGAAAGGCGGGGTTATGTCCCATTTATTCCAAATAGGTGGAAGCAGCTGTGGAGTTCTGCTTTTGAAGTTAAGATGATGCAATTTGTTTTTATTATGTGTGGGTTTTTTTTTTTTCTAAGCTGAGTTGGTGCTAAACAGTATTGTCAAATACTTAATTCAAAAAGAGAATAGAAATGAAAATTAGTTTCATAGTGATCAAGACTTTATCAAATTTAATATATGCCACCAATTATCAGTCTAAGTACCTGGATTACACAGTTTGCAAAAGCCCTGATGAAAGCATTCCCAGAGATCCCTGAGAAAAAGGAGAAGGAAAGGAGAAACCTCGCCCTTAAAGTCCTTTACGCCTCTGGTAAAGGCAATTTAAACATATAAATAAAAAAAAAAAGGTAGATGTTAGTTCAATAACCTTTTTTACATTTTTTTTTTTTAAAGTTTGATGAACAAAACTGTTGCGCAATGTGTTTCACTTTCAAGCCGCCCTGACCAGGAACTGCCATTGTACATTGGGTGAGTATAGTATGTAGGGGCAGGGAGCCAGTGGGGGAAGGAGCAACCGAACCTGTCACGGTAACCTGGGTATAGGGGGAAAACACAGTAAGGCAGGTGGGGTAAGCATATCGTCACCAGGTCGGGTTTGGTCGCTCTGTCCCCGGCTGGCTCCCTGCCTCCGTCTACCGGTGTTTCTGGACCAGCCCTGGAGCTGATGTCTCGGATCGAAAGCCCGGTCCTCCTGTTCAGAAACCTGAAACTGGTCACCATAGCTATGCTAACATTGCCATCAACAGAATAGTCACCAAATCATACTTACAGTTTGCGGCTGTCATGGCCTTACAGGCGGAACAGCCCCTCGCTTTAGTTAAAGAAGTTTGGCAAATCCTGCTTTGAACTGTCCAGGATTTTGAAAGCTGTCTTCGGTAAAATGCTTAGAACAAATGAGAACATTAGAACAATTTCATAGTCATTACACTCAACTTTGGTGAAGGATGAAAATATAAAAAAATCAATGAGTCAATTAGGGCTGCAACAACGAATCGATAAAATCGATAAAAATCGACTTTTAAAAGTGTTGGCAACGAATTTCATCATCGATTAGTTGTGTCGCGCGATTAATGCGTCATCCGCCGCCGTCGGCAGCTGCTGCCGTGGGGCGCCTCCCCCATCCCAACCCAGTTCTCACGCTCCCGCAGGAGTCCCTCTCAGCGCTGCAGTCAGAGCAGCAGGATGTTACCTTCAGCGTCCAGACTTCAAATGAAGCGCGCATAGGCCGGGATCGACGGCGCAAATTGATCACAATAATTAAAATAGCCTGCGCTTTGTAAAGTGAAAAAAGTCTTAACATGCAACTTTTGTAAAAACAAATTAACATAACACGGAAGCACCACTGTTATGATGCAGCGCCTGAAAAGAAAACACGTTGGAGCCTTCTATGGCAGTGAAGAGAGCTGATCAGCAGGGTGAGCAGCCATGTTTGTTTGGTTTTAAAGTGGGGAAATGTAACGTTAGTTTCTCAGGTAGCTCATCTGACACTTTCCTTACCGTGTTAGTAGGTTACAGACAGTGATAAGGTTGGCTACTTATTTTACTTTTAAGTTCATTTGAATTAGCTTAAGCAGCGTTTATATTTTCTTTATAAATAAATTAACTTGCAAATTATGAGGGCAAGGCTTTTAAAGTTGAAATCTTCTGGCAAAGATAAAGTAAAGAAGATCCTGCAATTTATGGAAGTAAAGCAGAATAAAATCCAGCAAGATCAGTAATATGTCAATTAATTAAATGCCACATTCCCATGTAAATATCTGTCTTTGGAGGATGTGTTTTTTAGCACCCCTAGTTCTCTCATTTTTATTCCAAATACAATTTATAATTTGAATCACAGGCTATTTTTATCTCTATGGTTAAGTATTTTCTCAAGTAGCAACTTTAACTGCTTTTCCTGTCTTAAACGGCAGAACTCTTCTAGTCTAAAAAAACCTCATTTGTTGAAATGGGGGGACCTATTGTTTGAACCCCTTAGGGGCTTTAAAAACAAAAATGCCTGTCTTTTTTTGCGCTTTATGAAACAAAGTACCCTATATTTTGTGGATGTACAGCTACATTTCTCATGTAAGTTTGCGTAGTTTTAACACAAACATTTATTTTTCATATTGCACCAGGACAGTTAATGAGCAACCTGTACTTGTGTGCTTGTTTGTTCTGTCTAAAATGTTTATTTTGGAATAAAGAGGTTAATATAAAAAAATATTTTTTGTCTGATTCATCGATTAATCGAAAAAATAATCGGCTGATTCATCGATTTTTAAAATAATCGTTAGTTGCAGCCCTAGACTCAATTCAATGACTTGAATGAAAGGGAAGAGAGAAGTCAGAGAAAGGCTTGGAAACACAGACAAGTATCAAGCGAATGTAAGAGAAAGGCTCAGATCACCCAGAAACTGCCGCAGACAGTCCAGTGGATCAGTTCATGCTTGAGCCAGCTGGGAGTAGACAGGCTGTAGCAGGAGTAGGGGACACTAGACCACAGTTTAACATGATGTTAATGATGCATTGTACATTATTCCTACTGGTAATTATTTTATTTTTTTACTATGAGGATTTTATATTTGATGATACGGGGATGGGGTACTTCTAATAATGATATTGCTTTTGTACCTTATATGCCTTGAAAGATGTTTGTCACAGTGCTCACAATTGTTATTTTTTCAATAGTTTCAAATAGTTAAATAAAGTTAATAAGCAAGAAACCATTGACTTGAGTTATATACAGTTTTAATTGTATGTTGTAATGAGGCCATTGTCACCCCCATCAGATTAGTGTCACCATCGTCAGTTCCAAAGTCACCGCCGTCGGAGGGCTTTTTATTTGTTTTAAATGAATATGCTTCCAATATGTTCCTTCAGTGCTGTTCTATCACTAAAGTAATAGTCTGTTTTAATACAAAAATATGTTTGTTGAATAAAAACACATGACATTTTCTATTTAGGCTTAAAGTAAACATTGTATGATGGTAAATCTTTAAAAGGACTACTTGTGAAACAGTATAGAAAATTAACAAAAGTAAATATTTAACATTTAACAGTATATATGTGTACTAACAATGCCAGATAATCATTTAAAAACTAATTGCATATTAGACCAAATAAATAAATAAAAAAATTGCTTTTTATTGTGTCTGACGGTGTTGACAAAAACAAAGTAATAACTGGACAAAAAATTCAAAGCAAGGAGGTTGCACCGGTACATTGCTGAACAGCCAAGACCTTGGTCTATAGGAATATATCCTTTAGATTACCTATTTTATCCAAATTCCCAAGAATCAGTGATATACAAACATCAAAATATATTAAATATGTACTTTTTGTTTCAAAAAACAGATACAATGTGAGAAATGTGTCAGTTGGTTTCACACTTCTTGTCTGTCAATAAGGAGCAAGGACATCGAAGACGCCCATAAAAAAACTGGAAATGTCTGTTACGTGAATAAATGAAAGAGAAACTGGTTCTACAGAACCAATCTGTGTTGGATCATAGTACTCCATTGTCTTCAAAAACGACACCTTTTATTTTCACATTTTAAACTTAATTTTCTTGTAAAATTTTATATAGAAATATAAGAATTTTTGCTCAATAGCTTCCAGGTAATGTGATCAATTGACTCAAAATCGGTGTTGGATCATAGTACGCCATCGTCTTCAAATGTTACGCCTTTTTACATTTTTTATAATTTTTTTTATTAATTTTTAATGCGGAAATGATCCATGGTTTCCGCGGATCATTAAAAATTCATTAATTTATTTGGATTTTTTCATTAATTTCAATAATTTTTATTAATTTTTTTATTTTTCGGTGTAACAATAAACATTTACTGAACCGAAAACCGTGACCACGAAACCGTGAACCGAACCGAACCGTGGATTTTGCGAACCGTTCCACCCCTAATATACATGTACCTACATACATAGCTCAAAAAAATTAAAGGAACACTCAAAACACTTCAGGTTTGAATGAGGAAAAAGATCATGCTGTTTATTTATACTGGCTTGGACTGGGTGATGTGTTCGGAATAAAAGAATGCCATATCGTTTGATGGAAATGAAAATTATCACCCTACAGAGGGCTGAATTCAAAGACACGCCAAAGATTACAGTGAAAAAATGATGCAGCAGGCTAGTCCCTTTTGCGGAAATTTAATTGCAGCAACTCAAAATGGTATTTAGTCATTTGTATGGCCCCCATGTGGGTATATGCATGCCTGATTATGTCGAGGCATGCTCCTAATGAGACGGATGGCGCTCTGGGATATCTCCTCCCAGATCTGGACCAGGACATCACTGAGCTCCTGGACAATCTGAGGTGCAACCTGGCGACATTGGATGGATGGACACATAATTTCCCAGAGGTGTTTATTGGATTTAGGTCAGGCGAGAATCGGGGCCAATCAATGGTATCAATTCCTCCACCCTGCAGGAACTGCCTGCATACTCTCGCCACATGAGGCCGGGCATTGTTGTGCACCTGGAGGAACCCAGGACCCACTGCACCAGCAGAGGGTCTGACAATGGGTGCAAGGATTTCATCCCGATACCTAATGGCAGTCAGGGTGCCGTTGTCTAGCCTGTATAGGTCTGTGCGTCCCTCCACGGATATGCCTCCCCAGACCATCACTGACCCTCCACCAAACCGGTCATGCTAAACGATGTTACAGGCAGCATAACGTTCTCCACGGCTTCTCCCTTCCACGTCCGTTACATGTGTTCAGGGATAACCTGTTCTAATCTGTAAAAAGCACAGGGCGCCAATGGCGGACTTGCCAAATCCGGTGTTCTTTGGCAAATGCCAATCGAGCTCCACTGTGCCAGACAGTGAGCACAGGGCCTCGAGGACGTCGGGCCCTCAGGCCACCCTCGTGAAATCTGTTTCTGATTGTTTGGTCAGAGACATTCACACCAGTGGCCTGCTGGAGGTCACTTTTTAGGGATCTGGCAGTGCTCCTCCTGCTCCTACTTGCACAAAGGAGCAGATAGCGGTCCTGCTGATGGGTTGTAGACCTTCTATGGCCCTGTCCAGCTCTCCTGGAGTAACTACCTGTCTCCTGGAATCTCCTCAATGCTCTTGAGATTGTGCTGGGAGACACAGCAAACCTGGCAATGGCACGTATTGATGTGCCATCCTGGAGGACTTGGACTACCTGTGCAACCTCTGTAGGGTCCAGGTAGCACCTCATGCTAACAGTAGTGACAGTGACCCTAGCCAAATGCAAAACTGGTGAAAAAGAGTCAGAAAAGATGAGGAGGGGAAATATGTCAGTCTCCTCCACCTGTAAATTCATTCCTGTTTTGATGGTCGTCTCCCCTCTGCTACTTAACTTACCAGTTAAATATCCCAGAAGTTTAATTAAATTGATGCTATACTCTGATTACAAAGTGTTCCTTTAATTTTTTGATATATATATATATATATATATATATATATATATATATGATTCATGATAATTGTGCAAAATTGTTTTCCTTTACACTAGAGTAGTTTTGGTGTTTTTTTGTTTATTTTTTTACTAACCTAACCTTTTTTTTCCCCCTCCCCAGGCATATCAGCTCCAGTTGTATATTTTGTGGATTACAAGTACCACTGCATCTTCTTGGAGGAAATTGTTGGTTCCTCGACTCTGCGTGACCACATCAACTCTATTTACCAATCAAAACCCTGTGTGGACCCAGGTCTGCATAAGCTAGCTGAGCTAATTGGCCAGGTTTTGGCAAAAATGCACGATGAAAATGTCATCCATGGTGACCTGACCACCTCGAACATGCTTCTGAGGGGTTGTCCAGAGGACACTGAACCTGAGCTTGTGCTCATTGACTTTGGTTTGAGTTACATTTCAGCTTTGACTGAGGATAAGGGGGTTGATTTGTTTGTTCTGGAGAAGGCTTTCCTAAGTACTCATCCCAACTCGGATGTATTGTTTGAGAAGCTGCTAAAAAGCTACATGGCAGCATCTAAGAATTCCTCAGCTGTCATTAAAAAGCTTGATGAAGTACGACTGAGAGGGAGGAAAAGGTCAATGATGGGATAAACATGTGTGCGCATAAACAGTTCTTTTATATTCTGCTCATCTGTATGTTAAGCAGCAATAAAATAAAGCTTTGTAATTGAAATGTATGTAAATGCATGTTGTATGGTTATTTTTTTCATCTAGGGATTTAAACAAATAACAGTCTTTCCATCGTTGATTGTTTCATTAGGTTGAGTTTTCTTTAATCCGATTAATTAATGACGTTGACTTAAAACATGTCCATGTTGTAATGTTAACACAGTCCACTAGAGTGTGCCACTGTTAATTCTTAAGCAGAGACTCCATTGTATGCAATACAATTAATGCCACAGCAGAGGCATGCTAAAACAGAAACGGGAATCAATCGATAGTCTGGTTAAGGATAATTTACACTTTTTAATGGCAGCGATGTAGATTCCATTCTTTGCATTTCTGTTTCCAAATAAAAACATCAAATTCCTCAATATCAGGACTAGGACTTTACCCTATTAGAGGTACTTAGGTGCACTTTCTCATATTTATTATAAAGCTGGAACCTTTCTAAGACCCTGTTACTTTAGGTTAGGCCATTTTATGAGTGTCTGAATGTCTAATGGATGAAAAAAGTCGTGGTCTCAAAATTTCCCATGATTCAACTTGAAAAGTATGTGATTGTCCATAGTCACTAGATAAGCATATATATCCTAGAACGTTTTGCAAGCAGCTCTCCTTGCAAAGCATCATGGGATTTCTTTTGGGGGCGAGAGAGAACCAAGATGGAGCAGGCACAGTGTGGAGAGCCGAAGTGACGTGACCAACGGGGAGTGAAAAGTAGTGATTCTCTCTCCGAACGGTCAGTTAGCTGAGTTCACTGTGAAGTCCACTATAAAGTCCCCACTCTATATAGTGATGGAGGGGTTAGGGCGGACTTCTGGATACAGCCCATGGCTTCAAACTATCAGTGTGATTTGTGCCTTTATTTTTCAATTTCAAAAAATTGCTTAGGTCAAAAAGTATATGTTCAATAATAGTTATAATGGTAATCTTGTCCTTACAAAAACAGAAGGGAAGCTCAAAGAACAGAAACACATCAAAGATGCTCTCCAGACCTTTGGCTACCCAAACCATGATGCGGCCATTTGTCACATCAGCTAGGAAATCGAAAAGACATGCAGCAGAACATAACGGTGAGAAAATTAAACGCAAAAACATTGCCATCCCATATGTTGCTGGAGTCTCAAGATGATTTTCCTACTACATTTCAAACCAAACAAGACCAGATTGCACATACTCCGCTCCCCCCCGTTCACATAGGTCATGCGGAGTACTTGTCTGTCATGTTAATCAGTGAGAGCTGTTCCACATCCACCACTACTCCTCCGCACGTCACCGTCCACCTACATGTTCTCCGTCCATTGCCATTAAAATACAGAGCTGAGCTATTTTTTGCTCCGCTCCTAAAAGAAATTCTTTTAAGGACCAGAATATTCACATTTTGGACAAAGAATACGGATGGTCTGAAAGGTGTGTGAAGGAAGCCATTTATGTTAAGAAAAAAACACTCTTAAACAGAGGGGGTGGATTCAAGTTTAAGCTTTCCAAAACATAAAATGAAGCGATAGAGTTGATTCCTTCACGCTGTCAACGTGATCCCCATCCCCATACAGGGGACTAGAACATCTCGCCTTTTTAGCCAGGCCAGCAATTCTCCCTTACGCCCCCCTTTCAGAGAAATGGATCAGTATCGGGTATGGCAGGCTAACGAACCTAAATTACTCTCCATTCCTAAGGGGCGGACCCATTCTTCTGGTTCAATTTGCATGTTTTCTAAGGAGGCTTTTTTTTGGTCCACTCTATAAAGCCTCGAATTCAATGCTAATTCTGATATTTTTTATTGGAAAAAGCTTCCTAGATGTGATGCAAAGTCCACTGAATAGTTTTCTTGACTTTTGTGGAACTTAAAAATTAAAAAAAATATAAAAATTCACTTTAATAAATCCTTTTCAAACATTTTGAGTGGAAAAGAAAAAAAATTGCATTTAAACATTTTTTAAATAAAAATCTTTTTTCTTTGAAAGTAATACTTTCTTTAGTTTGGCCATGCATGGGTGGAAGATTTGCTGCTAAATTAATTGCAAAATATGGCTTCAATAAAAAAAAAAAAATTATCAAAGAAATAGAATGTGTAAATGCAAAATTATCCCCTCAAAAGAAAGAAATATTCTAGAAATATATTTTTCAATTTGTTTTGTTTCCCCTCTTTGGATAAGGTAAAAGGTTTTGAGTTTTTTTTTTTTTGATTGAACTGGTTTATACTGCAGTGAGTGGGTGCTTCCCTTTTCATCTGTTTGAGTGACAGGTGTCTACATCAGCGATCAGTGTGTTAGAATCCATCAGCAATTTCCCTACCACGGAGTGAGCCCAACCTGGCGGGATTACTTTCAGCCTATCCAGTTTAACCAATCCACAACTATTATAATCTGGAAGGGCAGTACAACAAAGCTGGTTATCACCTCATTAACTGTATCCAAGCTGCCTGACGCTGATTTCCCCACCCATAACAAAAAACTGCAAATAAAATAAATGGTTACTAGAGATTTGTGCAGAACAAAATATTTTTTGTGCTACTTTTGTTGAAGATTAAAGTAAAGATTATTTTTTAGGTCATTCAGAGGTCATCCGCCCCATTAAGCTCCGATCTGTGGTCTCCTTTTATAGTGCTACGTTAGTGCAGATTTCATACATGAAAAATATATATGTTTCTGACGACTTAAATTAAAGCTACAGTGTGTAATAATTACAGGGATATACAGTCAGAAATGTAATATATTATACATAACTATGTTATTTATCATCATCTACGAGCTCAGCCTCTTAACCTTAATATTTGCGTTGCCTTAGAATTCGTTATTTATAATTACATAGGAGCGGGTCTCGCAGCCATGGAGGCAGACATCTTTGCGCTACGGCAGCGCAGAGCCAACAAACTAGCGATTGCGAGATCGCCCATTACGCTCGAAAGTAACTACGGCAAGTTGAGAGAGATGAACTGAGACGGTACTGAACACACAGACTAATGAAATACTATCTGTAAAATTATCTATGTAAACAAACCTCATCACTTGAGAAGGTAGGTGATGCGGACGTCGTGGAAGACATTTTGTCCCGTAACGCTCGCCGTACTGTTGGGGGGGAGAAGCGGTGGGGGGGAGATGTTCATGTTGATGCGGTCTGCAGTCTGGATGTTAGATGTCGCTAAAAATTACACACTGTAGCTTTAAAATGTCCATGATTTGCACTGGACATACATTACAAAGCAAGCAATTATTCATTTAGTACTTTTCTTTCATCATGCAAGTTCAATTGTGATTTAGGCGATGTTGTAAATTGTGTGCCTTGTCCTTTGTTTTGCATTTTTTTTCTTAATAAAGAAATTCTGTCTTTTGTCTCATTTAAAGAAATAAGCTTTATATGTCCTCTCAGGAAATGGAACAAAAACAGCCAACACATACTTTGCCCAGAACATGACATGGTCTATGATGGCTCTAATTAATTTAAACAACTGTTCTGCTATTATACATACTTCAAAATATTCATTTAAAATGACAGCTTTTAGAGGTGGTTTAATAATCCCATTAACATTGTTGACCATCATTTCGGGGATATGGATTGACTCCACCGTGACAGTGGAGCAAGATGAATGCAAACTTACCGTTCAAAATTGTTTAGAGACCGTAGCTCTTAAAAACATCAAGTATGTTTTTATGAAAAATAAATGGTCTTCAAAATGTCCCCATTTAGATTTTTAGATTAGATTTTTTTACAAGGTCAGTAAAAGCTAAAATGACGTTTAAATTAAACAGATCTGCACCTGCAAACTAGACTCCAAATGGAAGGGGAAGGTTGGTTGCATGTATTTCTCTAAATCCACAATTAAATAGAAAATTTTATCCCAGACTTTTTCAGCATGTTATGAAAAAGGATTCTGTAATAAAAATGCTCTATTGATAATAAAAAGTTTTCACCCAAACATTAAGATTTATGTAATTTTGTTAAGAAAAATGATAAATAAAACTGAGTTAATTCCTTTCAAATACTTAAGACTATAGTTAGAATCGCATGATATCAGGTAATTGTTTTAACCAATTAAAATGAAAAATGTTATGTATTTAATCTGAATAAACTCAGTATTGCTTTTTAACCCGTATACTTTATTATAGTAATCACATAAATCTGATGGCTATGTATTTCAGATAAATAAGCTTTAATATACAAATATGCATCAGGTGAGGTTTATTAGGTTTACTTTTAAAAAGTAAACTGGAATTCGTTATAATGCAGTAAAATAACTCTTTAAACCTGAGGAAATTATAGATGCAAGTTTTCTTATGGGTTTCCATGGCGGCGCTCCAAGAGCAGCTGCTCTCATCAATTTGACAAAATTTGCTGCTTAAAACGATACAAACTAGACATCAAACCCACATCTATGATCGCCAATGCCTGCTGGAGCTATGGTCACAAAACCGTTTTAATACTGACATTTTTGACCATTTAAAAAGCTGTGGAGTGCTACGGACGGATGTAAACAAGACAACAGTGGAAAATAATGGAAGAGATGCGCGAGATGGAGAAAGCGAAGCTGCAGAGGGGGGCTAACTGCATAGCTAAGGAGAAATCCCCACAGAGCACCGCTTCCATCAGTCCTGCTCTCCAACGATGGCTCGCTGGAAAACAAAATGGATAATTTCCGACTCGAACTCTCATCTTAAAAGGAGATATGTAACTGCTGCGCCATCATCCTGACGGTATCTTGGCTGCATCCAGCAATACCGGACAGTATTGTTGGCCCGGGGGGGGGGGCTGATGCTATACCATGCCGATGCAAACAAAAAGCTCTGCATGACTGGAAACTCCTGTGAGACTGTTCCCAGGCAATCTTCGGCATCTAAAGGGGAAGCACAGCCCTCTGTAAGTAAAAATGAGGAGAGCTTTCTAGAGGCTTTCCTGCAAAGTGCTGAAACATCCCCAGCCAGGTCCCTCTCGGCCCCCTCCGGGCTTCCAATCCAGCATTATCTGTCGCTGTTAAACCTGCCGATGGCACCTCTGCTGCTTCAACCATGTCAGCCTCTTCAACCCAGGGGGCTACCACACTCACAGCATCATCATCATCGTCCTCTTCCTCCCCTGAACCAGGAGAAGCGAGTGCTTCAGAGCTGGAGGCAGTAGTAGCAGCTCAACAACAACTGCTGCTTAAAGGGGAACGCCATTTTTTTTTTACATTAGGACCTTGATTTTACGTTTTTCCATCATGTTCTACTCACCCATATGAGTTTTGTGTCATTTGGAGCTGTTCTGAAGATATTACGCTAGGTTATATCCAAGTAACATCTTCCTATGAGTGACAACTTGAAAAAACAAACTGAACTGTTCATAATTTATTCTTTATTGTATGCCAGTATTCATAAATGTAGGCGAATCACTGTCCCCCAGACATCTGCGGTTATATTTTTTATATTTATATGTTTTAAAAACAAAGCGGCGTGTATGACGTCATCCGCCCATGCAGACTGGAGTCGTAACAGGCAGCCTGGCCCACAGGCGGCTACGCTTTACCCCTTCTATATTTATTTGGCTAGCTAATCTGAGTCGTTCAATTCCATTTCGAGAGCGAGATCATCTGTGGTAGTAGCACTAGATATCTTCCAGGCATGTGAGGAAAACTAGCAGCAGTTCAGCGGACAGGATGAATGAATGGTAGCCGGCGTGGAAGACGTCACATATTTCTTCAGAACGGCTCCAAATGACACAAAACTCATATGGGTGAGTAGAACATGATGTAATAACTTAAAATCAAGGGCCCAATGTTAAAAAAAAAATGGTGTTCCGCTTTAAAGGCTGCACTTTAAAAAAAATTTAATTGTCTAAAGGGCTGTTCCAAAAGAATTTTTTTTTTTTTGTTTACACTTGTGTATACAAAATGACAAAATAAATCTGTCTCAGTCTAATTCTTTTTTGAGCGTCCCATAGCATACAGATTTAAACATTACTTTTAATGTTGTGAATGGATGGTGGACTATCAATGTTTTGCAGCTTCTTGGATATTTTATAGGCCAGAATGATACTTGTAATTAATGATAATAAAAGCTTTTTTATTCTTTAACTAAATGCCTTGACAGCCATCAGTCCTCTGCACTTTAAAAGAGGCTATTATTCCAAATGGCAAAAATAGCTACTCCAGAAGCCACTATTTGGACAGATAGCAACTTTAAAACAAGATGTCTCCAAGTGTACAGTTCCATATTTCCATCTTTGAAGACTGAATGAGGATCAGGAAATCAGGAAAGTGATTCTGACAATAGTGTAGACACAAAGATTGACTCTGGCTCCACGTCTCCTGCTCAAGACAACTGGGTCCATTTCACAAAGCAGATTTACCGAAAACTCTAATTTGACTAAACCTGAAAGCAGGGAAACAGACTTTTCTGGTTCACAAAAGAGCATCCTCAACCTGATTCAGCCACTATAGTAATCTCCCTAGAGCTAACCTGGTCGGTAGCAGGTTTTCTTCAATGAACTCTAAGTTTACCCTGTCTCCGCCCTCCTTAAGCCACTCAATCACAGGTTTATTTCCTGATTTAGACAGAGTGTGCTCATCGGTCGTGCGAAAAATTAACAAAAGTCTGTTCTTTAGATACATTAAATGTTAAACATGGCATGTCCTTTTGACAAGGATCCAATTGATGAAGGAGCTGCATAATTCCGCAGAGAATTAATTTGTCATCAACAGACGCTTCTCAGACAAAGATGTTCTGTCAAATCCTGACAGCTACCTCTCTGAGAGTTTCAACTCACAATCAATCAGATACATCCACGACCCCATCCATCCTGACATTAGCAGGATCACACATCAGTCTTGCTCTCGCATTCCAGCAGCTTTTTTGTGTAGTTGCATATTCTTGCGAAAGGTTTGTTCCCATACAATGTTGGAGATGCTGAACACATTAGTAGGGTGACTGTATGCAGAGCAGTCCGAAGGGTGTGCCTGGCCCTGAAAAAAACTGTTCCCAAGAATAAACCCAACAAAGCCATTAAGGAGATTACATCCATTAGAAATTATTTATTTCTGAATGACATTGTGCTGCAGCCCTGAACTAATTCCTTCACTTCAGGATTTCCAAAGGTTATTGGGTGCATAGATGGAACCCACATTCCCATCAAAGCTCCCTCAAATAATGAAGCTGATTATGAGAATAGGAAGTCCATTCATAGCATCAATGTGCAGGTAGATTTAGACTGACTACTACTCTAAGATGTTAATGGTTGCCTTATAGTTAAACATCTTTCATTCTCTGTGCTGTCCAGATGTTACATCACTGAATGTCACATCTCAAATGTTGAGGCAAAGGGGCTTGGGTCGATCCATGATTCAAGGAATCTTATCTCAGCTACAGACTAGAACGAAGTAAGTAGGAAGGATTAGCACAATACGAC
This sequence comes from Cyprinodon diabolis, assembly GCA_030533445.1. Lineage (NCBI taxonomy): Eukaryota > Metazoa > Chordata > Actinopteri > Cyprinodontiformes > Cyprinodontidae > Cyprinodon > Cyprinodon diabolis. The sequence continues at coordinate 49,303,132 of CM060081.1, forward strand.
TCACTGGTTCCTGTCCTTTTAATGCTCCTACTATACATTACATGAGAATTTGATGGCCATTTGTTGGGGGACAGGGGTTACCCTTGCCAACCAAGGCTGCTGACCTCTTAACCTCACCCAGAACCAGGTCCCGAAAAGCACTACAACAGGATTCACTGTAGGACCAGAGCCTGGGGGAGATGACCATAGGCCTGTTGAAGGGAGTTTCCAATGCCTACGTTACCTCAGGGTAACCCCTGAGAGGGCCAGTGATGTAAGCAAGTGCTGTTCTTCACAATATTCCAAGGGAGAACAACACCCTGCCCTACGAATGGAAGTCCCAAATGACGACCCCCCAGCATATATAGAATATTGTCAAAATAAAAGGAGGTAACAAGATTCTAGATATAAGGAAACAAAACATAAAAAGTGAACATTATTGAATAAATAAGTAATAAAAAAAACATAATAGCCCATCCAGCCTGACCAGACCCTCCCCTGTTTTCCTCTGTCCTGGTCCTATGAGTACTGTCTGTGTGTGTATGCACTGACAGACACACACATGCTGGAAGCTTATAAATGCCATGGCGTTCTACATCTGTTTAAATACAGAAGCAGGTCTATATTATCATAAACAAAACCATGTTAGAAGCTGGCATGTGTCTGTCTGTTGTATGTTGTTTGTTCAATGTCTAAATGTCTGTCGGTATAAAATATTTGTTCTATTATGTTTCAGTATAAACAGATTATTGGGAGAATTAAACAGCAGATGGCAATAAACATAAATTGAACTGGATTCTAATTCAATTCAGTTTATTTATATAGCGCCAAATTCACAACACATGTCATCTCAAGGCACTTTACAGTTCAACCATATCATACAGTCAAATTGATTCAAATTTTTCTATCTAAGGAAAACCAGCTGATTGCATCGACTCATTGACTTAAATACAATCCCTCACAATAAGCATGCTTGTAGCGACAGTGGAGAGGAAAAACTCCCTTTTAACAGGAAGAAAACCTCCAGCAGAACCAGGCTCAGTGTGAGCGGCCATCTGCCAAGGCCGACTGGGGCTCAAGGAGACAGAAGCAGAGACACAAAAAGCAGCTGCAAAAGGCGGCCCCGTCCAGGAAACACACAGCCAGGCAGACGAGCTCCGAGCCAGCTCCCATGTCAGAGGATGAAGAGAGCACATCCAGTTAGTCACAGTCAGAGAAACAGGACTACACTGGAAAACAGGCCGATCTCCAGCATCTATAAACAAAGGTGTTGATGGAAGCAGCACAGCTGAAGTTTCTCTCCAGGATGAAGTCACAGAAACAGACGAGTCAAAGCTACTATGAGAAAAAGCAGAGAGAGCAGAACGTTAGAGATTGAACTAACAGATTCTGCAGAATAGGAGAATTGAGATAGAATGAAGCAAAATGATGAAATGGGGGTCCCTATGTCCTCCAGCAGTCTAAGCCTATAGCAGCATAACTATAGAGATAGCTCAGGATAACCTGAGCCACTCTAACTAGAAGCTTTATCAAAAAGGAAAGTTTTAAGCCTAGTCTTAAAAGTACACAGGGTGTCTGCCTCACTGACTAAAACTGGTAGTTGGTTCCACAGGAGAGGAGCCTGATAACTAAAAGATCTGCCTCCCATTCTATTTTTAGAAATTCTAGGAACCAATAGTAAACCTGCAGATTGAGAGCGAAGTGCTCTGTTAGGAACATAAGGAACAATCAGATCTCTGATATAAGATGGAGCTTGGCCATTTAAGGCTTTATATGTGAGAAGGAGGATTTTAAATTCTATTCTGGATTTAACAGGAAGCCAATGAAGAGAAGCCAGGATAGGAGAGATATGATCTCTCTTTTTCATTTTCATCAGAACTCTGGCTGCAGCATTTTGGATCAGCTGAAGGCTTTTAACTACAGCTTGTGGACTTCCTGATAGTAAAGAATTACAATAGTCCAGCCTTGAAGTAACAAATGCATGGACTAGTTTCTCAGCATCATCCCTGGACAGGAGATTTCTAATTTTTGCAATATTCCACAGATGAAAGAAGGAAATTCTAGAAACCTCTTTGATATGGGATTTAAACACAGGTCCTGATAAAAAAAAAACACCAATATTTTTTACTTTATTATCTGAAATCAGTTTAATCCCATCCAAATGAAGTGACTGGCTAATCAGCTTCTTTTTCAAAGACTCTGGTCCAAAGCCTATAACTTCTGTTTTGTCTGCATTCAGGAGCAGAAAGTTAAGAGTCATCCAGGTTTTTATGTCTTCAAGACATGCCTGTAATCTATGTAATGGGTTAGCTTCATCTGGATTTATAGACAGATATAGCTGGGTATCATCAGTATAACAGTGAAAATTAATCCCATGCTGTCTAATAATTCTACCAATTGGGAGCATGTATAAAGTAAAGAGAATTGGTCCTAGCACTGATCCCTGTGGTACTCCACAGGTAACATTTGAGCATGTTGAAGATCTGTCATTAACATGAACAAACTGAATAATCAGACAGATACGATTTAAACCAGTCTAGTGCTGTTCCTTTAATTCCAACAAAATATTCAAGTCTTTCTAAAAGAATATTATGGTCAAATGTATCAAATGCAGCACTGAGATCCAACAGGACGAGCACAGATACAAGTCCATTATTTGAGGCCATGTGAATATCATCAGTGACTTTCACCAGAGCTGTTTCAGTGCTGTGATGAGCTCTAAAGCCAGACTGAAACTCTTCAAAAAGTTCATTATGGTGTAAGTGATCGCAAACTTGTTTGGCAACTACTTTCTCAAGAATTTTAGATAAGAAAGGAAGATTGGATTTAGGTCTATAATTCAAGAGACCCAGATGACTTGGTTTCTTAAGCAGAGTTTTAATTACAGCAACCTTAAAAGCCTTTGGTACATGTCTCTGTAACAGAAATAGATTAATCACATCTAAATTAGAGGAGGAGATCAAAGGGAATACCTCCTTAAATAACCTGGTTGGAACTGGATCTAACATACAAGTTCAAGGCAAAGATGAAGACAATAATTTTGCTAACTCAGAAAGTTCAACTGGATCAAAGCAGTCTAAACCCGGTTCAGATTCCATGACTACCTCAGATACAATCGCGGATAGAGGAGTGCTAATGATCTTATTTTTAATAAGATCAATCTTATTTATAAAGAATCCCATAAAATCATAACTTCTAAGAGTAAGTGGAATTGACGGTTCAACTAAGCTATGGCTCTGGGTGAGTTTGGCAACTGTATTTAAAAGAAATCTAGAGTTATTCTTATTCTTCTCTATTAATGAGGAGGAATATGCTGCTCCTGCTTTACAAAGAGTCCTCTTATACAGCAGTAAACTATTTTTCCAGACTAGGTAGGATTCCCGTAGGCCTGTGGAGCGATATTTTCTCTCCAGTTTCCTAGCATTTTGCTTCAAAGTGCGCATCTCTGCATTAAATCAAGGAGCAAGCTTTCTATTTTTAACGGTTTTCATTTTCAAAGGAGCTGCGTTGTCTAAGGCAGTATGCAGAGAACTGGCAACCCCATCAACAAAATCATCAACCTGTGAAGGGGAATAAGCTATGCTTTTGCACTCTGCAGCACTGCTCAGCGACACAGAGGAGAGAGAAAGTGAAGCAGATTCTTTAAAATTTATAACTGCACTATCTGATAATGATCTACTAAAATTTAACCTTCTTTTGGGGGAGGAGAACTCTGGTAAAGTAATCCTGAAGGTTATTAGAAAGTGGTCAGAGAGGACAGGGTTGTGAGGAAATACTGTTATTTCTTCACATTCTATGCCGTATGTCAGCACAAGATCCAAAGTATGAAGATGAGAATGTGTGGGACTATTCACATTTTGAACAAAGCCAATAGTGTCTAAGATAGCATTAAAGGCTGCTCTTATGCTATCGCCTTCAATGTCAGCATGAATGTTAAAATCTCCCACTATGATGACCATGTCAGTATTTAATACCAAATCAGAAAGGAACTCTGAAAACTCATCTAAAAATTCAGAGTAAGGACCTGGTGGACGATACAAAGTTACAAGAAGAGGTTTTCTTGCTTTGAAATTTGGATCAGGGAAATTAATTAAGTATGTATTAACTGTATTAAAGTAAGTATTAACTGTCTTGCGAGTAATCAGTAAGTCAGACTGAAAGATTGTTGTTACTCCTCCTCCTCACCCAGAACCTCTGGGGATGTGAAAATTTAAATAGCTTGAAGGAGTTGCCTCATTTATGCTCACATAATCCTCTTGCTGCAGCCAGGTTTCTGTAAGGCAACATAAATCAATGTGATTATCACAAATCAAGTCATTAACTAGCAAACTTTTTGAGGAAAGAGATCTAAAGTTAAACAGACCACTTTTAATAGTTTTAACTTTTTCCCCAATTGGAGTTATTTTAATTTTAATAAGATTATCATGATTTACTCCTTTGGGAATATTTGCTAATTTATTAGATTTTGGTCGTGGGCAAGACACTGTCTGGATGGAGTAAAGAGTGGGTAACAGTAGAGAAACTGCAGAGATATGTGTTAAAGTACAACCCTGCTTCCTGGTCTGCACCCTGGGTAGTCAGGGTTTTGGAGGACTAATAAATGTGGCCAGATTACTAGAAATTAGAGCTGCACGATCCAAAGTGGGGTGGATGCCGTCTCTCCGAATCAGACCAGGCTTTCCCCAAAAGGATTGCCAATTATTAATGTAGCCCACGTTGTTTTTAGACACCACCTTGTCTGCCAGCAGATCATCATCCACCTCATGGATCTGCTGGAGTCTGACCAGCAGGTCACCATCCACCACATTGATCTACTGGAGTCTGATCAGCAGGTCACTATCCACTCCATGGATCTACTGGAGTCTGATCAGCAGGTCACTATCCACTCCATGGATCTACTGGAGTCCGACCAGCAGGTCACCATCCACCCCATGGATCTACTGGAGCCTGACCAGCAGGTCACCATCCACCACATTGATCTACTGGAGTCTGACCAGCAGGTCACTATCCACTCCATGGATCTACTGGAGTCTGATCAGCAGGTCACTATCCACTCCATGGATCTACTGGAGTCTGACCAGCAGGTCACTATCCACTCCATGGATCTACTGGAGTCTGACCAGCAGGTCACTATCCACTCCATGGATCTACTGGAGTCTGATCAGCAGGTCACTATCCACTCCATGGATCTACTGGAGTCCGACCAGCAGGTCACCATCCACCCCATGGATCTACTGGAGCCTGACCAGCAGGTCACCATCCACCACATTGATCTACTGGAGTCTGATCAGCAGGTCACTATCCACTCCATGGATCTACTGGAGTCTGACCAGCAGGTCACTATCCACTCCATGGATCTACTGGAGTCTGACCAGCAGGTCACCATCCACCACATTGATCTACTGGAGTCTGATCAGCAGGTCACTATCCACTCCATGGATCTACTGGAGTCTGACCAGCAGGTCACTATCCACTCCATGGATCTACTGGAGTCTGACCAGCAGGTCACCATCCACCACATTGATCTACTGGAGTCTGATCAGCAGGTCACTATCCACTCCATGGATCTACTGGAGTCTGACCAGCAGGTCACTATCCACTCCATCGATCTACTGGAGTCCGACCAGCAGGTCACCATCCACCCCATGGATCTACTGGAGCCTGACCAGCAGGTCACCATCCACTGCATTGATTTAAGTTTAACAGGCGTCTGGTTGATCAAGCATCTTTGTGGTGTCCTACCGATCCCGGGGTGTCTGATCTGGGGTTTCCAGTGGACCTCCAGCAGTCTAATTTTCGCCTCGTAGCGGACAATGTTTTTTTTCACCTCTGTGAAGGTCTCTTCCGCAGCAACACTCAGCTGCTCTCTGATAAACTCGCTCAGCTGCGCAGAAGAAGACATTGGGAGTGAAATAAGAAATCCAGTAGAGTTGATGCTGCTGAAGCCTTTTGTGTTACTTACGCATTTAGTCACTGTGAGAGGAATTAGCTACTTGGAGCATTTACTGCCTCATGTCGGTCTGGAGTGGAGAAGCAGAATAAAGACCATCAGGGGTTCCTTCTCTAAAGCTTTTTTTAGGCTCATCGGCGGAATCAACTGGACAGACAACTGGGATAAATACATTCCACGCAAATATTATGATCTTTGAAAAAAAAAAGGTAATTAAAAAAAAATTCATGAGCCAGGTTACAATTATACATGAAAGTGCGGATGAAAATTATGTTTATTTTTGTCAGTTAAATTTCAATTGTTTTTTCACAATAATGCAAAAAAGTAAAGTAACATGTAAGAATATTTCCTGTTGTTAATCTGCAATGTTTTCCAAGCATCAGCTCCCCATAAAACTGATGGACAAGCAGTATAAAGCATAGATGGATAAAATTATCTTTATATTCAATTAAATAAACAGCAGTAGTCTGCTGTTGAACAGGGCAGAAGTCAGCAATCATCTTTTCTTTTATAAATAAAGAATCCTGAAGTGAAAATTCAATATAATCTGATTGATGGGACATGTGTTAGAAAACACACTCATCCTGTCAGGTAACAGGAAGCATGTTTAAAGAGGATTAAATCATCAGGAGGTGAACCAAAACTTGACTTTAATTCCGGTTTTATTTTACATTCAAACATAGGTTAATCCATTAATGTAATAGGTGCTGAGAAATCATCAGCTGTGGTTCCTGTTTTAACTCTAAAAACAGATAAACTTATCATAATTAAGCTGCTTTACAAAATAAGAAAAAAAAGGAAAAAGTGTTTAGAAATAGCTTAGAAAGGTTAGATATTAATAGATAAGATATAAAGTTAATTTTAAGAAATAAAAAAAATGTCACATATGTAATCATGAGAAGGACTGTAGGTTGTTCACACAGGGGGCTGCTACCCCTAAACTGGGAGAGTGACTACAGCAGATTCCAGGTAAAACATCACAGGTCTCTGTCCAGAAGAGTGCAGTCCTAGGAACAGCTAAGATACTGTGCAGAACCCTCAAACTCCCAGGTGTCTACCAGAGGCAGGGAAAACCAAGGAGCTAGTGGTGGACTTTGGCAGAAGCAGATACACCCCACTGCCACCGGTGAACATCCAGGGAACGGACATTGACATAGTGGACTCTTCTAAGTACCTAGGTGTTCATCTGAAGAACAGACTGGACTGGACTCCCAACACCGAGGATCTGGATCAGAAAGGTCAGAGCAGACTCTTCCTACTGAGGAGACTGAGGGGGCCTTCTAGCATCAGCCATCTTCTATGGAGCTGTCTGTTGGAGCAGTGGCTTATCTGTAGCAGAGAGGAAGCGGCTAGATCAGCTGATCAGGAAGGCCAGCTCTGTGATTGGATGCCCTCTGGACTCAGTGCAGGAGGTGGGAAACAGAGGGATCCTAACTAAATGACATCTCTGTTGGATAATGTCCCCCACCCCATGCATGAAGCTGGTGCTGAACTGGAGAGCTCCTTCAGTGACAGACTGCTGATCCCTAAATGCACCAGGGAGCGTTATCACAGATCCTTCCTCCCAGCAGCTGGAAGACTCTAGAACCACCACTGTTCCCAACAACCTCAATCAGTTGTTCATGCTGATTTTGCACAGTTTCTACCTTAGTCAGTTAAATGATATGCTGCTGTCATTTTGCACATCTCTGATGTTGCTGTTGTTTTCAAATATCTATTACAGTAAAAATGTCCATAGGTGTATATTGGTTATTACAGTTTTATATTATTAAAACCATTTACAGTATTTTATGGTTTATCTTTTAACTCTTCACTATTTATTACTATACATTTTTCTAAGTTCCACATTCGTGTGACCATTTTTACTTCAATCTTTTTGCTGCTGTAAACACCAGAATTGCCTCATTGTGGGACAAGACAGGTATATTCTGTTCTATTCTATTCTATTCAATTTTTTTTTTTTTTGGCCCACTGTTTATATGAGTTTGACCGCACTACACTAGAGCTAACAATGAGAACACTGATATGAGTTTTTAATAACATTCCAATTTGTTTCTGAATTGTTATGTCAATAAGTCAAACCATTATGTGTTTTTTAAATATTCCTTTGCTCCAACAACCGTGACCTTAAACAAGGCCCCAGTCTTAATCCCGACACCTGAGCTGATCAAATGATTCAGTGAGAGGTTGATCCTGGGATAAATAAAGATTTAAGCAATGTTCCATCCTTGAACCAAGAGCAGGAAATCAGGGTTGATCCAAGCAGCTAATCTTTGCTGTTTAAAGACCAAGCAGAAGTGGTTGCCCCATCACACTGCAGGAGGACACACCTGAGAGGTAGGTCTGAGCTTGTGCTTAATTGAAATCTGTTTCACAAAATAAATAAATAAAAAAACATCAGCTTTAATTTTTTTATGAAACTTTTCATAACCACATGACCACTTCTTTTTATTGCAGAAGATAAAGGGTCAGAAATGATGTGAAAAATTATATTTTACCCACACGTAAATGTTGAAAATATGAATGACCTTGTTTTGTTTTTATATTTAGAATGATGGCTCAAGAGAAACAGGGGTTCTCTCTGATGATCTGTTTTTTCCTTGGCACCTCTTCAATCATTGGGTGCCTGCCCCCAGCAGGTAATAATAATAATAATAATAATATTAATAATAATAATAATAATAATAATAATAATAATAATAATAATAATAATAACAACTGCAACAACCCATTGTACTATAAATCATCAAACCCATGAATAAGTTTTAGATAAATGTTAGGAAAAAATAACATAACTTAAGAAGTTTGTCTCAGTAGGAGTCATGAAAATTGTATCCCATATGTGATAAAGCAGAATTTGGAAAATTAACCAAAAAACAGATAAGCCTGCTGACATTAGTGTGTATTCCCTTAAACTGCCACACTTTCAACACACAATTACTGTTTTACTTCTGTTCTTAACTCTTCCTTTGATGCAATTCTATCATCCTCATACCTACCTTTCAAAAAGATTTCCACATCTCTCGCCTGTGAAGAGAAACTTCGAGTCGATATTCTGTCCTATGTAGATCTGGGGTTTAGGATTATTTTTCTCTCATAAACATATTTGTTTATTTACTTGTGTATGTGTTAGGGTTAACTCTCAAATTTAATCCTCATTTAAGGGATGTTAAAACAATAATTTGCATTTTCTTTTTCCGTCTGTACCTTAATACAATAACATAATGTGTTTTTTTTTATAGACTCTCTATAAATAAATGTCAGGAAAACACTACCACAAGCTCAACTTAAAGTATAATTTAAACCTTAATATATTGTCCTCTAAGTCCCTGTAATGGTAATCTAATTGTTAATGAGATGACTTAGTGGTCTGTCATCTTCCTCGATTGGGTCTGCTTGTAAACCACCCTTAAAACTTTCTGTGCCACTGATCGCTGAAAGATAAAGATAAACAGATTTAGGGCAGCCCAAGGTAAGGCTATGGGCATTAATAGGCACTTGCCTTCTACTGCACTACCCTTAGGGGATTATAGAACAGCGATTTATTTTAGAGGTTTATAGCATGAGAGAGCCTGCGAAAAAGGCAAAGGCATTTACTGCATGGTGAGAACTCAAACAAAAATAAGGATGAAAAATTAATGCAGATGTGTTATCATTGTGTTACAGCGTGCTACTATAAAACATGGAGAAGCCAAGATACCTTTTGAGAGGGAATATTATTTTTTTTTTAATATTAATTGTTGTGATTAATGTAGTTTTCAGTCAGACATCTGGTTTTCATTAGAGGAGCAAAGGTTTGGGAATTTGGGGAATTGATCACCAAAATCAGCATCTGCTGATCAACAATTCAAGCATCAAATACATAAATTCTTCAACACTGTTGTCTCATGCACATTAGGCCTATCATTGTTTTATTAAATATAATAATTAGGAGAAGAGAAAGTATCATGAACTGATCACTGTTTTAGTGAAATAGGTAGCAGACATGACCTGTATTTAAACCAAATGGAAGATAGAGAAAATAATTTTGACAAAGGATAAAGAATGCTCTTAAGAGGTTTGTGAGGGGCTTTTAAAAAAGCCGTTTTAATTTAGTCCAAGAAGGAGTGTTCGTCTTTCCAACTCCAGTGCAGACAGAGCCCCATGCTCTGCATGCTCCTAAAGCAGTTAGCCTCTACAGGGTAGCCTCGGCCTGCTGCTGCCTCTTCTTGCTTTGTTTGCCTTCGGGCTTCTTCGAGGTACCACAGTCCTCCTCATGATCAGCTACAGCCCATCTCCTCTGCCTTTAGAGCCCTGTTTTCCTGGCAACCTATCTAATGTACAGTTATCCTATTTGGAGCCTTGGTAGTTAGCTTCTATAGCTAGCCTTCGTCAGTGGTAGCCTCTCCCCTGCCTTCAGTGCTCAGTTTCCCCGGCAGGCTTCTTCGATCCCCCACTGTGCTCCTCTGCTTTCTTCCTAAGCTACTGCTGTGGTTCTTTGGTTCCAGAGGTGGGCACAGCTGGCTGCTTCATCCCGGTTATGGAGCTCTCTCAGCTGCTGTTCTTGCACTGACTTGCACACCTTCCCGCTGGTGTTCTGAGTAATTCACCTCCCTTTTTTGGGTCAACAAACATGGACCAAGCAGTAAAAAGTGGTTTACATAGATAATAAAAAAACAAAGCATAGATATAGATTTAAATTGCCCAGGTCAGATTTACAATCTCTACAGCCACTAGTTTGTCAGCTCTGCGCTGCCGTAGCACAAAGATGTCTTCTACTATTAATGCGAAACCATTAGAAACAAAAAGCAAACAAAAAGGTTGATACCTTCAGTATAAGTATGTTATAACAAATAACATACTACTTATGTATATTACATTTCTGTCAGTAAATCCCCAAAATTATTACACACTGTAGGTTTAATATTGTACAATCATATTGTACAATACGGCCCACCTCTTTGTACTTCTGTTTGTGATAAAGATGTTTCAGTTGCTTGGAAAGTGACTGCCCTGCAGGTGTAGAGTGTGTGGCTTATGGAAGACAGTCAGTTTATAAAACTGCTATTTTTAGAAGTTCTTGTAGGGAGCACGACTCTGAAATAATAGTGCTGCTTTCAATTTCTGGCTCAGATTCACTATAATAGATGTTAGATGTGAACTGAAGATGGGTGAAAATGAATCAAAAGGTGCTACAACCAAGTATAATTTTAGGTGTGTACACCTTCTTGCAGTTAACATGTATTTTTTTCATAAAAGTGTTAGATTTTACTTGAATTGTGTCAAAGAAAATAATCACAATATCCATTTGAAAGATAAGATAGGACATACATTTTTATAAACTTAAAAACAAACTTAACAAAACTTAAACGTTCAATGCTATAATGTTAACCATATATGCACATGTATTCTGTGAAACTCACTGAAACCCTAGTTGTGTCTAGTTATATTTCTAAGCCCTTCAGAAACCTTCAGAAAAATAGAGCTCAAAAAGTACTTCAAACACTTCAAGCACATCTAGAAGTAGTAATGGATCAAGGAAAGTCATTACAAATTTAAAAATCATTCCACTGGACTTTTTTTCCAGGTTTAAAAACGATTCTCTTCCCATCCAGGAAGCTTTTTCAATTCAAAATATCAGAAATACCGTTGAGTTCCAGGCTGTATACTGTAGCCCAACAAAGCCTTGTTTTGGCTTAGAAAACATGCAAATGTAACTGGACTAATGGGTCCACCCCTTTGGAATGTTAGCAATGGCCGTTGTTAGCGTTCTTTGTTAGCCTTGCAATACCAGATACTGGTCTATGTCTCTGAAAGGGGGGTTGTTAGGAGGAATTGTTGGCCTGGCTGAACAGGCCAAGGAAAGGAGAAGAGCCTCTTAAAAGAGAGGAGCCACATCACTGAAGAGCACACAAGTCCACATACATTCAGAGAAATGCCCAAAAAAGTACGCATGAAAGAAGTAAACAAAAAATTATTAACTGAATGTAAGGCAAGTCATGCCACAATGTGTCAACAGTAGTAGCTGTTCAAACATGTGTTCTCTAGTGCAAAAAGAAATAAGACACAAACAGGGAACTGTAAAGAATAAATAATCTGCCTTTTTTTTTCTACCATTAGCAGCAGCTTTTCAGCTCCCTGGCTGTCAGACCGTCAATCAGACAATATCTCTAGAGAAGAGGAGCTGTTCTGGCTGTCACAGAGTGGAAACAACCATCTGCAGCGGGTACTGTACAACCAGGGTGGGTAACAACATCTAAAGATGAAAGTCGAAATGAAATCAAAGACATTCAAGCATGAAAATGTGTTGCTTTCAGGAGGAATTGTGGTCGGCTAGTAGGTTTTTGAATGGTTAAATTCAATGGTTAAATCGAGGGGTGGGGGGTGGGGGGGATACTATTGTTACGCCTCTTAGTTTGATCCAACTTACACCCCCCAAGGGTAAATTCTGGCACTGGGTGTAACACAAAAGTCAGTAAACTAAAAGATGATGTCAGTAGAAAAATGTTATTTATTTTTCAATTTGTACAAAGTATTAAGCACATTTCAGTAAGTGTGTTCAATACTTTTTCCCTGTGTCATTTTAATTACACATAACTTAATTCCTGGACATTTATGGTATGATTGCTCTCTATGTTTGGATAGCATGGATTGTTACCTACATCTGGTGAAAATGTCATGTCAATTATGCCTTTAGAAATATATTTACTGAAAGGAATGGTGGCGTGTTTAATACTTATTTTAACCATTTTATATTTATTATATCCCTTGTATCCATTGGAAGAGATTTAGATAAATTCTGTGGAATTTGGCTTCTGATTAGAATTGATACTTTGATCTTTTTATTATTGAATTTTGCCATATTTGAAAGTCTTAATGTAATGTAGGAACCTATCTCTTTTCACTTTTTTTTTTTTTTTTTTTTAGGATCTCAACATGAAGGTTGTGTATAACAAAGTGTCCCAGCATGTGTGCACATATGGGGATCTGTACTACAAGAGATTCGAATTTCCTGACTGTTTGCCTGGAGTTGATCCAGTTGTCACCTACCCAGTTGCTTTGAGTTGTCGCTGTGGCGGCTGTGCCATGGCGACATCTGACTGCACCTTTGAGAGCCTTCAGCCTGACTTCTGCATGAAAGAAATCCCATTTTACTATTAACATTTTGTAATATATTTAATCCTAATCATGACTCTGTTGTGTGTATACCCTGAAAAAAGTAATGCATCCCAGGAGATAATTGTGTTTCTTATCTTCAAATAGAGAAAATAAAAAGAGAAATGTGCAAATTTGAATGTTTCTCTTCCAAATAAAAATGAACAGGACTGAATATAAAATACTAGTGAATTTTGAAAAAAAACCCAACATGCTCAGACAAAAAATTATTCAACTCAATATAAGGCAAGGACTGGTAGAAGACTGGAGAAGTCAAACAACAGCTATAAAAAGTCATGGTGCAGCACAGGAGAGCCAGTTAGTTTAGCCAAGATGTAACTGTGCACCCTAAGTCTAACAAAGAACACACCTTTGATCACCAAAATGTTCGGATTTTGGACAGAGAGAACAGGTGGTTTAAGAGAGGGGTGAAGGAAGCCATCTTTAGTTTCAGTTACAGCACGATATCCAGATCTTGAGTTGTAAAGCAATATTACATTCTATTACAAGAACAGATGAATAAGGTGCTTGTTTAACCGAATGTCAAACCATGTCCAAAGTAGTTGTTCATTCAAAAATAACCAGAAACACTTATTTTGATGATGAAAGCAAAGGTTCGTCCTGTTAAGCTTTTCTTTTTCCTTTTTCTTGCATCCTCTATTAATGGCCATCCTCCTTTGACCAGAAGCGTCCCTGTTACACCTAGAATCTTTTTTTATTTAACTTCATTCACTAACCCCTCTGCTGCTCTGTCTGTTATCAACTAAATCAGAAGACAGCCCTGATCGCTTTGGCCTCCCGTTTCTCTCGCTAGCAGGGAAAAGGGACTGGTCCAACAGTGTCACCATCATGTGGAGGAGTATAAAAACCTGTGTTCACCTTCACAATAGGCTAGACTATTATCAAGCAGCAGCAGCGTCAGCAGTATTCAATTCAATTCAATTCAGTTTATTTATATAGCGCCAAATTCACAACACATGTCATCTCAAGGCACTTTACAGTTCAACCAGATCATACAGTCAAATTGATACAAAGTTTTCTATCTAAGGAAAACCAGTTGATTGCATTGACTCATTGACTCAAATACAATCCCTCACACTAAGCATGCTTGCAGCGACAGTGGAGAGGAAAAACTCCCTTTTAACAGGAAGAAACCTCCAGCAGAACCAGGCTCAGTGTGAGCGGCCATCTGCCGAGGCCGACTGGGGTTCAAGGAGACAGAAGCAGAGATACAAAAAGCAGCTGTAAAAGGCGGCCCCGTCCAGGAAACACACAGCCAGGCAGACGAGCTCCAAGGCAGCTCCCATGCCAGAGGATGAAGAGAGCACATCCACCCAGCCACGGCCAGAGAAACAGGACCACACTGGAAAACAGGCCAATCTCCAACATCTACAAACAAGGGTGTTGATGGAAGCAGCACAGCTGATGTTTCTTTCCTGGATGACGTCACAGCCAAACAGGAACAGACGAGGCAAAGCTACTCTGACGAAAAGCAGAGAGAGCAGAACGTTAGAGATTGAACTAACAGATTCTGCAGAATAGGAGAACAGAGAGAGAATGAAGCAGAAAGATGAAATGGGGGTCCCTATGTCCTCCAAAAGTCTAAGCCTATAGCAGCATAACTTTAAAGACAGCTCAGGATAACCTGAGCCACCCTAACTATAAGCTTTATCAAAAAGGAAAGTTTTAAGCCTAGTCTTAAAAGTAGACAGGGTGTCTGCCTCACGGACTAAAACTGGTAGTTGGTTCCACAGGAGAGGAGCCTGATAACTAAAAGATCTGCCTCCCATTCTACTTTTAGAAATTCTAGGAACCACTAGTAAACCTGCAGATTGAGAGCGAAGTGCTCTGTTAGGAACATAAGGAACAATCAGATCTCTGATATAAGATGGAGCTTGGCCATTTAAGGCTTTATATGTGAGAAGGAGGATTTTAAATTCAATTCTTGATTTAACAGGAAGCCAATGAAGAGAAGCCAGGATAGGAGAGATATGATCTCTCTTTTTAATTTTCATCAGAACTCTGGCTGCAGCATTTTGGATCAGCTGAAGGCTTTTAACTACAGTTTGTGGACTTCCTGATAGTAAAGAATTACAATAGTCCAGCCTTGAAGTAACAAATGCATGGACTAGTTTCTCAGCATCACCCCTGGACAGGAGATTTCTAATTTTTGCAATATTCCTCAGATGAAAGAAGGAAATTCTAGAAACCTCTTTGATCTGGGATTTAAATGACAGGTCCTGATCAAAAATAACACCAAGATTTTTTACTTTATTATCTGAAATCAGTTTAATCCCATCCAAATGAAGTGACTGGCTAATCAGCTTCTTTTTCAGAGACTCTGGTCCAAAGACTATAACTTCTGTTTTGTCTGCATTCAGAAGCAGAAAGTTAAGAGTCATCCAGGTTTTTATGTCTTCAAGACATGCCTGTAATCTATGTAATGGGTTAGCTTCATCTGGATTTATAGACAGATATAGCTGGGTATCATCAGCATAACAGTGGAAATTAATCCCATGCTGTCTAATAACTCTACCAATTGGGAGCATGTATAAAGTAAAGAGAATTGGTCCTAGCACTGATCCCTGTGGTACTCCACAGGTAACCTTTGAGCGTGTTGAAGATCTATCATTAACATAAACAAACTGAATTCGATCAGATAGATAAGATTTAAACCAGTCTAGTGCTGTTCCTTTAATTCCAACAAAATATTCAAGTCTTTCTAAAAGAATATTATGGTCAACTGTATCAAATGCAGCACTAAGATCCAATAGGACGAGCACAGATACGAGTCCATTATCTGAGGCCATGAGAATATCATTAGTGACTTTCACCAGAGCTGTTTCAGTGCTATGATGAGCTCTAAAGCCAGACTGAAACTCTTCAAAAAGTTCATTATGGTGTAAGTGGTCGCAAACTTGTTTGGCAACTACTTTCTCAAGAATTTTAGATAAGAAAGGAAGATTGGATATAGGTCTATAATTAACCAAGTCATCTGGGTCAAGAGACGGTTTCTTAAGCAGAGGTTTAATTACAGCAACCTTAAAAGCTTTAGGTACATATCCCTGTAACAGAGATAGATTAATCACATCTAAAATGGAGGAGGAGATTAAAGGGAATACCTCCTTAAATAACCTGGTTGGAACTGGATCTAACATACAAGTTGAAGGCTTAGATGAAGACAATAATTTTGCTAATTCAGAAAGTTCAACTGGATCAAAGCAGTCTAAACCCGGTTCAGATTCCATGACTACCTCAGGTACAATCGCGGATAGAGGAGTGCTTATGATCTTATTTTTAATAAGATCAATCTTATTTATAAAGAATCCCATAAAATCATTGCTGCTAAGAGCAGGTGGAATGGACGGTTCAACAGAGCTATGGCTCTGGGTGAGTTTGGCAACTGTATTAAAAAGAAATCTAGGATTATTCTTATTCTCCTCTATTAATGAGGAGAAGTATGCTGCTCTTGCTTTACAAAGGGTCCTCTTATACAGCAGTAAACCATTTTTCCAGACTAGGAAGGACTCCCGCAGGCCTGTGGAGCGATATTTTCTCTCCAGTTTCCTACCATTTTGCTTCAAAGTACGCAGGTCTGCATTAAACCAAGGAGCAAGCTTTCTATTTTCAACGGTTTTCATTTTCAAGGGAGCTGCGTTGTCTAAGGAAGTACGCAGAGAACTAGCAACCCCATCAACAAAATCATCAACCTGTGAAGGGGAATAAGCTATGCTTTTGCACTCTGCAGCACTGCTCAGCGACACAGAGGAGAGAGAAAGTGAAGCAGATTCTTTAAAATTTATAACTGCACCATCTGATAAAGATCTACTAAAATTGAACCTTCTTTTGGGGGAGGAGAACTCTGTTAAAGTAATCCTGAAGGTTATTAGAAAGTGGTCAGAGAGGACAGGGTTGTGAGGAAATACTGTTATTTCTTCACATTCTATGCCGTATGTCAGCACAAGATCCAAAGTATGAAGATGAGAATGTGTGGGACTATTCACATTTTGAACAAAGCCAATAGTGTCTAAGATAGCATTAAAGGCTGCTCTTAAGCTATCGCCTTCAATGTCAGCATGGATGTTAAAATCTCCCACTATGATGACCCTGTCAGTATTTAATACCAAATCAGAAAGGAACTCTGAAAACTCATCTAAAAATTCAGAGTAAGGACCTGGCAGACGATACAAAGTTAGAAAAAGAAGAGGTTTTCTTGCCTTGAAATTTGGATGAGGGAAATTAAGGGTTAAATGTTCAAAAGAGTTGTAGGTATTAACTGTTTTGGGAGTAATCAGTAAGTCAGACTGGAAGATTGTTGCTACTCCTCCTCCTCGCCCAGAACTTCTGGGTATGTGAAAATTTAAATAGCTTGAAGGAGTTGCCTCGTTTATGCTCACATAATCCTCTTGCTGCAGCCAGGTTTCTGTAAGGCAAAACAAGTCAATGTGATTATCACAAATCAAGTCATTAACTAGCAGACTTTTAGAGGAAAGAGATCTTATGTTAAACAGACCGCATTTAATTGTTTAAACTTTTTCCCCAATTGAAGTTATTTTGATTTTAATTAGATTATCATGATTTACTCCTTTGGGAATCTTTGCTAATTTATTAGATTTTGGTCGTGGGCAAGACACTGTCTGGATGGAGTAAAGAGTGGGTAACAGTAGAGAAGCTGCAGAGATGTGTGTTAAACTACAACTCTGCTTCCTGGTCTGCACCCTGGGTGGTCAGGGTTTTGGAGGACTAATAAATGTGTAGTGTGGAGTACATCTTTAAATGTAAGTAGTTTATTTTTTTAACTGAACATCTATTAAAATACATGACGTAACGGAGCACCGGAATGTGTAGGACCAGCTAAAGCTTAGAGCTAACCTGTTGATACGACACGCTTATCAACATTAAAAGCCTTCATACAAATTTTAACCTACATCTTATTGTAACTGTGCTGATAGCCGTATCCGTCACAAATCGGATCAGTTTATTCTTATACAGTTTATTACAAAGGATTAGAACTATTAAAGCTTAATGCAGCTGAAGAAAGTTGATAAAACAACCACCTCTTTATCGGGGCCAAAAATACTGCTGCAGTCGATGGAGGGAAGAGTTGAGGCAGAATTCCATATGCATGTTGCATTTCTATGTAAAAGTCATACAAGTTAAAAGAGTCCTGTTCAAACACCAACGTACAAATATAATCTTTTGATCACATCAAATGATGCCCAGATGCCACTTTTTGTAAATCTTATATTTGTGATATATTATATTCAGGTTAATTTACACTTTGAGTAAGCTTGAAAAAAGTCATCTCCAAGTTACCATTCCAAAGTCGTCTCTTTTTCATCAATCCATCCAGTTCATGAAGCACTCCTTTTTTCTAGCTTTAAAGAAACACTACAGAAAATTGCATCTTTTGACACAATTGTTTTCCTATACTTTAGGAATGCAAAGGTCCAGTGACAGGGCAGAGGGTCAGTGGGAAGCCTACTGCTGCCACCTGGCACTGGTTTGTCCTCATGGATGAGGTATTAGGACAGAGGCCCTCTATTGCCCCACCTGTCCTCCATCCCTGAGGACACACCAGGGCCAGGTGCTGCAGAGGCTGAGCAGCATCAGGGTGAAGATGAGGAAGACAATGAGAGGCCAGGAGAGAGGAGGGAAAGGAGGAAAAGAAGAAGGAGTGACGAGTTGGTGGATTTAATCAGGGAGGATATCAGATGGCAGAGGGAGGCAGAGGAGAGAAGAGAAAGAGAGAGCCGGGAAAGGGTGGAAAGATTATTTAATTTATTGGAGAGGATGGTAGACAGACATTATTTTTGAGTTGAGGATCTGTGTTGCTGTTATTGTTAAATTAAATAATTAAATTGTTTATAAAAGTTATTGTTGTCAGTGTGTTCTTAAAGTCTTTTAACCTTTTTACATGATCTGTTTCATCACTTCTTTACAATTTAAGTAAACTTAGAACAATTTCTCAGTGACAATATCAGTTTATTTTTAGAGAAGCAAGTATTTACAATAAACTATTAAAAACATTTTTAACCATTTACATTAGATTTTAAAATTAACTACTACAACTATTTACAGAAGATATAAAATAAATATTACTAGAGAACATATATATATGTAAAAAAATAAATATATATATATATATATATATATATATATATATATATATATATATATATATATATATATATATATATATATATATATATATATATATATAATGACTTTACTACAACAGCTAAAAAGTGATTATACTTGCCATCAAAATGTAATGGTGGTCGGGTAGACCCTCCTCCAGGGCAGACACCTCGGCAGACAGCTTGCCCTGCCATGGAGCACCACTAACTGCCTCCAAAACCTTCTCCCCCTCCTCATCCTCTGGCATGTCATCCTGCACTTCATCCTCTGGGGCCGGCAGATGTTGTGCAGGACAGCACATGTTGTTATGACCTGTAGAAAAAATAATAATTCTGAAATCCTGTGTGTTTGGGTTGTTATAGATACTGCAACATCTATCTATCTAGATGTATACTCTGTGTGTGACATAAAATATGGATCTCCATTCCTGCCACAAAGGCCATCAAATAATGTTTAAAATAAAAAATACAGTAGGTTGAAAAGGCAGAGTATCCATCCATCCATCCATCCATCCATCCATCCATCCATCCATCCATCCATCCATCCAAATTTCTCCCTTTCATTTGATCGTTCACGCTCTCCATAGTTCTCCTGTGGCGCGAGCACAGGGCGACTGTTGCGCGCCTTTAGCGAGCATGCGCCTTACTTGTCACTTGCGCGGTGACTCGTGCCGCCTGCTCTGTGCGGGGATGCAGAGGAAACGCTATGTGATGGGGAAACGCAGCTCGACGTAACACCTGTATTTCCATCAGGAAAACGCTGTTTTGCTGCTGGATCCTCCTCACTCTCCATCTCTCTGTGTGTGCTGTACGTTAACACCCGCCAGCGAAAACACCCACCTACCTAACTGACAGACGGAATCTCACCATACATCAGCCATTCTCATCCTCCCCTCTCTCATGACAAGGCGCGCACCTCTGGATGACCTAAAAAATAATCTTTAATACCTCTTAAACAAAAGTAGCACAAACAATATTTTTTTCTGCACAAATCTGCACTAACGTTGCACTAACCATTCAGTGTATTTGCAGAGTTTTTTGACGTGGGTGGGGTGTCAGCTTCACGCAGCTGCGCACGAGTCCTATCATGAAAAAAGGTTCATTGTGCGACCTGAGTAACGCGCAGTAACGGGGTGTCTGCAATGGTAACTGCGTTATAGTTACAGTCAAAGTAATTAGATTACTCGTTACTAAAACAAGGTTTCAACGCCGTTAGTCCCATCACTGGTTTTTATATTCAGATTTTTTTCCCTGTACTATGCTTTCGTTATATAATTGCAAATAAAATTAGGCAGTAAGGGGATAACAATTTAGACAAATAATGATTTATTTCTCAGTATATCACAGTTTGGCTTCTCAACACAACATTAGTGATGTTGAAAGTAGTGATTTAAGTGTCATGGTCCTGGTCTGATTGTTCCTGTTTTCCTTAGTTATCCATTTGTTGTCCTCTTCTGCCCTCTTGTGTCCTCCCTTCCTGTTTCTCTGTCCTGCCAAGCACCTGTTGCCAATTTCCTCGTCAGCTCTCTCTCTGTCTCTGTCCCCTTTAAAAGCCCTCCCTGTTCAGTTCCTGTTTGCTGGATCCTCGTCAAACATCCTGTCTTGCTTCCTGTCTGTTACGTGCCTGCCCTGTCTCGTCTCTCCCTGGCTTCTAGTTTCATTTACCCCTGATGTCTCCTTGGTTCAGGTTCGTTTTCTGTTTTTCTGTTGGACTCTGGTTCCTGCCCCTGGTTCTGTGAACCAGAATAAACAGGCTTTATTCACCTCTGCCTACTGGTCTCTGCGTTTGGGTCCTCCACACAAACACCCCGTTCATGACATTAAGTCAGTTATTTACAGGGTTTGTACACATTTAACTATGCTATTTAAATTACTAAAGTTACAAACATAAGCTTATATCAAGTGTTACAAATAAATATAAAATTTGATATTTAAACATATTGGTCAATCTGCTGACCAGCGTTTGTTTAATAACTGGTATATAGGGCTTGGGCGTCATGACGTAATTACTTTGCGTGGCAGCCATGTTGGCCTCCTTTACCGCTACTCAGACTGCTGCCTATGACTACCACTTACTGTACTCCCTCTCAGCCGTGTTTTAATTTGATAAATTTCACTTTAACTTGATTTCAACCATGGTAAACCGTTGCTGTATTGTGGGCTGTAACAGCGCAACACATGATCGCCATGGGAAAAACATAGAAAATGGGTTAACTTTCCACTGCTTTCCTGCCTGGAGGCGCAACCACAGAGACCAAGTGTCAGAGATAACAAAGAGTCGTCGGCTAGCTTGGATCGCGGCTGTAAGATGACCGAACATAACTTTCCACAGTATCCCGATGTCAATGAGAGTGCATTTTCATTCTGGTAAGTTAAAGATGCATGGTTTCATTTTATAGGCTACATTGTTTCTTTCCTTCAAGGTTGGGATCTTTTACGGGAAAATAATACATAAGACAATCTCACAGAGAGAGTGGGCACTCGTCATGTTGGTCAAGGCTATCTATGGCAGGTGCAGCAACTAAGGGAGCTGACTTCAGCGTGATCACCTGCGCCGTCAATCCCTGCCCATGCGCACGGTTCATTTGTAGTCTGGAAGCTAAGGGTAAACATGCTGTGGCTCTGACTGCAGTGCTGAGAGGGACTCCTGCGGAAGCGGGAGAACGGGGTTCGGACGGGGAGGCGCCCCACAGCAGACACCAGGAAAGTCGCTAGATTTGTCGCTAGTCGCTTTTTTGGAAAAGAGTCACTGCAGGGGTCTGAAAAGTCGCTAAATATAGCGACAAAGTCGCTGAGTTGGCAACACTGCTAAGCACAGCTTACCTTTGTACGGATTACTGTGTTCCCACTGTTTGCAGCTCCTGAACCCATCCATTCATGAACTGCACATGACACTCCAAGAACTTGTAGCTTCGGAACTGTTTTGAAGTATAGGTGCTCACTCATCGGTGCTCCACTCATTGTTTGGAACTTCATATGGATCCAAATTATTAATAATGCTGATTTTGTCAACATACCGATCCCTGGCTTCTCTATTTAATGTGTAAATTCCATATCCTTTTCGGGATTTTAACATCTTTTTCCTCTCTACTTCTACGTCTCTTCGTTCAACAACAACGTTGTATCAGAGCTATGTTTACATTCGCGTAGCCGTCAACATGGCTGCCACATCCCATAATGCAACGCTTATCCCAAGCTCTATTCTGATCATTAGCAGGTCCTTGTGGGGGAAAATAATAGCATGTAAATGTAACCTCTCCACTGCGCTCTCCCAGCCTGAGAAAAATCCGTTGCTGGTTTTGCTGCCGCCGAAGCCGTCGAAGCCGACTCTCCTCCTCCAATAACAAGTAAATTAAAAAAATAAAATAAAAATTTCCATAACTGTTTTTTTTTGTTTTTGTTGTTTCTCTCCGTATTTCTCTAGCTTTTGTTTACGGTGTTTTGGGGGTAGACGCAATGAAATCGTGTCGCAACCAGGATGTGCTCCAAAGTCTAGATCGTCCCATTTACCAACGGTGAGTATCCTCCGGAGCAATCCCCCGAAGGCTGGGTCCTTCGAAAGACGCAGCCTGTGAATTGAGACACAGCTGTCACAGAATACTGACACCTGCTGGACATTTAAAGACACTACAGGCAGCTTATTGGACAGACTAAACTAAATTGATTTGATGACCTAATGCAAAGATATCATTTAAGTTATGTAGGTTATTTCTTCATATCTATGTTTAAATTGAAAATATCTTTGGTATTTTTAGATGCAGTCAATAAATAATGTAATCCTCTATTATAATTTAGAGGGAAATGCGACTGAGGATTTTAAACCATAATTTTAAAACAATAAGTACAGTAAAAACAGTGAATAAACTAAGAATTAATTTAAAAAGATGAGATTTATTCTAGTATATGCATGATGTTGACAGATCCGTTTTTATATATTTCACTCCTGTCCCGTCCCACTACCACAGAAAAAAATTGTGTCCCGTCCCGATCCCGGGCCAGAGTAGAAATCTAAATCCTGTCCCGTCCCACTCCTGGTGAAATTACTCCCACTTCCATCCCACTCCCATTCACAATGACTCCCGCTCCTGCACCACTCCCATTCTTGTTTTTTTTTTGAGCACGGGTGAAAAACTCAGAGCGGAAGCACTGTTGGTTTTTGGGTCGTGTAGTTTTTTTGACTCGCATTATAGTGTAGGCTTCAAGGAAAAAAACTACAAAATGGCGGCGCTGCACCAGTACTGGATTTTTTAAATTTCTATTTTATTTTATTTTTTGGCATTGATCTTAGTTTTTTTTTTAGTTATTATTGGTTTGCTCCTGCTCCCGTCTGCTCCCGTTAATGTTTAATCCTGTACAGTCCCAATCACGTGATCATTACTAAGACTGACTTCCATCCCACGGGAATCCCACGGGAATTCCCGAAAAAATGTCAGTCTCTAACGCGCACTGATCCATTGCTTTGCTCTATGGGCTCCATGCATGCACCCACGCATCAGTGCTGCGGGACCCATCACTATTCAGTGCATTTAAATATTCTTAGTGGCGTTCAGAGTAACAGAATATCCTGCTAGGATATATGCATGTTGCAAAGCCAGTCATACATTTTTACATCAGTATATACACAGACACTTTTATATAGGTATACACAAATATACAGTACAGTATGTTTACACATCTCTTTCACTCTCTGTGGATATATATATATATATATATATATATATATATATATATATATATATATATATATATATATATATATATATATATATATATATATATATATAGATATATATATATATATATATATATCCTACCAGTCAGCCTTCATGCTCCAGTCAGCCCTGAGTGGGACAGACTTTGTGGAGCTACCAGTGTTCATCCTGCAACACTCAGAACCAGAGAGCAGCTCAACTGTAGCTTTCCCTCCCTCTCCTGGCCTCAACAGCTGAACAGTTAGATGCTGATCCTACAGCATCAATAACAAATATCCACGTTGGTCTGGAGGGAGCTGCCATTCAATAGGCATGAACCCCAGAGCTGCACACTAAATGGGTGATGTGTCTAAATCCCTGCCCTGTTCACTATGTTTACAAATCACTACAATAGTTATCAAAACATCTCATAACTTGCTCTGAAAATACAGACTAAAGGTCCTCAAACATCTAACTTTAGACAAACCTGTAGTTGTAGGCAGGGTTTTAATAGAGTAGAACAGAAATAGAATAGAAATAGAATATAATAGAATTAAATAGAAAATCCCTTTATTGTCCAACAATGTGGAAACTCTGTATGGAGAACCAGCTCTACCATATTTAAATATAAATACAGAAATAAATAAAGGCTCAATAAATAAATAAGCATACAGTTAATTTTCTCCCAAAACTACAATAAACAAATAAATGTAGGTAGAAATTAAATTATACAGTGAGACATAAATGTATTTTTTTCTTTTTAATTAGCTTCCTTATTTATTCAACTTTGTAATATTTACCTTATTTATTAGGTACATGTTATAATATTTTTGTCTGTTTTATTCTTCCTTTGTATATTTTACCCTCTTTATTTCTTTCATGCTATTTATTTCTACCGTGGTTTTTACATTTCGGTCTGCATTTCTGCCTTAATATGCAAATGAGGTGGGGTGTGTCTTAGAGGGTCACCTTCTGCTCATTGGTTGATTAGCAGCAGCCGGCCACAGTCATAACAAACATGGCTACCTATGATGAAGCTGCCAGTGAGCTGAGACAT
Organism: Cyprinodon diabolis; assembly: GCA_030533445.1. NCBI lineage: Eukaryota > Metazoa > Chordata > Actinopteri > Cyprinodontiformes > Cyprinodontidae > Cyprinodon > Cyprinodon diabolis. Next base: position 49,328,083 of record CM060081.1, read on the forward strand.
TAAGCAACTGTTTTTGAAAACAGCGTTATTAGTATTGAATTTATTATTCTTCGTTTGGATGCTCTGACAGACCGTGTTTCAGTTACCGGCACACATGGACACATGTCGACAATGTAGTTTTTTAGGATCTGGAGGAAGCGGCCATCTTCTTTACTCACAGAGCTCAGAGTATTAAGTTAAAAGTTCTCTTTTCTGTTCAATAAAAATATGTTTTAAGATCATTTGAGGCGAGAACATTATACTAATAAGCCTCACTATATGGCCCATCTACCGATTTAATGACTAATTTTAAAAAGAATGTTCTGAAGTTAAGAGGACCGCGGCTACCAGCGGATCTCCGAGGCTAACGGCAGCCAGGGCTCACCGCAGCCCGTCTGCAGCAGCCCTCTCTCTGCATAGCCGTGTGTGAAGGGCCGCCGGCTCTGATGGCGATCTTTTTGTTTTGTTTGGCAAAATGTTAATTTTATTTGTGTTTATCTGACTGTGTTCATTATTATTCCCCCCCTTAATGAAAAAAAATCAGAATGTATTATTATCTAGAGACTATTAATAAAAGGAGGTGACGAGCAGAGCTTGTGGTGACGTCATCAGTACACTTCTGTTCCAATTGACTCATATTTATGCTGCGTGTTCCTAGAGTCCTAGAGTTAGGATCCGTCCAGAGGGCATCCAATCACAGAGCTGGCCTTCCTGATCAGCTGATCCAGCCACCGCTCCAGCAGACAGCTTTACTAGGTTTTCTGTTAGAAATCATCCTGTTCAGGTTTCTCCACTTCTCTCTCTCTGCCTTTTGCCGGGTACAGATCGTCCAAAACGGGACATTTGGTCTCCTCATCATGGTCCCTCATTTGTTGCTCAAATGTTCCTCCTTGGAGCTTAGCCCAGGGCTGTGCACAGCCTGCCGCTGCAGCCACAGGCTCCATGTCTGTGGTGTTGAGGCTCTTTCTGTTCCAATTTAATCAGCTGAAGGTCAGTCAGTGACAAACGTTGTAACCAGTGTTGTGCTAGTTACTGAAAAGCAGTAACTAGTTTCTGTTACTAGTTACTTCATTTCAAAAGTAACTTAGTTACTAACTCAGTTACTTACACCATAAGGTAATGCGTTACTGTGAAAAGTAACTATTTAGTTACTTTTTTTTTTAAAGGTTCACATCATGCCCTTATAGCCTTCATTTCAGAAATGTTATTGCACTGGAGAATAATACCATCTGTTGAAGAACTTGACATGCATTTGCATCATGAAACTCTGCTAAGCAATTCTATATACAAGCAACCAAGATATGTTTCAAAGTGCCACTTTATTTCAGGGCAGAACAAACTGACAATGCTACATAGTAGGTAGTTGCCTGCAAAATTGCCCTTTACAGCAAGTGGCCTGCTATAATTTGTTCCCCCCTGTAACTTTAAGAAACAAAGGTCAATCAACTCCAAAGTTTCAGGAATGAATTGTCATCATAAAAGATGCTTATAAGCCAAAAATGAAAAAGCTGGGACCTTTTTGTCTGATTTAGACAGGGGGAACAGATTATAGCAGGTGGCCTGCTATAATTCATTCCCCCCTTATAACTTTAAGAAATAAAGGTCCATCACCTCCAAAGTTTCTGTCATGATAAAGAACGACTCAGGATCAGAGCAACCACGGAGACAGACAGTTAGTTTTAACTGGTTTATTGTAAGGTGCTGGTATACAGGTGATGACTGGTTTGGTATCTTCTGGTCTGCTTGGAGGGGCGAAGGAGGTGGTCAGACACAGCCTGTGGCAGTAAGGAATGTGGAGAGCTCAAAAACTCACAGAGTGGGAGGCTTGCCCGGAGCCAGGGGGGGTGACGTCCGTGGTCTGGTGCAATCCAGCGGTTCCCTCTCTCTCTTGTGCAGATGATTTTTGAGGGTGGACAGGCAGGTGAGCTTCAAAGAGGAGGGCAAGTTCAGGCAGGCGATCAGAGGAGTCCAGCTCCCTGGCTTGTGGCTTTTCTGGCTTGGATTTCAGGTTCACGCTGGAAGCGAGAAAGAACTGACGCCCTCCTCCTGGTCTCTGCTCCTTAAGAAGGGCTGAAATCAGCAGTGATGAGGAGCACCTGCCAGTCCACCCTGCAGAGAAGAGAGAGAGAGAGACAACCCAGCCCTGAACCCAGGCCTGGAGCATGACAGCACCCCCCCTCTAACGGACGCCCCCTGGCGGCCTTCCAGTGGAGGAGGCCTCGAAGGCTGAGATGAGGCCGGGATCCAAAATGAACGAACGAGGAACCCAGGACCGCTCCTCAAGGCCGTACCCCGCCCAATCCATCAGAAACTGGAAGCCGCGGCCACGACGCCTGGAAGCCACTAAGCGTCCACAATCCAAGCGGGTGGAGGGGGTCTGGAAGGAGGGCACAATGGGCTAGAGGTGACAGGTTTAATTTGAGACACATGAAAAGTAGGGTGTACACGAAGGTGAGGCGGAAGCCTGAGCCGGACTGCTGTAGGACTGATGATGCGGGCGATCTTAAAGGGACCGAGGAACTTAGGGGCCAGTTTCTTTGAAACAGCCTTTAGGGGAAAATTCCTAGAAGACAACCACACCTCTTGTCCAGGGAAATAGGTAGGTGCCGGGATGCGTTTGCGGTCAGCAAACTTCTTGTTTCGAATAGAGGTACATTCAAGGGCGGCTTTGGTCTGATCCCAGACTTTGCGGCACTGCTGAAGGTATGACCTGACGGATGGAAAGGTTGGATCAGGGAAGGAAGAAGGAAGGAGTGTGGGCTGATAGGCTAGGGATGCCTCAAAGGGGGACAATCCAGTGGCTGCTGAAATGTGCGAGTTATGCGAGTACTCCACCCATGCAAGGAGCTGACTCCAGGAAGAGGGGTTGTGGGAGCAGACACAACGGAGGGTGTTCTCCAACTCTTGATTTAGCCTTTCGCACTGACCATTAGACTGGGGATGGAAACCAGATGTAAGTGAGACCTTAGCCCCTAGGCACTGACAGAAACTACGCCAGACTTGGGAAACAAACTGCGGGCCACGGTTAGACACAATTTCCGTCGGCAAGCCATGGAGTCTAAACACATTGTTGAACAAAAGTCTGGCAGTCTGGTGAGCAGATGGAAGTTTGTTCAGTGGTATCAGATGGCATGCCTTGGAGAACCTGTCGATGACGGTGAGGACGACCGTTTTGTGATTGGATGGGGGTAGACCAGTGACGAAATCCAGGGCTATGTGTGACCAAGGACGGCTAGGCATGGGTAGAGGTTGGAGGAGGCCAGAAGGTGGTCTGCTGGAACATTTGTTGCGGGCACAGACAGGACAGGCAGAAACAAACTCAAAAAGATCCCTGTTTAGGGACGGCCACCAGAAATATCGTCTGTTTCTACAATCCCCAGGCGATTGCCCCAATGATGCAGGATTTGGGGATGATGGTCTCTGGATCAGTGGAATCAGGGACGGCAGGAAACAGACGGGACAGTGAGTCTGGTTTAACGTTTTTGGAGCCAGGGCGGTAGGTGATGGTAAAATGGAAATGTGAAAAAAAAGTGCCCAACGGCTCTGACGAGAGTTCAGGCGTTTGGCAGACTGGATGTAGGAAAGGTTCTTATGATCTGTCCTGATAATAATTGGCAACTCTGTCCAGTGGCGCCACTCCTCCAGAGCCAGTTCAATGGCCAGCAGCTCACGATCTCCCACATCGTAGTTTCTCTCGGCTGGAGTGAAACGCCTAGAAAAGAAAGCACAGGGATGGAGCTTGCCATCAGAGGCAGACATCTGGGACAGGATGGCCCCGACCCCGGTATCCGAGACATCGACCTCCATGGTGAACTGGGCCAAAGGATCAGGGTAAACCAGGATGGGGGCTTTTGTTAACCTCTCCTTGAGGAAACGAAAAGCCTGATCGGCTGCAGGGGACCAAGTGAAGGTTGTCTTGGTGGAAGAGAGGGCCGAGGCAATGACACTATAGTCCTTGATAAACACTCTGTAGAAATTGGCAAACCCAAGGAAGCGTTGGAGGTCCTTTCGGGTCTTGGGTGTGGGCCAGTCGACCACGGCTTTGACTTTGGCTGGATCTGTCTTCACCTGTCCACCCTCAAAGATGAAGCCGAGGAAACTTATGGACTCACGGTGGAACTCACATTTTTCTGCCTTGACAAATAAACGGTTCTCTAGGAGCTGCTGGAGGACCTGGCGGACGTGCTGCCGATGTTGTTTGGGGTCTCTAGAGAAAATGAGGATGTCGTCTATGTAGACAAACACAAAATGATTAATGAAGTCTCTGAGTACATCATTTATGAGGGCTTGGAAAACAGCCGGGGCATTAGTTAGGCCGAAAGGCATGACCAGATATTCGAAGTGGCCTATCGGTGTCTTGAAAGCTGTCTTCCACTCATCTCCCTCCCTGATACGGACCAGATGATAAGCGTTGCGGAGGTCCAGTTTGGTGAAGATTGTGGCTCCACGTACTGTATTAAAGGCTGAAGCCAGAAGGGGTAAGGAAGATTTGTTTTTGATAGTTATCTGATTGAGACCTCTGTAATCTATGCAGGGACGTAGTGTTTTATCTCTCTTTTGGACAACAGGGGAGGATGATGGACGAATAATGCCCGCTTTCAGTGACTCTGCTATATATCTCTCCATAGCTCCCTGTTCAGAATGAGACAGTTTATAAAAACGGGCTGACGGCAGGGGAGCCCCTGGGAGGAGATCGATGGAACAATCGTAGGGACGATGAGGGGGGAGGCTTAGAGCTAGATCTTTGCTAAACACACGCCGGAGGTAAAGATAATCTGATGGAACTTGGGACAGATCAGGAGGAACCTCTGGGGAAACAGGGCCTACTGAAGAACGGGGAAGGGCTGACTGCAAACACGAAGCCAGACAACTGGTGCTCCATGTTTCAATTCATGACTCCCTCCAGTTAATTAGAGGGTTATGGGCTGCCAACCATGAATAGCCCAAAACAACAGGAGAGTATTTGGTGGGAAATTCAAAAAAAGAGAGGTCTTCATGATGATTACCAGAAGAAATGAATTTAGGGGGAAGTGTCTGATGGGTAATGGTGGCTAGGGGGCTGCCGTCCAAAACAACTACTGAGACTGGAGATGGTAACAAACGAACAGGTATGTGAAGTCTGTTAACCAAGGCTGGATCAATAAGGTTCTGCTCTGAGCCTGAATCTATGAGGGCTGAGACCGGATGTTGTGACTCTTGGAAACAAATAACAGATTGTAAAAGAAACCGGGGAGCGGGGGTCTCAGAACACGCGCCTGCCAGTATCCCCTGGACTACTGGCGGGCTGGATCTTTTGGGCGGACGGGACAGTCAAAACGAAAATGCCCAGAGGTGCCACAGTAGAGGCACTGTTTAGCCCTCATACGCCTGTCTCTTTCCTCCGGGGACAGGTGAGCCCTGCCTAGTTGCATGGGTTCATCCAACGGTTGGCTCTCTGGGAGAGCCGAACGGAAACTAGGAGGCGTGACCGAGGAGGGAGGGGCAAGGCGTCGCGCTGGAAGAGGGTCCTGTCCCCGTCTCTCACGGGCTCTTTCACGGAGCCGATCGTCCACCCGAATGGCTAGACCGATCAGTTCATCCATTAAGTCCATTAAGAAACGCCGCTTTAAGAGCTAGGGCGTTCCAACCCGTCTGAGAAGCCACGGTCCGGAACTCGACCGCAAAGTCGGCTACCGAGCGGCCTCCCTGTTTCAGAGACCACAGTCTCTTAGCAGCCTCCTCCTCGCTTAACAAGGAGGAGAACGTCCTTTTGAACCAAGCGAGGAAGTCAGCATAACTAAGACTGAGGATGCTCGTTTCATCAATAAATGACTCCGCCCAACTCAGTGCTCTATCTCTGAGGAGACCGACAACATAGGAAATCTTCCCAGCGTCATCTGGAAAAGACTGGGGGAACAACAGAAGACTAAGGAGCACTGCAATAAGAAACCCCTGGACTTACTCAGCTCACCAAAGAAAGGTTCTGGAGTAGGCCCCGACACCCCGACACCAGAGGTCGAAGGCGGCACGATATCAGCGGGAGGTTGGACAGCTGGGGGAGAAGGAGAGGTAGGTTGACTCATGCTTAATTGTCCTCTTAGGTCCTGAATCTCGTGAGTCAGTAAACTCATGGCTTGACAAAGTTGTGCCTGCTGTTGGCTCATAGATTGTAATAGAGCCTCATGCTGTCCTAGCAATAATCCCTGGTGAGAAACCGCGCTCCGAAGTTGCGCCCCTGAGTCAGGCTGGTCAGTTCTTTCTGTCATGATAAAGAACGACTCAGGATCAGAGCAACCACGGAGACAGACAGTTAGTTTTAACTGGTTTATTGTAAGGTGCTGGTATACAGGTGATGACTGGTTTGGTAACTTCTGGTCTGCTTGGAGGGGCGAAGGAGGTGGTCAGACACAGCCTGTGGCAGTAAGGAATGTTGAGAGCTCAAAAACTCACAAAGTGGGAGGCTTGCCCGGAGCCGGGGGGGGGGGGGGGGGGGGGGGGTGACGTCCGTGGTCCAGTGCAATCCAGCGGTTCCTTCACTCTCTCTTGTGCAGAGGATTTTTGAGGGTGGACAGGCAGGTGAGCTTCAAAGAGGAGGGCAAGTTCAGGCAGGCGATCAGAGGAGTCCAGCTCCCTGGCTTGTGGCTTCCCTGGCTTGGATTTCAGGTTCACGCTGGAAGCGAGAAAGAACTGACGCCCTCCTCCTGGTCTCTGCTCCTTAAGAAGGGCTGAAATCAGCAGTGATGAGGAGCACCTGTCAGTCCACCCTGGAGCATGACAGTTTCAGGAATAAATTGTCATCATAAAAGATGCTTATAAGCCAAAAATGAAAAAGCTGGGACCTTTTTTGTCTGATTTAGGCAGTGGGAACAGATTACAGCAGGTTTTATTTCATCCCATATTGCCAATTCTGGCAATATGGGATGAAATAAAATATGGGATGTGTTAGAACACAAACTGTTTATTAAGGATAGTACAACAGTGATAAATTGTAAGTTAATATAAAACACAAATATAGATTTAAGTACTAAATTTCAACCAGGAAAAAAATTATTTCCTTCTGCATATAGTCTTTAATGATTACACGTGCACTCCATTTTCTATTTCATTACAAGTATATGGTTTACAACAGTTTTCAATGGGATGAGAACATTTGGACACTGTGAAACAATGAGAGATTTTTTTAATCAACGTGTGGAAAAGAACAAGGATCTGTTTGCTTTCAGAGGAAGGAGTAGACACTGCTGTCAGCGACCAGCTTTCGAGCAAACGTTTGTGTTTTATTATTAGTTTTAGATCAATATCAATTCAATTCAATTCAGTTTATTTATATAGCGCCAAATTCACAACACATGTCATCTCAAGGCACTTTACAGTTCAACCAGATCATACAGTCAAATTGATACAAAGTTTTCTATCTAAGGAAAACCAGTTGATTGCATTGACTCATTGACTCAAATACAATCCGTCACACTAAGCATGCTTGTAGCGACAGTGGAGAGGAAAAACTCCCTTTTAACAGGAAGAAACCTCCAGCAGAACCAGGCTCAGTGTGAGCGGCCATCTGCCGAGGCCGACTGGGGTTCAAGGAGACAGAAGCAGAGATACAAAAAGCAGCTGTAAAAGGCGGCCCCTCCAGGAAACACACATATCACTGGCAATATTCTGCTATAACATGTGAAATAAAGAATAAAACAGTAAAGCTCAACTTTCATACACGTAAAACCTTTCAAATTTCAAGTTCTGCACGTTGGAATTGAGGCGGAGTTAAGTCGGGTTGTTCGTCCTACTCCGTGCGCGCTCCCGACGAGGGGATACAAATTTTCCCAGGGATAACTCCCTTGGCACGACACCGGTAGCTTCTAGCTTCGTCGCAGCATGTTGCTTTTGTAGGTGTTTCAACAGATTACAGTTGCTGTTCTCGGCTGCAGATAGAATCTTTGATCCAAGGCACAAATTGTAAATTAATGAGAATATCTCCAAGTGTAGAAACTCGACTTGGGCTCCGCAGCAGCTGCCATGATGACTAGTGTTGGTAAACACAAACACGCCCTCAGCATGTTTCCTTCCTGTCTCCCTCACTCTAACACAGGAAGACAATACTTCACTGCAGCTTTTAAGTCTCTAGCTGATCCCGAGACTATAAAATAACGCAGTAACGCATCATGTAGTAATGTTAACGGAGTTACTGAATTTAACAACTAACGTGTTAGCGTACTAGTTAGTGAAAAAAATACCGCCGTTACAGTAACGCATTACTTTGTAACGCGTTAGTCCCAACACTGGTTTTAACCATGGACTGCAATTTTTATGGAGATACTGAAAATGTGTTTAAAAGTCATCTAACCATTATTGAATCTGATTCTATCAGGATATATATTGATATTGAATTCTGCTCCAGTCCTGCTATAATCCTGTTTAAACATTATATAACTCTGACTGATGGAAACTAAGTCAGACTGAATTTTAGGCTGAGAAGTTCAGCTGCGGAAAAGAAGCCGTCCTCCAGCTCCAGGAACGTTTCTGATGAGAGGGAAGCTGCAGCATCATGCTGCCTCCAGTGCAGAGCTTGATCAACAACGGAAGCAGACAGATGTGAGAGCATCTGTCCTGAACAAAGTTCTCCTCTCTGATAAATCCTCCTGATATCTGTTGGACTTAGAGCTTGCTTCAACAATACTGCTCCACTTATTTTAGTCAGCTTCCATTCCAGGAGCTTCTACTTGCCTTTTTCCCAGTACTGAGTATGCTGATGAAGGTTCTCAGTCATCCAGGTCATAGTCATTCCGTAAAAATTAAAAAAATATCCACTGGACTTGGTTTTCAAAACCAAGTCCAGTGGATATTTTTTGAATTTTTACGGAATAACCAGTACTCAGTACTTTCCTTCAGTCCCTGCCTTGATGCTACGGTGGGTGACAGGAGCAAATAGGCAGCAAACAGAGAGGTCAGAGAGAGGTCCACTGTGGACGTTTAGGTTCATGGTGAAGTTGTTCCCAGGGGCCGTTTCTTCTTGGACTCTCTCACACTGTCTCCATTCAACATTAATTCCACTTTGCTCTGGAGCGACAACTGTGAGCTTTGTTCAAACACCTTAAACAGGTGATAAGAAGGCAGGCCTCTGTGGCCGGAGAGAGCAACAAATCAACCCAAAGCTGTCCTCTACTTGCTTTGACTTTACACCTGCTGACCTGAGAACCTGAAGCGTTTCCATGATTCTGACACAGGCATGTCTTCCTATCAGGGGCCTTTGGTGCTGTGACATAGAAGCACAAAGGAGGAGATCTGAGCTTTATTTCTGGGTTGCTTTTGAGAAACTCAAGGTTTAGCTTGGAGACATTTACTGATAAACATTTTCTGAGGAAGTTAAATGTTGTAATGTCCTACTGAGGACAGGTCAAACTGTCCCTATTTTATTAGGACAGAGTCTATATTTGAACAAACTGTGTTAAATCCCTCTTCTGTTATATTTAATCCATTTTATGAGAAAATACAAGTGTGACAGAATGAACTTGTTCAGATTTTATTGTTCATATATTTAGACTGTTAACATAAAGAAGACTTTTCTATGTGGGACATGTTTGTTTCTCACTTAGATCAAATGTAGGACATTTGGTTTCATATGAAAATGTATTTCACAGTTAATCTTCATAATATTTATAAATATTATTTCAAGGGGACAGAAAAGCCTTCATTGGGTGAATTGACTCACAGACCTGGAACATGAAACCAGATTGGACCTAAAAATGTTCTAGACACAGTTTTAGCTTTAATTTCCTTCATAAACCCAGAACTTCTCTAGACTTCAGGTCCATGAAGGAGTGAATAATTCAGACCCATATGGTTCCTGCTGGAATCAGGTTCTTCTGGTCCTCTAAACACCTCATGGGAATCAGTTCTCTGCAGGTCTCCCTCGAAAAAGAGATTTAATCTCAAGGGACTTCCTGGTAAAATAAAGGTTAAATAAATTTACAGGAGGCTAACTGGACCAGAACCACTGGGAACTGACTGGTTCTGGTTTCTCTCTCAGACTGACTGAAGTCCAGAAGATGGAAGATTGGGATCTAAAGGAGGACAGAGCAGAACCTCCAGGATCCAGCTGCCTGTCTATGAGGAGTGACAGATCCAAAAGAGTAAAACCTCCAGACTTCAGAGCAGAACCTGGACCCTCAGGCATAAAGTAAGGAACCAGTTTCTAACTGATCTATGTGACTCTATAGAGATAGAACCTCAATAATCTGATCTGGTTTATCTTCAGTGTCTAAATCCAAACTTCCTTAGTTTTTCTTTCATCTTAAAGCTAAATAAACATGAAGGTTGTCTGTCAGTAAATCAGTAGAGTTTGAATGAAGGCCTAAGAATCAATGATGGAGGAAAGCAGAACCAACCAAGAATCTGAGGAGCAACCAGGTTCAGAGATGCTCTCTAAAGCTTCTGGACCACAGGAGGTTCTGGACTGGGAACACTGGACCCAGCATATATACTGGGTCCAGCTGATCCAACTGGCTGATGACCCGGCCAAAGGTTAACAGGGAAAAGCAGAACAACAGGACTTGGGTCATCCCTCTAGTTCTAAGGTCCGGTCCTGTGTTCTGTTCTTTAATGATGGCCACATCAGCTCCTCAGACAGGATGAACAGCTTTCGTTCTGATATCAGGGACCAGAACCTCTGCTCTCCACCTTCTCAGACTAGATGTGAGCAATGGGTCAGTGTCCAGAACTTTCTGGGCTTTGTAGTACTAGTAGTTGGTACTATAGTACTTTGTAGAATCCTTCCTAGAAATCTGATCTCATCAGCTCTATTAAACTGTGACATAAGCCTGTATTCCTGCAGGTGTTGCTTTGACCCATGTGATCCAGACCAGTAGAACCCAAATCTTCAGATAATGTTCAGTTGGATCCAACAGTTGGATCTGTATGACCAGAGATGGACAATGGTAAATGGTAAATGGCATGTACTTATATAGTGCCTTTATTTAAGTCAGGTAACTTGACCGAAGCGCTTTACACTACATTCATTCACCCATTCACACACACACTCATACACTGACGGTGGCAAGCTACCATGGCAGCAACGACAAGGTGAAAATAATCCGGAATGGTCCAGTACTGCACGCTAAACTCTGAAAAGCTCTTCCAGTTGTGCTTGTGCAGAAATATAGCACGTGCGTAGCTCAGAGTCTGCGCTTTACGCTCCACACTGATGGTTGGCTCTCAGCAGTATGGCTCTTCCTGCCCTCGCTACTTAAATATTTATATGTGGCTGATCATCCTGTGCCAAGCATAAAAAATAATTTTGTCTAACTATCAGGATTTTTATTTCATCCAGCTCACAAGAGGTGATGCTAAACCTACTTTAATTTCTACCAAAAGGATTCTCTAAATTATATCCAAAGAAAATATTTAATTGCATACTGTTTATTTTCGGATAAAGACCTAGATGAAAAGGTGCATATTTCTTATAATATTTCTCTCTCATAGTTCTTGTTTCTATCTATTTAAATATTTTCTAATTTTAGTTGATATATTTTTGAAATCTTTGTCCGGATTGCCATAGCATTACAAGGCAATTGTGTAGGTAGGTTCTTGTGTCTTTTTTTTTTATTTTTTATATCAGATCCTTATGAATTTAAATCTACTTTGTCCCCTGAGCAGAAATAAAAAAAATAAAGCCAAATTTGCCAAAGTAGAAAGATTAATATCTTTGTTCTTTGCTTATTTTGGAGTAATGAATATTTCATTGATCTGTGTGTAATGCATAATTCATAGTAGATGAGGAAGTGTTTGCTTTGGGATGGAAACCTTGCATGTGTAAAACCATTCCTTTATTGTACATTTCTTTAGCTTATCTGTCTGCTATATTAACCAATATGATGTGTTGAACTAGATCTGCTATTTTCACAAATTTTGTGAGACACCTTTTTATAAAGTAGGGCGCTGTCAGGACTCTGTCGGCTCTGCCTTTCTCTCCCTTCTCTGCACGTGGCTGGAGCTGACAGGTGGGCATGGTACAGTTGCCAATTGCCAAAAATTCAGACACAGTGCAGCAGTTTGTAAAGGGAAACAGAGATATGGAAGGTATGCTGGAGAGGATGAGTATGGAAAATGTGGAAAAGAAGCTAAAAGAAAATGCTGTAATTGTGGTGGAGAACATACTGCTGCTTATCGTGGCAGTGAAGCAAGCACAAGGTCTGAGAAAATAAAAAAATAGAAAATTTGAGCTTGGAATAACCTACGCTGAAGCTGCAAAAAGGATCCCATCTCAGTTAGAAAAACCCAAATCTACAGTTCAACACAACCGATCCGGTTCCTTCATCCGGTGGTAGGTTAAATTAACTTTTCCAATCACTTGTTCTCCCGATCACCGTGTCTAACTTTGGTTCTCACTGCAGATCGATCAGTCCTACCTGCGCCGATAGTCCATCTGCTCTACCGAGCCGCAGCTCCCAGTGTTTGGTTTCCTTGCTGTTTGTTGAATAAACGTCTGAAACTGCTCTTGCCTTACGTGTTCGTTCTGCATGCAGAGGAGCTCAATTTAGTGAAACAGACAAATCATTAATGATACAGCCATGTTCTTTTCTGCCAAACATGTTGACCTGAAAACGAACAATTTAAAGTAGATTTGAGCAGATATTTTTGGTTCCAAGCTTCAAATCAGAAGTTAAGGGACTATAGCCAAACTGTGCTTTTCAGATTGAGAGGAGCTCAATTTGGCTTCACTACCTGAAACAGAGAAACAGTTAATGATACAGCCATGTTCTTTTCTGGCTATCATCTAGAGCTGAAAACTAACAATATAAAGTAGATTTGAGCAGATATTTTTGGCTCCAAGCTTCAAATCAGAAGTTGGGGCCAAAGTGGGAAGAGTGTGAGTGAGAAGCGGAAGAGAGAGAGCGTGTGAGAAAACTCTGTTAGAGTGAATTTTTCTTACTTTTTCTTTCCTTAATTCACTTGGTGTATGAAAATATTGTGTATATAATTGTGTTTTTGGTTGTTTTTTAATTGTTTGGTGGTTTTTGTGGGTTGTGGGGCCGTCGGGTTCTGCCCATGTTTCTCAATGCTTACATTGAGAAGCATGGACTGGAACTGGAAGCAGGCCACTGAACAAGTTTGATCAAAACGGGTCAGAGAGGAGAGTTTCCAACCTGTCCTGCTGTCTGTTCTGAAAGTTTTTTTTAGGTCGGCGTCTCCGGACACCATGGTGATGGTGGGGAGTTCGGGAGGATTCTCCACGCTGACTCGGAGGAACGGCATCAAGGTGGGTGCTGGCAGCGTGGAGGATGTTTGTCTGGCTGTCGGTGAGGTTATCGGGCACAGTTCCATCAAGTCTGCAGCCCAAACCTGTTGGTGGAGTCGGGCATTTCGGTGAACGGCTCGTTCCTCCAGGTGTCGTCGCTCACGCAGCCTGCCACCGAAGTTATTTTATCAAATGTCCCTCCTTTTGTCAGCGATGAGTTCCTCGTCAGAGAGCTGTCTCGTCACGGGAAGGTGGTTTCCCCCGTTAAAAAGATCTTGTCGGGGTGTAAATCACCTTTACTGAAACACGTTGTTTCTCACAGGAGGCAGCTCTTCATGATTCTGAACAAACGTGACGAGGAACTCAACCTGCGCTTCATGGTGGAGATTGATGATTTTGATTACATCCTGTTTGCAACACTGTCCACCATGAAGAGTTTTGGTTGTGGCCAGGAGGGACATTTGATAAAAATGTGCCCGAAACGAGCCGAACCGGCCCTGCCGGCTGCAGCTGAGCAGCAGCCCGCTGCTGCCGGAGCGGAGGTGGGTGTGTCCGGCGAGGAAAGAGAGCCTGCCGCGGCGGAGCAGCCTGGCTCCGCGGGGAACTCCAGCGTAGCCGCGGAGGGACTCGCGGCATCTGGAGCCGATGGAGGGGAGAGCGTGGACGTGGATGGAACCATGAATCCACAGAGTGTTGATTGTGTGGTGAGTGAGGGGAGCACGGTGGTGTGTGGTGGAGGGGAAACTTGTGTGAATGGTGAGGAGAGGGAAAATCAGGGTGAAATAGAGCAAGATGGTGTGTGTGGAGATCAGGGAGGTGTAACAGCTGTAATTGTGTACTGTTCCTTTAAGATAGTGTGTAATTTGCTATGCGCCACTGCTTCTCTGTAGAGAGCGGGAGAGCTAATCCAGAGAGATACACGTACTCAGACGTGCTCATTTTGTCATGTGTGATAATATAGCAGCCGTTCAACCGGGCCTTGTATGATTGGTGAAGAACATGTTTTATTAAAGTACACTGTGGAATTCCTACTGCGGTAAAGCTAGCCGCCTCTTCGAAAATAACAGTAAGGCCAGCCCGCTCTCGATTTTCACATGCGCGACAGCTCAAGACATTATGGTACCGCCATTTACGTGCTGCTTTCACAATAAAAGCGCGCATCCGGTCCATGTTTAATCTACTGGAAATAGATTTACAACGGCTTCGAGTTTTAGACTTTGTAACACAATTACCTGTTTAAATCAGGCAGACCAAACTGATTTCACATGACTTACCCTTTCCCTGCAATATTTGTAGAGACAGCAATTTGCCCGCTTTGTGGACACCGGATGTTTTTTTTGTCATCATAGATTTAACTATCTCAAATCAGGTCATATTCGTATTCTGTTAAGGATTGTCACGAGTACATCACAATAGCTAAATACAGCTAGGTTTATGTCTTTTACTATAAAATATCTTCACAAATTTGGCTACCATCATACCTTCATCTTGTATTTTGCCATCACATCTGGTTGACAGAGGGGCACCTCTAGAACACAACCAGAAAATGTCATCAAGATCTGATGTGTCATTTCAAAATAAAAGCCGATTAAAAAAGCACTTTTTTACCGTAAGTTGTCGTGCTTTTTTCGGAAAAACTCTCTGTTTCCAGTGACTTCTAGCACATCTGGTTGACAGAGGGACACGTCTAGAACACAACCACAAACTGTCAACAACATCTGATGTGTCATTTCAAAATAAAAGCCGATTAAAAAAAGCACTTTTTTACCCTTAGTTGTCGTGCTTTTTTCTGAAAAACTCTGTTTCCAGTGACTTCTAGCACATCTGGTTGACAGAGGGACACTTCTAGAACACAGACACAAACTGTCAACAACATCTGATGTGTCATTTCAAAATAAAAGACAATTAAAAAAAGCACTTTTTTACTTTTTTTACCCTAAGTTGCCATGCCCATTGCTGGAAAACTCTGTTTCCAGTGACTTCCATCACATCTGGTTGACAGAGGGACACCTCTAGAACACAACCACAAACTGTCAACAAAATCTGATGTATCATTTCAAAATAAAACACAATTAAAAAAGCACTTTTTCACTCTAAGTTGCCATGCCCATTGCTGGAAAACTCTCTATTTCCAGTGACTTCAATCACATCTGGTTGACAGAGGGACACCTCTAGAACACAACCACAAACTGTCAACAACATCTGATGTGTCATTTCAAAATAAAAGCCAATTAAAAAAGCACTTTTTTACTTTAAGTTGCCTTGCCCATTGCTGGAAAACTCTTTGTTTCCAGTTGTTACAACACAAAGTTATGAAGTTGTTTGATTCTCAGCCCCTTAAATGCAACTCTCATAGCACGGTAACTGGAAGGTGTCAACGACACCTTGGATTTGCGAAACAGAATAACAGTAAGGCATTGAGTGTTTGAAAATCAATGTAAACCACACTTTATTCAACACACTTTACATGATATTTTTACAGTACAGAACATTTATGTTTAAACAACACACCTCAACACCGGTCACCTCAACAATAATTGAAACTTGACCTCTTGGAGACCCTCCACCACCTTCAGCTATCAGCCTGGACAAGAAATGAGTGTGGGATTAAACAAAGCAAATACAAAAAAAAATACTACAACATGTAGAAGTAGTAAAATGAGTTATTCTCATCTAAAGACAAAAAAACCCCAAATACAATCAAAATAAATAATTATCTTCAGCTGCATATTTTGTATGCATTTGTTCATGTCATCTGCATGTGATTTACAAAAATAGTTGTTGTTCTATGTTACACATATTTATAATAAAAAATTAAAAAACCGAATAAGCGTCTTACCACACAACTGACAATTCCATTTTTCTTCACGCATTTTCTTAAGTTCCTCTTCAGATGATCCTGGGCACTCCTCATGGAACCACCTTTCACAAGTGTCACGTTGAATCTGAAAAAAACAAACAAACAAAAAAAAAGTATGCAATAGGATGAAAACAACTTACCTATTCTGTCTCTTCTTTTTATTATTATATTACTAAAGCTATGTATAACCCATAGGTTTATGTGAAATAGCATCTTGAGAACTCAACACTAGACGGCAGTTGAACCAACTTCAACAGAGTAAAACTGTTTTTGAAGAGTTTATTTAATTTCTAATATATGTATTTAAACATCTGTTTCAAGTTTCATATATTCAATGTAACAAATTCATTTAACGTACATGTGACTGAAAGCAACTGTATTAAAGTCCTTTTGATGTTATGACAAAATCAAAACAAATACGTTGCACATGTTTCTGTAAAGTATGTTACACTCGTTATATACTTTAAATGTTCATGTGGGACAAGTTACCACACTTTGGCACTCACACTGAGGATGGACACTACTTATAACTGACATTAATTTGCATTGAAAATGCATTTAACCCTTTATGTGTTGCATCTAGTTGTCCTCAACAGGTTTATTTTAATAAGATTATAAATTCTTACAGTATGAAAGCTATTAAGAAACCATTATGTTAACCTAGTTATCCTTGTATGGTCCAGGTGTGGCCAGTGTCTACTTCTAGCAGTCACTGATCAAGAGGTAATTAATCAATTAATTACATTTTATTTGTATAGCTCCTTTCATCAAAAAGGCATTTCTATGTGCCTTGTTGCTGAAATGTATGAAGATGTAAAATTGAATACCGAAAAAAATTGCATTTGTCAAAAATTTAAATTTTGGAAACTATATTGTAGTTGTGTCATATCCAACTTTTAACATAAGAAATGTCCAAAAATGAAACACCTGAAATGAAGACTTGTCAACAGAAATGACATTACAACAACACACTGTCAAACCCATTTTGTAATTGGAGGCCCCGCTCCAGGTGGTTTTGCCAATGAACACAGGGAGCAGTTGTTCCCTGTCTCGAAAACTAAAATTAAACACAGTTTATAAAATTGTTAACTGTGAAATAATTGTAAAAACTGTGAAATTTCAAAAATCTACATATCACACACATACTACATAAAATGTGTCATCATGTCTTCTTACAATTACTGACGTTAAGACCACACACAAGTTAAATGTAAAATTAATAACAGCAAACTGAATTTCAAATGGGCAATAGTTTGAAGTTGGTAATGATGTACATCTGACGTAATACAGAAAAATAGGGTGGATCATTTGATATCCACACACACACCAGATGCTGAGAGAATAAGCAAACGATCTTTCCTTTGCCATGTCTCTTTTGGAAGTACTAAATGACAGGGTTGGGGGGATCAGGAAAAGCCTTCATCACTTCCTTGGCAATCTAAAAAAGCATCGAATACGTTAACTTTCACAATATTCTAAATATTCTCACCATTAACAAACAATATTTAAATGTAATTGTTAACTGACAAAATTTATTTGGAGATTTACATACCGTTACCACAATGACCCCACAGCTGTTACCGTCCTGCTGACAAGGATGGTCCATCACGTCCCCTTTCCATGTCATTTGTAACCAGTCAGCATGTCTTATTGCTGAATTTCGGACTTTTAGGTATTCACTGTACAAATTTCACAATGTCATTAGTAACAAAAGGACACCATTTTTAATCATTGTCAATGTAGTAATACATACAAATAACATCTATGACATTCACAAATACTGAAAATACTGTGTTACATTACAAATGTTCAGACATGACCTTAAAGAATATTACTTTTCAAAATTTACGCATATAGATATGCTTTAACAACATGTCAAATATAGCAGCATTATGATCTAATTAAAGTAGGTATGCCTTCTTCTTTTTTTATAAAAAAAATACACAGTCAAGATCTATTTGAAAAGGTGATTAGAAATAGGGTGATTTTTTTTAAAATCTTTTTGTCATTTTTTTAAATTTATGTTTTTGTTAAAATTTAATACTTTTGTTACACATAATAAAACAGTAATATAAAAATTTTAAAAAACAATTAAAAAAACACTAACACAAACATTTAAGACAAAATGTATTAATCTCTGTGTGAAGCAAGTAAGAGGGGAGGCTTGCAGCACACACAACAATCGCGATCCTCTATCCATACATAAAGACTTACCTAAACCTTTCTGCAGCTTCGTCTGACTCTTTCTTCTCATGTTTGCTGGCAGCTGGGTCCAAAAGACAGACTGTCTGTTTTATAGCATTTATGTACTAATAAGAACATGAAAGTTAATACATGACATTTTTGCTAAAACAGATGTCTTTGTAGGATAATATTTATGCATAGCTTACAAGAAACTTCCAATGGTTCCCATTGATGTTCACAAAGGACAAAATTCCTTTGTAATTCTCAAATTTTACCTGTAAAATAAAAAATATATAATTAGACATATTTTTTAAATTTTATAATACAATTTCAAAAACATTACATTGCACACATTAAAATGTATTAAATAAACAAGTATTTATGAAACAGTATTTTATATAATACATCTAATTTTTTCTTTTTAATTAAAAGTATTTACCTTACATTTCATTAAAAAAAAAGATTTGTAAACATAAAAACACTAAATATTACCTTTAGATAATATACTGAATCAGTAGTAGAGAATAGAAATGTGCATTTAAACATACATAATTGAAGATTTTTAATATTACATACAAGATTTTTTTTAATGAAGCTTATAGTTTCAATAGAAGAACCTAGAAGCAGCATTCAATGCTTAAGACTGTGTCTCTGTAGTTGTTGTATTCAACTGTCTTCGAGTTACATTGAAGATGTTCTCAAATAATTAATAATACTACATTATTAAATTAATAGTCATTACTAGTTTAAAAAAAAAAAAAAGGCTTGGCTTATGCAAATTTCCTTCAACAACACTGACTGCTATATTGTACATTCAGATGCACTGCGTTGTTCTGTCAAAATGCACCTGAAAGTACAATGTAGCTAGCCACCATTACTGTGTAAATGATTGGATGTATTGTAAAGCAATGGTGGTTTATCAAGTCCTCAGGACTCCGGACTACATAAACCACTTTTGTTGTAGCCTATGAACATTTACTTTAATTTATGATTTTTGAAGTTATTACTGTTACTTGTCCAAGATTATGATAATGTTAAATTTATTATTTATTTCATCATTTATTTTGCTTAGGTCCTCCTCCTCTTTATCAGTCAGCCTCATGCTCTGATGAATAAGCTAAAGCAGATGCTGTGTAGTCACAACAGCTTCACAAGTCCAGGCCTTTATTGAATTAACATAATACAATTTCAGATAGTCTGTGTAACCTGTTACAAATAATTGTGGCGGACATGTCAAAACTTACTGACAAGTGACTGATATCATATGAACTACACAATTACAAAATCCAATTACAAATACCATTGGCAATGTTTGTCTGGAAAGTTGTGAATGGTTCCCAAAAAGTATACAGTGGGGCAAAAAAGTATTTAGTCAGCCACCAATAGTGCAAGTTCTGCCACTTTAAAAGATGAGAGAGGCCGGTAATTTTCATCATAGATATACCTCAACTATGAGAGACAAAATGAGAAAAAAAAATCCAGAAAATCACATTGTCTGATTTTTAAATAATTTATTTGCAAAATATGGTGGAAAATAAGTATTTGGTCAATAACAAAAGTTCATCTCAATACTTTGTTATATACCCTTTGTTGGCAATGACAGAGATCAAACGTTTTCTGTAAGTCTTCACAAGGTTTTCACACACTGTTTTGGCCCATTCCTCCATGCAGATCTCCTCTAGAGCAGTGATGTTCTGGGGCTGTTGCTGGGCAACACGGACTTTCAATTCCCTCCAAAGATTTTCTAAGGGGTTGAGATCTGGAGACTGGCTAGGCCACTCCAGGACCTTGAAATGCTTCTTACGAAGCCACTCCTTCGTTACCCGGGCGGTGTGTTTGGGATCATTGTCATGAAAGACCCAGCCACGTTTCATCTTCAATGCCCTTGTTGATGGAAGGAGGTTTTCACTCAGAATTTGACGATACACGGCCCCATTCATTCTTTCCTTCACACAGATCAGTCGTCCTGGTCCCTTAGCAGAAAAACAGCCCCAAAGCATGATGTTTCCACCCCCATGCTTCACTGTAGGTATGGTGTTCTTTGGATGCAAGTCAGCATTCTCTCTCCTCCAAACACGACGAGTAGAGTTTTTACCAAAAAGTTCTATTTTGGTTTCATCTGACCATATGATATTCTCCCAGTCATCGTCTGGATGATCCAAATGCTCTCTAGCAAACTTGAGACGGGCCTTGACATGTACTGGCTTAAGCAGGGGGACACGTCTGGCACTGCAGGATTTGAGTCCCTGGCGGCGTAGTGTGTTACTGATGATAGCCTTTGTTACTTTGGTCCCAGCTCTCTGCAGGTCATTCACTAGGTCCCCCTGTGTGGTTCTGGGATTTTTACTCACCGTTCTTGTGATCATTTTGACCCCACGGGGTGAGATCTTGCGTGGAGTCCCAGATCGAGGAAGATTATCAGTGGTCCTGTATGTTTTCCATTTTCTAATAATTGATGCCACAGTTGATTTCTTCACACCAAGCTGTTTACCTATTGCAGATTCAGACTTCCCAGCCTGGTGCAGGTCTATAATTTTGTTTCGGGTGTCCTTTGACAGCTCTCTAGTTTTGGCCATGGTGGAGTTTAGAGTGTGACTGTTTGAGGTTGTGGACAGGTGTCTTTTATACTGATAACGGGTTCAAACAGGTGCCATTAATGAAGGTAACGAGTGGAGGACAGAGGAGCCTCTTACAGAAGAAGTTACAGGTCTGTGAGAGCCAGAAATCTTGCTTGTTTGTAACTGACCAAATACTTATTTTCCACCATATTTTGCAAATAAATTCGTTAAAAATCAGACAATGTGATATTCTGGATTTTTTTTTCACATTTTGTCTCTCATAGTTGAGGTATATCTATGATAAAAATTACCGGCCTCTCTCATCTTTTTGAGTGGGAGAACTTGCACTATTGGTGGCTGACTAAATACTTTTTTGCCCCACTGTAACTCCAGCAGTGTAGTGATTCAGGATGTAAATGCTTCTGCAGATCTCACTCTGACTGGCAATGATATGAAAAAACCCTTCAATTACCTAAAACCAAAAAATTATAAATGTGATATCATTGGATTTTAAGTAATTTGATAAATAAAATCTTTTTCACACTGCAAGTCGATGGCTATGTGAGACTCTGTTGTCCATAATTTCAGAGTCCTGTCTGCACTAACAAAAACTATTGTCACAGAGTCCTCGTCGTCAGTGATGTCTCTTTTTGCTTCTGTGTTCAATCTGCATATATTTACCACAATTTCACATCTCACAGGTGTATCTTAATGAGTTTACATATTTTGCTAGTGTGTTATGCTGTCTTTGCTGTGTGATTGTATGCCACACAGTTTTGGAACTATACTTCTTATATCTGTATGTATTGAAAATCAACATGAGATTTTAAAATATATCTACTAATTTACCCTGACATACATTTAAAAAACCAAAAAACTTAAAGTAAAAAAGTGCTTTTTTAATTGTCTTTTATTTTGAAATGACACATCAGATGTTGTTGACAGTTTGTGGTTGTGTTCTAGAGGTGTCCCTCTGTCAACCAGATGTGATTGAAGTCACTGGAAACAGAGTGTTTTTCAGCAATGGGCACGGCAACTTAGGGTAAAAAAGTAAAAAAGTGCTTTTTTAATTGTCTTTTATTTTGAAATGATACATCAAATGTTGTTGACAGTTTGTGGTTGTGTTCTAGAGGTGTCCCTCTGTCAAGCAGATGTGATGGAAGTCACTGGAAACAGAGAGTTTTTCAGAAAAAAGCACGACAACTTAGGGTAAAAAAGTGCTTTTTTAATTGTCTTTTATTTTGAAATGACACATCAGATGTTGTTGAAAGTTTGTGGTTGTGTTCTACAAGTGTCCCTCTGTCAATCAGATGTGATTGAAGTCACTGGAAACAGAGAGTTTTTCAGAAAAAAGCATGACAACTTAGGGTAAAAAAGTGCTTTTTTAATCGGCTTTTATTTTGAAATGACTCATAAGATCTTGATGACATTTTCTGATTGTGTTCTAGAGGTGCTCCTCTGTCAACCAGATGTGATGGCAAAATACAAGATGAAGGTATGATGGTAGCCAAATTTGTGAAGATATTTTATAGTAAAAGACATAAACCTAGCTGTATTTAGCTATTGTGATTGTAACAGAATACGAATATGACCTGATTTTAGGGGGAAAGGGTAAGTCATGTGAAATCAGTTTGGTCTGCCTGATTTAAACAGGTAATTGTGTTACAAAGTCTAAAACTCGAAGCCGTTGTAAATCTATTTCCAGTAGATTAAAGATGGACCGGATGCGCGCTTTTATTGTGAAAGCAGCACGTAAATGTCTTGAGCTGTCGCGCATGTGAAAATCGAGAGCGGGCTGGCTTTACTGTTATTTTCGAAGAGGCGGCTAGCTTTACCGCAGTCTTCTCATTCCTTAAACGCAACCCTAATTTTTACAATTGGAGCCTGAACATGTAATCTTGGACCTCAGAAGGCAGTATCTTCTAACAGCGGATGATTAAAACGTTCAGGAGGTACTTTGCAGTATAGTGGATATCCGCCATAACTCGTGGGAAGAGCAGACCAGCCCAGACGCAGACGACGGGACGTTTCCATGGCAACGAGTGGAGTTTTCAGCGCTGTTTTTGGAATATAATATGGAAGGATTTGCCGTGACAATTTTGAATCATATGTGCGGCTCATATCTTCTGAATGTGCATGTTTTTACAGCGGAGTGAAGCGGAAACCCCCTTGCTGGCTGAGTACGCCACGAGTTTTTCTTCAGAACAATCCCGCGGGGGATTTCCCACTGAACTCAACAGAGCTGAGAGCAATTCATCTGAGACGATAAAAACTGAAATCGTGAGTATTCAAGAAACACTATAAAAGAAGATAGGACAGATAACGCTGGGAGAACAGATTAAAACAAATATACGGAAGCTATCCATCTGATTCAGCAGCATAATTTATAATTTTTTTTATAAAGACTGAAGCGGACACTAAAAAGAAAAAAAAAACAAAAAACAAAAAAACCAAAAAACAAACAAACTGTAAATTCATATCTGTGTACAGTTAAATACTGTTCAAATTTTCTGCAATATACAACCTCAGGTTCACATAAGTGTACATTATGGCTACTCATCCTGATTTGACTGATCTATGTGATGATTTGGACTTTAGATTTCTCCCAAACCACAATACGGCCAGACACTATACCCCTGACCTGGAATATAAAGTACAAAGTTTAAAAGATGAGGTGGACATGCTTCAACAATGTCTACAGGAATCTTTGGATCTCCAGAAAAATATTTTGGAGCGCTGGACTCAACATACTAAAACTGTTCCTAAAACCCCAGGTCCTCGGGTTACCCAACCTCTTTCTCAGGCTTCTTCTACCCCTTATGTACATAATCTGCATACCAGAAAAAAAGAGCAATGCCACTCAAAACCTCACCCCGCAGGCTTCATCTACCCCTTGTGTACATAATCTGCATACCAGAAAAAAAGAGCAATGCCACTCAAAACCTCACCCCGCTCAGTCCATGAGGGCTCCATTTCAGACCCCGCTTTCGGGGCGACAGTGGCGTTGGATGTAGGAGTTTGTCCTGAAATCGAAGGGTTGACGGTTCAAGCTCCGACTCCGATTTTCAGTGTCGTTGTGTCCTTGGGCAAGACACTTCACCTGCATTGTCTACTGATGGTGGTCAGAGGGCCCCGCTTCTGTCAGTGCCCACTGTGTTCACTAATGATGGCGGGCTTCACCCAGAGGAATGGCTGCAGTTTGTCAATGCTTACAAAACCTCACTGGACTTAACAGACACACAGATTCTCAGAGAACTACCACATTTTCTAGCCACAGAACCAAGGAAGTGGTTTAGTGTTCTCAGCTCTAATGTAATCACTTGGGCTGAATTTTGTGAACTTTTTAGAACTGTGTTCTTACCTGCTGACAACCAGGAGCATATTATGAGAGGTATCTTGGACAGATTCCAGCATCCCGAAGAACCTCTCCCTACGTTTGCGGCCCATATGCTCAGTGAGTTCAAAAGACTGAAGAACCCTCCGTCTGAACAAGAACAGATTGATCTTATCTGTAAACATGCAGTAGAGAAGTACAGAGTGGCACTGTATGGAACACCTGTCAGGTCTGTAATTGATCTGGTGCTGCATGCTCATGAGCTGCATTCTGTTCTTGGTACTAGCCTTTCACGGCCATCCAGAGTTCAGGTGAAAAGTAAAACTGATGATGGACCCTACTGTTTTAAATGTTCCATACGTCCCGCACATGCCTGAACTGCGCTGCTGAGTATCATGGGGCTCGACATTCTACAAGACTCACTCGCTTCCCCAAACTCCACCTATAGATTATTATCCCGTGACAGAGACTTCTGAACCGGACAGTGTTAACATGGCGAGTGAAGCAAAACCAGCGGGTAGAAAACTGGGAAACTTCAGGGTGGGGAGAGTTTCACAGGGCCAACCCTCCCCCTAGTCAATAATAATAATAATAATAATAATAATAATAATAATAATAATACATTTTATTTAAAAAGGCGCCTTTCTGGACACTCAAGGTCACCGTACAAAAGCATAAAAAAAGTGTCAGAAAAAATAAAAACATTTAAAAAATACAGAGGCTGTGACAGTGAAATTGATATTTAAAGAGAATAAGCAATCTTGAACAGATGGGTTTTGAGTTACATTTTAAAATGGAGAATTGAGTCCGTGTTTCTAAGTTGGGGTGTCCATTGGGCTGTCCGTTTTGGAAAGAGTTGATTTGGTGCCAATGAGGAGAACCTCTGTTTTACTACTGTTTAACTGAAGGAAGGTGTTGGTGAACCAGGCTTTTAATTCACAGATGCAATTTGTGAGGGAGGCGAGCGGAAGAGAGGACGATGGTTGCGTGGTGAGGTAGAGCTGGGTGTCATCGGCATAGCAGTGGAAGTGGATGTTGAATTTACGGAAGATATTGCCAAGGGGAAGGAGGTAGATGATGAAGAGCAGGGGGCCCAGAACAGAGCCCTGGGGCACACCTGAGGTGACGGGGGAGGGGGTGGATTTGAGGGTCTTCAGTTGAATGAACTGAGTGCGGTCAGAAAAATAAGAAATAAACCAGTCCAACGGAGTGCTAGTGATGCCAATGGAAGAGAGCCTACTGAAGAGGGTGGTGTGACAGATGGTGTCGAAGGCTGCACTCAGGTCGAGGAGGATGAGGATGGTGAGTAGTCCAGAATCAGATGCCATGAGAAGGTCATTGGTGATTTTGATGAGTGCTGTTTCAGTGCTATGGAGTGGCCGGAAACCAGACTGAAATTCTTCGTACAGGCTGTTGGCAGATAGGTGAGAATGGAGCTGGGAGGCAACTGTTTTTTCAAGAATTTTGGAAATGAAGCGTAAATTGGAGATAGGATGGAGGTTGTTGAAGTTGGTGGGGTCGGCACCAGGTTTTTTTTTACAATCGGGGTGATGGCAGCAGTTTTGAGAGGTGTAGGGACAGTTCCAGTGGTGAGGGAGGAGTGGATGATAGCGGAGATGAGGGGAGCCAGAGAGGGAAGGCAGGTTTTGACAAGTTGTGTTGGGAGGGGGTCCAGTTGACAGGTGGATGATATGGATTTCCGGATGAGCTCTGTGATTTCCGAGACAGTGGGAGGATGGAAGGAGGAGAATAAATAAATAGGCGGGGGGAGATCTGCTGAGTTGCTGAGATGAGCAGTTTATCCAAGGTTCTGGTGAATGTTCTTGATTTTTTCTGTGAAGTATGACATGATGTCATTGCAGAAGGAGGTTGTGTAAAGGTGCAAAGGGAAAGGGTCCCGAGGTTTGATAGTATTGTTAAGTATAGAGAAAAGTGACTTAGAGCTATGTTGATTGGCAGTGATTAATTTGGAGTAATACTGTGATTTGGTGCTGGCAATGGAGTCCTTATAGTGCATAATGTGATTATTGTACATTTCTTTGTGTATAGTAAGACCAGTTTTTCTGTAAAGTCTTTCAAATTGCCGTCCTTTGGTTTTCATGCTTCTGAGATTTGGGGTGTACCAGGGGGAGGAGACGGAGAAAGAAACAAATCTATTTTTTTTTAGGAGCAAGTGAGTCCAGAATATTATGGAGACCAGTGTTGTAGTGAAAAACCAGATCATCAGGGGTTAGCAGATTATTGAAGTCAAGGAGGCAGGGTGAGTGGATACTTGAAATAAGGGTGGAGGGATCAATGTTCTTTATGTTCCGGAAGGATATGAGGCGGGATGTTTTTAGAGATTGAGAGAGTAAGATTCACTGCAAATGAGATTCCCCTCTCATTTATTTCAATGGTCACTTATGGGGAGTTCATCAGATGTTATGTTGTGGGGGATGACGCCAGAGCAGCAGATTAAATCCAGAATATGTCCTTTGGTCTGTGTGGGGGTAGTGGTGTATTGCTGACATCCAAAACTCTCTAGGCAGGAAGTAAAGTCTTTGGTGAGAGGCAAATTGGCATTCTCTATGTGGATATTGAAATCACCCAGCAGAATTAAATTTGGTGAGAGAGAGGATAGGTGGGTGAGAAAATCAGCAAACTCAGTTAAAAAGGTACTGTTTGGTTTTGGGGGGCGGTAGACAGCAGCAATGATGGTTGGAGTTGGACCAGATAGCTTGCAGATTGTGGATTCAAACGTGCTTGAAACTGGAGCTGATACCGGCAAGACTTTCCAATTCTCGCGATGAATTATCGCAGAGAAAGCAGAGAAAGTCCAGTTTACGGTCAGTGATGAGATCCTGAATGAGATGTCCCTTGCTTGTCAGTGAACTGATGTTGAGCAGAGCAAAGTTGAGTGCGTTGTTGTCGCAGCTGGTGGTGGTGCTAGCCGACCGAGCTAGGCGGGCTAACACACTGTGGTCGACAGCCCGGCTGGTGGAGCATGGAGGGCGAGGAATCCACCGTCGGGAGCTGGACCAGGTGGATTTTATTGCTGTTGAACCGTTGTGGTGGCGAATCCGACGGGACCCTCGGTGGATGTATCTCCGACATGGCTGGAAGGTGATGTCTGGGTGAAGGTGGAGTGCCTCGGGCGCAGGTCCAAGGGAGTGACAGCGGAGCCGGAGCAGGTCAGTGGGTGAATACTGCAGCAAACTCGCCACTTGCAGGTGAGCGGGAAGTAGGAGTATCCAGACACAGACAAGCAGGGTGTATGTCCTGTCGGTCCACATTATTAAAAACGCCAGGTGAGGCGGTGAGCGAAGGCAGCGAGCAACAAATACAAAAATACCGGCGAGCAGCGGCAGCAAGTCGTGCCTGCGTTCACTCCCAGCGCATTTAAAGTTTTGGGTTTATTTTGGAAAAATGAAAAATATTCCACTTTATTGAAACTTCAATCATGTTTTAGTATTGTTATAGGCCCGTTGAATTAACCGGTCATTACCAAGTATTGTACTTCTAAGAATTAATAAACAATAGTATTTCACATGATCTAATTGAGCACCAAGGACCTCAGAGCGGAGCAATATGAGAGGAATCGAGGAGGCGTAGGCGTTGCTATGCGGAGGCGGTCTGGAGTCAATAGCTCCGCCCTCGATGCCTGTGTCAGTCCCAAATTCACCACTTATGCTCAATCACGTGGAAGATGAAGCTTCACAGTCATCGTGGAACACACCATTCAGAGTTAAAGTGAACATTAAAGGAACAGCTCTGGAGGCCACACTTGACACAGCTGCATCACTTTCAGCAGTGAATGCAGACTTGATACCTGAAAAGACTCAAAATCTGTCGTTAAAGAATCAGTAGCATTCCCCACACATAAGACTGGCTAACGGCACTTACTGCAATCCGTTAGGAGTAACCTGGTTGACCATTGGGTTTACGGGCAAGTCAATATATCGACGATTTGTTGTAGTACAAGATCTGTCGTCCCCCTTAGTTCTTGGGATGGACTTTATGACTCGCACTTCAATAACAATTCATGTTCCAACCAGAACAGTAATTATGGATGACAATCCCCCATTTCTAGACGAACCCTGTGAGAACGAGTGTGTGGAGACAGATCTTGAATGTGGAGCAATGACTCTGCAGAACAATCCAAATGTCTCACTTAAGGATAAAGTTGAAGATGCTAACTTAAATTCTGTGGAAAAAGAAGGTCTGTTAAAGCTGCTAGATAACTACAGTGATCTCTTTGATGGTCACCTGGATCGCACTTCTCTAGCAGAACATGTTATTGTCACGGGGGATGCAAAACCAGTTAACCTACCACCGTACCGCACCTCCCCAGCTAAAAAGCATGTCATTGAAGAACAGGTACAAAAGATGCTAAAAGATAACATCATTGAACCTGCATCTGGACGGCTCCTGTAGTCATTGTGAGTAAACCCCCCCGTGAACCAAGATTTTGTGTTGACTTCCGGGGTTTAAATCAGCTGACTGTGAAAGACTCTTACCCACTCCCACGAGTGGATGAATCATTGGACCTCTTATCAAGGGGAAAGTTTCTGACAACATTGGACCTTGCTCGAGGTTACTGGCAGGTCCCCATTGCAGAAGAGGCTAAACCAAAAACGGCTTTCATCACGCATTGTGGCCTGTTTCAGTTTAAAGTCCTTCCTTTTGGCCTGTGTAACGCCCCTGCGACTTTTCAACGACTTATGAACAATGTTCTGGCAGGCCTGATTTATAAGTCGTGTGCAGAGTATCTGGACGATATTGCCGTTGCATCACCTACATTTGAGCAACATCTATTGGACCTAGAGGACGTCCTTAGTAGGCTTAAATCTGCTGGCCTCTCATTGAAACTGAGCAAATGTCAATTCTGCCTTACAGAACTCACCTTTCTTGGCTACCGTGTTACACCATCAGGCATCCAGCCTGACCCTGATAAGGTGAGAGCTGTGACTGAGTTTTAAGTGCCGACCACAACAAAGCAGGTGCGACAGTTCCTAGGATTAACAGGTTACTACCGCAGCTTTGTAAAAGACTACGCCAGTCATGCAGAGCAACTCTTCGCTTTCACAAAAAAAGATGTGATGTTCAACTGGACTGACAGGTGCCAAGCAGCTGTGGATTTTCTGAAACAAGCCAATAACTTTGGCGCCAGTACTAAAGTTCCCAGATTTCACGAGTCCGTTCTTCATCCACACTGACGCATGTGATGCAGGACTTGGAGCAGCGCTGATGCAGAAGGATGAGGATGGCAAAGATGTAGCTGTGACTTTTGCTAGCCGTGCTCTACATAAATCAGAAAAGCCCTATTCGACTCCAGAAAAGAATGTCTGGCTGTTATTTAGGCATTGGAACACTTCCGTCCCTATGTTGAAGGTCTACATGTGACTATTTACACTGACCACAGCAGCCTCAAGTGGTTGATGTCTCGGCCCAATCCGTCTGGTAGGCTTGCCAGATGGTCTCTCCGCCTCTAGGAGTTTGACTTTAGCATCATCCACAAACCTGGGGAATGTATAAGGTGCCTGATGCCCTGTCACGTAATCCGCGCATTGATGTGGATAAGCCGGTAGATCTTCTTCCTCCCTATGCCGTGATCGGAAGTATGGATCTTTGTGCTCTGCCTTCTGTAATTGTGTCAGACTGACCTCATGTTCGTCAGCTGCAGATGGAGGACCCAGTCACAGGCGTGTTGCTCCGTCAGCTTGAAAATGACCAGCGGAGTGAAGAAGAAAACCAAGATCTGCAAAAGTACGTTGTACAAGACGGACTCTTATACTTCATTGATCCAAATACAAAGTGTGGTCTTCACCCCCTCAAGCAGATTAAACTTTTTGCTCCTACTGCACTCCGTAGTTATCTTTTCAAGTATTACCATGATCATCCTACAGCCGGACATCTGGGCATTGCAAAAACTCTGGCACGTATGCGCCTCAGATTCTTCTGGCTAAACTTAAACTCTGACGTAAAAAAATATGTGGTGTCATGTTGTTTATGTCAGGCCACTAAGCCAAGTCAAAGAAAACCTGCGGGTCTGATGGTGCCAATCCAACCAGAGAGACCATGGCAGTACACAGTTGTGGACTACATTGGCCCACTACCCCGTACACAAAGGGGAAATGCATCCTAGTTTTTGTGGACTATTTCTCCAAATGGATTGAAGTGAGCGCTGTGAGAGAAGCGACGGCTCAAGTTGCTGCTAATAAGTTCATTGCAGACATATTTGCTCGACATGGTTCTCCATCCTACCTTATTTCAGACAGGGGAACACCTTTGATCAGTGAACTGTTTGAACATGTTGTGTCAACGCTTGGAACCGAACACAGACTGACAACTGCCTACCATCCTCAAACTAATGCAACTGAACGTGTTAATCGCGCACTAAAGACAGCCATTTGAGCTTATATTGAGGATAAGCACACTTCTTGGGACAAATACCTTCCTCAGATCTGTTTTGCACTGCGTACCGCAACTCATGAGAGCACAGGTTTGAGCCCATCAATGATGCTCTATGGACGGGAGTTGGACGCTCCTTTGGACCTCATCACCCAGCCATCGTGGGGCGGGATTGATGATCCTGAGACTTCTCACTCTGATCAACTGAGAGCTTCGATTCAAGATGCTCATGACCATGCTCGTACGGTTCTAGCAGAAAGTCATTCAAGGCGGGAGCATTACTATGATCTAAGACGACGCCCAGTCTCTTTTAAAGTGGGTGACTTGGTCAGAGCAAAGTCACATCCAAAGTTGGACGCATCATCTAACTTTGCAGCAAAGTTGGCACCTCTGTACAAGGGTCGCTACCGTGTCCACAAAAAGATGTCTGATGTGAACTATTGTCTAACCAAAGTGGACACTGGAGAGAAAGCTGGAGTATTTCATGTTGCAAACCTTCAACCATTCTACACCTGGGCTACAGCCTCATCTGACAAACGCTCCATGCGAAAGGCTTGTTAAGATGTGGATTTCAGTTTGCCAGTCAGCAGTTTGCCTCCCACTCTTTTGGCCCCATAGCCTGCCGGTGGTGTTGACGATGCTGCTAGTAACTCTGGCGACGTCCCAGCTGAAATTGACTTGGAATACATCGACCCTGTTCCACCCGATGTGGATCAAGACTCTGTTCAGAACACTGACACGGTTTCGGAGACGGATGTTATGGATTCACCCTCTGCTAACATTGGGTGTTCTGTTAGTGTTTACAACTTTAGACCAAGACGTGTTCCGAGAGTCACCACTGACTGGTCGGTCAATAGGTGGGCCAACCCTTTTCATACTTCCAAGTTTGATCTGAAGTGACCTTATTTGCAGTTTATGTTCTTTTTTGTTCATGGGTGTTATGACTGTTGTTTAAGTTTACAAGGGTCATGTTTAAATGTTGTTTGGATATATATATTAAAATTAAATGTGGTTTGAATATATATTTTTGAAAAAGAAAAGATTTGTTTGAAATGGGAATCTGATTTTGTAACTGTATTGTATATACTAAGTTTATTTTTTTTTTACACAGTGTTTGTCCTAATAGATATTTTCTTTGTTGGAAACTGCCATATATGCCGTTTTTTTTTACTATTGCGCTGCACACGCCTCGTTTACTATTGACATTCTATCCTTGTAAGGAGGCTTGTTAAGTATAACCTCTGTACCTTGGCTGTGTTCGGCTGAGGACAGCCTTTTTTTTGACCGGGGGGAATATGTAACAGCTGTAATTGTTTACTGTCCCTTTAAGATAGTGTGTAATTTGCTATGCGCCACTGCTTCTCTGTAGAGAGCGGGAGAGCTAATCCAGAGAGATACACATACTCAGACGGACATCTTATTTTCATTTTATTCTTCTTTGTAATGTTAGGGGTTGCCTGGACTCTGCTCATCTTATCATGTGTGATAATATAGCAGCTGTTCAACCGGGCCTTGTATGGTTGGTGAAGAACATGTTTTATTAAAAGTGGAGGAGGTGGTGAAAAAGGCAAGGACAGCATCAGCCCCTGGACCAAGCGGAGTGCCTTACAAAGTGTACAAGAAGTGTCCACTTCTGCTACGTAGACTTTGGAAGCTCTTCCGGACAATCTGGGAAAAGGGCAGCATACCAACTACCTGGAGAGTGTCAGAGGGCTGCTTTGTGCCAAAGGAGAAGGACTCTTCTGAGATCGGCCAGTTCCGCGCCATCTCTCTGCTGAGTGTAGAAGCCAAGATCTTTTTCTCAGTCTTGGCAAGAAGAATAACTAACTACATGACAACAAATGGATACATTAACACCTCAATCCAGAAGGGGGGGATTCCAGGGTTCTCTGGATGCCTGGAACACACCACCATCCTCAGCCATCTGATCCAGGAGGCCAGGGGGAGCAAGGGCAACCTAACAGTTGTCTGGCTGGACCTCGCAAATGCATATGGGTCCATGCCCCATTCTCTCATCAACAAGGCTATGGAGCAGTACCACATCCCCGACAAGATCAGGCAGATGATTAACAGCTACCTGGGGTCATTCAAGCTGCGGTTCCAGACTGCCAAGTTTACCACCGCATGGCAGCTACTGGAGAAAGGCATTGTAACAGGATGCACAGTATCCCCCATTTTGTTCATCATGGGGATGAACCTTCTGATTACAGCAGCAGCAGCAGAGGCCAAGGGACCAGATACAGCAGCAGGGAGCAGACAACCCCCACTGAGAGGATTTATGGATGACCTCACTATAACAACCACAACGCATGTGCAGGCAAGGTGGATCCTAAAGACTCTCGGGGCTTTAGCATCATGGGCAAGAATGGCTTTTAAGCCCAGGAAGTCACGGAGCATGGTGATAAGGCGGGGGAGACTAACAGAGGCTTTCGAACTGCATGTCCAAGGAGAGGAGATCCCTACAATCAGGGAGAACCCCATTAAATGCCTGGGGAAGTGGTACGACGACACCCTCAGTGACAGAAACAACATCTCTGACACTGCAAATCAGGCGGACGAGTGGCTAAGGAGGATTGACAAGTCAGGCCTACCCGGCAAATTCAAGTCCTGGATATACCAGCATGGGCTCCTTCCAAGACTTATGTGGCTGGTGACAGTCTATCAAATCCCAGTGACTGCAGTGGAGGGAGTGGAGAGGAGAGTGAATAAACATCTCAGGCGATGGCTAGGTATCCCTCACAGCTTCACTGCAGTTAGGCTCTACATTAGATCAGGACAGCTCCAACTTCCATTTTCCTCTGTGGTGGAGGAGTTCAAAGTGGCCAAGTGCAAGGTCGCAATGATGCTCAGAGACTCAAAGGATGAGCAAGTAAGCAATGCAGGAGTCACAACACGAACAGGCCGTAAGTGGGCAGCCGACACTGCAGTCAGACAAGCTGAGAGCTCCCTGGAGTTGAGAGACATCATCGGTAGTGTCTGCATTGACGATAAGGACTGGGAACATCTCACTTCACACGGTGGAGGAAGGCAAGCGTCCAGCAGAAGCGGGAGATGGTACAGGTGGAAGTTCGTCACCAGGAGGAGGAGAAAAGGAGGGCTAAGGCTGTGGAGCTGGCGACCCAGGGAACATGGACCAGATGGGACCTCCCAAACAGAAGGGTCACATGGACTGAGCTCTGGAGGCTGGAACCTTTCCGTGTTAGCTTCCTCCTGAGATCCGTGTATGACGCGCTTCCATCACCAGCAAACTTAGCCATGTGGGGCTTGAGGGAGGACCCGCTCTGCAAGTTGTGCAGAAAGAGGGGGACACTGGCCCACATTTTAGCAGGGTGCCAAATCGCTCTGGCCCAGGGGAGAGATAGGTGGTGGCATGACCAAGTGCTTCGAGTGATGGCTGACATTTTCGAGCAGGCCAGGAGAAGACCACAGCCGATTAAGCTGCAAATACCATCAATGCAATTCATCAGGGCACAGGAGAAAAGCCACTCTCTAATAAAAGAGCCAGGACCAACATCCTCCAGGGGGCACAGGGGTGGGAGATGAAAGTCGACCTGGGGAAGAAGCTCACTTTCCCATCCATCGTCCAGACCACCTTGAGGCCTGACCAAGATCATCCTGGTGGAACTGACTGTGCCTTGGGAGGAAGGCTGTGAGGAGGCCGCAATCGGCGGGCTCCTCCGTTCCTGACCCGGAGTTGCAGTGGGTGGCCCCGGCCTCGTCTGAACCAGTTCCGGAGCCGCAGTGGGCGGCCCCGGCCTCGTCTGAACCAGTTCCTGAGCCGCAGTGGGCGGCCCCGGCCTCATCTGAACCTGTTCCTGAGCTGCAGTGGGCGGCCCTGGCCTCGTCAGAGCCTGTTCCAGAGCCGCAGTCGGCGGTCGCTACAGAGCCTGTTCCAGAGCCGCAGTCGGCGGTCTTCTCAGAGCCTGTTCCAGAGCCGCAGTCGGCGGTCTTCTCAGAGCCTGTTCCAGAGCCGCAGTCGGCGGTCGCTACAGAGCCTGTTCCTGAGCCGCCGAAGAGGGGACAGGGTACCCCGTGGGGGTACCTACTGAAGTTTGGGCGTCATCCTCCTGAGAAGCTGCTTCGCCTCCGATCCCGCTGCAGACCCCCAGAGCGTCAGCTTCGCCACCGACCTCGCAGCCGGCCACCTGAGACTCTTCTCCGTTGCCGGACCCTCGGCCGGTCTCCAGAATCTCTGCCATGCCTCCGGTCCGGCAGTGGTCCCCCTAAGACGTTGCTTCGTCTCCAGCCCTGCGGTGGACCTCCGGAGCGTCAGCCTCGCCTTCTGCCTGAGACTCTATCCCGCTGCCGGTCCCTCGGCCGGCCACCTGAGACTCTGTCCCGCTGCCGGTCCCACAGTCGGCCACCTGAGACGTTGCCCAAGAAATCGTCTGGGATTTCTTTTGTCTTCATCCACCGTAAGTGGATCGTTGTTTGTTCTGGACTCTGTTTTTGTTTTTGCCCTCCTGGCCTGTTTTCCCCTTCGCCCACCCTGGGTGGGTTGTTTTTTGTTTTCTGGACTCTGTTTTTTGTTGTTCCTGGCCCTCCTTGCCCTAGTGCCCCCTCCGCCCGCCCTGGGTGGGTTGTTTTTTGTTTATTTTTTGGACCTTTTCAGAGGGCGTCTGGAATCCGCCCTTGAGGGGGGGGCTCTGTTGGGATCCTCAGGCTTGCCCACCAGAGGGCGCCGTGGATCCTCTTCTGCTCTTTGTTGTTTTTCTGTTAGGACTGGAGTTACTGTTGGGATCTGGAGCTTTACCACCTTCCTCCAGCAGAGTGCGCCGTGGGTCTTCTGGTGCTGGAGTCTTCCAGCACACCTGAGACGCATCTACTCATCAGGAGACCTTCCCTTTATAAACACCTGCCAGACCTTGCTTCTACGCCGCAGTGTTGATCTTAGTTTGGTTAGCAACCTAAACCTCTGTAACTGAAAGAATCTTAGTTTTCTCTAGTGAGAGATCAGATTCTAACTCTCCTTTGTTTGTGCCTCACAGGAAACCTGTCGCTAGTCTGTAGCTCTGGGTGAGCTGCCTCACAGGAAACCTGTCTCTGGTCTGCAGCTCTGGGAGAGCTGCCTCACAGGAAACCTGTCTCCAGCCTGAAGCTCTGGGTGAGCTGCCTCACAGGAAACCTTTCTCCAGCTTGAAGCTCTGGGTGAGCTTAACCTGCCAATCAGCCCTGATGAGCCAACCTGAAGATTCCTAAGTGGAATTAACCTGAAGATTCCTATGTGGAGTTAAACTGCAGATTCCTATGTGGAATCAACCTGAAGGTTCCTATGTAGATATCCCCTGCTGTTCTCTGAGAAGAACTGGAAGCTCAGATCAAGGTCGGCCATGTTAGGTCTGAAGCTAGACGCTTTAGCTCCTCATGAACTCTGCTAACCAACAGTCTCTGGTCCCAGTCAAGGCTTCAGTTAACCAGCCCGAACCAGTTCCAGATCCAGTTTTTGATCTTGTGTTTTGTGCAGACTCAATAAACTCTGTTAAACTTTTACCCAGCCTCCGTTGCGTTCTGCATATGGGCTTGAATCTTTGACCCATCATGACAGTTTTATTCAGCATGGACCAAAAAACTGTTTATCAAGCCTACTCAAAAATAATGATTCAAAGACACCCCTTGCGAACCACGCAGTCTGCTTATGGATGGATAAAATTGCTGGCAGAGCAATGGAGAACTTTCTCAGTGGAGAACTTTATATAAGCCTCCAATTAAAAAAAGAACTGGCGATCTCCAATGGAGGATTCTACACGGCGCCATCACCACAAACTCGTTTTTATCCATCGTCAATCTGGGTTTTTTAAACGAGTGTCCCTTCTGCAGTCTGTCTGAAAATGTTTTTCATGTTTTTATGGACTGCGTCAGACTAAAGACCATTTTTAGCCTTTTAACAAATGTTTTTAGTCTTTTTAGCACCGTTTTTACAACTTCTCTATTGGAGGAGTGTGTCAAAACAAAAGCAACAAGACAAAAGCCACTTTTTAATCACTGAAGCTAAACTGGCTATTTATTTGTCCCGTAGAGACAGACTGCAGGAGAGACCTCACCTTGACGCCGTGGCTCTGTGGAAGTGCAACCTTAAAGCCAGAATCAGGCTGGAGTTTCACTTCCACAGAGCCACTCAGAACATGGAGGATTTTATTCAGTTTTGGGGTTTTAAAAACATTTTATGTACTGTGTCAGATGATGGAGAACTGCATTTTAACAAGCTCCTCATATAATGATTTTTAACTGACACTTGTTTTACTATAATAGTGATTTTAACTGACACTTGTTTTACGTCAATTGTATATATGTTTGAATTGTGAAAATAAAGTGCTGTTAAAAGTAAAAAATGTGCTCAAACTCAAAATGTGCTTTTCAGATTGAGAAGAGCTCAATTTGGCTTCTCTACCTGAAACAGACAAACTGTTAATGAAACAGCCATGATATTTCCTGGCAATCAATTTGACCTGAAAACTAACAATATAAAGTAGATTTGAGCAGATATTTTTGGTTCCAAGCTTCAAATCAGAAGTTGAGGGACAATAGCCAAAATGCGCTTTTCAGATTGAGAGGAGCTCAATTTGGCTTCTCTACCTAAAACAGACAAACCCTTAATGATACAGCCATGATGTGTTATGGCAATCATTTTGACTTGAAAACTAACAATATAAAGTAGATTTGAGCAGATATTTTTGGTTCCAAGCTTCAAATCAGAAGTTCAGGCCAAAATGCGCTTTTTCGATTGAGAGGACCTCAATTTGGCTTCTCTACTTGAAAAAGACAAATCGTTAAGGATACTGCCATGACCTTTTCTAGCAATAATTTTACCTGAAAACTAACAATATAAAGTAGATTTAAGCAGATATTTTTGGTTCCAAGCTTCAAATCAGAAGTTGAGGGACTGTAGCCGAAATGAGCTTTTTTAGGTTAAGAGGAGCTCAATCTGGCATCTCTACCTGAAACAGACAATCTGTTAATGATACAGCCATGATCTTTTTTGGCAATCATTTCGGCATGAAAGCTAACAATTTAAAGTAGATTTGAGCAGATATTTTTGGTTCCAAGCTTCAAATTAGAAGTTGAGGGACTATAGCCAAAATTCGCTTTTCAGATTGAGAGGAGCTCAATTTGGGGCTCTGGTTTAAAAAGGGCTCTGATTTATAAAGGGTTCTGGTTTATGAAGGGCTCTGGTTTATAAATAGCTCTTGTTTATAACGGGCTTTGGTTTATAAAGCGCTCTGGTTTATAAAGGGCTCTGGTTTATAATGCGCTCTGGTTTAAAAAGAACCCTTGTTTATAACAAGCTCTGGTATATAAAGGGCTCTGGTTTACAAAGAACCCCTGTTTACAACAAGCTCTGGTTTATAAAGGGCTCTGGTTTTTGAAGAGCTCTGGTTTTCTAAAGTGATCTGGTTTATAAAGAGCTCTGGTTTAAAAAAGGCTCTGGTTTATAAAGGGCTCTGATTTTTAAAAGGCTCTGGTTTATAAAAGGCTCTGGTTTATAGTTGGCTCTGGTTTATAAAGGGTTCTGGTTTATAACTGGCTTTGGTTTATAAAGAGCTCTGGTTGATAAACGAATCTAGATTATAAAGGGCTTTGGTTTAGAAAGGGCTTTGGTTATAAAGGGCTCTGGTTTATAAAGGGTTCTGGTTTATAAATAGCTCTGGTTTATAACAAGTTCAGGTTTATAAAAGATTCTGGTTTATAAAGAGCTCTGGTTTATATGGTGATCTGGTTTATAAAGGGCTCTGGTTTATAAAGGGCTCTGGTTTATAAATAGCTCTGGTTTATAACAAGTTCAGGTTTATAAAAGGCTCTGGTTTATAAAGAGCTCTGGTTTATAAAGTGATCTGGTTTATAAAGGGCTCTGGTTTAAAAGGGCTCTGGTTTATAAAGGGCTCTGCTTTATAAAGGGCTCTGGTTTATAAATAGCTCTGGTTTACAACGGGCACTGGTTTATAACTAGCTCTGGTGTATAACAGGGTCCTGGTTTATAAAGCGCCCTGGTTTATAACGGGCTCTGGTTTATAACGGGCTCTTGTTTATAAAGGCTCTGGTTTATAAAGGGGTCTGGTTTATAAAGGGATTTGGTTTATAAAGAACCCTTGTTTATAACAAGCTCTGGTTTATAAAGGGCTCTGGTTTGTAAAGTGATCTGGTTTATAAAAGGCTCTGGTTTATAAAAGGCTCTGGTTTATAAAGGGCTCTGGTTTATAAAGGGCTCTGGTTTATAAAATGCTCTGGTTTATAACTGGCTCTGGTTTATAGAGGGATCTGGTTTATAACCGGGTCTGATTTATAAAGAGCTCTGGTTGATAAAGGAATCTAGATCATAAAGGGCTTTGGTTTAGAAAGGGCTTTGGTTTATAAAGGGCTGTCCTTTATAGGGGACTCTAGTTTATAAATAGCTCTGGTTTATAACAAGTTCTGGTTTATAATAGGCTTTGGTTTACAAAGGGCTTTGGTATGTAACGGGCTCTGGTTTATAAATTGCTCTGGTTTATAAATGGCTCTGGTTTATAAAAAGCTTTGGTTTAAAAAGAACTCTTGTTTTTAGCAAGCTCTGGTTATAAAGGGCTCTGGTTTATAAAGGCTCTGGTTTATAAAGGGCTCTGGTTTATAACGTGCTCTGGTTTGTAAAGTGCTCTGGTTTATAAAGGGCTCTGGTTTATAAATAGCTCTGGTTTATAACGGGCTCTAGTTTATAACGAGCTCTTGTATATAAAAAGCTTTGTTTTATAAAGGCTCTGGTTTATAACAAGCTGTTGTTAAAAAGAACGGTTGTTTATAACAAGCTCAGGTTTATAAAGGGCTCTGGTGTATAAAGAGCTCTGGTGTATAAAGAGCTCTGGTGTATAAAGAGCTCTGGTTTATAACGGGCTCTGGTTTATTAGGGGCTCTGGTTTATAACAAGTTTTTGTTAAAAAGAACTCTTGTTTATGACAAGCTCTGGTTTATAAAGGGCTGTGGTTTATAAAGTCTCTGGTTTATAAAGGGCTCTGGTTTATAAAGAGCTCTGGTTTATAAAGGGATCTGGTTAATAAAGGGTTCTGGTTTATAAAGGGCTCTGGTTTATAAATAGCTCTGGTTTACAACGGGCACTGGTTTATAACTGTCATGATGGGTTCTCTAGTGAGACCCAGTTATGCAGAACACCACGGAGACGGAAACAGAAGTAAAAGGTTTATCAATGTTTATTGTCACAAGCACAGTTTAATCACTGGTTCTGGCCTGGGGACTGGTTCACTGGAGTCTGCGTTGGAGACAGTTCAGTTAGCGTTTGCTCAGAGGAGTTTGATTCAGACAGTTTCAGATTTGTACCTTGAGGGTTCTTGGTTAAAGCCTTGAGAGGGAAACTGTTGGGTCCGGAGATAGTTTGTTCAGCAGAGTCCGTTAACTGCTTCAGCGTCTTACTTCTTGAGAATGAGCTGACCTTGGCTTTGAGTTTCCAGCTCTTGGTCCAGAGCTGCAAGGAAAATCCAGAGATAGAGGTTTGGCTCAGAGGGCAGGCTCGGCAGGTTAAGCTCCTCCTGAGCTTCACAGGAGAAAAACAGGTTTCCTGAAAGACAGAGACAAAGGTTAGAATCCAGTCTGGATTCAAAAGTCAACAAAGGTTCTCAGAGATACTAGGCTTAGGTGCTAACCAACTGGATAAAACACTGCGGCGTTGAGGCAAGGTCTGAAGACAGCTTAAATACTGTGGATCCTCTGATGATGGGATGAGCTTCAGCTGTGCAGGAGGCTCGGCTCAGGAGGATCCATGGCGGACTCTGCTGGAGGAAGGTGGTACTTCTCCAGCTCCCAACAGTACCCCCCCCTCAACGACCGCCCCTTGGCGGTCCGGAAGATGTCGATGGACAGGAACGCTCGTACTCCTCGATCAGTGCTGGATCGAGGATGTAAGAGCCAGGAACCCTTCTGACGATCCTCCGGGCCATAGCCCTCCCAGTCGACGAGGTACTGCCAGCCGCGACCTCGCCGACGGGAGTCCACGATCCGGCGGACGGTGAATGCAGGATGACCATCGACTTCCAGGGCGGGTGGAGGGGAGTCGGATGGTGGGCACAGAGGACTTGAGACTACTGGTTTCACTTGAGAGACGTGGAAAGTGGGATGAATACGAAGAGACGGGGGAAGTTGAAGGCGTATGGCTGATGGGTTGATGACCTGGGAAATCTTATACGGACCAATGAATTTTGGAGAGAGTTTACGAGACATTCCCTTGAGGGGAATATCTCGAGTGGATAGCCATACCTCTTGGCCCACGGAGTACTCAGGGGCGGGACGTCTTCTGGAGTCGGCGAAACGCTTGGTAGTCTCGGAGGAACGATTGAGGGTAGTGATGGTCTCTCTCCATATGCGTTGGCAGCGTCTGATGTGCTGGTTGACTAACTGGACCGAAATCTCTCTCTCGTCTGCGGGAAAAAGTGGAGGTTGGTAACCGAGACTGACCTGAAACTGTGACTGGCCGGTGGAAGCAGATTTAAGAGAATTGTGTGCGTATTCTATCCAAGTTAGGTACAGGCTCCAGTCGGTGGGATTGTTTGATGTCAGACAACGGAGGGTTGACTCTAGCTGTTGGTTCGTCCTCTCAGTTTGGCCGTTGGACTGTGGGTGATAACCGGAAGTTAGAGAGAACCTACAGTCGAGAGCGGAACAGAATGCCTTCCAAACTTGTGAAATGAACTGGGGACCACGGTCTGAGAGGATCTCTTGGGGAATGCCATGAAGACGGAAGACGTGTTTCACCAGGAGCTGGGCGGGAAGAGCTGGGTGGGAAGTTTCCTGAGAGGGATGAGATGACAGGATTTCGAGAATCGATCAACGATGGTGAAGATTGTGGACATACCTCGGGAGATGGGAAGACCAGTGACGAAGTCGATAGCTATATGGGACCATGGACGCGAGGGAACTGGAAGAGGTTGTAACAGGCCTGAGGGAGGTTGATGTGAGGCTTTATTTCTAGCACAGGTGGAACAGGCCAACACATACTCCTTGACATCTCTGAAGAGTTGGCCACCAGAAACGTCTTGAAATCAAAGCCACGGTTCTGCTCACCCCCGGATGGGCAGAGAACTTGGCAGCATGCATCCACTGTATTAGGCGAGATCTGACTGAAGAAGGTACATAGGTTCGGTTAGCAGGACCATTACCTGGGTCAGGTTCTGAAGCCAGGGCGGAATTAATTAGATCGGTGATCTCCCAGGTAACCACTCCAACAGTGCATGATGCGGGAAGGACAGGTTCAGGCGTCTCGGGTTGATCAACGGAGTATAGACGAGAGAGAGAATCGGGTTTGACATTCTTGGATCCGGGTCTGTAGGAGATAATGAGATTGAAACGAGAGAAGAATATGGACCACCTTGATTGACGGGGATTGGTGCTCA
Organism: Cyprinodon diabolis; assembly: GCA_030533445.1. NCBI lineage: Eukaryota > Metazoa > Chordata > Actinopteri > Cyprinodontiformes > Cyprinodontidae > Cyprinodon > Cyprinodon diabolis. The sequence goes on from CM060081.1 coordinate 49,369,967, forward strand.
GCTCCCTCCAGCCAGTGTCTCCATTCCTCCAGTGCCAACTTGATGGCCAGTAGTTCTCGGTCTCCAACATCGTAGTTTTGCTCTGCGGAGGAAAGTCTTCGAGAGAAAAAGGCACAAGGATGAATCTTTTGATCAGTGTCGAGTCTTTGAGATAAGACAGCTCCCACACCAGAGTCGGAAGCGTCTACTTCGAGGATGAATTGTTTGGAAGGATCAGGCTGGATTAACACGGGTGCTCTGGAAAACAAAGATTTCAATTTCTCAAATGCGGTTTGTGCCTCAGGGGTCCATTGAAAGGTCCGTTTGATTGAGGTTAAGGAGGTTAGAGGAAGAGCTGTCTGACTATAGTTCCTGATGAATCAGCGATAAAAATTGGCGAAACCCAGGAATCTCTGTAGCTGCTTGCGGTTTTCAGGAACCGGCCACTCCAAAACTGCCTTTATTTTATCCTCAGAAGGCTTAACCTGCCCGCCCTCGAGCACAAACCCCAAAAAGGTGACTGAAGGCTGATGAAACTCACATTTCTCGGCTTTGACAAAAAGTTTGTTCTCCAGTAATCTTTGCCACACAAGGCGGACATGTTTCTTATGCTCTGAGAGGTCTTTAGAGTAAATGAGTATGTCATCTATGTAGACGAACACGAACACATTTAAAAAGTCTCTGAGAACGTCATTCACTAGGGCTTGGAAGCAGGCAGGAGCATTTGTTATACCAAAGGGCATGACCAAATATTCGAACTGGCCCAAGGGGGTCTTAAAGGCTGTTTTCCACTCATCTCCGTCACGGATCCTAAGAAGATGATAAGCGTTCCTCAAATCTAGTTTGGTGAAAACAGTTGCCCCTTGCACAGGTTCAAAAGCTGAGGCAAGTAGTGGAAGAGGGTACTTGTTCTTAATTGTTATTTGGTTCAGGCCTCTGTAATCAATACATGGTCTTAAAGAACCGTCCTTCTTGCCGACGAAAAAGAACCCTGCACCCAACGGGGAAGAAGATGGGCGCATTATCCCAGCAGCTAAAGACTCGTTTATGTATTTTTCCATGGTTTCTCGTTCTGGTTTGGAAATATTGTATAGTCTACTGCTGGGTAGAGGTGCTCCAGGTAATAGCTCGATCGCACAGTCATATGGTCTGTGTGGTGGAAGGGACGTAGCACTGACCTTACTGAAGACAGGAGCCAAATCATGGTACTCAGAAGGGACAGAAGAAAGGTCAGGAGAGTCCATCTCCCCCCCACCTCTAGGAGACCCCACCACAGGGGCTGCTGAACGGAGGCATGTTTCGTGACATAACGTTAACCACGATTCCACATGACGATCAGTCCAGTTAATATGTGGATTATGTTTCTCCAACCATTCGAATCCAAGCACCAGGGGAGAGCATGCAGAGGGAAAAACAAAAAATGTTATGGTTTCACAATGATTACCTGAGAGTAGTAGCTCGAGTGGTTGAGTTTGATGGGTAACCTGGTGGAGTTTTTTCCCATCAATTGCTGAGACAATAAGAGACTGGGTCAGGGGAATGGTTTCAATTTGAAGCTGCTGGACAAGGTTTGAATCAATTAAATTTCGTTCACAGCCTGAATCGATGAAGGCAGAAAAAGAGAGGCTTTGATTAGAGCAAAACAAAGTGGCGGGGAGCATAAGTCGAGGAGATTTTTTAGAGTTATCATGGCCCACCAGACTCCTCAGAACCTCTGGCGGGCCCAGGCTTTTGATTTAACTGGACATGAGGCGATGAAGTGACCACTCTCACCACAGTAGATGCATAGTTTGCTCAAAAAACGTCTTTGTCTTTCCTCTGGAGTGAGCCTGGTATGTCCAACCTGCATGGGTTCGGCATCCATCTCTCCGAAATGAGAGGCCTGAACAGGCAGAGGGAGAGACTGGACTTTAGATCTTGGTTTGGACAACTGTTCTGTGGGAGCAGAAAAAAACAGTCACATTAGAAGCAGGGGCTGAAGAAACAGAACCCAGATTTCTAGACTTGGAGCTGTTTCTAGCTCGGATTCTGTTGTCCAATTTTATCGTCAGACGGATTAATTCCTCAAGTGTTGCAGGTTCGTCGAGGGTTGCTAGTTCATCCTTGATGCTTTCATTCAAAGCCATAAAATAAGCTCCCTTTAAAGCGCTTTGGTTCCATCCGGAGGCTGCCGCTTTAGCCCGGAAGTTAATGGAGAACTCCGCCACTGAGGAATTTCCCTGTTTAATGTTGAAAAGAGCACGAGAGTCAAGGGTTTGATCAGTTTCTTGATTGAATACCTGAGAAAATTCAGAAATAAACTCAGGGTAACGACAACTGAGGCTTTCGTTGGAGGCAAACCTTGCCTGAGCCCATTCCAGGGCTCTTCCTGTCAATTGGGAAAGAATGAAAGTTATCTTCTTATAGTCTGTAGGAAAACTGCCAGGAGAGTTCTGAAAGATTAAACGGCATTGAAACAAAAATCCCTTGCAGTCTTTCATATTACCAGAGAATTTTTCAGGTAGGCTTGGGCGGAACTCTGATGACGTCACTGCTGGTGACCTCGGAGGCGGAACTGGACCCGGAAATGGTTGCGCTGCCGACGTGGCATTAGCATTGCTCATAAAATTAGCATAACTCTGAAGCATATGATTGTGGGTCTCAACCAAACGATATAACTCACGGAGGGTTTGAGTTTGTCCCTGGTTTTGGGCATCTTGCTCCTCCAATCGACGGCGGAGGTGATCTGCTGGGCCTGGTGTTTGGCCGCAGTGTTCTGTCATGATGGGTTCTCTAGTGAGACCCAGTTATGCAGAATACCACGGAGACGGAAACAGAAGTAAAAGGTTTAACAATGTTTATTGTCACAAGCACAGTTTAATCACTGGTTCTGGCCTGGGGACTGGTTCACTGGAGTCTGCGTGGGAGACAGTTCAGTTAGCGTTTGCTCAGAGGAGTTTGATTCAGACAGTTTCAGATTTGTACCTTGAGGGTTCTTGGTTAAAGCCTTGAGAGGGAAACTGTTGGGTCCGGAGATAGTTTGTTCAGCAGAGTCCGTTAACTGCTTCAGCGTCTTACTTCTTGAGAATGAGCTGACCTTGGCTTTGAGTTTCCAGCTCTTGGTCCAGAGCTGCAAGGAAAATCCAGAGAGAGACTTCAGGTTTGGCTCAGAGGGCAGGCTCGGCAGGTTAAGCTCCTCCTGAGCTTCACAGGAGAAAAACAGGTTTCCTGGAAGACAGAGACAAAGGTTAGAATCCAGTCTGGATTCAAAAGTCAACAAAGGTTCTCAGAGATACTAGGCTTAGGTGCTAACCCAACTGGATAAAACACTGCGGCGTTGAGGCAAGGTCTGAAGACAGCTTAAATACTGTGGATCCTCTGATGATGGGATGAGCTTCAGCTGTGCAGGAGGCTCGGCTCAGGAGGATCCATGGCGGACTCTGCTGGAGGAAGGTGGTACTTCTCCAGCTCCCAACAATAACTAGCTCTGGTGTATAACAGGGTTCTGGTTTATAAAGCGCCCTGGTTTATAACGGGCTCTGGTTTATAACGGGCTCTTGTTTATAAAGGCTCTGGTTTATAAAGGGCTCTGGTTTGTAAAGACCTCTGGTTTATAACGGGCTCTGGTTTATTAGGGGCTCTGGTTTATAACAAGTTTTTGTTAAAAAGAACTCTTGTTTATGACAAGCTCTGGTTTATAAAGGGCTGTGGTGTATAAATTCTCTGGTTTATGAAGGGCTCTGGTTTATAAAGACCTCTGGTTTTTAATTCAATTCAATTCAATTCAGTTTATTTATATAGCGCCAAGTTCACAACACATGTCATCTCAAGGCACTTTACAGTTCAACCAGATCATACAGTCAAATTGATACAAAGTTTTCTATCTAAGGAAAACCAGTTGATTGCATTGACTCATTGACTCAAATACAATCCCTCACACTAAGCATGCTTGTAGCGACAGTGGAGAGGAAAAACTCCCTTTTAACAGGAAGAAACCTCCAGCAGAACCAGGCTCAGTGTTAGCGGCCATCTGCCGAGGCCGACTGGGGTTCAAGGAGACAAAAGCAGAGATACAAAAAGCAGCTGTAAAAGGCGGCCCCGTCCAGGAAACACACAGCCAGGCAGACGAGCTCCAAGGCAGCTCCCATGCCAGAGGATGAAGAGAGCACATCCACCCAGTCACGGCCAGAGAAACAGGACCACACCTGAAGACAGGCCGATCTCCAACATCTACAAACAAGGGTGTTGATGGAAGCAGCACAGCTGATGTTTCTTTCCTGGATGACGTCACAGCCAAACAGGAACAGACGAGGCAAAGCTACTCTGAGGAAAAGCAGAGAGAGCAGAAGGTTAGAGATTGAACTTGTATTCTGCAGAATAGGAGAACAGAGAGAGAATGAAGCAGAATGATGAAATGGGGGTCCTTATGTCCTCCAGAAGTCTAAGCCTATAGCAGCATAACTATAGAGACAGCTCAGGATAACCTGAGCCACCCTAACTATAAGCTTTATCAAAAAGGAAAGTTTTAAGCCTAGTCTTAAAAGTAGACAGAGTGTCTGCCTCACGGACTAAAACTGGTAGTTGGTTCCACAGGAGAGGAGCCTGATAACTAAAAGATCTGCCTCCCATTCTACTTTTAGAAATTCTAGGAACCACTAGTAAACCTGCAGATTGAGAGCGAAGTGCTCTGTTAGGAACATAAGGAACAATCAGATCTCTGATATAAGATGGAGCTTGGCCATTTAAGGCTTTATATGTGAGAAGGAGGATTTTAAATTCTATTCTTGATTTAAAAGGAAGCCAATGAAGAGAAGCCAGGATAGGAGAGATATAATCTCTCTTTTTAATTTTCATCAGAACTCTGGCTGCAGCATTTTGGATCAGCTGAAGGCTTTTAACTACAGTTTGTGGACTTCCTGATAGTAAAGAATTACAATAGTCCAGCCTTGAAGTAACAAATGCATGGACTAGTTTCTCAGCATCACCCCTGGACAGGAGATTTCTAATTTTTGCAATGTTCCTCAGATGAAAGAAGGAAATTCTAGAAACCTCTTTGATCTGGGATTTAAATGACAGGTCCTGATCAAAAATAACACCAAGATTTTTTACTTTATTACCTGAAATCAGTTTAATCCCATCCAAATGAAGTGACTGGCTAATCAGCTTCTTTTTCAGAGACTCTGGTCCAAAGACTATAACTTCTGTTTTGTCTGCATTCAGAAGCAGAAAGTTAAGAGTAATCCAGGTTTTTATGTCTTCAAGACATGTCTGTAATCTATGTAATGGGTTAGCTTCATCTGGATTTATAGACAGATATAGCTGGGTATCATCAGCATAACAGTGGAAATTAATCCCATGCTGTCTAATAACTCTACCAATTGGGAGCATGTATAAAGTAAAGAGAATTGGTCCTAGCACTGATCCCTGTGGTACTCCACAGGTAACCTTTGAGCGTGTTGAAGATCTATCATTAACATAAACAAACTGAATTCGATCAGATAGATAATATTTAAACCAGTCTAGTGCTGTTCCTTTAATTCCAACAAAATATTCAAGTCTTTCTAAAAGTCAACTGTATCAAATGCAGCACTAAGATCCAACAGGACGAGCACAGATACAAGTCCATTATCTGAGGCCATGAGAATATCATTAGTGACTTTCACCAGAGCTGTTTCAGTGCTATGATGAGCTCTAAAGCCAGACTGAAACTCTTCAAAAAGTTCATTATGGTGTAAGTGGTCGCAAACTTGTTTGGCAACTACTTTCTCAAGAAATTTGGATAAGAAAGGAAGATTGGATATAGGTCTATAAGTAACCAAGTCATCTGGGTCAAGAGACGGTTTCTTAAGCAGAGGTTTAATTACAGCAACCTTAAAAGCTTTAGGTACATATCCCTGTAACAGAGATAGATTAATCACATCTAAAATGGAGGAGGAGATCAAAGGGAATACCTCCTTAAATAACCTGGTTGGAACTGGATCTAACATACAAGTTGAAGGCTTAGATGAAGACAATAATTTTGCTAATTCAGAAAGTTCAACTGGATCAAAGCAGTCTAAACCCGGTTCAGATTCCATGACTACCTCAGGTACAATCGCGGATAGAGGAGTGCTTATGATCTTATTTTTAATAAGATCAATCTTATTTATAAAGAATCCCATAAAACCATTGCTGCTAAGAGCAGGTGGGATGGACTGTTCAACAGAGCTACGGCTCTGGGTGAGTTTGGCAACTGTATTAAAAAGAAATCTAGGATTATTCTTATTCTCCTCTATTAATGAGGAGAAGTATGCTGCGCTTGCTTTACAAAGGGTCCTCTTATACAGCAGTAAACCATTTTTCCAGACTAGGAAGGACTCCCGCAGGCCTGTGGAGCGATATTTTCTCTCCAGTTTTCTAGCATTTTGCTTCAAAGTACGCAGCTCTGCATTAAACCAAGGAGCAAGCTTTCTATTTTCAACGGTTTTCATTTTCAAGGGAGCTGCGTTGTCTAAGGCAGTACGCAGAGAACTAGCAACCCCATCAACAAAATCATCAACCTGTGAAGGGGAATAAGCTATGCTTTTGCACTCTGCAGCACTGCTCAGCGACACAGAGGAGAGAAAAAGTGAAGCAGATTCTTTAAAATTTATAACTGCACTATCTGATAAAGATCTACTAAAACTGAACCTTCTTTTGGGGGGGGAGAACTCTGTTAAAGTAATCCTGAAGGTTATTAGAAAGTGGTCAGAGAGGACAGGGTTGTGAGGAAATACTGTTATTTCTTCACATTCTATGCCGTATGTCAGCAGAAGATCCAAAGTATGAAGATGAGCAGTGATGGGACTAACGGCGTTGAAAGTAACGGCGTTACTAACGCCGTTACCTTCTTTTAGTAACGAGTAATCTAACTAATTACTTTGACTGTAACTATAACGCAGTTACCATTGCAGACACCCCGTTACTGCGCGTTACTCAGGTCGCACAATTAACCTTTTTTTATGATAGGACTCGTGCGCAGCTGCGTGAAGCTGACACCCCACCCACGTCAAAAAACTCTGCAAATAGACTGAATGGTTGGTGCAACGTTAGTGCAGATTTGTGCAGAAAAAAAATATTGTTTGTGCTACTTTTGTTTAAGAGATATTAAAGATAAATTTTTTAGGTCATCCAGAGGTGCGCACCTTGTCATGAGAGAGGAGAGGATGAGAATGGCTGATGTATAGTGAGATTCCGTCTGTCAGTTGGGTAGGTGGGTGTTTCTGCTGGTGGGTGTTAACGTACAGCACACACAGAGAGATGGAGAGTGATGATGACTCCAGATGCAAAACAGCGCTTTCCTGATGGAAATACCGGTGTTACGTCGAGCTGCGTTTCCCCATCAGATACGGTTTACTCTGCATCTCCGCACAGCGCAGGCGGCACGAGTCACCGCGCAAGCGACAGG